>RAOV01000016.1:816030-1416030 GCA_009806015.1 Neurospora sp. CHS-2018b | reverse complement strand
ACTGTTAGTTCAAGTCCCGGATTCCCGGTGCAAGTCCGCAACACGTTAACAAATTCGCAATCACTGCTGCATTTCTGTCAAAGACACGGTTCCCCGTCTGTTTCCCAACCTTGAGGTTTGCATTCTCTCTTCCACTTTTTCTTTTCCGACTCTGTGACTTCTCGGCTTTAACTTCTCCAATACCTACCATCTCTATCTTCCCCACCGCCAACTCTTACGCCAATCATCATCTTATATCTGCATTTCTCTCGTAAAAATAGGACAGCTCATACTCTTTAACTCCAGAACTCGCTTTTCCTCGCTGAATCCCAAGTCAAGACTATTTTGACGACGCGTTACTAAGCAACTACCGAGATACTGTGTCCGGTGTTCAAGAGTCTTCTCTCCATCTCCACACAGCTTTTGCGTACTCTCGAGTTGCTTTAAACCCTCCCTTCCTCCCTTAACTTCTCGATCGGATACTGGGCAAGACAAACAAACAACACCGAGAACACGCGACACCGCTAGAACCGCCTAACTCCCAAAGTCCACAACTGCGCTTCATTACAAGAAGTCTGCATCGCCAAGTTGAACCTGTCATACGATCACAGGCTCTTTGGTTAGCTCTTCCAGCTTTGACAAACCACCTCAATTCAGCTGGTCAAAGCCAACAAGTAACCTGGGTCTTTTAGCAACCTTGCCTACATTCTCACCAACACTCTAGCTGATTGGGTGCTCCCTGGCGTCCCGGTTATCTCTGGCTCCAGAGGTAGTACCATTCTGTGCTCGTGTTGTGTTGGTTGTGGTTGTTGGTGGTTGTTGAGAAGGACGACGATTGCCACTTCTTCCTGAAGTCTCTTTTTGCAACAAGGTAATAAACGACCCTTCATCAAGTTTCATCCCTTGCCTCGAGTTTCACTTATACCTACACTATCTGTTACCGACTTTGGCGTGACTTTTGCGCCGGCTGCATCCACTTGCTCCATTTACCAGTGTGTCCTTCTTCACCTTCTCTTGCTTTCTAAGCTTTTTGTTGCCGTTCCTTCCATCTCATCTTTTTACTGGCCACCCGGCCAACCGGAGCACATTCACTCAACACTCGCCTCCCACACAAACACCACAACCTTACAGATCTCTTGGCATCCCGGTCCTTCATTGCCGGCCGTTTATTTTTTTCCCCTTCACTTTAATACTCAGGGCAACTGGGGTCTTTCTCCCCACAAAACCAAACACAACTGCCGCTCTTCAACCTCTCCACCATCCTTCCTGACAACGCTCACCTGCAAATCATGGCGGACATGGTTGACACAAGCAAGCCCGAGAAAGAGGCGGGAAGCCCTATGGCTGTCCAAGACAAGCGGGAGCCAGATATTGTCGTAGTCGACAGTGACAGTGATGCTGAGGTCGAACCTCAAGGCACAGTTGCCGAATCTCCTCAAGCCAAATCTCCTGAGACAGAGATTGCCAACTCCCAGGCAGAGACCGACGACAGTGTCAGTGGCAAGGAGAGCGAAAAGTGAGTTGGTGATTATTCTTCAGAACGAAAACTGAGGCGGCATTGTCTCTGCCGGTCGAGTTCTTTCCAAGATCCACCCAAAGTACCAAACAAACGCTCTTCTTCCCGTTCCGTCTCCTAAAGTCGACCCTCCCCTCCAACATTAAACTCCTTTGCGCCTTCAACCAACAACAGTCGACGGTTGGGTCTACCAACTGTCAACAAAAGCAGCTTGGCTAACATGGATTATCTGATTAGGGCTGCTAACACTGTTCTTGCACCTCTGCAAACATCAAGGCAAGTTCACTACCTTCCTCACATACCCTTCATTCCTTCCCCCACTTCTGCCTCAGAATTTCTATGGTCGCGTGGAGGGGTCCTACCGCGCCCGGTGGCAGCAAAGACACCATGTACATTCATGTGGTTGGCCCTCAAACGGTCAAAAGTCTGCCTGTTGGTAATTACAATCGCCGTTGGTTGTCAGACCCTTCCCTTGTTGATGGCAGCCTAAGAGAGTCACACAATGCCTTTCTTGAGGCCATCTCATGTGTCATCTCAAGGGCTTCATAGTCATCATCCCTTGCCCGTTCACTTTATTTTCATCCACATCTCTTATCCAGTTGCTGCATCATTTCTCTCTTCTTTGGCCCTTCACGCGCATTGTCATCGTATCACAATACCGCAACCTTCACTATGGGCAGGTCGAGACGTATTCGCAGTTGGTCTGTGATATTCCCTCGGCTTCTGAAGACGAGCCCTCTTTACAATTATATTAAGCCCATCTCAAACCAGGAACAACCTACTAACTCTCTCTACAGCGTCGACGACAGTACCACCAAAGACGCCGAGATGGAACCAAATCCTTCCGACACAGTGGTAACTCACGACTACCTTGATGACGACGACAACAATGATCTCACACCCCCTCCCGAGAGCCCTACCCCACCCCCGAGTCACTTCGAGGACACAGTTAGCCGTTCCTCTGAGCTGCCTGTCGGCGCTGAGGATGAGATAGTGGTCAACAACGCACGCGCCGTCGAGTCGCCCGCACCAGCTGACCAGGAAGATGTCGAGATGGCGGACAGCGAGGAGAAGCCGCGCAGGCTGGTCGTGCTCAGCTCTAAGCGAAAGAGAGCAGGTACCAGCGAGAACATTCGTGACGATATCTCCGAATCCCCGGCGGCCGAGGAGTGGAAGCCACGCAAACCTCGTAATGGACCGAAGAAGACGCATGGAGTCGGCAATGTCAAGAGTGTCAAGCTCGGCTACTGGAGGGATTCGATCGCGGAGGACAAGAGGGATGCTCACTCTGTCATAGGCTTTATCGACGTCAGAGACAGGCTGCGTACCAAGATCGAAACCGTCTCCAGGGACGGCCGTAGCCTCATTCATCGCTATCCGCTTCCGCCTGGCCCTGGCGGTAGCTGGGTTACTTTCGACAAGATCGTTTTCGATGCTCACCTGGTCAACCTCGACCACATCCAGGTCAAGGAGTACGTCAAGGTTCGGTACGAGCAGATGCAGAGCAACCACCCGGGCGTCAATTCAGAAGAGGCAATGCTCGAAGCTGTTCAGCTGGCCATAACCAGAGTGGCCGCTAACCCACCGCCCGAAACCAACGCCGTGCCCGCTATCGCGTACGGCCCTGATATTCCAGAGCATGCCATCACCAAGCCAGAGCCCAAGAGACGCAAGGTTGTTAGTGCTGCACCTGTCGAAGACGTTCTCACCGCCGTCGACATTAGTGGTCGTCCATCGAGAGTCGTGGTCGGCACCTGGAAACACTCCAGTGAAGCTAATCGGAAGGATCGGCACGCCGTCCAGGGCGTCTTGGCTCAGAACGAGAATTTCCGCTGCAAGATCGTCAATAACAACCCTGACGGTAAGGAGGTCGGTGGAAACTTCCCGCTGGGCGCCGGTCAGATCTGGTGCCAGTGGGAGGATGTTGACTTTCTCGATCACCTGCAGGGCATGAGCAGGCCACAGATCAAGGAGTACGTGCGCGTCCGTCAGCGCATGATGGATTTAGGCGAGCTTCCGGAGGACAAGGACAAGAACGATCAGCTGGCAGTCGATGAAGCCCTCCGTCGTTACGCCCAGGGCTTATCGAAGGATGAGCCGATGACCATTGACCTTGACTCTTCGCCCGCTTTGCCCATGAGGGGTACCCGCCAGCAGCAGGAGCAGGCCACGAACGGCAACATGAATGGTGGCTACGAAGAGATGGAGGATATCTCGAGACCCGCCAGTGTACCGCCGCCTCAACACCACGAGAACAACTTCCGCCCCATCCGCCAGAGCACCCGTGCCCCTCGCCACTCCCTCCCGGACGTCCAACTCCGCGCCGCTAACCGCGGCCCTCCACAAACCGTCGTCGATCGCCTGGAACGCACCAACAGCATCGCCCAGCGCGAGATCGCCCGCGTCGAAGCCAGCCAGATGCGCGCTGATCAACGCGCCGCCAACCGCGGCTTCCATACCCCTTCCATTCAGCCGTATCCCATGCACCCTCCGCCCCCTTCATCCCATTCTCAACACCAACATCAACAGCAGCACCTCCCCCCCTACGGTCCGGGCGGCGGCGGCGGCGGCAGACCGTCCTCACGTGCAGCTTCCGCAGTCCCCTCTCGCAACGGCACCCCTAACCCAACCTCGTTCCCCCAAGGCCACCAAGGCCTCCAGCATCCCCAAGGCCCCAACGGTCCCAACGGCTACGGATCAGACCGCAAATCTTTGTTTGATGACAACATCCAGCGCCTGAACCGTGTCTGGGCCGCGCAGGAGGCCAACAGGATCAAATTTTCACAGGCGGCCGGCGAGACCGTGCCGGGTGTTAATGATGCCAAGATTTATGCGGGAATCAAGTACGAGCGCAAGTCCAGCGGTCCGTTTGAGGGGAAGCTGGTCAGCCAGGGAACGATTATTAATATTGATGGGGAGGATTATGTGGAGTATCGGGTTTTGACTAAGCCGAGCTTTTTCTGATTTGGGGGTTTTTACCTCTGAGGGGGGTGGGTTGGAGAGAGAGGGGGAGAAGGGGACTGAGTGAGTGAAAGAGGGGGATGAAAAGCAGGAGGTTGGGTGAAGGGGCTTGGGCAAGGTTGAGACTGAATGAGCTTGAGAATGTGTGTGGGAGCATCAAGAGCTTCGGCTTGCTTTCAAAGAGCTGGAGTGTGGAATAAGGGAAGGGAACCAGGGCATGGAGCCGTGGAGGTTATGGCTATGGCTATGACTAGGGAGAAGGGGATTGGAGAAGGGGGAGTCGCTTCGCGTCTGGAATGCTGCTTCGGTTTGAGCGAGCATGGAGAGAGAGGTTGGTCAACCACGCTCTGCCTGGACTTGATTGATTGGGCAGGAGGCAGTCGACCAAACTCGTGGATTCCTCCGCGTTCACAAGAAGAAGGCTGATGGTAAGGGAAGGGTAATCCCCGATCATTTTCACAAGGCTGCGAGTGCAAGGCTAACCCCCCGATAATCCCATGGCTTTGTTTTTCAGTTATTGCGGATGGCTAGTGGTCAACGCATGGCGAAGAGAAAGTCAGTACGGTTATGGGGGAAAAGAAGCGAAAGCATTGATCAGCACCAACACAAATAGGTAGCATGATCAGGTAAATGGCTTTGATGCCTTATAGGTAGCCTATCCCCCTTTTCCTTTCCTCTCTGGGTATTTCTTCTTCGGGTGCTTTTCATCTGACATTTCCTTTTCCTTTGTCTTTGCGTTTTGCCTTTTTGCCCTGGAAGTTGCGCAGTTATACCCGTCTTGTTTTTGCGTTTTGCGTTCCCTGCATTTCTCTTTTCTCATATGGTTACTTGGTAGCGTTTTTTTCTATCTCGTGTGGCCTTCAGATCAAAAAAGTTTGGCGGGTCGTGATTGGATTCCATTGTGGTCAGGCGCTTACACGGCATCGTTTGGTTTGCAACTTCAGGGTTTCAAGGTTTCGTTGTATATACTAGCTGTATTGGACATGGTTTCTTTTATTTGCGTTCAGCTCAGGTATGAAAGAGCGAGGTGGGCAAGAATGAGGAAAGCGGAAAGGAGAAAATGGCGAGGCGCCCTGATAAGCGGATAGCATTTAAAGGAGTTTCCCTGATGGGTAAAAGATGGTTGATAGATCAATGATGAGATTGAGTGACATGGTTTGAAGCTTTGTGAGATTACATGTACTCCATTAAGCAGGTGATGTGAGGACATGGGTGGGCAGTGATTCCACATCGGATACTGAGAGTTTGTTTTTTGACAACCAGAGACACTTTTAAACTCTCTCGCTAAAGGGTTCCCAAGGCTTGTTTTGACAAGATCTTCTATGTTATCTTTTCTCTTAATGTTTGCCTACATTCGGGTATCGTCCTGATCTAGTATAGTACAGCGCTTTGAGGCCCGGTAAGAACTCTAACTCAACCTCCATCAATCGTACATCCAGCCTCCATCACCCGTCCCTTCAAGCTCAACCCACCATCATCCTCTTATCCTCCCCTCCCACCCCGTCCACCCCTGCCACCCCTTCCACCACCCCTACCTCCCCGTCCACCTCGACTTCCCCTCCCGTTGTTGCCAGACATCTTCCCCCCTCCCCTACCTCCACCCCTTCCACCCCTCTGGCCACTCACCCTCCCATCATAACCCCTAAACAGCTCCTCCCTCGCAAACCCGCCCTCCGCCCACCTCATATAATTAATCACCCCATGATCATTAACCGCCAACAAGACGTTTCTGTACCCATGTTTGAGTCTGGCGTACAATCTTCCCGGGCCTCCCGTAAGCCATTCGGTCTTGGGTAAGTCGGCGGGTGCTGAAGAGAGGAGACTGGAGATCTCGGAGAGCGTGGGGATGGAAGTATCTTGGGCGGAGATGACTGATAAGTAATAGTCGGGGGGTGGGGGGCGGGTGCGAGTAAATTTCGTGGAGGCTTTGTAGATGTGGTAGTGGATTTTGAAGGGTGAATCCGTCTCTGGAGATTGGGCGGGTGCCTTCTGAGGCTGGTCGTCGGTGGGAGAGGCGCTCGAGGGGCGGAGAGAGAGGTGGTTGTAGATGGTGTTGTAAGAGCGGTAGAAGCCCGGCGGGACGAGAGGGCCGTAAGGCGGGGGGTCGAGTGGGGAGGTTTTCGATTGAGGGAGGCAGGAGATGAGCCATTCTGTGACTGATTTCGGCTTCTGTGGTGTTGTTGTCGTGAGTTGGGTGCCGTCCTGGACAGGAAGAGAATTGGTCGGCGCCCGGATGACGTTGTAACCTGCTCGCTTCAGGTTGCTGAAGACTTGGAACTTTTGCAAGCTGACTTTGCCTCTTTCTCCGTCCTCGCCGATGAGCAGAGCGTACGCTGCTTGGAGCGAGAGTGGGAAGCCGTATTTGTACTCATCATCCTCGTCGTCATCCTCTTGCTGCTCTCCCTCTCCCTTGGCAGTAGTAGCAGCCGCAGCCGGCACCGATCCATCAGCAGGAAAAACCTCCTCTATCCCCCTCGTAGGCCACCACAGATCCAAACTCGCTCTCTCCACGAGATACAGCGCCTCCTCAGGTAACAACCACTCCCTCCCCCTAGCCGGCCTATCCTTGGGCAAGCCCGTGACCGCCCTCCCCAGAGTCTGGCTGGCGACACTGGAATGTTCCAGAATGACCACGCGATCTCGCATATGCAGCGGCGGCAGCTTCCTCTCCTTTTCCTCCTCCTCTCCCTCTTTTCCTCTCTTCGACTTCTGCTCCCAATCCTCCGGCCAGTCCTTCCACCAATCAGGAAAAATCCACCCCCTACACCAACCTGAGCTAGAGTTGGTATTATGCACGCGGGTATAACTCAAAACATCGCGCATCGCCTCGCGGCTGGCGTCGAGCGCGGATGCTTGTGCGCGCGTGCCGTGCGACTCAAAGTCCTTCCCGCCCTTGCGGATGGTTTGCGCGCTAATGTTTTTGGTCTTGGAGTAAGTGGAGGCGAAGAGGCGGAAGTCGGCGGTGGGGGCGTCTTCGGCTTCTTCGACGTCCTCGATGGGAGCATCTCCGGTGGTGGTGGGGGGAGGAGGAGCGAGGGAGGGGTTATCCTCGAGATCATCGTCGAGTGGCATCTTGGGCTGTGATTTGTGTGGTTTTTGGTGCGTGGTGGTGTGGTGTTAAGTAGGATGGCCCAAGTTCTTTTCTTTTTTCCGAGTTGGTGAAATTATCTCAGCAGTGTGTTGTTGAAGTGAGGAAGTTTTGAATGAGAAAGTCACAGGTGAAGTTCTGCATGAAGTCGAAAAATAAAGTGGATCCGCTAGTTGACTTGTGAAACTTACCTGCTCCATAGCTGCCTGCCACGTACTCCACGTACTACATATGGAGCTAAGCGCGCCTTAATCTTTCAACAAGCTCACTAGGCAAGGTGGCCGAGTGGTTAAGGCGTTGTGTTTAGGTTATCAAATGATTAACTTGAAACCGCAATGGGAAACCTCGCGAGTTCGAATCTCGTCCTTGTCAACGCAAAATATCTTTTTTTGCTGTTTTTTCCTTTCACTGTTTATGGCATTGTTGCTGGTCACTGAACCTCCTTTTTGTTGTCCGTATGGTCCTGGATCCACCAGAAAGCTTCTGTGATGTCACGTCCAAGGATGTTTGTTTTCTCTCATGAACCCTCTTGATTTCGCTACCTGAACGCCTTCCAACAACGTACACCAAAAACTAATCTGAATCTCAATGGCTGGTTTGCCATAGCTTTGTCTCTGAAACTCATAAACGTACACACCTTCCCGAAATCTCATCTCTTTGACAGCCTCCTTCATCATCAGAAGACTCGTATATCCCTATGAGAACGATGCCGCCGTGGTGTTCCCACATTATAAGAAGTAGAAAAACACCATCCCTGGTCATTATGAACTTTGCCCCTTTATTGACCTGCCGTTCTAGCCCCGGTATATCCTCCAAGTAAGTCATCAGTCCTAGCCCATCCCCGAGACCACCCCCGCAAATGTCACCAAGAAACGCCACGGAACCACCTGCCTGAGCTGCCCCTCCCAGCATAGTAAATAATCGTCTGAATACAAACACCCTCCCAAGTACGCGCCATTTGATACCAGCCAGTTGGTGGAATATGTCTCGATGAGAACCTTCGTTGTTCGTCGCGGCTCAACAATGGTAGTTCTCTTCATGGCACTTCGATGTCTTCCGAGATCCCGCCTTCAGAGTCACCGCGGACCGGGTATTATGTCCTAGAGCAGCGGCCACCACATCTTTGATTGCGCCCTATGCTGGCGGGCCATCCATGCTAGTCAAGGTCACGGCCGTACAGCATGATGAACGTGTGTTACAACACTCCTTTCAACGCAACGTTGGCTGTTCGACCCCAAAACCTCCCGGTGTTTGTCGGGCGGCCTCCTCTCTCCTCGATGGAATGTGTTGTAAACTCAGACCCCGGATCCAGCTGACAGAACTATCGCACCGACAACATGTCATTTGCCGGCTGCCAGTTTGTCATTCACTCGATCAGTATCTTCTTCACTCCTCCCACTTCACAAAGCCCTAGATGCCGTATTGCGTCCCGCTCATTGGATCGGACAATGACTCGGTCCGGAAGCATCGGGTTGTTTGGGTCGACCTTGGACGCATCCTTCGCTGCTTGCTCAATCGCGTCCATTTCATCCCTACACGCTTGCTGGTCCATTGGGCAGATAACGATCGGCTGCCGTAGAGTGATGTCCCTTGCTGAGTTCATGTGTGCCTGTTGAAGTATAAGTGACCGATCAGTCTCATGTCTCAGGTGCTCAACTCACTTTTATACTCAAAAAGAACTCGATCTTGTACAATGTTGATGACGTCGTAAAGCTCGTAACTTCGTACATGGGAAACCCGGGTTTCCCGCGCTTGATGATGCCGTCGGGGTCTCTTAGATCTCGCGCCGGAAAGACAAGCCCCAGGTTTGTGACATAACCGGTCTCGGTCAGCTTGACCCCTACTGGTTGTGTGTGCTTTGCGATCTTGTTGATTTTCTTGGTTGGTTCGTCGCCTTCGGGGTTGAACGTGATCTCCTCCTCGATGGCCAACGTTATCTTATTTATCGTAACTTTTTTCGCCTTGCTCATCATGTCCGGATTTGGTGCCAGCTTGATAAACACTGTTATTGGATCTAGTGGGCCATAACTCCATTTTGGTAGTGAAATGCCCAACGTCACGATGCTATCGGCCGTTACAACCTTGCTTTCGGGTCGGTTGTACATTCCAAATGTCGAAAGGGTATCGTATCGCTGTATTGGTATGGGGAAGGTGTATCTGTTTTGTGTGCTCTGGCCTTGTTGGACAGTGACCACGAGCTCGTAGTATGTTTCGGCAATTCGGCTGGGTAGTTGCAAGCTCGCTGGCGGAATTCGACGATTTATTTCCTCTCCTCCTCGGCCGTAGGGTATAAATATTTGGAACGGCAGGTCCATCGCTATTACGCTCTCCGCCTCTTTCCCTGACACACATCGGAATAGCAGCACCTCTTTGCCCACCAGGTCTACGGTTTCGCGTCGCGGTGTGCCGAGATGTCGTTTCGCCATGTTCTCGGCAGCAGGATGTATGGTTTCTCGTCGCTGGAGACAGATGCGCACCATGGATACGCTGACGGGTGCGGAAAAGCCGGCGCTTGGTCGGATCTCGACTTTACCTACTATTCTTGGCTATGAAAACGTAAGTCAGCATCAGCGACGTCCACAAAATAGAAGAGAACTCACCAACGTGGCAGAGATACCGGGGTAGCCCACCAGGAAGCTGCTGTTGGGTGGCCCCGATATCCTCACCGTGGCCGGAGCGTATGATGCAATTAATCCATTCATTGTGCCGTTAGCGCCGGGCGCGAAGTCGTTCGGAAGAGGTTCCTCGTGTTGACAGTGAGATTATGGTCGAAGATGGCGAGCGGAGTAACCTGTTTCGATCATGAACGTATTGTAGAGACCGGCTTCGCCGTGTCACAACTGGGAAGTCGACGGGGTGGAGGGCGGTCCCGAGGTGAATGAGGGGCTCGGTGGGCGGTAGGAGTAGCGCTTGGAACGAAGGTCGGCTCTGGCCCCTGGCGATCGCGAATGTTTGTATCGATAAGGCTGGGGTTCACTTGCAGGGTTACTGCATCCCATCCGGACAGGCAATGCAAGGTCGCAATTGATGCGCGTCGTCGCTGTGGTGCAGCCGTGGGTAGGCAGTGTCGTCGCTTATGCTGGGCAAGGCGGATGAGGCGTCGTGAAATTGGTGAGACCAACAGGCCCGGACTAGTTGGACGAATATCGTGGGCTCAACGTTCCTCGACTAACTGGTGAGCGGATGGTGGAAGGTGAATGCTACACCCGACTGTTTGTTGACCGCAAGCCTAGGCTAAAGGAACAGTTCGAATGGAGGATCAAGTGGTACGGCTCGCACAACCGCCTTCGTTGGCGCGGCGTTTCCTCTAGTCGGGGCGCGGGAGTCCTCTGTTGTCCGGCCGCGTTGGGGGCCGAAGAGAAGTCGTCGTCCAAGTCTGAAGGTTGCAGTTCGAGGGGAACGTCAAGAGTGAGAGCTCCAAGACGGGATCGATAGTCAGCTTCAGAGACGGGTCGCCTTGTCCGTCAACGGTATATGGGAGGGGCCAATCGCGGCAGGAGGTTGTAGAGCTATCGGAACGGCAAGACACCACGTCAGATCGAGTCGGGACGAGTGCCAGTGTTGGATGTCAGCTTGATGACTGGGAGTCCCGGCGTGGAGGGTTGTAGGAGGGGAAACCGATAGGTGTGACAAGAGGCGAGGCCGGCAGGCGCCAAGGACAGTCGCGGCGGCAGCTAGAAGAACTCAACAGAGCTTCGCGAGCTTGGTCCCTTGATGACCAGCCGTTGAGCCGGATATGACCAGGAGTAAGAAAGAGGGAAGCTGAAGAGCCCGGTCAAGTTCCTGGTCCTCGGAGCGTCACCAAGGGTTATCCCCAAGGTCTCCCCTTCCACTTGGGCGGTGGGGAACGGGGATGGCGGTCACTAACACACGCAGGTGCAAGGCTGCACTGTTACAGCGTCAGGTCGCTAGCATCCTTCAGCTTAGTTCTTGGTGGCCGGGGAACAGGCGGGATGGACGGTTAAAGTGGAGAAGTGTAAGTTAACATCCATCTGAACTTTTTGTTAAGAGCCTTGCAAGAAAAGACAGGATGAATGGTTGTCTGCTTATTCTAGACTTTTAATTTCAAACTCTTTTCATCATCGAGATCAGAGTTACATATGTTTCCAGGATAAATAACACTTGTTACCCCCGTCCGAATTCCTCAACCCGGCTGGATATCGGTGAACCCGGATCTTGATATCTCCAAACTTGGAACTTCCGACTCCTCCATTCACTTCCAATCTCATAATCCACAATGCGGGAAATTCCACCGTCATTATCATCAGCTCGGGCCGTTTCAGTTCGGTGCCTGACCATGGCTTGATCCTTCCCGCCTCAAAGACAGTATTCCCAGTCAAGACATTGTGCATTGACAGATAAAAGCTTGAAACAACTGCAGGGAGAATTGTTAAAAGAGAAGACTGGCTCATCCCCAGGGCCCCAGCTCGGACACTTTCAGCAGCGGCATGGCAAGCAAGGGCCAAGGGGCCCGGGAGAGAGGGGGCGGCCGATAGGGCTGGTGTGGTCAGAGCTTCCAGCTGCATGCACTTCCAATCAGATCAATCAGATGCCGGCCGGCCTTCAAGTCCAGCCCCCAGCGGCACCATCACCTCAGCGGCCCCCAGGCAACCGCAGCGAACCGACAGCGTTGGCGCCGGCAGGCTTTTGGTGCCGCACATCCAATAAAGATGCTGCCGCAGGCAATTCTACATCTCGAGGTACCAACTGCACGTCACATTTCGAGACCAATTGACCAAACATCACGACCAAACAGCACCTCAAGTCGCGACTGATCAACAATCGAACCAAAGAACAAACAGATCTACACCCGTCAACATGTCCGTAACACTCCACACAACCCTCGGCGATCTCAAGATCGAAATCTTTTGCGAAAGCGTTCCCAAAACAGCAGAAGTACGTCCCTTTCCCTTCCCTTCCCCTCTCCATCCACGCGCAAAGGCACCAACTAACCCCCCTCCTCCCCAATTCCAGAACTTCCTAGCCCTCTGCGCCTCCGGCTACTACAACGCCTCCCCCTTCCACCGCATGATCCCCTCCTTCATGGTCCAAACCGGCGCTCCCGCCCACCCATCCCCACCCGAGAACCCCAAGGGCGGGCGGTCCATTTACGGCCCGACCTTCGAAGACGAGATCCGACCGGCCTTGCGACACAACGAGCGGGGGATCGTCAGCATGGCCAACAAGGGGCCCAACACCAACGGATCCCAGTTTTTCGTCTTGTTCGATAAGGCCCCGCATCTGGACGGACTGAACACGGTTTTCGGGAAGCTGATTGGGGACGAGAGTATGCAGACGCTGGCGAAGCTGGAGGGGTTGGAAGTGGATAAGAAGAATCGGATTAAGGATGAGGTGAGGATTGAGGGGGTTACAGTGCATGCTAATCCGTTGGCTAAGTGAGGGGAGTTTTGGGAGAGTGTTTTTGGTGCGATGGGACATCGAATTCAGATGGGAGAACGAAGCAATCATATCAGTCGACCAACCAGACCAGGCCAGGCCAAGCCGACAGCTCGTGACGACAAGTTGGGAGGGGAAAGAAAGATGCGGGCTAGGACTGAACGCCAATTCTGAAGACGGTCAAGTTCGGGAAAGGCCCACGCACGATATGACGCAGTCAAGCTATTACTGGGAACCACTGCGAGGAGAAGGGGGAGAAAGAAGCCGAATTACGACGACGATGACAAAGAAGAAACGAGTGAAACGAGCGGAGGAATGACACGGAAGCCATCCTATGAGAAAGTCTGGCTTGCGCAATGGCATCGCACAGCAGCCGTGTCGGGTGTTGCACCATCAAAACAGGTCGCCTTACCTATGACTTTAGCGCGAGCTGTTGCTGCTGCTGCGCACCCCCACGCAGCGCCCCTGTTTCGACCTTCGATGTGTCGAACGAGCATACGTACGCGAATGGACAAGCCGCATGAGCAGTACCGGTGCCGGTGGAGGGAGTGGACACCAACGAGTTGATTCGACTGGCCTACTTAAGGCTGTCATACTCTTCAGCCCTAGGCTTTCGAAGTTTAGTGGAGGGTGATCCGACTACCTACAACCTAACTTACCAGTCCACGTCATCGTCATCCATCATCTTCGGACCCTCGGACTATTTGTCTACAGCCGGTGTAACATAACATACGGACTCTACCTACAATACGTCAGCCGTCATGAAATAGGTAGCCAAGGAGGAGGCCTCAGGAAGTTGGTTGAGCTTTGCAAAGGGAGCGGCGCGTCACCCGTTCGCTCTGACTCTCGTCGGTTACAGCCCGATTGAGGATATGGGTCTCAGATAAGTGCGAAGAAGGACACTTATTTGTTCTATTCACGACAGATAGATAGATAGATATCCGAGGATGTAGGGAAGCGCTTCTTGCACACACACAAATTCTATGGGGAAGTCTATCGGTCGGATAACCAACCATCCATCACAACATGTTAGTCACCACTCGTGAATTCCTCCTGTTTCGCATGCCCGTCATCAATTTCAACCATGAACAAGATCATGACCGCAGAAAGCTGCGATGAGTCATCCCCTACTACAGCGAGGGAAATGGAAAGTGCAAGTAAACCATCCATCCGTCCACGCGGAATTTAGTAGAAAAGAAGAGGAAGAAGATGTACATAGAATTAAAAAAAAAGAAAAAAAAGAGAGCACAAATTGAGGAGAACACAACCTGAAAAAGCAAATTTGAGTTGAGAATTCTCCATCCACGCTCCGTGACACAGATACCTTTTAAAGTTGTTCATGATAGTAGTGACATGACAAGGAAGGGATAAGCAAGGAAAGCCGTACGCGTGAGGCATGTGCGGAATAAACCATCCATCCCTCTACCTTACTTACTATCCTATTTTACTTTTTTTCTTCTTCTTTTTGGCGTTAGCAATCAGAAGCTATAGTCGCCCGACCGACACAACAGACCAGTTCGCTATGCACCGCTCCACCACCCGCCCATTCCTCTTCCATTCTTTTTCCTGGCCTTCAAACATTTTAATCCTTCATCACTGTCTTCTTCGTCTTCTTCTTCTCCTCCAGCAATTCCACCCAGCCACAAGCAACCCAATCCAAAGCAACAAACCCCATCTCCTCACTTAGATCTCAACATCAGTGCCCAGCATCAGAGACACATCAATTTCCCGACCCCAATTGCTGCTCTTGACGCCTCGTCGGTGAAGTCGTCTGATTACCCGTCTGACTTTGACTCTGCGTAACAGCACTCGTATACGGCCATCCGGGTAGATTTTCCCTAAAAACGTCCGAGGGAGATCCCATCCTAGGAGGAGGCACCTGCATCTGCTGCTGCATTTGCTGCTGCATCTGTCCGAGGCTTTGCTGATGAGTTGGAGGACTCTGAGAGCTCCTTTGCTGCTGCTGCTGCTGCTGAATTCGGTGATGTTGAGGAGAATGTTGAGTTTGATAATGAGGTTGATGTTGATGATGAGACTGATATTGAGAAGGAGGAGTCCCGGGAGGATGCATCTGATGAAGCAGGTGAGACTGATTCAGCTGATTCGGCTGATGAGAATTCCGCAGTGGAGAAGGAGACTGATGATGGGAAGAAGAAGCATAAGAAACAGCAGAAGCGACAGAAGCGGCAGAAGCAACAGAAGAAGAAGAGTTACGATCTCCGGGATTCTAGCCCTTCCTCCGCCTCTTCGGATCACGCTCGGGACTTTCCATGTCGTTCTTAATGAGCTCCTCCGGCGCCGCCGAGGGGGAGGGTGTGTTGACGGGGGAGTTGGTCTCGAATATCCTTCCCGACTCGAACGCGCCGCCGGGGACGGTGAGGCCACCAGCGCTGGATGTTGTGGCGGCAGCACCGTTGGCAGTGGGACCAGTGCCGGTGTGAGTAGGGTTAGTTAGATCGAAACCGTCGTCGAGGTTGAAGTTGAAGTCGGCGGTGCCGTCGCCGGTTCCGTTGGCGCCGGGTAGTCCGCTAAACTCGTAGGCGGGATCGGAAAAGGCGTTGTCGTTGAGGTATTGCTCGATGTCAGTGCCGTCGAAATAGCCGGTGGCGCCGTTAGGGT
Organism: Neurospora sp. CHS-2018b; assembly: GCA_009806015.1. Classification (NCBI taxonomy): domain Eukaryota; kingdom Fungi; phylum Ascomycota; class Sordariomycetes; order Sordariales; family Sordariaceae; genus Neurospora; species Neurospora sp. CHS-2018b. The sequence continues at coordinate 1,400,470 of RAOV01000016.1, read as the reverse complement.
TGCCGTGCTCGTCGAGACCGGGGATGCGACCGGAGGGGCTCAGAGGACCGAGCAAGCTCGTAAGTCGATCGATCTGGCTGGCTTGTTCCTCCTGGAGCCGTTGGAGGGCCTCCAGCTCCTCGTGGGAGTAGCTGGGGAATGGTGGCGGCGGCGGCATGGAGCCAAGGGTAGGGGAAAGCGCGTTAGGTGCAGAGTGATTGGGGACGACAGGGGCAGGGGCAGGGGCAGCAGCAGTGGTAACAGGTACCGTGGGGATCGTGGGAATCGGCGGCATCGTGGCCGCTGGGGTAGGTACCGCGGGGCTGGAGGCCGATGACGAACCATTGGTGGTGGGGATGTTGTTGCCGGCCATGATGCTGAGCATTTTGTTGCGTTGATCGTTGCTCAGGGCATTCACGTGCGTCTTGGTCGCCATATCTGGTAGGTCAACACCTCCCGAAGCGCTCACAGCATTCGTGTCTTGAATGAGCTTCATCATCCCCTCCTGAGGGTTGGTTTGTAGCTCATTCTTCATGAATGTGGACGATGGGCTGTCACCGGGGGTTGTGTCGAAGAGTTCCGTGACGGAGCCCATCTGCTGCGCTAGGTATTGGGGATGGACCGGAGCAGGAGAGGGTGTCGAGGATGGGGGAATCGAGTGCACCTTGGCTACACCCTGCTGGGGGATAGGGGGCAGCAGACGCTGTTGACGCTTCGGTGTTCCCATAGCCATATTGTTGTGGACCTGCTGGTTGACGAAGCCGCCGAGGTCGACAACATTTGCCTGGGGCATCTGGTTCTGATTGTGAACCTGAGCGTTAGGAATGATGCTTGCCAAGAGATCCTGCACGCTCTGCGTCCCTCCTTGCTCCTCCAGCGACTTCCGGAACACATTAGCAAGAAAGTTGAGAATGGCGTTAATCGAATTCTCGTGACGTTCATGCTGGTTCTGAAACGTGAGGGCCTGCTGGAATAAGGTCGTATGTTCAGCTCGAATCTTTTGTAGCATGGTGGAGATGGCAACCTGTTGCTGTTGTAGCCGATCTAGTTGAGACTTGACTGCTACCAGGTCCTTCTTGTGTAGCGGGCCAACCTCACCAGCATTCGAAGAACCACGTCCGACTTGGGCTGACGAGTAATTCTGACCAGCGTATGGGTCTTCGACACCGGCATCCTCCTCGCTATCCCCCTCTCCCTCGATCTTGGGTGTAGCTTTGTTAGGCTTGTTCCCCTTTCCTCCACTTTTCGGTTTGTTGATTAGCCATAGAAGGTTGGGGTGACCGCGCCTAAAGTAAGGATTGTAATATTCGCTTGGGCTCTTATTCTTCCTTTCAGACGCCTTCATCGAGTTATCCGAAAGGCCGACTCGTTTATGGAAGCCATACATGTTGAGTTGCCGCACAAACGAGGCATAGTTGTTGTGTTTGAAGAGCTCCGGGATAAGGGTCTTGGCGAACTCATCTTCATCAAGGACGATGAAAGAGTCACCCTTATCAGACCAGCGAATGAGATCAGTGTTCCTAGACTCATCCAAGAAGCTGAGGACATACAAGGTTAGTTTATACTTTATCCATATGGGTTAGGGTAACAAACACACCTGCTCAGTTTCTGGACGAAAGGCGGGATCTGCTTTCTCTTGGCCTGCGCTTCCCGCTTGGCACGCTGCGCCATCTCTTCGAGGCGCTCAATGTTGTCGTGCTCATCCGTCGGAGGCACGTTATGCCCCAAGGGATAGGCAGCATCGTCACTAAATGAGGCCCAGGTGTCGGCCGTCCCGTTGAACTGGTTGGTAGAGACAAGGGCCCGACTGGGTGGGCGCCGCGCCAGGGCATTGGAAGGTGCTGGAATAGCCTGCGGATACGGTGCTTGCGTGGACATCATTCCAAACGAGTTGAGAGGGGCCGCTGTTGCGTCTGGGCCATTATTCCACCGGAACACCTGATCCGCTTGAGCAGGAGTGAACTGTTGCGGCATCTGCTGAAGAGGGAGGGGCACGATGGGCGAGGAGCCCGGAGCCGGTCTCTTTCTCGGATTAGGAGAAGACATGGCGTACGACGGGAGCATGCGCTCGAGATGGCACGACGAGATCGGTTCACTAGGAAAGCCACTACGGCGCAATGGTGGTGTTGAGAGGCGCGGTAGGCGATCGGGCTACCTAAAGACTTGTCGATGTAGGAGATTGGTATGGTATCTCGTAAGATAGGGCGTCCTAGATAGGCGATACTGTCCAAAAGCTGTACGTATCGTGGGTATCGACAGGAACACCAGACCAACAGATACGATCGCGGTGCGAAGAGATCCTTGCTTGGGAGAGCTGCTTCGCCAGACGGAAGAGGGATAAGAGAGATTTTAGATTGTTGGTCCTTGAGAAGCACACAGAACGATGCGGGCGTTATATATTCTGCAGTGGTCTTGATATCTCGCGGTCAAAGGCTACCAAAGAATCTCTGCCTCTTTCTGGGGACGGGCGAAAGTGTAAGCGAATCTGCGTCTAGCAACGATCAAGAGTGGTGGTTGACGACCGACAAGGGCGCCGTGAAGGAGGCTGTTTGTCACACGTCGATTCTCTTTCAAGCGCCCGCCGGAGTGCAGGAACTGGCTGGGACAATTGGCGATTGTTTCTGACAGAGCAGCAGGCGTGGACGGTCCAATGGTCCAATGCGCGCGGTCTTGTTCCTTGTTGTCGAGGTCCTCGCCTGGAGATTGTGATGATTTGTTGATTTTTTTTTGTATTTTCAGGCGCTGGTTTCAACGACAACAGCCAATCTTGTTTGTGTTTTTTTCAGTAACCCAACACCACCAGATAAAGACTTGGTCGTCCCGCCTTGTATCCTGTCAAGGTCTCTCTCTGGTTTCCAGTCGCAAAGTTGTTCCCTTCTCCAGACGATTTGGTCCGTTTTTCTGCCTTCGGTCGGCCAAAGCTGAGGCGGAAGTCGTGGGGGATCGGATCGCGGAGTTGGTGTTCGAATTGTTCGAGTAATGCAAACTGCGGATCGCGGTAAGCGGGATGCTGAGTGGCCGTGTCCGTGGACGGGGTAGTGGATGGTCCGGAAAGGGGATCGGACGTTGCTCGAGGCGGCAGTGGTCGTCGTCGTCGGTAGTGAATAGCACTTTTGGTGCGACGCAAAACAGCGAAAGCCGCAGAGTGGTACGGGCAGCAACTCGACAGAGTGGAAGCTGATGAGGTTCGTTCGGCGTTTCGAGTCCGTCCGTGATCCGTCGGGTTTGGGGACTTTTGTATGACGAGAAAGATGTTGGAGGATCTTCTTCCGTTGCCGTCGTCTGGTTGGCCGGCCTGCCGTTGTTAGTGATGTGTACTAGTCTGTCGAGATTGGATCGTTCGGCGGAGCATCCAACAGCGAAGACTGTTGAGCGTGATGGCGGCAGGTGCGCTGAATGGTGTGAACTCTGGCCGCTTTGGTAAGGTAGCATCCGCACCCAACGCTCCTGCCGAGCCAGAGTCCAGCGCCAGGTGGGCGGGCGGGTTGGTGAACCGATTTCTCATCGCTCGATCGATGGCAGCTGTTAGCGCTATCCATCCAATCACATGTCTTGGAGATAAGGGAAATGCCACACCAAACGTGGGGTCTATCCGTGCCAATTGCTCCGGCGTCGCTTTTTTGGCGGGTCCCTTCTCTGCATGACCTTTGAGGTTCTCACCAAAAAAAAAGCTTCCCTTGTCCGTGAAGAGCCACGACACCGACACCGACGCATAGGATAGTACCTTACCTGCCACTCTGCCAGGGAGGCAGGCGCGGGACCTGCTCCGGGACGGAATCCGCTATCAAGTTCCCCGGCTGTGATGTATCACAGATTCACAGACCAAATTGCCCGAACCCATTGTTTACCGTATTGTATTGTTTTTCACATTGAGATATGTAACTATTATCGGACTGAGCTACTTGATCCATCTGATAACTCCAATCTCATCTCAGCTTCATCAATGACAATTGTCAAAGCAACTGGCCGTGGTTCATGCCAATGACCGGAGGTGCAGCATAATGACTTTGGTGTGGTTTCTTTCTCCGGCCATGTCACTTGGACGAGCTGGGATGGGAAGCTCTGACAAAGCCTTGAACTGCAGAGCTATGCAACAAGCTTTGAGTTTCTGAAGCGAGGTAGTAATGGAGTAACATGTAACAAGTGGAAGCCCAGCCGCCCAATCCAAACACTTGTTGTCAAGGACTTGCCGGCGTGTGGTCATGAAGTTGACCCTATCGTCATGTCTTGGCACTCGGGTTTTTCCCCATGGAACCCTTCCATGAGCATCTACAGGATGCTTTTTGCATGAACACGATATGGGTCCCCATGGCTGTTTCCGTCCTTTCCAGTTCTTCCGTCTTCTCTTGACGTCTTTGGCGATGGAGTTGAGGACTGAGGGACCCCAACCAAAGGGTATGGACAAGGTGTCTTAAAAGACGTTGATATATCGGTTCTTGTATTTGTTAGTCCCTGTTAGTGCATCCCAGCAGCTAACAAAAACGCACTAGCTCAAACCTCAAAAAAGTCACACAACGGCTTTGGACGGTGGCAGTGGCACTGGTGGGTACGGGATGCATAAGCTTATCTTTCATGGGAAAGGTTTGAGACCTCCGGAGTGAATACCGTCAAGTACGAGTGGTCAGAGTCTTTGAGAACGTTAGGGTATCAATTGGGTTGGTCATTCAATAGACTAGACGTACTACCTTCACATCGTTCTTGAGCTACAAGTACCCAGGAATGTAGGATATGACATAACCAACAAAGACACCAAGGACGGGGCAACTCATCCGGTAGATCAGTGTCGGTCCCGTCTTCCCCGGTCCCAGGCTCTTGAAGAGCTTCCCGTCTTAGCATCTCGGGTGGCCTTCTTCTCCTCTTTGAGCGTCCTGGCTTTCGCCAGAGGATCAATAACCACCAACTCTTCTTCCGCCTTCTTCCGGTAACTGAGGTCTTTCCCGAGCTTGTCAGCAGCAAAACTCAACTTGTGAGACATCCATCCTTCATCACCGCTATCCTCATTGTCCTCCACCTTATCCCAGGCCTTGCAGCTTTGACAGTTAGCAATGAAGTGAAGATCGCAGACCTTTTCCTCGTCTGGTTGGCCGTCTTGTTCTCCATTCTCCTCATCTGGATTCACCACAGGCTGGGCCGCATTCTTCTCTGGTGGAGCCGTCTCAATCTTTGCCTTGAAAGACTTGAGAAGGTCCAAAGCCTCTTGCTCTGCCCGAGTAGGGTTGTTACTTGCACCTGGCCGGCGCTTTCTCCCGCGGATGGCTGTATCCGGGATCAATTGCTCCAGAGCCGACTTTTTCTTCTCCTGCTTTACTGGCTCTGAATGGATAGTCCTCTTCATTGACGCTTTGAGTGCCGCGATTTCTTCGTTCGTCTTCTCAAGGAGAGACTTCTTCTTGGGCTCTGGTTCTGGGCTCGAATGCTCGCTGTAATGCTTCTTGGGCGGCTGCTCTTTCTTCTGAGCAACCGGTTGGGGGCTTGGACTCCTCCTGCTTTCCTTTACTGGTTTTTGCTCCGGCTTTTCTTCCCGTTTTGGTACATCCTTTGCCGCTGGCTTGGCGTCCTTCTTGGTGGAGGATTTCTTCGAGGCGCTTTGCTTGCTTGAGTCGTCTTCATCAAGATCCACCGCAATCCTTGTGTCAAACTTGGGTTTCTTGGGGAGAGGAAGCTCTTCGCCGTCCTCATCCCCAACCTCGTCTCCAAAACTTAGTAGCTGCTTGCCACCCTTCCTCTTCTTCTGCCTCTTCTCGCCGGGGGTGGGCCTAGAAATCTGCTGTTGTCTGGTTTTCTTCTCCCTCTTCTTCATGTCATCGAAGGGGTTGATGAGGATCTCGATACGCGTGATCTTGATGGGATATAGGGGCCGCTCACCACCCTCTTCCACCTCGGCCTCTCCAATCTTTGCCAAGTTGTATATCGTGTCGCCGGCCACTCGACCGAACATGGTATTCTTCCCCGTCAGCTCGTCCGCCTTTCCGAGCGTAAAGAAGAACTGACTGCTGTTGGTGTCTGGTGTTCCTTCGTTCGCCATACCCAGGAGACCTCTACGGTTGAACTTGAGGCGCGAGTGGAACTCGTCCTTGAAGTTGGCGCCATGAGGTCCCGCATTCTTTCCATGTCTCTGGTCCATCGGCCATGGGTCGAGGTCGCCGCTGAGCGCGCCATTATCGTAGATCGACTCTCCTCCATGACCGGTGCCGCTGGGATCACCGCCCTGGACGATGAAACCAGGGACCAGGCGGTGGAAGATGGTGTTATCGTAGTAACCGTCGAGTGCAAGCTGCAGGAAGTTTCGGCATGTCAATGGTGTTTGCTTTGCGAAGAGCTCAACGGCAATCTCGCCCTGTGTCGTGTGGATAATCGCGGATGCCGTCGGCTGCGGCTCGAGGTTGTAGATGGCCGACATGTTGTTGATGGGTTTGCCGCGCTTGGCTCGGTGTGGTCCCGCGTCTGTGTGGTTTTACGGTCGGCGCATGCGGGTGTTGACGTTGAAAGTTTCGGTATGAGAGTGGTGAAGTACGAAGTATGTCCGCGAGAGAAGTTGAATTGGCGATGACGCGACAACTAGGTGCTTCAACAAGGCAAGTTCAGTTGGCGCAAACTGAATGTGGAACTCTTTTGCTGGATGCAGTTCAGCCTCAGCTCGAAACGACGATCGCGTTGGAGGTTGGAGGTTTGGTTGTGGAAGGTGTGGCGGTGCAACGAATGTTGAGACGGGAGCTGTTGCGTTTTGCAATATTCGGACAAACCGTTTGCAACTGATCTCGAAGCACTGGGCTGCGAATGACGGATGCGGGGCTGTCCTGTCACCGTAGGAGCGCCCGGCCCGCTGCCTGCCAGGACCTGCCCGCTTGTGCACTGCAGTGCAGGGCAGGAACTTGGCCTGGATGGGCGCTTGCACTTGTCAGCCAGCGGCCTCAGCCTATCATGGAGTCCAGGCCAGGCCGTGGACGGGACTTGGAGCTTGCGACTGCTTGCAACTTCGAGACACCAATACATGTTACCTTAGCTTCTCCATCCGCCAACCTCATTCTCCTCCGTCGCATCCAGCATCTCGCCGACGACCGTAACGTCTTTCCCAGTCCTATAGTATCCGATCTTTATCCTGAGCTGGCCTCGAGGTCTTGAATACCGACCCCGCACTCTTCCACAATGGCCGACCCCCGGGTACCGTCGTCATACAACGTGAAGCCCAGAATCCGCTACAACACCGTTGGTGGTGTCAACGGTCCTCTCGTCATCCTCGACAATGTTGGTCAACCACCGCTTCTCTCTACCGCAATGGGCATGTCTAACAACCGCCGCAGGTCAAATTCCCTAGATACAACGAAATCGTCACATTGACCCTTCCCGATGGAACGCAACGCTCCGGTCAGGTCTTGGAGGCGCGAGGTGAGTTTCCCTTTCGCAATCCCTCGTGTGTCACACTCTGATCAACTGCTGACGTTCATGACGCTATACAGGAAACCGCGCCGTCGTTCAGGTAGACAACCGCGACATCGCTTAACAGACTCTCGAGCAATGCGCTGATATCATGGATAGGTCTTCGAGGGTACTTCCGGCATCGACGTGAAGAAGGTGAGGCAGATACCCACACGGGAATAGCGAACGAGAAGCTGACTGGGAACAGACCAAAGTCGAGTTCACTGGCGAGAGCTTGAAGCTTGGTGTATCAGAGGACATGTTGGGCCGTATCTTTGATGGTTCCGGCAGGGCGATCGACAAGGGACCCAAGGTGTTGGCCGAAGAGTACCTCGACATCAACGGCAGTCCCATCAACCCCTACTCCAGAGTAAGTAACTCGATGGCTGAAACGCGAACACCGGGGACATTACGCTGACAAGACATAGGAATACCCCCAAGAAATGATCTCCACTGGTATCTCTGCCATCGATACCATGAACTCCATCGCCCGTGGTCAAAAGATCCCCATCTTCTCCGCCGCCGGTCTGCCCCACAACGAAATTGCTGCTCAGATTTGCCGACAGGCCGGTCTTGTCCAGCGCCAGGGTATCACAAATAAGGGTGTCCACGATGGTCACGAGGAGAACTTCTCGATTGTCTTCGGTGCTATGGGTGTCAACTTGGAAACCGCCCGCTTCTTCACCCGCGATTTCGAAGAGAACGGCAGTTTGGGCCGTACCACCCTCTTCCTCAACCTTGCCAACGACCCGACTATCGAGCGTATCATTACCCCCCGTCTCGCCCTCACGACCGCCGAGTACTACGCCTACCAACTCGAGAAGCACGTCCTGGTCATTCTTACCGATCTTTCGTCATACTGCGATGCCCTTCGTGAGGTCTCGGCTGCTCGCGAAGAAGTGCCCGGTCGTCGTGGTTTCCCCGGTTACATGTACACAGATTTGTCGACCATTTACGAGCGTGCCGGTCGTGTCGCTGGCCGCAATGGCTCGATCACGCAGATCCCCATTCTCACAATGCCTAACGACGATATCACCCATCCCATTCCCGATTTGACGGGTTACATTACCGAGGGTCAGATCTTCGTCGACAGAGGTCTGCACAACCGTGGTATCTACCCTCCCATCAACGTGCTGCCCTCTCTCTCGCGTCTGATGAAGTCGGCCATTGGTGAGGGCATGACCCGCAAGGATCACGGTGATGTCTCGAACCAGCTGTACGCCAAGTATGCCATTGGTCGTGATGCCGCGGCCATGAAGGCTGTCGTTGGTGAGGAGGCCCTGTCGAACGAGGACAAGCTCTCTCTGGAGTTCTTGGACAAGTTCGAGCGCTCTTTCATTGCCCAGGGTCCTTACGAGTCCCGTACCATCTTCGAGTCTCTGGACCTTGCGTGGAGCTTGCTCCGTATCTACCGCAAGGACATGCTCAACCGTATCCCCAAGAAGATCATCGACGAGTTCTACTCGAGGTCTGCGGCTGACCGCAAGGGCAAGGGCAAGGACAAGCCCACGACCAAGGATACCAGGGACACGGCGGCGCCCGAGGAGGAGAACCTGATTGACGCATAAACAGCTTGTTGGCTATGAGAAATGTCGGCGTGGGTGCCCGGTGAGTGTTGGTTTATGACTTATTGAGTTCTGTTTCGTGTATCTCAAAGGCATGGGGTTTGCGCTTTTGCTGCGATATTGTAGATTGGAATTGAACAGTATCATGCTTCCATTGTCCCCTGAATGCTGAACCTGTTGACAGGATGACAACCTGTGATGGCCCTACACTCAACAACCAACAACGGAACAAGGAGGACTGGATCTGGAAGTCTTGGCATCGCCGAAGCTGGAGCTTATTCGGTGGGGAAGAGACGGCAGGCGACCCCGCATGGTTCCCAGAACGCCACAGCCGCGCCAATGAGGATTGGAGACGGACTCCATCATCTGATGGTTCGCTTCTGCACGACGTCATATTCGTGATTTTACCGAGATATTTGGAGAAAGAAAAGAACATCGAGGTTTGGGTTCACAATACACATTTTCTCAAGATTCCTCTGGTGGTTACTATAAGGTGTAAGACCGAGAGAAGCAGTGTCGATGAACGCACTCACTTTTGGATAACAGCCGAGACACAAACAGCCAGCACGAATTCCCCAAGGAGACAAGGCCAATGATCTGCTCTTCACTGAAAGGGTTCTTGATCCTCGCTTGAACCATAACCAACCACATGAATCCAGGAGGTTGGTTTATATATCCCGCCCCAACACGAGATACATATAACACCAGTGTCTTATAGGAAGCGCGAGAATGGAAGGTCCCTCTACAAGCTTGCCAGCCTGACCCTGCCTGGCGGAGAATATCACAAATGCAAAGAGGCGCCGAGATCCACCAATTAAGGTACAGCTTGCATTTTGACCCGTTGTTGCGAACCAAGATGCGAATACCGGCATGCGACTGCTGCATGGTGAGTTTGTCACACAAAAAGGCTGGCATCTCGTGGGCGTTTTACGTGCGGAGCATGTACCTACATACAGTACTGCTAGGTAAGTCTTGTTGCCGGATGCAGATCACATTCCTCTTGTCACCGAGAGTGTGATATGTACCCCAACAAACGCAGGTGTGGAGGTGGAGAGGAGAGGAGAGGTCGGGATGAATATCATCCATCCAGGAGTTTTGGGAACTTGAGATCAGACCGCTTTGTATACTACCTCAAAGGTGGCTGTTTACCCCGGATTCATAGGTGTTGGGGTGACATCCAACCTTTCGAGGTGGTCACCACCTTCCTTACACGTACCTTGCTCGCCTCCTCAACGTTCACTTTAACGTAGATCCGCACCAACGGGAGATAGCATTCACCGACGTGGCCCTGTCTAGGTTGCCAATGGGTAGGACCTTGAGCTTTCGTTGATATTAACTTCCCTCCTTCTTTTTCCCCTCGTCCTTCCCCTCACTTTGTGTTCCCATTTCTCTCGTCGGGTCCAGTCATTCTCCTCCCGAGTGATACTGTTCTCTCGAGTCTCAACCTCCAACAGGCACTATCACCAGTTCACCACCACCAGGAACCGGTCACCAAGATGCGTCTCCACGCTCTGCTCCTACCGGGAGCCTTCTCCCTCTCCCTCTCCCTCGCAGCAGCAACGTCAAAAATCCCCTCCCCCGACGCCAACGGCAAATACTGGCTCAACACCACCCACCTCTCCTTGGCCTTCATCCCCTACGGCGCCTCCATCACCAACCTGATCCTCCCCGACCGGCACGGCAAGCCTCTGGACATCGTAGCCGGCTACGACAACGCGACCGCCTACACTTTGGACGCCGCCCACCCGCACTTTGGTTCCGTGCCGGGTCGCTATGCGAACCGTATTAGGAACAGCTCCTTCACTCTCTTTGCCGACGACGATGACTCTGAGGAAACAGTAACATACCACGTCACCCCCAACGAAAATCCCACTGCTGAAAGTCCAAAAGGGGTGGATACCCTCCACGGCGGTCCTGACGGATGGGATTACCGCAACTTCACCGTCGTTGCCTACACCAATTCTTCGATAACCTTCAGTATAGTAGACCCAGACGGCAAAGAAGGATTTCCCGGCGAAGTAATTAGTTACATCACCTACACCATTTCTGGGTCAACATGGGATATCAAGATGGTGGCTATCGCTACGACCAAAAAGACACCGATCATGCTAAGTAGTCATACGTATTGGAACTTGGACGGGTTTGAGCTCGAGGATGCGTTGAATCATGAGTTATGGATGCCGTTTGCGGGGATGAGGGTTGGTGTTGATGGGATTTTGATTCCCACCGGGGAGATATTGGGGAATGAGAGGGGGGGTGTTAATGATTTTTGGAGTAAAGCAAAAAAGATTGGGGAGAGTTTTGAGAAGAGGGAGGAAGGGTTGGAGGGGAATTGTGGCACGAATTGTACGGGCTATGGTATGTTTTTATTTCCTTTTCCCCCCCTTCTGTCCTTTCCCCCGATCATTACTAACCCCCCTCCCAAAAAACAGATAACTGCTACCTCAACACCCTCCGCTCCTCTCCCTCCTCCTCCTCCTCCTCCCTCTCCTCCTCCGACTCTTGGCGTCAACCCTCCCAAATGATCGCCCGCCTCTCCTCTCCCCATTCAGGTATCAAGCTCGAAGTCTACTCGGACCAGGACGCATTTCAAATGTACTCGTGCAACCAGCAAAAGGGCGACGTGCCGCTCAAGTGGACGCAGGGCACGGACGAAAGAAGGACAATCCCCAAGTACGGATGTGTGGTCCTGGAAGTGCAGGATTGGATCGATGGTATCAATCACCCTGAGTGGGGGAGGACGAAGAAGCAAGTCTTTGCCCCTGGGGGGGATCCGTATGTGTTGCAGGCTAGGTATGTTTTTGGGTTGGTTGATGAGTGAGGGACTTGGAAGGGGAGAAAGCGAGGAGACGTTGGGAGGAGGTCATGATTCATGATGAGTTTATGGTATATGAACAACGAAGTGAGAAAAGCGACTGATCAGTGATTCTGTGAATGACGTTCAATGGTGAAAGTGCTGTAGTATTAAACTGAACGTGGTGATGACAGAATTGGTATCATAGACTTCTCGGACTTCAAAACGCAAAACAGTATGCCAAACAATAACTATACCCAGCCAGCCAGCCGGCATGCTTGCCCCTTTCTTACCTACCATATCTTGTCCTTCTCTTATGACCCGATGCATCCCATCCCATCCCATCTTTCATTCATCATCCACAGTTGCTCAAGTAATCTCACCGAGCGAATCACCAATGCTGTTTCTCCGAGAAAGCCCATTTCCCTCTGCACGATAGCTGCCTTTTCTCTCTCCTGCCCAAGTATATACCCCCCTCCCTCCACTTCACTCATCACTCATCTTTGTTATCTACTTTCTGCCCATCATCAACCAGGATGACAACAGTCAAAGCAGCCGCATACGCCTCGCGGATAGCACAAGCCATACTACCATCACGTCAGTAAACAATTCTCAAACACCACTTTCACACCAGAGTTGAAACTCACCAAGTCTTCGAAACATCAGCAACCACAGCACTCAACCCCCAATGCGCGCACCACGCCCTCGCCAAAACCTCATTATCCGGCACCCCAAACGCCTCCACCACCAGCACCCGTTCATTATCCTGATCCTGCCCGGTATGGTCCGTCGCCGTCGTCGTTCTGCCTCCAGCGCTCATAATATTGCTTCCCTTCTTACTTCCTCCCAGCCCGTTACTCCCCAACCCAAACGACTTGGGCCCACCATGCATCATACCGCTCCCGTCCAAACTCGAGTTGATCCCCCCATACACCCCGTTCCAGTCGCGCACATGCACCAACTTATCCGCTCTCACCGACTCGTAAACGTAGTCAAAGAACAACGGATGCGGGCCATCGCTGCACGGCCAAGCATGCACAAAGTTCACGTCGAAAGTCAGTCGCAGAGGCCACGAGTTCCCGTCGATAGCAAAGTGGATGCTGGCGTCGAACCACTTGGGGCCATTGTCACTGCTGGTAGCACCGCTGGTAATCGAGTGCTTGCTGTCGTTGGTGTTGGACGGGCGGAGGTGGAGCATCTCGATGCGGACGAGGTCGGTGAGGTAGCCGTCGTAGTCGTAGTCTTCATCTTCGTCCATCTTGGGCGCCACGAGCTCGTATTCTTTCACGGGGAAAACTTCGGCCGGCGGGCCGAGCGGGTCGGACCGCTCGCTCATGGTCTTGACGTCCTCGGGCGTCACGGTTTGGGAGCGGGCGGGCGGTTTGCGTTGTCGGATGCGCGCTATCTGTGCGCGGTCGAGGTGGACGGTGGGACGCGCGGGGCCGACCCAGCCGGCGACGGAGAGACACGTGGGCGCGAGGACCTTGCCGACGATGGAGGCCGCTGTCCAGTAGGTGTAGCTGCCGCGGTATTGAAAACCGCAGTGCGGGTGGATGTGGGTGAGGAGGGCGAGGTCGTCGGTGGCTCGGTCGGGGTCGATGTCGACGAGGGAGTTCATGATTAGGAAGGGGAAGGTGGTGCCGGGGAGGATGAGGCCGCTGAAGAAAGCCATTGCGTGTGAGGATATGTGGCCGGTGAGGGTTCCCTGGGCTTCGTGCTGTTTGAGGCAGGCGATGGTCTCGGAGAGATTGGGCCACTTCATCATCTGGATAAATCGCTTGAGCATGCGGACTTGACGCTTCTGTAGCTTAAACCGAAGACGAATCTGGTCCGGTTGCTCTCCAATGCGGTCTACGCGGATGTTTTCGCGCCAGCGACGAGCAAGGGCGAGGTTCCATTGTATTGTTGGTGGGATCTGGGCAACAAGCTTTTCTTTTGCTTCCGCCAGGTGCAAGCCGGAGTTTATGCGTAGGTCGAGCTCGACACTAAGAAGAAGCTGGTGGAAAAATTTGTGATAGGTAGAGGTGTTGGCGAGAGAGTTGTCGTATATAAACTTGGTGGCGACCTGGTTCTTGGGCAAGGTAAAGTCGATCCAGTCTGGTCGGGAGAGAACCATAATAAGATCGGTTATTTGCTTGTCCAACGTCTTGTGTGGGCTCAGGTACTTGTCGGGGTCTCGGAGAAGTCGTCGATAGAGGTTCTTGTACATGAGATCCTCATCGTCGTCCTCTAACCCCCTTTCCAGCTCCTGAAGCCTCTCGAAAATGCGATCTAGCGTAATCTCTCGTGGTGCTACGCCGGAATCCCGAAGTGGTATCGAAGGCGGGATAACACTGGCTAAAGATACCCAATGGTTGAGGGTAATGGTTCCTGCGCGTTTCCCAAAGCAAAAGGCGTAGCTTGGCTGCTCGAAAGTCTCCCATGGGTAGTTTGCGTAACCGGACCCCTCTTTCCGTAGGGTCATGAGCTGGGTCATGGCGTCGTGCAAGTTCGCGGCGTCGGTATCATCGCCATGATTCCCTGCAACGGTAGCGTAAAGAGTGTAATAATGATCGGGTGCGTGTGGTATAGGTCGCTTATGACCTCTGAATGCCGGAGCGCCCCTGGATATTAGTTGCATCGCCTGTCCCAAAGATAACTCTTCCTCACTCGACATGCCTGATGGCGGCCAGTCGGTAAGCGGTCCTGGATCATGACGATGGATCTCGTAGTCACGACCCTTCCCCTTTGAGCCCTTCGCGCCAGGCCGCCTAGGTCGGCGACGATCGCTTGTGAATTCAGCGGGTAAATCCGATCTCCTTCGGAGAGTACCTGCGTCGCCATCACTTGCTGTCCTCCTATGGCCTGCTTCCTTTGCAACCTGTACATCGTGTTAGATCTTTAGTCATATCCCGGGGTGAGTGTTGTTGACTGACATCTTTGAAGTTCCTGATTGCCGTGCTCTTTGCACGAATCAAGTTCCAGAGACTCTTCCTCTTTGACTCGGCCATCTCTTCACTCTCCCCCCTTCAAGTACCACTTGCGCCTGTGTTGCCGGCAGAGTTGTTACGTTTGGTTTCGCGATTCTCCAAGAGCAAACCCAAGTGTATGGCTCACGACAAACATGGCACATTCGAACAAGGCGTAATCCGAGCTGGGTCCTCAGGGGTAGTTACTGGTAAAGTCCGAAGAGTCTCAAAATGTTGAGTGAGGCTGAGCCGCGCATGCGTGTATCAAGGCTGCAGACGCCTCATGAATGCGCAAGTGTTAGTCCCGTATCAATGGCGTATATGTATTATATGGCTACGACATTAACGGTAAGTGTCGATATTCACCGTATCGAGTGAGGATAAGTGGCGGCGCAGTCGAATGGATGAATGAACGAACGGCGGGGTTCCGGTTACATTCAACGATGGTTGAGATGACAGGATGACGAAGTCGGTGATTATGATGAATCACCTGATGAGTCTCTCAGCCGAAGTTGGACAGTCCTCTCTAAGAGTCAGAGTCGCGATGGATGGTGAGTGGTGTTTGTTGTGGTTAGAAGGAACGCCGGGTAATGCGAAGAGGCAGGAAAGGTCGGAGGTGAGGATCTAAAGGTATGGAAGGGAAGGAGGCCAGAGACAGAAGGGCATTTGGATGAAACAAGAGGAAGTTGAAACAAGCAAGAGGGCAGAATGCAGGTGTCGATGCAAAGAAGCAGGCGGCGATGGTTAGCGCTGATATTATGCCTGATAGTGCAGTATCCAATTCCATGATGCCCTGCCGATCCGGTTTCCAGCCATTGGACTTTTACGACTTCCAAGTGAGCCCAGCCCAGCACTTGATGGACTCGGCTCGGATGCCAACCACTCGATTATTGCTTGGTTCGCTCGATAGAGGCAGAGCCATAGGCCACAGCTCACCACAGGCACAGGTCTGGTACCGGGGCTTTCGGGGTCCAGAAGTCTAGACGAGGAATTCAGGGAACAGCCCAACGCTGGAAGAGGCTGCTTTTTCTAGGCCATTCCAGGTCGCTACAACCCAATCGCCTTGTCGCCTCTCGGAACTTGTGACGCAGCTGCCCATGTCCAGCTCATCGTGTACCACGGAGTCGCCAATATGAAGAAGAAAAGGGGTGTTTGTTTGGACTCCCACTCTCTCGGAAACAAAATTGCACGTTGCCGGGAACAATTCTCTTTTCAAGGCGTTTGTTTGTTCCTGTTAGTTGTTGTTGGTCTGTAGGTACCTTACTTATAATAGGCCCACTGCCTGTACTGTACATACGGTATTGATTCGATGTCACAGCGCTAACATTTGAAAGCAGTGATGGATCATGAAGAGGCGACAAAGTTACATCTGAGTGGTGTCGTGATGTTCATCTCTTCGGGAGACATTGGATGAACAGGTGATGATAAACTGACATGGAGAAGATTCTGGAGCAAGCTGTACCCAGCACAATGTGACAATGCCCTGCTGAGAGTGAAGAGACTGAAGCGTTGAAGTCGTTGTGACTTGTAAGAACCGGTAACAAAGCCATTTGGGGTTGGGGTTAACGGTGCGGATCCAGTGGATTGACGCTAAAGTGTGGGGGTGAAATTACGGACTCACCGCCTGCTAGTGCAACGGCAGAATCGATTAAGCCCAGAAATTTTCTTGACCAAAAGTGCAGGCGGCTCGCAATCCCCAAGGTCCCCATTCCCAAGTAAACAGCAAAAAAGCAAGTTAGACACCGTACAGTTCTCACTTGCAATCATCATCCAAAATGGCCCCAGTAACTCGCAGCAGAAGGGAAACAAAGAGTGAGTCTTTCAACATCCCTTTCTGAGGACATGTTCATCGTCCAAACCTTTTGCGACTGAAGCTAATCCCATTCATCGTAGCCACCGAGTCGCCCGCCAACAAGAAGTCCAAGGCTTCTACCCCCAAGTCCGACAGCAAGAAGCCTGAGAAGAGAAAGGCCACCGAGGATGCCACTCCCGTTGCCGCCAAGAAGCAAAAGGCTACCAAGGATGCCGTAGCTGCCCCTTCGCCCAAGCCCACACCCAAGACCGAGAAGTCGACGCCCAAGACCACCCCCAAGGAGGAGAAGAAGTCGACACAGAAGCCCGTAAAGGAGAACAAGAAGGAGAAGAAGGAGAAGCCGGCACAGAAGGAGAAGAAGACCAAGGAGCCAACACCTGAGCCCGAGGCGCAAGAGAAGGAGGACGACAACGAGGAGGAGGAGGAGCTCGACAACGAGACCCAGGCTCTTGTCGAGAAGCTTGACGGCGCCGACAACGAGGAGGACAACGAGGAGGCCAGCAAGCAGATCAGCACTTTCAAGAAGGGCCAAGATGTCGGCAAGATTCCCAAGAAGAAGACCAAGGACGACAAGGACGCCAGCGCTACCAAGGGCAGCGGCAAGCGCGGTGTCATGTACCTGGGCCGCATTCCCCACGGTTTCTACGAGCACGAGATTCGCGCCTACTTCGGCCAGTTCGGCGAGATCACCAGACTCCGCGTTGTTCGCAACAAGAAGACCGGCGCCAGCCGTCACCGCGCTTTCGTCGAGTTCGCCGAGGCCGAGGTTGCCGACATTGCCGCCCGCACTATGGACAAGTACCTCCTCTTCGGCCACATCCTGACCGCCAAGGTCGTCCCTCAAGCGCAGGTGCACAAGGACCTCTTCAAGGGCGCCAACCGTCGCTTCAAGGTTATCCCGTGGAACAAGATGGCCGGCAAGCAGCTCGAGAAGGCCCTGCCCGAGTCGAAGTGGCAGGGTAAGATCACCAAGGAGGAGCAGAGGCGGGCGGCCAGAGCTGCCAAGCTCGCCGAGATGGACTACGAGTGGGAGGCGCCCCAGCTCAAGGCTGCTGAGGCCAAGGAGCCCGCGCTCCTGACCGCGGCTGAGGAGGAGCCCGTCAAGGCCATCGAGGCGCCGGCGGCTGCTGAGGAGAAGACCGAGGAGAAGGCTGAGCCTGAGGTCGCCGAGACCAAGGAGGAGGAGACCAAGGAAGAGGAGACCAAGGAGGAGGAGGAGCCCAAGTCGACAAGGAAGCGGGCCGCGGCCACTCCTAAGAAGGCTGCTGCCACTCCCAAGAAGGCTGCTGGCACCACCCCCAAGAAGGCGGCTGCCACACCCAAGGCGGAAGCCACCACGCCTGCTAGGGCTACTCGCTCTACCCGGAAGACCAAGGCTTAGGTAGCCAGTACTCCGGCGAGAGCCACACGGTCGAGCACGCCGGGCAGAGCCACCCGGTCAATGACAGTCACTCGGGCCAGAAGGGCTTGAAGAGAAGATTATGGATGGTGATTGATGTGTGAGGTCAACCAAAAGGGTGCCCACGCATACGGACAGGTTCAGGAAAAGCGCTACATGATGTTTGTTACCACCCCCCTTCGGGCGGCCAGCTGGTTAACTCGGAATAATACCCCCGGTTAGGTCATCTACATATTCACAAGTTACTGTGCGGAAAAGGAAAGGGACGCCAGGCTTGGAACGATTTTTTACTTGTTTGTTTATTGTTGTTGTTTATAGAAGCAATTCTCATTTTCTTTCATTTGCATTGGGTTTCTCATTAAGATGTGTGTTACATGTGTGTGTGTTTGGGATGTCACATTGTCTGATTCCATCAGCATAGTTGGACACAAATTTCGATGTTGTATCTCCTGATCAACACCAAAACCACCGAGTTCCAGATAAGATACTGGCTCTCCATCGGCTTCAGCTTTGACCAGGAAAAAACAAACATCTTTCCGTATGCAATGGATGAAGTGCAATGTGTAGTTTGCGAACATAATTTCTAGTTGTAGGTTTGATGTACGCACCAAGCGAACCTGAACGAGGCCCATTAGAGAAAAAGGAAGGCCGATCAGGATTATAAAGCGCGCTGTGTATCTGTTCTACTTCTTCCTGTCTTGCGAACAGAGTCATTGGTTCTTCTTTGCAGAAGAGACAAATTCGACAGACAACGCAATCCAGCCGAAGCTGAAAAGGTTACCTGCCTGCAGGCGAAGGGGAAATATGTGAAGAAGAAAAGGAGAGAAAAAGAAGAGATTCTGAAAATTTGCGGACGGAATGCTCTGTTTTATTCTAAAGCGTGGCTCGTGCGTCGACCTGACGTGGGTCGTGCGTTTGCGCTTGTAACTTTCTAACGAAGCTGCACGATTGGCGTGTAAAGTTACAGTCCACTGGTACGTACGCCTCTGTAAGGACAGGACGTCACTCAGGAATGTGAAGTCGACATTCCAGTGTGCCGCAAAAGAAAGGATGATTATATGTCAATCCAAACAATGCTTTGTTATTCGTGGAATATTCCCAACTTCAAAAAATTCAACAAATGAAACTTCGTCGCAAGTGAGGAACAGGTACCATCATGTTGGCCCTGATGTCTAGTGCCGTCAAGGTACTCAAAAACACAACCGAGTGCCATATCGTAAGCAGCCCGAACAGACCAGCCGAGATGTCAATAAGACAACTTCATGTGTACAAGACGGATGCAACCACCAGAAGACAACCAGACACTCGTATCCAAAAGCCAAGCAATCATGTTGTGCGAGGTGCCGAGCTTCAGAGGACATGAAGAAGGTGGTGGGCTTGATCAAGCGCGGGGTGCAGTCCATGTCAAAAGATGGAATGTCGATCTGCAAGCTGCCAGGTACCTCCAAACCCCAAGTGAAGATAGGCGAGATAGGAAACTGGCTGACGGAAGTTCCCACTAATAGACTTCCATTGAAAACAAAAAGAGATGTCCGCGGGGCTGAGTTGTGAGAAGTGTTTCATATCTTAACATCAAAGCTCTTTTTATGGAAGTCTTTGAAACGAGTACACGCGTACCTGAGTGAGTACACGCGGAGGAAGGGTGAGATACCTGAATAATTCGGAGTAAACTCCACTACAACAAATTCCAGAGTCAAGGGCATTGAAAACAGGGCAGAGTCCGGGTCCCAAGCAGAAGTGGCCCAGGGCAGTGACACTGACAGTGCTGACAGTGACAGGCACCCGGACGCCCACCACGACTCGAACGGAGGACAATCCGCTCTCCCCGTCCGCCCCGGCTTTGCCATTGTTGATATTGTAAACTTCACTACACACAGTAAACATCACGGACAGGGGAACCAAACGACAACCTCACCTTTGATCTTTGGAGACGGTCCTGAGATCGACAAATCCACCAGCCTACGCCATTGAAACGACAGCATCAATACCTACCCATACAATATCGTCGTAATTGACTTCAGTAAACCATGTCGCCCTCGGCGCCGGTCACCAAGGCCGCCCAATCGGCTGGCCAAGGTACGTGACGTTGCCCCGAATCTGGACCTCCTGTTAGAACCATCCACGCCATCCCCATTCGCTTCTCGCGCCCGTGGTGTCCCGCCCATGTACCAATTGCCCTGCACAGCACTAGCATGGCTAGCCATAGGACCGGAATGGTACCTAACAGGACAGCTTTCTGAAACGATTTGGGCTCGGGATGGAAATCAAGACACCCTTCTGATCTCGTGACTGACGCCTTACCATCTGCCGGCAGTCTCGTCGTCACCCGCGCCCTCGCCCGCCAACAAGAAGAAGAAGAACAACAAGAAGAAGAGCGCCGCCGCCAGTAATAACAAGGCGAAGCCGAAGGAGGGCGGCGGGAGCAACGCACCAGATGCTGCACTAGATGCCGAAGTCTTGTCAGACCAACCACCAGCACCACCACCGCAACAAGCAGAGGTAGAAGCACCAGCGGCCGAAGGAGCAGAGGATACAGCAGAAACTACTCTGCCTGTAGAGGAAACCCCGGCCTCCTTGGTATGCGAATACTTCCCGACCCACCAACATTTGCTATCATCGCTCTTTCTCTCCTCTACCCATGTTCTTCCCAATCGCTTTTGTTTTTGTTGATGACTCGCTGCCTGCGATAGTTACAGTCGCGCTGGCCATTTCGTTTCTTTGCTTTAACGACATTTTAATCCCCCTTACTTTAATCATAATGTATTTCGCCGGCCTGAACGCTAACAAAGGACCCCGATTGGGTCTCTACAAGGGTGTACAGAACACATCACCAAAACTCGACCAGGTGGAAGCACCAGCAGAGGACGAGGACACCGAGGTAGAGGTACCCGCAACTGCGGCCGACCATCCCGAGTCTGAAAACCCACCGCCACCGCCAGACGGGACTTGCAATCCGGCCCCGGACCCGGACCCTGAATCCGAGTCGGAATCGGCTGCCAACCCAACAGAGGACACGACAGCAACAACACCTGCTGCTGCTGTCATTACTGAGACCAACGGACATGCTCCCGACGGCGCAAACGGTCACATCCCCAATCCCTCTACAACAACAACTGCCACTACAATGTCTACTACAACATCCCCACCGCCGACGGAGGGGTCTCCAGTAACCAACTCTACTACCGCCGAAGAAACACCAGCAAACAACACCACCACCACCCACAATAGCACAGAAACCAGCGCCAAGCTCGAAGCCATGTCGCAAGACCGCGAGACCCTCCGCGCCGAAGTCGAGCAGCTGCGTAAGCAACTCGAGAGCATACAGAGCACCCACGATGAAGAGGTGTCCCAGCTGCGGTCCGACCTCGAAGAGTCCGAAGCCGCCAAGGAGCATGCCGAGACACAATACCAGAATCTGCTCGGCCGCGTCGAGAAGATCAAGGAGACCCTCGGCGAGCGTCTCAAGCGGGACCGGGCGCGCGTGGAGGAGCTCGAGACGGCCAACGAGGAGCTGCAGCAGGCGGCGCAAACCCAGGAGGAGGAGGCCGCCCGGCTGCGCGAGCAGGTGGCCGAGCAGGCGCGCGAGATCGACGGCTTGCGCAGCCGGACGAACCTGTCCCAGCAGAACTGGGGCAAGGAGCGGGAGGATCTCGAGCGCGAGGTGGAACACCTCCGGTCGGAGCTGAAGAAGACGAGCGCCGCTATGGGCGAGTGGGAGGTGATCGCCATGGAGGAGCGCAGCATGCGCGAGGGCTTGGAGGCCAAGGCGACGGACCTGGAGGAGCAGCTGGCCAACGTGCGGGAGGCGTACGAGCGCGTCGCGGAGGAAAGGAATACACAGTCGCAGGCCATTGACGGGCTACAGCGCGCGCTGCAGGAGATTCAGGAGGCGCGCAAGCGCGAGCTGAGGGAGATGGTGGAGTCGAGCGAGGAGCAGCTAGCGGCGATGAAGAAGCGCGCCGAGGAGGCGGATGCGAAAGCCAAGGAGGCTCAGGACGCCAGGGAGTCACTCCAAAAGGAGCTGGAGCGCACGGCGCCGTTTGAGAAGGAGGTCAAGGAGAAGAATCTCTTGATTGGCAAGCTGAGGCATGAGGCGATTGTGCTGAATGATCACTTGACCAAGGCGTTGAAGTACATCAAGAAGATGAAGCCGGAGGAGACTATCGACCGGTATGTTTTGATTGCCCCTTTCTTCCTCTACACCAACCCTCTTTCCCTCATCTACCTTTCCCTACCAGCCCAACTAACATGCCTTCCACAGACAAATCGTAACCAACCACCTCCTCCAATTCCTCTCCCTCGACCGCTCCGACCCCAAAAAGTTCCAAATCCTCCAAGTAATCGCCGGCCTCCTCAACTGGACCGACGAGCAGCGCGAACAAGCCGGCCTCGCCCGCCCGGGTGGCTCCGGCGGGGGGCTCGGCAGCGCCTCTTCGCTTTTACGGTTGCCCACTTCGCCCTTCCACCGGACCCCCAGCTCTCCTTCGCTGAACCACGACTTCTTCTCCGACATGACTTCTTCGTCGACCATGTCCCCCACGGGCACCGCCGGCTCGGTAAGAGAAGGAAGCACAGGCGGAGGTGGCCGTGAGTCGTTGGCTGATTTGTGGGCGGGGTTTTTGGAGAGGAGCGTGGAGGAGGCGTCGGCGCAGCATCCTCCTGGGGGAAGTAAGAGGAAGGATAGTATGAGTAGTACGGGCACGGGGAATACGGGGGGGACGCATAGTGGGTTTTTAGGGTTTGGGAAGAAAAAAGAAGAAGGAGAGGGGAAGGGGCCGTTGGGGATATAGAGCGGTAGACCATGATGTGTTCGGTTTGGGGGGACGAAAGAAAGAATTGCATGAGGGAGTTGAGGTCGGCATGAAAAAAAAGATACTAGAGATCTATACGTAACGGTAAATATGTAATATGAAAGCTTGGAAGGGGTTCATAACGGACAGTAGCGCCAGTGGAACGTTTTGGTGTAGAGGTGGTAAGAAAAGGAAGAGTTGGCGGCTAAACAAAACTCTTTCTGTAGCGGAAACTAGAGTCATACTGAATAGTGTTAAACTGGCGTTGAACCCAAGGGATGTCAGTAGACTTCTCTCTATGTGTTAGGCTAGAGGTATACTGAGTCCAGCATTGCCAGGATGTAGCATCACTGGTAGTGACATAGATCATCCATTATCTCTTGGGATAAGGAATCGCAATATCCATTACACAGCATAGTAAGCAAAGCATCTCAAACGAAAAGATCTATAGTCGCTCTAGATAACGCATGCCAAATCCCCGAACGCCATGCCAACTCACGAACATCACCAAATCATAACCAAGAAAAAAACCAATACATCTCGAACCAAAAGCCTCTTCTCTCTAATCATCCTTCGCCCTCCCTCCACCACCACCACCACCACCATACATCGCCGCCGAAAAAGGCGGCAACATACTCCTCACATAACTTTCCGCATCCCTCTCCACATTCTCCACCACAATCCTTTCCCTCAACGCATCCCTCACCCCCTCCACCACATCCCTCTCCTCCATAACTTCCCCCATCAACCGAACCTCATGATGCCAATACGCATTACTCCTCGCCCTGAGCTCGTCATCCCTACTAATCGTATTCTGCATCACCCCCGCCGCGTTGATCTTTCCTTTCACCTGCTGCAGCTGGCGCACCACTGTTTCCACGCGCTCGGCGGGGGAAGGCGGGTTGGCGAACATCCGGTTTGTTGAGCTCAGGTATAGCAAGCTCGCAAGGAGGGAGTTGAGGAGGGTGAGGAGGAGATAGCGAAGCGAGCGTTGCCGCCAGTGAAAAAAGTCGATTTCCGTTAACCTCAGCGCGCGCGCGTTGGATTGGTGGTTATACGTCGCTACCAGATAAACGTCCGCAAACCCGATCACCAAAGCCGCGATGGTCGCAGGGTATCGCCATTTATACCCATCTCTCCCGGTGAAAAAAGAGGAGGTGACGAGGGCGGTTAAACCCAAATTGAACAAGTGGGGGGCCACGATGTTCGGGAGCGCATAGTAGAGATACGATTTCGGGTCGTCGGACGAACAAAACGGGCAAGAGGCTAAGACGTCGGGGCCGAATTGGAGGTAGAGCAGACGCGATTCTAGGTTGACGAATTTATGCCGGAGGGCGTTGTCGGAGATTGATGGAGGGCGGAGGGAGGCCAAGCGTGTAAAGAGCACGTCGACGGGGATTTGGAGGCGGGATTGCGTGAGGTGGAAGACGTTCTCGGGGGCGTAGAAGGGGAGGAGGGCGAGGGCGAGGTAGACGAGGGAGAGGGAGAGGAGGAGGAGTAAAGCGCGTCGGACGGAGGAGGGGACGGGGCGGATCTTGAGGCCGTGTTGGGATTGGCCGCGGCGGAGGTTGCGGTAGAGGTTGAAAGCTTTGGGGAGGAGGACGGGGCCGAAGAATATTAGGAGGGACCGGATTCTGGTAAGGGGAGAGTTAGTACATGTTTGTGAGGTTGGTTTGGTGGTTGGTTGTGACTTGAAAGGTAGGTAGGTAACTGGCGAACAGAAGCACTTACGTTCCCCAGGGTATCGTCGCCATGTTGGAGGATGTCTGTTGTTGATGTTATGCGATTCTAAATCATGGCACGCTTTGAAAAGAATGTGTGTGGAAGAACAAAACTGTGAACCCGAGATAATCGGGACCTTCACTTTCAAGAAGTGCGTATCCCTTGCTTCTGCGTAAACAATCAAATGTTTAAAAAAGATGCCAGATGGCGCATCCATTGACGTCGTGAGCGAGGCTGAAAGAGGCAGGCGGCATGTGTTAGCCGCCGTTTAGGTTGCAGCGGCAGGCAAGAAGTATCCACTGCAGTTTGGCTTGGCAGGTGCTTGTGGGTCCGAAAGACTGGCCCCACCCATCCGTCCCCCACCGCGAAGCCTTGCCGCGAAAAAAATCCCTATAAATTTTTGGGTTGGCTGTCCCGTCTTCAACTTCTTTCTCTTTTTCAACAACGCTGGGTCGGATCACCACATACGACAAATGGGACGGTAACGAAGAATCGCGCCCAGTTAGTTCGGGCTCTACCGATGAGGTCTTCTCACCAACATTTGTCTTGCGTTGGTCATCCGGCCCACGCGCGAGCATGCGCATTGCGCAATGAAAATTTCGTAAACGTTGGCGCTTTCGAAGCTTCGCCGATCTCTCCAATGGTCGTCGAAGTCAAAAAGTACGCCTAAATTAAGCCCAAGTACTCTGCCAAGAGTCATCTCACGTAGTGTTGCAGTGTTCCAGCTCCGGCAATGAAGAACTTTGCGTCAAATTGATGAGAGACATTCCATTTCGTAAAAGCCATCGCATCATGCCTTCCCGGTTCTCTTACCAGTCAGCGGCTGTATTACATTAATATTCGTGTATACAATCTCCCTCCCATATGCTGACATAAGCCTCTTCTATTGCTGAATGTTCAAAGTCCATCCTCTTACTTGGCCTCCTCGGTCTTGCTGTCCTCCGCTCCCGCCGCAGGCACCGCCTGCTTCACCTTTTGCTTCTCTTGCTGCTTCTGTCTGGTAGCGACAATCAAGCCGACAACAGCCATGACCGTCTCAATAACAAGCTTAAGCACACCCGTGCACGCCCACTGCCACACCACGATGCTGACACTGCCCAGCGGCGCGCGAGGGAACGAGGCGAACCATTCGACGTAGTAGGGGAACCAGCCGTAGGGCAGCCAGAACATGGGCTCGCGCGAGTACCAGAAAGGCAAGAGCCACTGCACACCCCTTGTAGCCACCACGCGCACAGTCGTGAGGGTGCGATCGAACTTGGTCTTGGCTGCATCGAGATCCTTCTCTGTAGTTGTTCGCATGATACGTTAGCCCAATGTTCCGGGTATACCATCATCAATATTTCGCGTGGTTGTTCGGGGGTATCCTACTCCTCTTCTCCAAGTCCTCTAGCAGTTTGTCATGCTGGCGGCGAAGACGCGCCCACTTGGCGAACTCATCCTGACTGCTGGTGGCGTTGAGCTCGCGGCGGACTGCGAGATAATCCTTCTGCTTCTTGCGCTGTTCAGCAAACTCGGCGGAGAGGGGAATCGGGAGAGACAGGGCAATGCGCCATAACTGTGATGGGCAAGGAGGTTAGCTACTCCAATGTTTCTCAAATAATGACGGACATTGGATCAGAAGCACGTACAAGGTTGTTGATCGTCGCCGCGCCAATGGTGTTGACAAGCTGGACGAACAGCTCGACGGCGAAGATGACCACCAGTAGAGACGGCATCTTGGCGGCGAATGTGAGCTGGTTTCGGTCCGCTGTTGATGGAAACGTGGTGATAGATGCGTAGCTGTCGAGGCTGCGAGTTCAAGGTGTTAAAGACAGATGGAGGCAGCTCACTTGCTCATGCCACCGCCTTTCCCCCAAAGATGTTGGATCCTATCGAAGCTATGACGGAGCTGTCAGAAGGTGCCAGTTGTTCCCTGCAGCTGGAGGCCACCTGCACAAAGGGCTTATCGGTCGCTTATCGCTGCAGTGATGGTGGGGCGACGATACAGCGGGAAGGAAGTGGAAGCCGCCAAGAGCGGGAGCTGTCAACTGCCCCTGATGGGATAAGCAGACGGGGTAGGTACGGTGGCCCAAGTGTGTCTTAGGCCCGATATAAAATTGGTTCGAGCTTTCAGCTGCAGCCAAGTGTCGGCCATTTTATATCAAACGCCTCCAAAGCACTTACAACGTTCAATACTCACACCTATTAAACGCTAAGCTTTGAAACCTCCGCTTCAATGAAGCAATGAAGCAATGAAGTAATGAAGCAATGAAGCAATGTCCCAAACTTCATCTTTTCTATCTTTTACTACTTTTATTATTCTTCTTTTTCCTTTCCTACCTTCTTTCTTCTTTCTTCTTTTCTTTCTCTCTTCCTTTCTCATTTTTTTGGGGAGGCGGAAGGCTCCATTTGCACTGTTACCCTACCCTAACTCATTAAGGTTTAAAATTTGGAGAAGGACCAGGGTCCATTTGTATTGTTACCTTAAATTTTGGCACTTTATAGCTCTTATTGACTCTTATTCATTGACTCTCATTGACTCCGGTTGACTCTTATTGAATTTGGTTGCTTCATTACTTCATTACTTCATTACTTCATTGCTTCATTGCTTCATTGCTTCATTGCTTCATTGCTTCATTGCTTCATTGCTTCATTACTTCATTGCTTCATTACTTCATTACTTCATTGCTTCATTGCTTCATTACTTCATTACTTCATTGCTTCATTGCTTCATTGCTTCATTGCTTCATTGCTTCATTGCTTCATTGCTTCATTGCTTCATTGCTTCATTGCTTCATTGCTTCATTGCTTCCGGACGGGAGACTTGGAGCTTGTCGAGGTTGTCTTTAGCGTTGGGATTCGAATATTACCCTCCGGTGCGAGCGTAGTGCTTGCACCTGGCGAGGATTTATTTTCAACGACATTTTGGATAACGGGCCTAAGACACACTTGGGCCACCGTAGTTAGGGTTGGTGACGGTCATCCCGAACTTGAACGTCAACATCACATCAGAGCACCACCTGCGACAAACACTACGCTGTTGATCAGCTTGTGCGGATCCCTTCCTTCCTTCTACCATTACCATGTCAAGAGCACTTGACAAAGCCACCGTCGCTGCCTTGAAGGCCGGCAACCCTCAAGCAGCCTACGATTCCATCTCCTCTGTTTTGGTCTCGCTGCCATCTGATGGCCTTCTTGAGATCGAGATCCTTGGCAAAGAGGTTCCGCTACCAGAGGGGACATATGTACTCCAAGATGGACTTGCGGTAGGAGTGTCGAAGCTTGGCCTCGTTCAGGCATTTCTTGTTGCTCGAAGGATACTCAAAAATCACATCCAAGGCACATCACAAACTGACCAGGAATTGGCTGCCGCAACAGCAGTCATCCTTCTCATGGATCCAGAGTTCCTCACCGCTGCAAATACGCGGAAACGACTTATCCAGAAACACATGGCAGCGGGTCAAGGAGGAGACAAACAAATCGAAACCCGGATGGTATTGGAGAAGGAAAAGAGGTTCCTCGACAGCTTGCTCACAAGCCGGCTTCATCGCCATACAAAGTCACCAACACTATGGAACCACCGCCGGTGGCTAGTTGAGACGTTTGGATCCTCTCTGGGATTGTCAGTGGACGTCACCGGAGATATCACAAACATCGTGCTTGTGGCCGGAGAACGACATCCTCGGAACTACTACGCCTGGTGCCACGCTCGAATTCTCACCGCGCTAGCAACGCAACGGGCGGACAACTACGATCACCTGAAAGATCTCCTAGACGCTGTCAAGAAGTGGTGCTTTAGGAATCACACTGACATATCTGGCTGGTCGTTCCTCTTCCACCTGCTGGATCGCTACTGTGGAGATGCTAGGATCATATCGTCAACATTTACCGAAGTTCTCGACATGAGCAGTTCTCTCCATCTCACCAATGAGTCTGTATGGGTATTCCTCAGGACCCTGACAGCGTCCGGGATCGTAGGCGGGAATGCGCATGAACAGTTCACCACTTTAGGGCAACAGTTATTGCAAAAAGCATCTGCCGAGCAGCACTCAACCGACGAGCGAGTGTTGCGTTCGGCATTGAACTGGTACGAGACTTACCGACGCAGAGGGGACTTGTAGTCGGACCTGCTTCAAAGTTCGAATACACGTCGTTTCAGAGAGAAACATAAACAAAACGCCATAGGCTTTCGAAGACATCTATCTGCATTGGCGCGTCTTTGCGGCCGTGTGCTGTCTAGATAGCCCAGCGCCATTCAGCACATCCAGGATCCAGCAGCAGAGGAATGGCTTATCACTACTAAGACATGGAACCTCGATATGGCAATGCAATGCCCATCACTGGCCAGCTCCGAGTAAAAGGCGGCTTGGGTTCCCGTCAATAGCTGGCGGTCTTCGGTGACAGCAGAAACAAAAAGATTAGGGCCGTACGGGCCCGAGTAGGTCAGTCGAGCATGGCCCTCACCTACGACCATGATTCATCTATATCATCATCAACAGTTACGGCAAAGAAACACTGAAAACGTCCTTCCCGAAACCCGAACCCATGCCGTCTGCCCTGCAGATTGTGAAATTGATCTACTATTTAAAAACTTCGTATAAACAAAGTCAAAACATTGCAACCGATAACCGAAGCAATATATCGCCCTATTATCCCGGAATAGTACCATGGTAGCATGGGGACAGATACATACCGCTTATCAAGACCGGGGAAGAGTGAATCAACCCCCCCCACGTTCAAATGCAATCACGTCCATATCACCAACCAACCAACCAACCGACCAACATGTTGGTTGTTGACTGCATGCATCGAGGCCGCAAAACTCGGGTTCCTCCTCATTGTTATGTTTCTGTTTCGAAATCTAACGTTAACGCGGGTCGTTGTCATGTCCCCTGGTGTGTAACCACCTATAGTTACAGGTGTGGTTTCAGGCTTTCAGCATCCCCAGTGAATCCCGGTTGCAGCGAAGCTGCCAAGCGCAATGTTTACGTGAGAGAGTTCAGATTCAACTGGAAAGCTCTCTTTGTGGAAACGTATATTGCTCCAGAGTCCAGGGAGGAAACTATTGCCCAAGGTTGAGCAGATCTCGGAGTACTATAGTCAGCCGTTGTCGACCAGGACTCCAGGCGTCGTACGACGGGGTAGACATCTTTGTTTTGTAGTGTTTCTGGTGGTACAACATCTACCGCTTGTGAGGCTTCGTTCGGCTTCGGCACAGGTGTGGTTTCATCGCGTCCTCTTGCTTTCCTCCCGCCGTACGCCGCCCGGGCGTCCCGCTCGAGGTCACGGACGACTTGGCCCGTCCGAAAGTCCGTCTTCGGTTTTCCTACGCTACTGCTCCCCGGATTTTAAGGGAGCTTGTGCAACAAAGAGTAGCAGTGGCAGCAAATTGAAGACGTCTGCTTTCGGGACAAATCTCCAACCTGGCGCCCGCCGGCTGGGCGTTGTTCGTCGACTGTCGTCGTTGTTGCTGTTGTCGTTGCTGTTGTGGACAACCCCTGGTCCCAACTGGCCCCCCTGTTCCTCTTTGGAGAAGTCCCCCCAATCCCGAGATGCGGTTGGTCAGAACAGGTGAACAAGCTCCGGGTGGGGATGGGAGCCAAGTGAACAAGGCCATTTCGGCTCCAATGTCTGGCCTGCATCCAATTTGCGCCGTGCCTCCACTCTGGATGGAACGTCCACTCGGTTCCCTGTCTGATCTGATGAGCCTGTGCTTTCAACGCAAGATGGGCTTCGATTTCCATGACACCTGGAATTCGCAAGAACTGTGTCTGGCCACCGCTGGAACACGAACCACTTGATGCTCCCTGCTCTCGTTCGCTCGTCCGGGAACCTCGGCGGACGACAACGACGGCCGATAGGTACAACACAACGACCACCGACCATAGACGACGATGCTGTCAACGACGATAACCGAGATGACCACACTTGTCAGATCTCGTATCTTGGATATCTTCTTCAGTTGTTTCCAAACTTGGAAGCCTTGATTCTCGTCATGAACCATGATCAGTCTCTCCTTTTCTCCATCCCCCTTC
Organism: Neurospora sp. CHS-2018b; assembly: GCA_009806015.1. Classification (NCBI taxonomy): domain Eukaryota; kingdom Fungi; phylum Ascomycota; class Sordariomycetes; order Sordariales; family Sordariaceae; genus Neurospora; species Neurospora sp. CHS-2018b. Next base: position 1,370,030 of record RAOV01000016.1, on the reverse strand, counting down.
TTGCGCATCTTCTCGCTCGCTCTGCCTTTGCGGCTGCTGCTGTTGGCTTCACTTTGGTGGCGTAGCATCCGCTGGCCGCTTCGGGTCTAAGGCTGCGGGGTGTCAATTTGGGGGATAACAGGGGCAGGGACCAGGGTCCTTTCTTAAAGAAGCGATCTTCTTATGAAGATGGAGCCGCGGACCCGCTCGTCAATGATCCTCACCATGTTCGAGGCCAAGAAAGAACGTGGATGATGTTGTTGACTGTCGTTTTTTTTCTTTCGAGCAAAAACAGAATCATTCCTCGGCATTCGCGCATGTTGCTTCATCGCGGCTTTCTTTGAGGCCGTCGCTCACTACACCACTTCTGTACAACCTCAACCCTAACTCTCATGGACGGACTCGTCTCGTGGAGAAAAGGTTGTTGGTGTAGCATAACGTCCAGTTGTTCGTCCGCCCCGGGTTATTGCTGCCGAGCATGTCTAATCTTCCTTCTCTGGGATGTTTTAGCGTACCGGTGAAGGCTCTCTCTCTCCGCACTCTCGAGACAGATGGTCTCTTGGACCGAGTCCTTGGAATTTCAAGTAAACAATGGATCGGGGCAACGGGGCAAGGTAAACATCATCATCGTCAGTGACGATAGCCCTTGAATTTCCCAACTGGAGGGTTATATCCGAGTTATGAGGATCTTGTTCTCCAGAAACCCAAAAGCTTAACTGGTTGTGGAAGGAATTGGCCGGGCTGGCATCCACTTGGGGCTACAGTGGTTGCCGGCATCCAGATTGGCAAAGGGTTGGCTTGGAATCCTCGTCCACGATGCAGCCATGTCTCTCGCTTCCCTTTTCTTTTTGGCCTCTCTCCTGATATCCACTTGCCAAGTCTAGAAAAGGCCCGGGCTGCATGTCCACTGTCAGTTCAGTGCATTTTGGAGGTTACGACGGGCGGTACGGGGCTTGAATGGTACCTTCCAGCTACCCCATGTTTTTACCTTACCTTTTTCACCGCAAGTGGAAGAAAACCCGTCACGGTTCATCACATCTCCATCCAGGTCTCCTTTCCCGTCAAGGCCCGTCCGCTCCCTCAAAGTCTCCATTCCATTGACTTTCTCCTTCTCCAACTTCCAAACACCAACCAACACCACCACTTCCTCCTCCCGTCCTCCTCCTCCTCTACCCTGACAACTTCCTCCGCCTGCATTTTGCTATGCCAGGGGAGCTTCGGGCGACTTTGTGCTTCTTACTTTCCTTTGAATAGATACTATCGGGCGGGGTTGTCCTTTTTTCCACTCTCGTTTCCTTTTATTCCGGCTCCGGGACCACCACCCATACTACCGCAGTGTCGACGGCGGCAACAAGCACAGTCTACTATCGCCATCCGGATCTCCTCCTCCAGGTCTTGGCCTACATACATCAAGCTTCGGCATCCCATCCGCCATCCGCACATCCGCCGTCCCCCTCCACAGCAGCGCGCGTCCTGCCTTTTGCCTTGCATTAGCATCTGCATCAGCATCTTTCCCGCCACAAACGATCCCGAACCGATATTGACCTCGACGTCGATTCGTTCCACCCCCTCACCACCACACAACGATTTCTCCATCTTGTTCGGATACATACAACCGCATCGCATCTTTCGGCAATCTGTCTTTTCTCTTCTCACTTTCATTAAACTGTCGGCGACCACCAATGCACATAATCACAATCGTTCATTCATCTCTCCCAATGCTCGCCACCTATAATCGCTAATTGCAATAATTCCATCTCTCGCGACCTTGTCAACAAAAGTCATCCAGTCGGATACCATCTTCACTCTTTGGAATTGAAGACTTGAGTGCATAACAACTAGGAGCCTGTACATATCACTCGTGGACAAACGATTATCCAAGTGCTTCAGGCCATCGACACATTCGCCAATATCAGGACAGGAGCCCAATATCCGAACAACGACCTCGAGTGTGGTGGATTGACCTAGTAAGGGTCAGTGACCGGTGTCTTCATAATGGTTGGGGTATCTAAGCTTCTAGAGCTTACGCTCTTGGCCACTTCAGCTCGCGCCTTCTTCATCTGGCCTCCTCTACCATGCGATCCAGGGGAGCCTTGTTATGTGAGCGGTAGTGTTGATGTTGGTGGGAAGACGCTTGCGGCAGCTGGAGGTCAATTCCATTCTCCATCGCCGCCTGGAGGTCAACCCGAACCGAACGGGTTTATCAGTCTCAGTGTGGTCCAAAGAAACGCCGATGTACGTTCCATTATCCTCTCGGATGTCCGACGGTTATCACCAGCAATGGATACAGGCTAACATGTTGAACCTTGTAGCCTAATGAGAGTCTCGAAGCTGGCGCTGCCCGAGCTGCCCGAGACGCCAAGCGAATTGCATACAGATTCGCTTCTTTGGATAACCCGCGAGTACCAGCAAAGAGGTCCAAGTTGGCGGCCAGGACTAATACGTACTCGGTTGTTGAACCCGAGAGTACGAAAAGGAAGGATAGCGCGGGCATCTACCACGACCCTTCCGACTACGCCTATTTCGCCAAAGTTCAGTTTGGTTCGTCAAAGAAGCCACTGTATATGCTCCTAGATACCGGTTCCTCGACGGCGTGGATCATGGGCTCAACATGCAAGAGCGACGCCTGCATCTACCACGACCTTTTCGGGGTTGATGACTCTAAGACGCTTAAGCTGCAGAGCAAGGAGTTTCGTCTTGCCTATGGAACTGGTGTTGTTGCCGGCACTCTCGCCCGTGATTCAGTCTCGATTGCCGGAATCTCCATCGATATGGCCTTCGGGTTGGCCAATGAGACATCTAGTGACTTCACTCATTTCGCCTTCGATGGCATTCTAGGCCTCGACATGGCCGTGGGGGGCACAGACGGTTTCATAACCGAGCTTGTGAACCAAAAGGTTCTCCAAAGCAACATCTTTGCCGTCACTCTGGGCCGAGCTTCGGACCCCAGCAACGAAGGTCAGATCACCTTTGGAGCTGTCGACTCTTCCAAGTACAAGGGCGACATTACATACACCAATCTGGCCAAGGATAACAAGGGCGCTTGGGTTATTCCCATCGACGGCTTTGGGTTTGGAGGTAAAACGGTCACATTGAAGGACCGTACGACCTACATCGATACCGGCACTTCGTTTGCCTTCGGACCGCAGTCGGATGTCACGGCTCTCCATAAGCTTATTCCTGGTTCCACCACGGTAGACGAGGTTACATGGTATGTTCCGTGCAGCGACTCTCCGATTGAGGTCACCTTTAGCGGTGTTACCTACAAGATTTCGGCCAAGGACTGGCAGGCGGGCAGCGGCACGTCGTGCAGAAGCAACATTTATGGACGCGAGGTGGTGAAAAACGGCTGGCTGCTCGGAGACGTTTTCCTTAAGAACGTGTATAGCGTCTTTGACGTGGACCAGAAGCGCATCGGCTTCGCGACCAAGGTTGAGCCCGCTGCGGCAACAACAACATCCGGCACTCAGACCAGCCAAACAGCTGTTGGTACGATTTCTTCCGATGGCACTCCCACTTCGGCCGATGCCACGGGCAAATCTGCAACTCCGAGCGGGAAGGATTCCGCCGGTTACCAGCTCAAGAGCAACACATATGCTCTGGTGCTGGGTATCGCCGTCATGGCCGCCGCTATGATGGCTTAGTAGTACACCACACGGTGTTTGTACAAAATTCCGCATCCTTGTTTGGTTGTTTTTCGTTTCACACACATGCATATCAATAGCAAGCCAGCGAGTTATTGAAGTTTCTGTAACATATGATACCCTCAGTACCCCTTCGAGAAAGAAAATGAGTTGACACCACATTTTTGGAAGAAGAGAGCTGGGAAAAGAAGAAAAGCTGATCTGTATAAACATACAACATGCAAATCCATCATGGTAGAAGATGATACAAACGGGCGCGGGTGTAATATGGGTTGGTTCACTTAGGTGTCTGAGCTTTTTCATGGGTACTGTACGCCAGATACACATACATACACACGGGTCCAAACGGTAGAAGACATTGGATTTTTCCAGCTTTTATATATACCTTGGGCAGGCACAGTCACACATTCACTTTATATAGACGGAGAATTGATGTTAATGGTTTCTTGACGTTGACGATGACGAAAGTTGAGGCTCTCTCTGTTCTGTGGGGAAGATCCAGCCAGATAGATCCCGCCGGCGGTTACCGTACCCCCCAAAGACCAAAAAAAAAAGACGGCATCCAATGTTTGTGTCGTGCAGTGGTTGGTGGTGGTCGAAAGCCGGGGATTGGGAGCTGGAGCTCGGGACGGGAGCCAAGAACAAAGACGAATGCAAAATGTTTCACTGGTTTATTGGCAAATCCGCTCCCGCGTTTGGGTTTCAATAGGATTTTCTTCCTTCTAGCCATGATTCTTCCATGATGATCTTGGCATAGATCTTGCTTGTGGATGGAGTGGAAATGGAAGTGCTTGGTGGTGTAGATAGCTCAGCCCAGAGAGGCTCAATGGATGAAGCTTGGTTGTTACCGCTAGCCCCTTAATCCACCAGACGAATAGGGGATGTTTGATCCCCTGTTTATCACATGACAGGAGGCCCTACTACCGTTGCCTTTGGTGGCCTGGAGTCCCCTAACTCATGCAGCTAAAAGTCCCGATTTATGTAACCAATTTAATCGATACCGTCTACAATTTAGGTCGAAGGGTCCGCAATCCGCAATCCGCATCCGTTGAGGTAACAGCATCCGCTATGCCGCATCCCGCTTACGCATTACACGTATCCCAAACCAAACTTCCACTTTTTGTCCCGGACAACAACTCCGCGAGCTCCAGCACCAACAACACCGACTAATTGCCCTTTCTTCTTGATTCTCTTTTTTTGGTTGAACACTAGAAACCTTGTTGGTAGCAAGCTGTGTTTGCTTTAATCCGGTCTCACAACTTTCTTTGCCTGCCCGTTGGTACACTGCTTGCTTTAATACCTTCTTTGACTTACACGACCACACCACCTAGACCGCGGCAACCGCTCGTTAGTCAGTCCGCCCGCTCCCCCGAGACCGAGACCGACGTCCGTAATACCTACACTACACTCGATCATAAACCAACAGACCGACAAACCGAATACATACCCGAACGATACACGTAGAGAAGACGATGCCCTCGATAGAAAGGGACTACTGCCGAGTTATATAAAAAGAAGGAGAAAGAGAACATACGGAGAAAGACGGAAGAGCTAGGGAACTGAAGCAATGGGCAAAGCCGCCAACAAATCGCATGGCGCTGGCGCTGGCGCTGGAGGGGCCCGTGCAGCTTCCACCCACAGGAATCACAACGAGGAAGATGTCGGGTTACTATCCGGCGGTGGCCCCGATCTGCTTGACGATGATGGCTACGACGGCGACTCTACAACAATAACAGGAAACGGGGCGGTGGGGGCGGGGACAGGGACAGCAGAAGAACAACGAGAAGGCAGCAACAGCCCTCCAGTAGACCCAGGACCAGGAGGGCCAGGATCAGGACCAGGACACATCAAACTCCCCCGACGACAATCCGCCCTCTCCGCCCCTCGAACCCCACGAACCCCTCGCACCCCGAACCGCGTGCGCTTCGATCTACGTCCTACCACCTTTGGCGACAGCCCTTCAGCAGCTGGGACAGCTCCCAATGGCACCGCTACTACAACAGGGGGTGGCGCCCCAGAAGACCACCACCACCACGCCCGCGACTCCTTCGATTCCTACTTCGACATAGACGACTCAGACCAGCCCCTCACCTCCACCGACTACCACCGCCAAGGGCGCGTTCCTTTACTCACCGGGATCGAAGCACCCTCCGTCACCGTCGCCAACAACGTTCCCTGGGGCTCAGACGAAGACGTCAACTCATGGGCCGAAACGGAGCGGTCCAGACCCAAATCGGGGCTGCGCATGGCCTTCATGAACATGGCCAATTCCATCATCGGCGCCGGGATTATCGGGCAGCCGTACGCGTTCAAGCAGGCCGGGTTGCTGTCCGGGTTGGTGTTGCTAGTAGGGTTAACGGTCGTGGTGGACTGGACGATTAGACTCATAGTGATTAACTCGAAGTTATCCGGGGCGAACTCCTTCCAGGGAACGGTGGAGAAGTGTTTTGGGCGGACGGGGTTGATTGCGATTAGCGTGGCGCAGTGGGCGTTTGCGTTTGGTGGGATGGTTGCGTTTGGGGTCATTGTGGGAGACTCGATACCGAATGTTTTGAGGGCGATTTGGCCATCACTAAGAGAGGAGGGTGTCAAAGGGACGTTGGTCGGGTGGTTGGTGGGGAGGCAGGGGGTTATTTTGGTTTGTACGTTGGGGGTTAGTTATCCGTTGGCGTTGTATAGGGATATTGCTATGGTGAGTTGCTCTCTTTTGGGGTTTCAGGATGCGGGATGGGGTGTGGTTGAGATGTGGTGAGAGACGAAAGTGGACGGACTGGACGGCTAATATGGTTCTATGGCAACAGCTAGCAAAAGCGAGTACCCTCGCTCTGGTCAGCATGGCCGTGATCTTGGTCACAGTCCTGGTACAAGGCGGATTGGCTCCAGCAGCGGACAGAGGGACGTTGGCAAGCTGGAATCTGCTCGTCATCAACGATGGCATATTCCAAGCTATAGGAGTAATATCCTTTGGTACGTTGTTGACCTTGCTTGGCCCTACTCCTACATCCATTACAACAACAACAACAACACTAACACTCTCACTCAATAGCCTTCGTCTGCCACCATAACTCCCTCCTAATCTACGGCTCCCTCAAAACCCCCACCATCGACCGCTTCTCCCTCGTCACCCACATCTCCACCGGCGTCTCCATGATCGCCTGTCTCCTCATGGCCCTCGTCGGTTTCTTGACCTTCGGCGACCGCACCCTCGGTAACGTCCTCAACAACTTCCCCGCCGACAACACCATGGTCAACGTCGCCCGCCTCTGTTTCGGGCTGAACATGCTCACCACGCTCCCTCTCGAGGCTTTCGTGTGTCGGGAGGTCATGCTCAACTACTGGTTCCCTGGGGACCCGTTTAACATGAACCTGCACCTGCTGTTTACTTCTAGTTTAGTAGTCAGCGCCATGGTTTTGAGCATGATTACTTGTGATTTGGGAACGGTGTTTGAGCTGGTTGGAGCTACTAGTGCCGCGGCTATGGCGTATATTCTACCGCCGTTGTGTTATTTGAAATTGACGAAGGAGGCGGGAGGCTGGAAGAGGGCGGGGGCGTGGGCGACGGCGGCGTTTGGGACGCTGGTTATGGGGATTAGTATGCTGCAGGCTGTTGGGAAAATGGTGAGGGGGGAGGGGGGCGTGGGGCAGTGTATGTCTTAGTCTTGGTCTTGACGTAGTCTTGATGATGGGTTGCAGGGCTGTGATGGGATGTACTGTACTGTATTGTACTGTAGGGAAGGAAAGAAAAATATGGACACGCTGGCGTCGAGTTTCAAGACAAAGAGGTTTTTGTTTACATTGTGCTTGCTTGCTGGGAGAAAGGGGAGGGAAAGGGGGCTTGCTTGTTTTGATATAGAGTTATATGGGTGGGATACCTTATAGAACGGCATATACACAGGTACCCAGGTACCTACACAGGCGCGGGCGGCCGAAGACTTCGGGATATAAATGGTTAAGTAGGGTATTTGCTGGTGTGTTATTGTCGGGTTGCACATGACGATAGGTAACTTATATACGAGCAGGGCAATCCAGTCGGCATTTATAAAGTGGTAGGGTACCACGAGGGCTGTCCTTGCATCTATCCATCATCCCATGCTTTACCGTATCATAAGCTTGCGTGTTTACCGAACAGATACAGATGGGGTGGTGCTACAGATATATTGGACGGTAAGATCTCGCTATTACACTAGCAATTATTGTGCTTCCCGTACACGTATCGATATCAGTCGTGGAAACAAATGCGAGTTGGTCGACCTACTTACCTTCATAAGATAGTTCATCCGAGGAGAATGAATGGCCTGAACATGAGATGAACCACTGTTCGCTAGGTGCTCGACGTCGCCCGCGTTCTAGTCTGCCTTATGTTGTACAATAACATTGCCTCGTTGGCGAACGATTGGATATACATTCTGCCCAAATTTCGTACTTCATCATCACCGTTTCCTAAGTGAATACGTTGGTTTAGTTATATCCTTTCCAGGAACTAATGTTCATATTATACGAACCATCAACTTTGCCGACTGTTCACATTGGTTGCCCTATGTGGTCTTCTTTTTCTCATAACTTGTCAGTAGCGTTCTTCGCTGTCCCTCGAGTATAATTCCTGCTAAACGGGCATCCCCGTTCAAGCTGATGAATTACAGCAGAGACAGCCCTACTTTTCCCCCAAGTCCGCTCCCGTATCATATATACATACCTATCATTTTCCCCATGATCATCGTGGCGGTGGTGCACCTGACTGTGGTAACCAACCATTCAGGACTCTGGAGATTGTTAATCCCAGTGGGGATGTGCTAGGTGGTCGAGCTAATGTACTAGTTACCAAGCTTCAAAGATGCCTTGGGGGATCACCGCCCCTAGTGCTAGCGTAGACCCCCACGCTAATGACGTGACCCCTTGAGACCCTGAATGATGGGGACTGTTAACTGTGAATGCTGATATGGGGCTTGCTACACTGTATACACTAGGTACATGATATGGGAATGGGGGCTGCATGAGACGATGATGGATGGGACAACGGGGGAGACGGAATAATCGACGTGGCCAACATATTCAAAACTACCTACTACGATCGGATCGGACATGGATAGTCGAGTGTTGGCCTCATTGGTAAATCGAATACTTTGATAGTGGATGAGGCTACCTAGTGTCCCAGTGTCCTAGCGAGCCTAGAGGTAGTCAGTCAGATCTCGAGATGTACATCAAAGAGTCTCGAAAGTGTACATACCTAATAACTGTGCCGTATACTTGTTGTTAGTATCCCTCAGAAGAGAGGGGGCAAACGGCTGCCTCCGCGCAGTAGGAGTACCCTGCCTCCAGTGTGCAAAGACAAAGCCGTCTCGACGGTCGCCGACGGGTTTCCTGAAACCGCTCCCCGTTCCCTTCGCGCCATGGAAAGATATCGACGTTGACTACCCCATGACCCCCTGCAAGAGGAGAGGCCAGGAGTTCAAGCACATTGCTGTCGTCGTCGATCGCTTGACCAAGATGCGCCACTACATTCCCGTCGAGACCCTGACAACTACAGGAATTTCCGGTCGATCCCTACATCATAGTATGGAGTCCATCCTGGGCGCTGAGGACGAGGTGTGGTCCCTACCGCCTTCCGTTCTTCCGTGGACTGTGAAGAGATGCCGAAAAAAAGTATAAATACCTCAAAGAACAATCTAGCGATCACAACACCAACTTTCATAACAACCAAATCCAAACCAAATCTAAACCCAACCCAAACCCAAACCCAAACCAACAATGATCTGCGAAAACTGCAATGAAGCTGTCCCCGCACAGCCGTTGTGCATTCTGTGCGGTGCTGTAAGATGCCTTCCTTCCCTTGCCCTTAATTCTATCCATCTTTACCCAACCTCGCTGCCACTTTTTTCTCGGGATCACAAGACAAAGTAACTAACCTCTCCCTTCTGATTACAGCCCCTCCTCTAGGGGGACGACTAAACCAAACCCAGACCAACAATGTCCGAAACCTCCTGCCCCAGGTGCGGTACCACTGGCGCCGTTAACACGGTCTGCGGGAGTTGCGGTTATGTAAGATGCCTTCCTTCCCTTGCCTTAACTCTGTCCATCTTTACCCAACCTCGCTGCCACTTTTTTCTCGGGATCATAAGACAAAGTAACTAACCTCCCTCCCTTCCGATTACAGCCCCTGGAGTGTTGAATAAACCTATCTACCTACATGGAAGGCGATTGATTGCCTTGGGCATCAATATGTCAGGGGCTATATAGCAATTTGGGGCATTTTTTGGGGGGATTTTTGTAACAGAAAGGGGTGATTAGAAGTAGGGAGGTCCAGTTAGACAGGGGCAGATCGGCCGGATTTGTCTCAAAAATTCCGAAGGAAGACGGCCAGGACTACTAGGACATTCGGAGGATAAAAGGGAAGGCACTTGTCCTCGTTAGAGAAAGAGAGAGAGAGAGGGCCAGGCAACTTGGACCAGTCATTCTTTTCTAGCTGGAATACACTTGAGCTTCGCTCTAGAAAGAATCCGTCAAGTTCTTTTCGTGGATCCCTTTGTCTTGTGAATTGACCATTAGATCTGCTCCTCGCTGCGAGGAGAACTAACTAAGGTAGAAGGGTGAAGCCTTCACTTCCCCTTTCCTTGATGGTTGCATGGTGATTTGGGGTGGCATGCCTTATCTTTTTTCGCGAAGATTTTCTTGTAGTTTGCGCTGTTTTTGATCATGGAACATGGGAGGCGAGCTGGTGGAATCTGATCAGCTAACATCGGTTTGATCAGGTGTCATGGCACTTAGAAGGCAATCATGTGGACTTTCTGAATAGACTTGACCAGGCAGCTCTCATGGAAAGGGTATAAGAAAGAAGAAAAGGAAAGGAGTTAGTTAGTTCAGTTCAGCAGGAGACCTGATGCAATGCAATTCATTTCCAACAATTTGTGGGACGTCCGATCATTCACTTCATTGACGTATACTTTCTGATTAATGTTTCTCTAAGAAGATCACTCCTTTTATTCATCTTTGAGCTATATGCTTCATGATCATCTTTATTCTTTTTAATCTAGAAGCTATCTACGGCCTGATCGTTTTCCCCCTTCGATCAGAAAAGTCCCTGGACTGAAGGGATCCGCTATTCAGTCCTCAGGTATCCCAGTTACTTTGGTGTTGTGCTTCCTGACCAGCTTGATCAGTGAAGCCCAGCAGCACAGCTCTGATCAGCTCCCTTTGACAAGTTTTTATTGTAGTGTGTGGTTGGTTTTGTGTTGTGTTGTCACGGATCTGGACATATAAGTCAGATCTGCCACTCGTCGCCGCCTTCCCGATCCGTACGGTCTTATCGATAAGAACATGAGCCTCATTCCATCCGATGTGCCATGGTGCCAGTGCCTGCCTGTGCCTGGCAACCCATCCAGCCATGCCATGACAGTGTTCACGCTTTTCTCTGCGCTTTTTGCCTTGGAGTTTACAGTAGAGACAGCCCTACTTTTCCAAGTCACCCAAACATCCATCATGCGCAGCACATCGTAGCGGTGGTGCACCTGACTGTATCAACCAGCCATTCACGACCCTGGAGATTGTTAATCCAGTGGGGGTTGCCGTTGGTGGTACGACTGGCTGCCAAGCTTCCAAAACCGCCTTGGGGATCACCGCCCCTAGTGCTAGCGTAGAACTCCTCGAGACCCTGAATGATAGGCGCTGTGATATGCTTACCAGTTAGGCCAGTACTGCATAGGCTCATAGGTATAACAAGAATGGGGACTGTATGTGTATGATCGAACGGCGATTGATGGAGGCGGATCAGAATCTTTCAAAGATAATAATATCGGACGTGGATAGTCAAGTGGTGCTTGCCTCACAGGCATTGAACGGTAAAACTGAAACAGCAAATAGGCTATCTAGCGCCCAGTGTCCTAGCTCCTAGTCAGTAAGATCTCGAGATGTACACCAAAGAGTCTCAAGAGTGCAATAACTGTGCCGCACACCTACTGTTGAAACCTCTCAGAAGAGAGGGGGGCTCGGGGGGGTAATATCATATCTGGCCAGCGGCTGCAATAGGAGAAGAAAGCAATAGGAGTAGAAAGGTGTGCCCACCTTGTTCAGTACACACACAAGACAAGCACAAGACCTGAATTGAGGTCACTAGACAACCACGGCAAGGGACTAAGCGGAAAGGCAGCTAGCTAGCTACGGTAGCTGAATGGAGGTAATGTGACCTTGAAGAAAAGTATAAATACCTCTAGCCATCCATGTAGCGTTCGAGGAACTTTCCATTTGCTCTTCTTTCTGTTGTTCCCTCACGTTTACGTTTCTCCTCACCAGTCTAGCGATCACAACACCAACTTCGTAACAACCAAATCCAGACCAAAATCTAAACCCAAACCTAAACCAAACCCAAAATCACAATGCACGGATCCACCTGCCCCAAGTGCGGAGCCGCCTCTGACGGTTCTTCCAAGTCCTGCGGTTCTTGCGGTGCTGTAAGTCGATACCTACCTCTGTCTTAATTACTTGTATCTCTGCCCATCTTTACCCAACCTCGCTGCCACTTTTTTCTCGGGATCACAAGACAAAGTAACTAACCTCTCCCTTCCGATTACAGTCCTGCCCCAACTAAGCCGCACCAAGATATGGATGTGTCCTGTCTGGAAGGGGGACAACTCTGGGAGGAGCAGTGTTGAATGAACCTATCTAGTACCTACATGGAAGGTGATTGATTGCCTTGGACATCAAGATGTCAGGGGCTTATATAGATAGGTTAATAATCAATCAGTATGTCTGGCCTCATTCAGCGAAGAAGACGCGGAGCGAATATAGTACTTGAGAAAGTGATTGGCACCAGTGACACTAACCAGTAATGAAACGGCTTGAAGCAAAGAGACCGCTTGTTTATTTCTGCCCCGTGTTGAACATACGTGCGAAAACACAAGAGACAGATAGAGAATTGTTCAAGATTGATGGGTCATACCTCGCTGCCGAGTGGTAGAGTTAGTACAGTAACAATAGCCCTTCGATGTCGATAGACTAATATCCGTTTCAGAAATCCCAACTGCTCTATCCACACCTCATTTTACTCGAACACCAAGAAAAAAAAGTACGCAGCAGTTACTTAGCCCCTTCTCTCCTATGTTGTCGCTGGCGTCACGACGAGTGTCTTTCTCTGCCCTTTTTGCCTTCTGCGTTGGACTTAAACCACTCTTCTTTATCTCTAGGTCACTCACTGACTGACGGAGTGACGATCTGGGTACATAACTAGGTACACCCTTGAACAGGCATGACGTCCTTCATTCACGCAACTGTTTCACGTCTGAGCCTCAGTGTTGGCGGCCTCTCTCCTCTCCCCGCGGATTGTAATGACAGCGAAGGGATGACTACCGAACTTTGGACTGAAGATCAGACAAACAGGTTGAGGCAGGGGATGGGACAGGCGATGGTAGTTTGGGTATAAGATAGGTAACAGCAACTGTCGTCAACGGTCTATGGAAGTAGCAAGGACGTTCGGAAGTCGTCCAAACAATACGTAACATTCGATCGCAAATTCCTAATTTGAACCATGCAGCAGTAGCAGCAGACGGGAGACAGATAAACAAGAACGCGATAAAACTAGAGATTAATAACAGACAGGTAGACACAGAGAGATACACGTGAGAGAGAGAGAGAGATAAGAGACAGACGCACGCGGGCAGTGACAGAGAAAGAGAGATAAAAGAGATAGGTAAGAGAGAAAGAGGACGCGGCATGTGATTCCAGAAGAAACAAGAATATTGAACCGCAAAACTCCTTTCTCCAGTCTCTCTCTTTCCCTTTGCCGCCCTCAGGTGTCCGCCATTTGTGTATACATGACACAACCCACGCACCCGTCCACGCCAACCACACACACAGAAATAGTGGAAAGGAGTCCAGACCCAGTTATCCTCCCTAAATATCGAGTAGTAAGGCCCATAAGTATCCCCGAGATGCCAAGCCCCTCCCCATTTGCGCTCCCCACCCCTATCTTCTTCTCTCTGTGAAATATTATCCGCTCGGTAGCAGCATTGACGGCGACATTGGCAGAGAATTATCAACTAAGGTGATTATTTCTTTCGCTTTGAAAACCGTTGCTTGATTACATATTGCGAGGCTATCCGGGGAGGGCTTGGTGCAGATGATGTTGTTCGTTGCGGTCGAAGTAAAAGCGTCTCTTCAAGAGCTGTGGTTCGTTTAGACCGAGCTCTTGCAGAGGCCCCTCTTCGTCTTTGTCTTCTTGAGAAGGGCAGCTCTTGTCGCGTTCTCGAACACCTCACGGACACCCTCGTTGGTCTTGGCCGAGCACTCGAGGTACTTGTGGGCGTTGATCCTCTTCCTCAGAGCCTCACCCTGTTGATGAGCGCGTTAGCATACGTCTCCAAGCAAGCGGGGGGAAAGCGACTAGACACGAAACGGGCATCATCAGCCGCGTATGTCTCAGCCTCACGTACCTCTTCGGGGGAAACGGGCTTCTGGCTGGTCTTGCGGAGCTCCTCGATGGTCTTGGGGTCGTGGCGCAAATCCTTCTTGCAGCCGACGAGGATAATTGGGACGTCACGGCAGAAGTGGAGAACCTCAGAGTGCCACTGTTTTGATTGTTAGCAAATTGAAGCGTCAAAGAGCAGGGCGCGCCGAGTGAGCGGGCGGGATACTGACCTTCTCAGAAACGTTGTCGAGCGAATCGGGGGAGTCGATGGCGAAGCAGATCAAGACGACGTGAGAGTCGGGGTAGGACAGGGGACGGAGACGGTCATAATCCTCCTGACCAGCCGTATCCCATAGCGCGAGCTCGACGTGTCTGCCATCAACCTCGACATCGGCGACGTAGTTCTCGAAAACGGTAGGGACGTAGACCTGAGCGCAGAGAGTTAGCTGGCTGAGCAGCGGTTATTCGGGTGTGGATATGATGGCGATAAGGCGGGTGTTTCGAATTTGATGGCTTGATGATTTTATCGGGCTGGGGAGATGTATCGTGTTCGGGAGAGGCGAGACGCGGGAATTGGCAGGAAAATGCGTGTTTCGTCAGGCGATAGGGGCGGTATAGCGATCAAACGGTCGAGGGCAGTAGAAGTGTAGATGGATGTCTGAGTCCCGACAAGTGCCTGACTTACCTCGGGGAAGGTTCCCTTGGAGAAGACGCTGGAGATTCGGTTAGCAAAAGGTTGCGATGAGGGGAGCGGCGGTGACGACGACGCGCGCTGAGTCTAAGAAAAGGGGAATCGACATACATCAACAAACAGGTCTTGCCGCAGGCACCATCGCCAACGATGACGAGCTTTCGGCGGAGTTCAGCAGACATGGTGTCGGTTTGGTGGTTGTGTGAATAGGGGAGAGATTAAGTTGAATAGTTGATGTCGTGCTTTGTTGTCGACGGGTATGGAAAGGGCGGAGAGGGTATCACGCGGCCTGGAATTGGTCGATAAAAGATGCAAAATGGAAAAGGGAAGGAAAATCGAGATGGGGTGTTGGGTGGTTGTTGAAGGACGGTGGTGGTAGTGCCGCTGCTGGTGGTGTGCTTGTGCTAAGTTAAAGTTGTGAGTTGTTGTGACGGAGACGGAGACGGGGAACGGAGACGGGGGGACCACCAGATAGCCAGGTGCGGGTGCCAGGTGCAGGACTCCTACGGGCAAGGTTGGAAGAGGGTGGAAACCTCAGCCAGCGAACCAGGGCAGTCAGACGGGAGGGCAGTGGGTGGTGAGCGAGGCAGTGGGTAGCCCAGGACTGTCCATACCAGGCAGGCCAGGCACAGGCCAGGGTGCTTCGTCTTTACAGTTCACAGTCTGGCAGTCAGTCAATTACAGTTGCAGCAAGGCAGGCAACTTTCATCCAGCACACTGGACACTGCATTTCATGTCAGAATACCCCATCACTTGTACAGGAGCCCGGTAGGGGGTTGCGAGACGAGCCAAGAGCAAAGGCCAGACAAGGGGAGTGTCGGGGTTGATGTGAGTGGCCGGTGGAGGCGGGAGCGTTCTGGACGCAGCCATGTGAGTGGCCCCGAATACTCAGCAAGCGGTACGTACCGGTCTCTTGCTACAATTTATTATGTCACCTCCAGTATCGTAATTCTCGCTGTTTGCTCGCGAAAAGAGAGGTGATTTGGTGATATTGCAGTGGACCGACGTTGAAATCGTCGTCGTCATGTTCGTTCCAGTTCCCCTTTTTCGCTACCCCGGACTCATCGCAAAAGACTAATAAGGCCATCTCCCGACACGACTCTCGACCTTTTTTCTTGAACGTCAACGACAAGCGCAAAAGTGCACTGTGGGGACTGGCCAAATTAACCACTTTGTGGCCATCAGACATCCATACCGCAGTAATCCGACACCCGACACGCTGCGCTGGCTCGGCTGGCTGTCGATCAAAGGGGGAAGCACGCGCTGCTGCCGTGGCCCCAGGATTTTAGTCAAGGAAGCTTTGCGAGTAGCGAGGCAGGCGAGGCTCCAGAGTCCAGTGTGGCCCAGTGGGCGACGGCGATAACTGCTAATCTCCAGAATGCCCAGAACCCCTGAACGCCAAAAGGAACAGGCACAGTGCGTCGTGGGCCTCTAGGTAATTAGCTGGTACGAGCCCGTTTGGCGTTTGCTATGGTTCATGACCTCTGAGCTGTCTCAGGCATTGTCAGGGTCCAAGACTCTCTTGAAAGAAGCGAACATGGCGGAAGCATGCAACACATCCATGGCACGTGAGAGAGAGAAGGGGACGGAGTGGGAGGGAGTATCAAAGTCCAGCTCCTGAATCACATCTTGTCGGTATACCTACACTATGCCCCATTTCCCCTGGCTGTCGGTCGATTCATACACAGACAGATATACCAAGAGACGGAGAACACACGCGGTGACCCAGCTGGACCAATTTGAGATGAGAGCGGTCAGCAAAGTGTCGGTGCCCAGCCGCATTCAAATACCAGTCCAGTCTCTTGAATTGCGAATATCTCGGTTGCCATGTCATACGCAGTCAGTGAGCTTGTTGACTTGATGGATGACGAGACGAATCGGGATAGGAGAGGCTGGAGAACGAAGCGTCAGCTGCCACCCGTCAACCGTCATGGTGCCAGATGCCAAACGATAAGTCCTACCTCATCCCGTCCATGATGGTTCCAAAAGTCCTACCCGTCACTCCGCATGTCTGGTGGCTTGCAGTCGATTGTCCAAATTGTCCGGGGCTGGGAGATGACGGGCGGCAGCCACTCACCAGGCATCCAGTGCCATCCCATTGAGAGGAAAGGAACGCCAAGAGCGAGACCGATTGTCGATAGGGTGGAGTTTTCCATCTGGATGCGGGACCCACTCATGTCCGGGCTGCACCGCTGTCGGGTACCTTCAACATTGCAGTTCTTCCAAGTGGAAGCACACTGCGAGTTGGATGTTGGAGTGCTCCCGGCCGGGCATAAACATTGACATCTTCACTTGCAGCAGCTCAGCATGATGAGATCGGGTTGAGGAACAAGACTGTTACCTTTAACTTACCTCGGCCATATCGCAGGAACAGGTACTTACCTTAGGTTGTAAGGTACCTTACTGTCTCATACGATAACGATAATTCGATGCGATAAGCTTCTCCGCTAGTAGATCTGCCAGCCGTCAAGTCAGATACAGCAGCTGGCAGCGCTGAGAAATCACGGCCGTCGACCAAAATGAACGGGGAACATGCACGCGCGTGCCACGGCTGGAAACCCTGGACCCTGGTAGGTACCCTCGTACCGCCGGCCGGACCCGCTACACTTTTTGATCGTTCGGCGGGACCGCAAAGCGCAAAGTGGAAGCGACTCGGACCTCAACGGCGCCGCGGGACTACTGAGAAATCGACTTCCAGGGAAAAGACCACTCGACGACACCCGGACCGACCTGCCCCGGACCCCGCGACCGCCCGACTCCCCGCGCTCCGCCCATCCGCCCATCCCCTCCGGCCTCCTCCTCCTCCTCCTTCAGATACCCCAGCGCCGGCATACACACACACACATACACAACCATGGACAAGCTGCTGCGGCGTGTGCGCATGGCCGAGGGCATGGTTGCCCGCCGCGCCCAGCGCAAGAACGCCCTCCTGAAGCGCATTACAGAGAGAAAACAGAACAAGAAGAACGGTGAAGCCTTCACCGAAGCCATTCAACAACGCAAGGCCGCCGTCGAGGCTCGCAATGAGGACTGGATGTTGGGTCCCCTCGCTCCCCGCCGCGAACTCGGCGAGATAACGCTGAGTAGCGGAAACTACTACGGCTCCCTCTCCCCCACCCGTGTCATGCTTGAGAACGAGGTCTCGGAAGAGGAGAAAAAGGCCCGCGTTGCCTGGTGCGGTTCTCCCAAATTCCTCTGCATTGCCCCCGGCGACCGCGTCGTGGTCATCGAAGGCCACCACAAGGACCTTATCGGCACCATCGAGAAGCTCAACACCCGGAACATGACAGTAGAGATCCAAGCAGAGAAACTCAAAGTGAGCCCGTCCACCATGCCAACCTCGCTGTTGGATTGCTTGTCTTGTTTATGTGCATCACCGTAGATATAAATGCTCACCACATGTTGTCCCCCCCTCCAGGCAAACACGACCGTACCCCATTTTATGCAGGAAGACCGAGACAAGCCCGTCACCCAAATCTACGCCCGCCTGCCCATCTCCTCCGTGCGTCTCGTCCACCCGCTCAAGGATCCTCAGACGGGCGAGTACCGGGACGTGATCATCCGCGAGCTGCGCCCGCGCGACATCGTGCACGACCGGCCCACGCGCACCAGAAAGATGCGCCGTTTCGTTCCGGGAGAGAACATCATCATCCCGTGGCCCAAGCAGGAACCCATCAAGCGCGAGGACCAACCGGCCGACACGCTGCGCATCGACCTGGACGAGAAGACCTACGTGCCCACTCTGTTCCGCCCGCCCGCACCCCAGCAGGTCCTCGACGAGCTCCGTAACAAGTACTCCATCTTCCGCACCCGTCATACGCCCGAGTACATCGCCAAGAAGGAGCAAGAGGAGCAGGAGAAGGAGACCAAGAAGATGGCCGCCAAGGCTATGCTCACCCCCGTCCAGGAGTATAACCGCCAGCAGCGCGAGCTGCGCCGCGCTCGTGGCCAGCCTGTCCTCACGGAAGAGATGTTGGCTAAGATTGGTGAGGTTGTTGCGAGGAATAAGCTCGGACAGCAGGCCGGGCCCCAGCCCAAGGTGAAGGAGGAGACGGTGGCACAGATCGAGAAGGCGGTTGAGCAGTTATCGCTTGATGGGGAGGATGCGACTACAACGAGTCCTGAGCAACCGAAGGCTTAGGGGGTTTGTGGTGTAGATGTATGGGGAATGTGCCTTGACCACAGAAGGTTTCCTTCCTAAGAAGCATGAAGTGCAAAGCTGAGAAATGCTTGTGCTGAGTGTGAAGAGGAATAATGGGGAGGAAACTGTCAAAGGTCGAAAAAGGGGCAGTTCCAACTTTGTGTGTGTGTATTTTTAGTGTATATGGTCAAAAAGGTATACAAAATGCATTTGGGTCAGATCAAAAAGGGGCATCAGATGGACGGAGATATGAGAAACTTCAAGTTAGGTGTTATGTGGCAGGTGTATAGAGGATCAAAAACCCAGAATCTCACACCAAATCGATATCATAGTCTTGATCAGATTTCTGTGCCTCCAACCGCAAGCCTGGAGAATGTTGAACACAATACAACTCGGGGAATGGTATCAGCCGGACTTGCGCAACATTCCGCTGCGACAATGGGTTCGACTGGGTGGGCATTTCATACCTAAGCTTTTCCTATATCCCTAACATAGGTAAGAAGATTAACACTCTTCATCCCTCATCGTGAACTCGATGCGGTCGGGGAAAAAGGTCCATGTTCACTCTCCGTCTATGCTCCCTCAAAACCTCTCTCACGGCAAAAGGCACATACGGCTGTGAAGAAGAGGGGTATCCTAACACTTTTCACCACTTTGTTTTTCTTCTCTATCGTACTTTTCAAACAACCTCCCTAACATATCTAGTGCAGCACAAATTTCAACATCTTTCTTCTTTTTTTTTTTTCTGACTCCAACTTTTCAACCGTTTCCTCCATCAACAACAACTCAACCCCCTTTTACTTTCATGCTTTTCCCCATCCATCCATCCATTCCAACCACACCCCCCTTCTTCCCTTAACGACCACCCAACAAACTCAACCTCTCAAACTTCTTCACCACCGGCTTCCCAACTCCCCGTCTCATAGCCTCAATACTATCCGCCAAAACCGCATCACCACCCGTCGGTCTCCAGTCAGCACCTTCCCACCCAGCATCCTCTCCTCCTTCCTGTTGTCCCTGTCCACCACTACCATTCTGTCCCTGAGGCCAAACCTCCCCCACCGCCCTTTCACACCCCTCCACAACCTCCCCCATCAACCCCTCCACCGCCCTCGCCCTTTCACTCATCCCCCTCCTCACCAGTGCGCAAACCAATCTCTCCACCTCCTGTCTCGCAGACCCTTCCACTCTTTCCACCAATCTCCTCACACTATTAACCAGGTACTCCTCCTCGTAAACCGTCCCCTTCCTTCCCCTGGCACGTTTCTTCTCCTCTCTCTTGCGGTTCTTGCTCGTGGCGCGGGAGACGTTACTCGCAACAGTCCCCGTGACTTGGCTGCCCTTGCCGGTGTAGCGAGTAAACAAAGAGGCGGAGGTGGAGACTCTCGACGAAGCTGCTACCGAAATATCGTCGGGGATGTCGCCTCCAGCAGCACCCGTGCGGGCGCCAAAGGGGTTTTCCCCTTCGTAAAAAGCTAGGGGATCCTCGGCGGCCTTGAGGCGGAGTTCGGCGATGCGGGGGACTTGGGCTTTTAGCTGTGACTTGCAGTCGGCTAGGAACTCGGTTGAGGAGCTGAAAGCGTCGAGGAGGCCTGGGTCTAGATGGGATTCGAGAAGATCGGGGCGGGAGTGTAAGGAGATAAGACGGAAGGCGTCGGCGAAGAGGTAGCCTTTGCAGAGGGCTGAAATGGCGGAGGGGAGAGAAGATAAGTGCTCGGCTTGGATGGTGGCGACGGCGGACCAGTCTTTGGCTTCGCGGAGGGCGTCGGCAAGGGTTGAGGCTATTTCTTGTCGCTGGTCGGGGGATAGAGAAGGGTCGAGGGAGGAGGTGAATAGGCATTCGCGCCAGGAGGAAGTGCCCGCTTTGAGGTAGCATTCGGTCGCCGAGGGATAGTCGCCTAGGGACTCGTAGGCTAGGCCGGCGTCGCGGAACTTGGAGAGGGAGCGGAGGTGGGCGGCGTAGAGGGCGGTGATGGTGCGGAGGGAGGTGGGTTCGTTGCGGTAGAGGGCGAGGGCGGAGGGGTAAAGTTGGTGTTTGACGATGTAGGCTTCGACTTCCTCGGAGTAAGTGTTGGCGATGAGCCGGAGGTGGACGAGCGCCTTCTCGTGGTGGGAGAGGTGGTCGTCGATGGTGAATTGCCGGCGCAGAGGGTCCATCTTGTGCAGGGACTGGATGAAGGGGAGGTATTCGCGGGGGTCGCGCTGGGATTGCTGGGCGACTAGGAGCGTCAGCTCGAGGTTGTAGAGCGAGAGGGCGTGGTCGTAGAGCTTGTTGATGTCGACCAGGAAGCAGATGTGCTCGACTGCGCGCTCGGCTAAGGTTTCGTCTTCTTCCATGAGGGAGGCGACCACTTGCAGACCGTCCGAGAGGGCGGGAGGGTTCTTGCAGACGTGGGCTGTGATGATGTTTTGCAGGTTGGCGTTCTTCTTGGCCTTCAAGCTGTGCAGCACGGCGTCGCAGATGGTGTTGATCTTGCTGGTCTTGGGAGCAGTGGTCAGAGCCGGCTGAGTAGTGGCTGTGGCGACGCCAGCCTTGGTGTCGCGGTACATGGTTTGCGTGACATCCTCCTCCTTGAGGGTGGACAGGAACAGGTCGATGTCGGCTGCGTTCTTGACTTGGTCAAGGAAGAGACCGACGTTTTCAAGGAACTGCTCAGGGCGGTGATCGTAAAGAAGGTTCATGTCCACACGCTGGGTCCGACATGTGGCAAAGGCAGCACCATACTCCTTCTGCTCGACCAGTTGTCTCATACCAGCCAGAACCATGGCACGTGGGTAGATGGTCTCAAGGTTGCCGCGAGGCATTTGGAGCACGATGCTCATCCTGGAAAGCATAGCCGTGACAAGACGACCTCCACGCTCAATGCTTCTGCAACGCTCATCGGTCTCAGGATCATCCAGAGGCACGTCGAGTTCGTCAACATTGGCCGTCAAGTGGATGAACTTGACAAAGTGGTTGCTGGTCGTGTAGATGAGATGCTTGTCAGTGACGACGAAAGACGTGCAGTTCTTGACCAACTGGCGAGAGTTGGCGTAAAGATGGCCATTCCTGGACAAGCCAAAGGCAAGGAACTGGTCTTCGTAGGTTATGTAGGTGGCCCACGGGAGGAGAGTAGGGAACTTGCCCAGCACCGTCTCGCCATTCTCGCTGGAAACGCGGGTGATGTTGCCCTGGCGATCTTGAACGACTGTGCCATCCTCGACTGATGTTTCATCAGCAGAAGTGAGAGTGACAGCCTGCAGACCAACGCCAACTTCACCCAGCATCAGTTCTTCGTTAAAGTCCCAGGCGGTGATCTGGAGCTGGAAATCATCCAGCGAGAGTACCTGGACTTGGGAAGGAGCCGAGAAGGCGATCTGTAGCTGACACTTGTTCTCAAAGTTGTCAAGCGGGATAGTCTTGAGCAACTTGGGAGCGGCACGACGACCAGCAGGACCCTGCTTTTCGAGGGTAAACAGGTGCATGCCCTTTTGGTGCAAAACAGCCATCTGCGAAGCGTCCTTGGAGAAGGCAATGTCTGTTACGGGGTAGTCCACCTCGATGTCGTAAAGAGCCATGGGAGGAGGAACGTTGGCTGTCTGGAAAGGGGTAAACTTGATGGTGCGTCCGTCGACGACTGCAACGTCTCCCATACCGCACATGGGACCACGGGCAATAGCCAGGGTGAATTCGAACCAAACGGCTCTTTCTGTAAATGTGTAAGCTTGGGAACATAGATGCTTGAGAAAAGGCCTTGGTACATACCCGCAGCGGCTACGGCAAAAAGAAGCGGCTTCTCAGCGTGCCACGAGAACCAAGGGAGTGTCCAGCGGCTGTTTTCAGCAGCCTGAGAAGACTGCTGCTCCGCGGCGAGCTGGGCATAATCCGCGCACGGAAGCTCCTGCTTCAGATACCAGTGATAGTTACCCATGGTATACAATTGCACCCTGTCTCTCATAATAACGGCAAGGACAGTCGATTCCGCGTTCCACTCCAGCGCCAAGTCCTCGGCAGCCTCTGGCTGGTCCTTGGGAATCTGGAGCGTGAACTGCCCATGTCTGAGCCCGTTTCTCTCGAAGAAGACGACATCGACACGATCGCTCCCGAAAAAACGCTGGATGCCAGCCATCAGGTTCCCCTCGGGCCGCCAGCTGAGACTTCCCTCCAGACCATCGACCGGCTCGCTGACGCTGTCCAGCTCGCCATCGCGGTTGTATACGCGGATTACTCTCCGCCCGCCGCTCTCTGGAGAGAAGAAGTTGACAGCTACATAAGCGCCGTCGCCCCGCCAGCTGATGCTGCATCTCTTGCCATCGTCGTGGCCGCTGAGTCTGCCCTCGTCCACCTTCTCGGGGATGGTAGGGTCGCGAAGAGCCTTGGCTTTGGCGCCCCTGCCCTGGAACTGCGTCTCCTTCTTACCCCATCCGACGGAGACGTGCTTGGAAAGCTTGAGGTCGTCCTCGGTCATGGTGGCGGAAGTGATGACGTCGAAGGTGCGGCTCATGAAGAGGACTTTGGCGTCGCCGGTGGCGACGATGAGGAGTTCTTCGTCGGGGGACCAGCGGGCGCTGGCGACGGAGGGTTCGAGGGTGCCGACTATCTCGACGTGAGCCTCACCAGGGGTGCCATACTCGTCCTCGGTGACGGTGATAATGTCACCGCCGGCCATGATGATGCATGTTGTGAGGGTGTCGGGGAAGTAGTGCAGGCTCTTGATGGTGTCTGGCTCTTGGCCATTCTGTCTGAGGACGGGGGCGGCATCCCATGATGCTACGAGTTTGGATTCACTACAGAGAATTACGGGGTCTTAGTTTCTATTCCTACGTATCCAAGCAAACGAGAACACATGAGGCTGATGGCAGCATCAAACGTTGTGTGAAGGTCTTACAGGTTCGAAGGTTCAGAAGAGTCCTTCACGAGCCTCAGCAGCTCGACTCGAGGGAAGTCTTGGGTAGGGCCATGAGCAAGGATAATCTCATCGCAGGATACGTCCCAGCAGGAAGCCGAGATGTTAGGCAGGGGTTCTTGAGGCTTGTATGCGCCGTGCCCGATGTTGCGCAGATTCCGCATTGCAGCAGCCGATATGTGTCAATGCCTATTCTCTTCTCTACCTAAACAAAGAGGAGTCTTTTGTTCGGTCTTTGCGGCTTAAGGCTGCTCCTACTGGACGGGCCTGATGGGGTACCTAGAGGTGTATCGGAACTACTTAGTGTGAGATTCACGGCCAGTCTTTTTTCGGTTCTGCATGAACGGATGTGGTTCGACTAAAAGGGGAATGGGTGAAGTCAGAGATTTTGGAGATCTGAACCCCTAGAAATCGTGTAAGAGGGTCCGTATGGTCGTATTGTTCGGAAATTTTCGGCGGCTCAAGACTGCCAACGACAACACCATCTCAAGGTGAAAATTGGAAAAAAGACAAGAGAATGGTTGGGTGGCAATTACATGTCAACGGAGGATATCCGAAGCTTTTGCATTACATTGAGATGGAGTAGAGGTATGTAAGGGCAGTATGAATAAGTGTAGGTGCAGTGTATGTGCATAGGATGTGGTGTAGTGTAGTGTCTTCTGCAAGGTGAAGCTTGATGTTTGGTATCATCAACGTTGATAGAACAACAGCCTCTATCACGACGTGTGTTGTGGTGTAGCGAATCGATAAGCAAAGAGATAGAGGGGAGTCAAAGAGAGTCAGTTACCTACCAGTTAGAAATGGCCTATAGAATGTCTCAAGAGGTTGACTCTGAGTGGTGAGCTTCAAGGTCTCACAAGTCCAGTGACCACTTTGATAGACCAGTCAAACGTTGGTAGCCCTGTCACTTTCAAGCAGTGAGGTGGAAAGAGGGGTTCAGGTTGTTGATGTTTCTTTGCAGCAGCAGCTTCGATGTGCAAGTGCCCAACTGCCCCTCTTTTTTCCGTTCTTTTCAGTTGCAGTTGCAGGGAGCGACAGTTTCTTTCGGTTCGAGTTGCAGTTTCCTGTTGGACTGTTTTCGGTTTTCAGAATTTCGCACTTTTTTTCGCCCCTCCTTCCAGTGATGATTGGACGAATGGCAGTCGAGAACGCGCCGGTGCGGATCTGGTCTTCTCTGGGCACGGTGGGCAGTACTTAGGCAGATCCGGGGTTGGTCTTAGTTGGGCTGGACTGGTCGAATTGCGTTGAACCGATCTCCAACTTCTGACGCAACCAAGGGTTCGTAAAATGGAAACTCGGTCACTCGATCGAAAGATGGTGTTTTGACTGCGGTGGTATTGGAGACGCCAGAGACGACAGTAATCCAGTTAGGTTTGCAGCAACAGGAACTGGCCGAAAAACATCTGATCTCGGAAGAGGACCCTCTGCAGTGCTACAGGTAGCCGCCGTTGAATGCCTTGATATGTAAGTTGGTATACACCGGTAGCCAGGAACAGTCACTGACAGCAGTGTTTTTGGGTATTACAACAGCAGGAACAGTAATTCTTAGCTCGATGCGTTCGACTGTGGCTGGAGGAGGAAGCAGGAAAACGTCTGCCGTAGGTACCTCGGTACGTAGACATACTGTATGTCATAGTGCGGCTGTCATGTACTCGGTACTTCAATCGAGTCAAAGTGTGTGCAGCTGGGTGAGGTCCAGAAGCTTTGACGGTGGCGCCACCACAGCTAGACTCTGACCAATCGCAAAGCACCGCGGTCTGCCGCTTTGCTCGATTTGCCTGCCATGACCACCTCTTGCACCTCCAAAAGCGCGACAAGGGGGGAGCATGGAAGCGACCCAGACGAACGAACGACCATCGAACCAAACCAAGACCGGAACAGAACGACTCGGGAGCACTGTATCGTATAACAAATAAAAACAAATAAATAAACAGGGCAATTCCATTCATCTTTTGACCATTCCATCCATCACCCAAGCCTTTTAGACTCTACACTACTTTTGACTAGTCAACAAGCGAGACGCGAGAAACGAGGCGAAACCGACCGGACGAACTCGGCTTTACATCTTGGTCGCATCGGAGCATTGCACCCGACCATCTGCTAGTTGCACTGGCCTAACACTGGCATCGTCCGAAGTCAACAACTCCCAATCTGATATTTATACCCAACCATCGGCCGACACATCACGGACGGGCCCCTTCTCTGCTTCATCTTACGTACTTCATTACACTCCCAACATCTAGATATCTAGGATCGGCCCTGCTTGATACAACTGAGAGTGTCGTTCCTGTTCCTGGTGGTCCCCGCGCCGCTCCATAACGTCAATCATATCATTGCGGGTGGTTACACCGCTTGCTATCTGAATCACAGCTTCCCCGGATTCTTCTTATCTACCCCGGACTGTCACTTTTGACTTACACAGTCCATCCATCAATTGCTTCCAACCATAACCCATTTCCAACGAGTGAATTGAATCATCACTACCATCATCATGGACGTGGCCTACAACCAACACTCGCACGCCGCTCGGCGCAAGAACCGCTCCTCAACAAACCTCAACCACCTCTCCCTTGCTCCATTGACTTCCAAGCTCCCCATCGACAACGATGACTTCCTCGAGCAGTACCAACAGCAATTCGAGCCCGTATCCCACAGTACTTCCTACCTTCAGGGCAAATCCGCTCCGGCTACCCCTCGTCTGATCTCCCATTCGCCCGGTCCCCACCCCGCCCGCGCTGCGACCATGACCGGCACCGGTATGAACCACTCCCGCGGCAAGTCTGCTCCGGCCGCCAGACTGCCCAAGTCCAAGTCGACCACCCACCTCGGCAGCAAGAGCGGAGCCGCTTCCCCCACACACAAGCGCCGTAGTGCCGCCGCCGTCGCTGCCGACAACGAACGCAACTTATCCGACTGGCTCCTCCGCGCCGGCGCCCTCATCTCCACCGAGACCCGCGAGTCCAAGGGCCAATCATGGCTCGCCTCCCGCGCCAGCTCGACCTCCCTGACCGGCCTGCACAACGCCGAAGAGGAGGCCTTTGAGCGGGAGCTCGCCCGCGAGCGTGAGCTGCTCCTCCAGAACACCGCCGCCAACGCCATCGCCGGCATCGGCAGCCGCAACGTCTCCCGCAACGCCAGCCGGGCCGCCAGCCGCAATGCTTCGCGACGAGGCAGCCTGGTGATCACCACCGGCCACAGCACCAACATGATCGACGACGAATACTACACCACCACCTCGCCCATCCACAGCCGTCTGGGCAGCCGCACCGGCAGCCGAACCCAGCTCGCCCGCACCCCCAACGAGCGCCACGCCCTCGAGCACAGCGCCGGCTACTTCCACCACCACGGCATGTACAACCACCAACACCACGAGGTGGGCATCACGGAAGAGGACGACGAGGACAACAACGGGCCCGGTCCGGACTTTGTCAACCTCGACGAGAAGCTCGAGCTGGCCCACTACAACCAGCAACAACTGCTGCTCGACAACGACGCCGCGGCCTCCATCGTCGAAGACGAGATCGCCGTCCGCCGCCTAGTCAAGGACCGCAACATCGGCTCTTGGTTCGGGCGCGTGCTGGGCGTCCAGCTGTTTGCCGTCGAGGAGGACGATGAGGAGGATTCCTCGGACTCTGACCGCGATGAGGACGACGAGGATCATCTGGCGTATGGTAGCAGACAACACTCGGAGGGACAGTTGACGGAGAATGACGATGGGTCGACGACCGAAACGGACTCGTCGAGCGAGGACAGGAGGAGGAGGCCGCATGATAAGCAGAGGAGGGAGCAAAGGCGGTTTGAGGACGCGCAGCTGTCGGAGCTGGTGGATGAGCGGGTGCCCCCGCCCAAGGAGGAGGGCGGGACGTGGCATGATGCTGCTTGGTTGTTGACTGTTGCTTCTAAAGTCATTTTCTGATGGAGCATGATATGGGGCTTGAAATCCAAAGAAACAGAAGTTAAAACTAAAAGATAATGGTAATACAAAGCGGGAACGGAGTTTGGGTTGGCGGGTTTTTGGTTTTGTTCTTCATACATATAGGGGTT
The DNA here is from genome assembly GCA_009806015.1 of Neurospora sp. CHS-2018b. Taxonomy (NCBI): domain Eukaryota; kingdom Fungi; phylum Ascomycota; class Sordariomycetes; order Sordariales; family Sordariaceae; genus Neurospora; species Neurospora sp. CHS-2018b. The sequence goes on along the minus strand of RAOV01000016.1, from coordinate 1,342,252 downwards.
TTTGTTTACTTTGTCATCTCATGACCTACTTGGTTGGGAACGGTTGTCCTTTCGAAATACGAAGCTTCTATACACCACATCATACTGACCCTTGCTGGTTATCAATGATGACCATATTGACCACACATATCTCCCGATGTTTCCACCTACCAGTTATTACTGGATCAAGTCGTTTATACAAACAGCTCAAGGCCAAGTGGCCCTGTTGGTACAGCTACTCACTAAGTTACTAACTTGTCCTACCCATGCCGCTATCTTGTAGCATGGTGAACCTAGATCGCACACATATTTTTTTCTTTCTTGACGCTCATAGAGTTGGAGACAGATAAGGGTAGAGATACACGGACGGTATGAACCAAGGTCTTAGACGTGTCCATATATATATACCTGTAGTTGTCACCAAGTCTCTACCCTTCCCTTGTCAAGGGTCTGTCTCGGTCTAGTCCCTAGTCTACCAAGCATCTCATGTTCAAGTTCCCTCCGCCCCTAATATATAGACTCATCAACTACCCTCCCGTCATCAACCTCGTGGAAACCAAACCCTTCCTTCCTTCCTTCCTTCCTTCCTTCCTTCCTTCCTTCCTTCCTTCCTTCCTTCCTTCCTTCCTTCCTTCCTTCCTTCCTTCCTTCCTTCCTTCCTTCCTTCCTTCCTTCCTTCCTTCCTTCCTTCCTTCCTTCCCTGTTATCTCAGACCCAGACTGTCTTCCTGAGTTCCTTCCTTTCAGGACCTGCGGCCCGTGCGCTGTCCGCCCATCTAAAGCGCAAGAAGAGCAAGTGGTCTGCTATAACTTCCTTATCCTCTTCCTCTTCCGAGCTCAAGGCCATCCATTCAGAGCTTCCATCTCTCCCCCTTGTCTATATCCCAAGCCAATCAGTCCTCCACCCACACACCTTTCATACACAAACCTAGCTGAGTATTTGCGGTAGGTTGGTTATTACACGGCTGCGTGTGTCTATGTTTATTTCATGGCATGCCCACGTTCATATCTGTTGATACAGTCTAGTGAGTTCAAGTTGAGCAAGGCAGAGGTAGAGAGAGAATGCTGAAAAGTACGGACGACATGGCAATTTGTTTACTAGTAGTGCAGAATCGCCAGTGTATAAGTGTACATTATTTGGTATATCCAGGTGTATGTCTATGTCATGATTGAGAGAACATCGACATGGATACCGTTCTGGCTGCGGCTTGGTTCTGGTTTTGGTTCTGGCTCTGGGTAGGGTCTCTGGGGTCCAAATTGTCTACATAATAGCGTAGCCAGTTTCTCATGTAAAGGTATATATTCTTCCCTGTCGTCCGTCTGCCTTCATGGTCCCCGTCGACCTTTGAGATCAACCCCTATTATCATCGATGTTCACCTACCGACCTACCGTGCCTACGTAGTGGGCTTGACCCACCCATGCTCATTCTCCGATCTACACCAGGAACGCCGATATGTGATCTACCCCATAGTCGTGTAGGGGTCTGGGTGTTATGTCATGATCGTCGGTACGGCTTCATGGCTTTGACATTGACATTATGCACACATTCTTTCGAGCCGCGGACAGGATTTTCATCACTCCTCTCATTGTTACACTAGTGTATATGGATTTGTAAATCACCTAGCTGATCAACTACATATGCTAGTCTGTCACTTCCCCTGGGTAAGGGCTTAGGCAACTTTCCGAGTGGTCCTGTCTTCCTTGACGTGTGGGTTTGTGGATAAATAGTGGCAGGCCGGGGAGATACTCACCTTGCTCCGTTTGATAGCTCGTGGAGTTGGTCCCACTGTCAGAGAGAGGCTCACGGTGATGAGCGCCTTGCTGGACGGGGCCGGCCGTGGTGGACGAAGAGAAGCGGCCGTGAACAAATTTTCTCAGGTTAAGGGCTATAGCATATGATGTTCTCCCCTTCAAGTTGATTGCTTCCTACTGTTTCCATTCGCTCTCTTGCTGATCACATATGTTTCTTCTGCTCTTTTGCTGTGAATTTTTTTGCTAGACAACTCTTGGCTTTTCCCGAATTCCACTATTTTGCCATGAGATCTTTCATGAAGGGCTTGAATATTGCGTTGGTTGGTTGAGAATCAGACACGCGCTCACTTGCATCTCGTGATAAGTCGCGCGCGGTCTTCCTTTTCGTGTTGTCCTGCGTACTCTGTAGCGCGAAGATCTCCCCAGCAAACAACTGTTCGTCTGTTTGCCGTTTCAGATCCCTTGTCCCCTTCCCATGAGGCTTCGCAGCCCCGTAAGGCCTCGCTCTCACTTTATATGCTCCCCAGTAGCTTTATTTAGCATCGCTCTACCGACCTACCTCCGTTATCTCGATCGCAGCCTGCCGAACCTACCGTTAGACCTTCCTGTCTCCGCGTGCCTTGTCTCACTTTTCTCAGCTAGGAACGGTGTGCCGTGCTGCCGTTTACCTACCCTGTCGGAGCTTCCTCCTCTTGGCTCCTCCGTCGGGTCCATGTGCTCCTCCTCTCCCGTTTTTGTGCTCCCCTCCCCCCGGCAAATGTGGAGAGAGCATGAGTGTGATTGCTGCCCAGCTGGATCCGAATGAGGAGGGCAAAAACAGGTTTTTTTCTCGGAACAAGTGTTACTATGCATGTGTGTGTGTTGCTGTGCATGCAGGTTGGTCGCGGGATTTTGGACCGCTTCACCCTTCCCCTCTTCTCGAACGCAAAGTGTTTTGAATTTGTGTGTCTGTAATGTAGGCTGTTCGTGTTCTCGAGATTTTTATCGGCGACAAGCCACTGGACAGGCTGGCTGTCGACATGTCTCTCCATGGCCTTTGGTTTTCGTATCCCTCTCCACTGGGCCCTTGTCGCAGACTTGGCTATCATGGAGTAATGCTCATCCCACAACGCAACAGACCGAATCCCGAATGTGGCTTTAGCTGGGCAGGCTAGGCTGCAACCAGTCTCAAATCCCTTGCCCACAGCCGACGAGGCTTTAAACGGCGCCTAAAGAGGGGGGGAATGTCAGCTACCGTGTTAACGCATTCTCCGCCAAACGGGGCGGGTCGGAGCTGATGGCCGCCTCCGATAATTAGTGCCTTCTGGCTTGTTACGGCAATAAAGCCAGTGCTTAAGAAAACACGATCCGATACAAGCATCCCGACGGGACACCCCGAACCGTTTCGTTTTCTCGGCGACAGCTCCGGCTCGCGCAGAATGGCTGAGAATCTCTCTCTCTGCTTGTGCTGCACACCCTAGCTAGCCGTAGATGAGGACGAAAACGAAGTTAAGTATATATCGGGACGGGGAAGGAGAGGGACACCAAACAGTAGATAGAGTGACACTCGCCTCATGCCAGTCAAGACAAAACCTTCTCACCCCAAAACCACAAAGAGATGCGACCCATATCCCAAGTAGTTGCAGCATGATGCAATTTGTGATGCCATTCCCGCTCCGTCTCATACATGTCTGCATAGTATCTCTCCTTGGCGCGGCACTAGTAGAACATGCTAAGCATTTCGTGAAGCACACTCTAGCAGCCCTACGCGAGGACGTTGGACCAGATAGGCTTTTCTTGCGGGTCTCATTAACCGAAGGGGCGGTTGGCGAAGAGCTGTAACTGCTGGATCGGATACTGTGCTGGATGAAAGGCTCTTCTTGGCTCAGCGTATGAGGCCCATGTCAAAGGGTCATTCTTCTTCTCGGCCAGTCATGTTTGGAACTGAGAATGAGAAAAATGTCTGTGACTCGTAACAAGGCGCTGTGGGTGACACACTGCAAAGCCGAGTCCGCATCGTAGGTACTGTGCTCTGTAACTGATGAGGCCGGCCATGATGATCCTTCATCGGATCCATGGGAGCCATGGGAGCGACGGGAGCCGTAGTAGGGTCCCACAACGGGCGGTTTGCAGGATGGACGATGGACACAAGGTGTCGGTTCGGGCGTCAGGGCGTGTAATCGTTGGCTTGTTTGGGAGCCCGAATAGGGGCATGAGCTCGTCAGAGAAAGATGATCCTCGCCGGACTTTCCAAGGATGGTGTAAGTAGAGTGCCCATAAACCGTCATCGTGCTGTGCCGAAACCCGGTCGGCGAGGTCTAGACCGCAAGAGAACAATCAAAGCTCCGTTGGTGTTTGTCATCGTGGATGGTGTCGGGTCGGCGCTCGAGTCAGGTAATACGCAGTAGGTTCGGTGTTGAAGGTTGGTGGTTGGAGATGATGAGAATCAAGTTGTCCGTTTCTTTTTTGCGAATTTTGGAGGAAGAAAGTTGACATGTTGCAAAGTGAGAAATGAGATTCCACGCAGCAGCAAAAGTTGAATTGCCTTTTTGTTAAATCCAATTTCCCAGGCTTGCTAACTTGGAAGGCACTGTCTACAACTTGGAAGGCGTAGAGGTCATCGTGACTTCCACTTGGAAGTGAAGGTTTAGGACGTTAAGTCGTTCTTTCCCTTGGACGACGGACTGTGATTGGATGAGATGCCAAACGGAAGTCCCAATTGGACGGTGAGCGGCGAAGCTTGAACCGTTTTGGTCGAGTCCACCAAGGGGTTATCGGTTTAGCGGGACGCCAAACCAAAAGAAGGTTATGCCAAGGATCATGCATAAGCGGTGCCACCAATGACGCCAGTGGTCTGTCAAGAGGCGGAATGACGTCGCGAGGAAACAGACGAACGTTCACCGGAGTGGGTACAATGGCGACGGGTAGCCCCACCTCACCCTGGGCAACGGAAGGATGAAGGAGGAAAAGCGCCATCGTTTCCCATCATTTGACTGGCTCACCATCGCCGGATTTCGCGCGCAATGGATGGTGGGGACCTACAGGAGGGGTAGCGGAGCTCCTGTGGTGGTGGGGTTGAAGCCCATGTTGGACCCCTCATCCCATTTTTTTTCTTTGACTTTTTCCTTTTCTTCCGGCGCAGCGCAGATCCCGCAGATGCTCCGGGAACGTCAGCTGAAGTGAAGATTCCGGCTTTCATCCATCACTGGAAAGTTGGCTCGCATACGATCGGTACCAGAATGTGTGCCTGTCATAGCGTCGGGCCGGGTGGCAGCGTGTGTGAGTGCAAGAAAGGGGAACAAACATCAAGGGGGCCTTATCGCAAAGATAGGTTTCAAGCCTTCCGCAGCGGATGGAACGAACGGAAGAAACAGACCGCGGCTCTGGTGAACAACTTCCGATAGTGTATCCATCGTCTCCATACCCTTCAGTTTCCTCCGCTGCCTCCGCAAGGTCATCCCCGCCAGCGCGGAGCATGCGCTGGAATTGTCATGTGTAACGACTGTTTCGTTCGTGGGCTCTGTGAGGGACTTGTACCGTGAATTGGACGGTTGAGGAGGGGCCTCTGTTCGCGATGAGGAGGGGTGTTTGCGTGGGTTGGTGATGGTTGGTGGTGTTGGGTCAGCCAATTCCACCATCACCTGTCCTGACTCCTCCTCCGACTGCGCTGGCACGCTGCTGCATCGCGCGGTGCATGGGAGGCTTCGATGCAGGACCCTTTGTGAATTGGTTCTTTCTTGGCTTCTCGTGGAACCATCCTGTGGTCCCAAACAGACAAGGGACAGGAGAGAAATTGTCGTATCAAAACGCGCGGAGCTGGTTTTGTGCCGCCAGATGGTATCATAGGTACTACGCGCCGCATCTCCTCGGTTCTTGTAACATGGTTCGACACTTGGACTGCATAGAAACCGTCTTTCTTGTTTTCACTCGAATTGTGAAATATCTGGAAGATTCGACGAGGCATCGTGAAGAACGTTTCGAGGTCATAGATTCTTGTCAAACGCATTCTTTGCTGGGGGCCAACTTGGTTGAAGAAGGTGGGTGTGCGGTATGGAATTTGGTAACATTGAAACATACGGTATGGACCCTGCGTTGAGCGGGGAGGAGGCCCAGCTGCCGGTGCCCAACCGGCAAATGGTACTTGGATGAATTGATGTTTGGGAAGACGGTCTGAACGGTAGGTACGCATGAGGGTATCCAGTGCTACACTCGCGATGCTGCATTGACGGGAATTGCATCGAGCTGGAAGTCTGATGTCGGGTCTGTCAAATGGAAGGGGATGGGAATTCTGCGCTGACAGGCTCGGAGGCCATTCCGTAGTCGGTACTGTACACGGTTGCCAGGTACCGGCCCGGTCCTGGTCCCGGCCCCGGTGCTCTGTGCCCCTCATCTCCCGAGTCACGACTGTGCTTTCTTCCCACCTCACCGGCGAATGTTCCGACTTCCGTTTATCCTGAATACAGTGAGTTCAGCCCGTCATCAGACTCAACTCACGTGAGATCCAGCACGCCCAGCAACGCTGCCTGATGTACGATATTGTAGTCAGCCTATCACAGCCAGTGTTGGAGATCTTTGCCGGAGCACAAAGAGCATGGAAGCCGACGATCATAAACCTAGCTCACATCGGCTGCACATGTGTTTGGGTGAAGCACGGCTGGGACGGGATGCACGCGAAGAGGACCAGGCACATTTGCGAAAACCAACGACTGACCTCGAAGTTCGCAATAATACGTACCGCCCCGTTACTGTAAAAATAAACCATGGAACATGGCTTACATACATCACTCAGATTAATACTTCGGTCCCACCATTATCTTTATCGGCGTTATTATGGGATGTTAAGATGCGCAAATGATTCGAGGCTGTCGAATGGCCGTCAAAGCTTGTCTTGTGGGCATGTCTCATTGTGCGATGTGAATGTGATGGCGCCTGTTGACTTGGCAAAGTGGACAAAGAACAGCTGAGGATACCGATATCAACCGAGAAAAAAACCGTGGCACACATTTTCGACGTCCAACCACTCCATATGGTCCCATGAAAGCTACAATAGAACCCAACATCAGCAAAAGAACCATCCAGCAGGTTGAGCAACTTTGTTGACAGGTTTCCCAAGATCTCGAGGTGAAGCAACGCAGCGTCCTGATCCCGATCGCGTCGTGACTCGGAGAAGGGAGTAGGCGGTGCTTTTGATCGGAATGGGATCATGGAATCGAACTGGTCACGGCGATGAGGTGGAATGTGCGGTGGTTGGTGGAGTCGACGCCGTCGTGGATATCCTTTCGGCCTCCCGGGCCATCACGAACTCCGTCTCCCCCAAGGCTGTCCCATGTTGCGATAATCCACAGCCTGTCCACCAGCCTACGACGGACCAGCCTGCCACCAAGCATATTAAAAATGCCGCCCGAAAACGGAATGGGGGATGCGTTTTGGACGAATTGGATTCTCGGGACTCGTGGTCAGCAAAAAGGGCATCAAGGGTCCGGACTCTATTGCGAAAAAAAAGGAAAGCCAAAACGGCCTGCATTGTCTGCATGTAGCACTCGAGATGCAGCCCTGGCAAGCCGCTATCCTCCTTTTCTCAATGGTTCCTGCAAATGTGGCCTGACTTGTACAGTAGAGAAGGAGATGGAAAATGTTATGCCTTGTTTTTGACGGCGCCCAACGCCGCCATGTCTGGCCGTTTTCCCCGTCCTTGTCACACTTGGTACCGATTAGATGCGCAATTACCTTACCAGGGCACTTGGGACCCCTGGACTCCCAAGACATTTTTGGTGGCATATTGGAGCTTGGAGGTAGCTGAGGTACCCAAGCGAGAGCTCACCCGAGTCGTGTATACTACAGGTATTTACCGTAGAGACCGGCCCGAGCCAGTTAGTGCAACCGGTGCAACTTCCTCAGAATCACTAACATTGAGGTTGGGGTAACAACGTGGAAGCAACCTTCTTTTCATTGTTCTTTTCATCCTTCCACTTCCCCCGCTTCTGCCACTGCAGGAAGGTTACCAACTGACGTATCATTTCGGGGTCCCTCCATTCTGGATCTTTCATCGCTTACCAACTCCGAGACCTCAGAGACCAGTGACAACATCGCAGTCTTTGATCATCGGTTTGCAGTTGGTTCAGATTGTTCAGGTGGTTCAGCTCGGCGCCAGCACCGGGGCAGCTCGAAGCCACTTGACACAGCTTTCACTATTGGCAGATTGAGACGAAGGTATCATAGGTCGTCATTATAAGGCACGAGATATAGATTACTGATCTTGATACGTGAAAGTACGATTCCATCTTTGTCTTTTTGGTTAAGGTACCTTTGAGGTACCGTGGCTCCGTGGTCCGTACTAGGCGCTCCACCCCGCCGGCGCCAGAATTCCACACGGAACCTGGAACCTCTGGACCAAACCCACCACGCGACCATGCGAGGGGTAAGCTAAACATTTTGCAGTTAGAAGGCTACCTTTCGTGAGCTTACGGTACATGACGGGAGGAGGGTCTTGCTGGGAAGGAGGACCCTTTTCGCTGCTTCTTCTTCTTCTCTTTGTCCATGCCTCTGCTGCCCATCTCCCACGCCATCTGGCATCAGGTCCATCTCTCTTCCGTCCAGCTCCTTACGAACCTCAGCACCTCACCAGCTCTTGACTGCCCGTGCCCGTTCAGGTTCCTGTGCGAGTTCCTTTATGTTCAACCTAACGTCACCTTGAACCCTAAAGACCAAGCACTTCCCGTTACCTCGTCATTGAACATATTCTGATCTGCCTCTGATCTTTTTCCCCTGCACCACCAGTTCAACATCAACATCAACATCGACCACGTCCCTCAAAACACTTTGACATATTTGACCCAAACACGTAAAGGCTGTCAACCCCCCCTGGCCCCGCCTGTCTAACTGTTGTTGTCCAAACTAAGACAAAACCAAAGCCCCTCCCCCCACCGTTGCCCTTGACCGTTGCCCGTTGGTCTTTTCTGCGCTCGCTCTGCGTTCCGGTGGGATCGTCGCCCAGGAGCCGCTGAACGGTTCTCGTCGCCTCCATTGATCGGCCCTCTTTTTTATCTCGTGCCGCTCTGAACCCTCGGAACCCTTCACGCCCTCCAACCCTTCTTCCAGTGCTCGCCGCCGTTATACTAAAGCTGGGCCCCACCTTCACTCCGCACCTCCTCGCTGCCGGGTCTCCGGTGACTGCGCGCAAATAAGAATCTCGAAAATCTCACCCCTGTCAACGCCGTCTCCTCTCGCAATCTGCTGTCGCTAGTCCGTCAGACGCCGCCCGCCTCTTTTCCAGCCCGCCCGCCGTCCCTTCGACGGCCTGTACATGTAAGTTTCTCCTGTGTGACGCCTCCCGTTTTCGACAAAACATCATCCGCACTCCCATCATCCTCGTCACCGTGCTGTTTACTCAGTTTCCATTGTACCTCGAAACTGACCTCGACCCCGTCGTGTAAGCCTTCCCTCTTCGAGCTTCTTCTCCATCTGCGCTTCTGCATTCTGCATCTTCCCCGCGCCCCCGATCCCTCCCCGTTCCAGATCAGCAGACGCCCGGGTCCCCTCCTCACAAGGTTCGTGCTACATGCAGTCCCCAGGCATTACATTACACACTTGCACAATTTCCACCTTGGTTGTGTTCATACACGAGTCACCGAACACTTTGCGGCTCGGGGAGAGAAGAAGAAGAAAAGAAGTCTCCCCCTTTCCCCCATCCCCCCCCTCCCTCCCCCTATCCGGCCTCGTCCGGGCTGAACTCCTCTCCCAAACTTTTTTTTCTCTGGTTCCATTACGTCAACGCACTTTGTATTGCATTCGGTTTCCGCAGTTCACCATGCATTCACATTACGATGACGATAGGGTTCGTCGACAATGCTGCAGCTTTGGGTCTACTCCTCTTTCCGATCGGCAACTAACCACGAGCGCAAATACACAGGAAGATCAAGACATAATGCCGGATTTCGGAGAGCACGTCGACAATGGGATCTTCGAACAGATCCTAGAGATGGACGATGACGACAAGCGCGAGTTCAGCAAGTCATTGGTCACGAACTTCTTCGACCAAGCCGAAGAGACCTTTGTGAAGATTGAGGAGGTTCTGTAAGTGCTCTGAGCCGGATCAGGGCCGCCTTGTCCTCTTTGGGTGCTCGTCATGTTGTGCGAGCTTGACTTGACGCTTCTAGAGGACCAGAGCTAATACGAGGGTCGTCTGATCAGGAACAACGAGAAGCTCGACAACGGCAAGAGGCTCGAGACGCTGTCGAGTCTGGGCCATTTCTTGAAGGGCTCCTCAGCCACTCTCGGGTTTAACAAGATCAGGGATTCGTGCCAAGTTATCCAACAATACGGCCACAAGCTCAGAGTCGATGGATCTGCGGAGCCCAACGAACAAGTTTGCCTGGAGAAGATCAAGGCTGCCCTCAAGACAGCCAGGGACGACAAAGACGTGCTGGCGGACATGATGTTGAACGAAACACACGGCTTCTTCCAGCCAGATGACGAATAGTGGGATTTAGGATGGTTTACAATACCCTCCTCTGGTTTGCCGTGCCCACATCTGGCGCTTTTGTTGGGCGATGAGGGCAAGCATGCCTGCCTGCCTACGTTGGAGCAGCTTCGCCGACACCAGAGCATGGCATTCCTCCGGGCGAGTAGGTCGAGATGGGCGGGACGCGGAAAAAATTACAGCAGTCTAGAAGACGCGAATCGGAATAGAATTCAGGGGCCTTTTAGACCTAGCCATTCCGCAGGGCTTGGAACTATGGGAGCCATGATCATCACGCGTGGGCATGCGCACCGACGGCGTTCTGCGGATCAGACGCACGGTTCATGGGGGCGCTGGAAAGGGCATTGCGGGATGGTCACGGGAAGGCTTTGAGAAATAGCAGGCTTACCATCCCGAGGTATAGGTGGGAAAGATATTCCAGCATGGTCACTGTTTTGGACCCTTTTGCTTGTTGGAATATCGGGATGTTCAAATGTTGTTTGTCGCTTGGTGGATTAGGGGGTAGTCACGGTTCTTAAAGACAGGAGTAGCCTTTGTTAGTAGCGGTTTCCCGGGTATCGGATCCAAATTCATACAGATAGTATATATCATGTAACATCCTCAAGTTGTTCTGTCCGTCAGGGGGGTAGTGGTTGGGCTAACTGTTATGAGTTCGTTCGCGCGATACTTGGGGAAAGGACAAGATCTACGGCGATATGGCTCGGAGACTTCTGGTTAAAATGGTAGACTTGAGGACGCACGAACCTTGTCTCCGTTTAATCTCGAGATGGAAACGTCATCACTGCAATGACAAGACGGAGCTCCGGCTGATCGTCCCCCGGCCGGCACTGAAATCAACTTCACTCATCGAACACCGAACCCAGATTCGCAGGTCGCCGTCCGGTCTGACGTCTACATCCACGGCCAGATATTGATGGTCAGCTTTGTAAGCACTCAAACTTGATCAATCAATTATCCTTCCGACCCGCTTCCCAATCGCCATAAGCGTACCGACACCGCCATCATACTAAGCTCCCCGCTTGACGAACTGGACCATTTTTTGGTAGCAAGGCGCAACCTAAAGAAGAACGTCTTCAAAACGCAGTAACATCAGGTTGTCCGGCTGCTATACCCGCTATACAGCAGTCAGCACTCAGAACCAACCGTCAACACGGAGTTTGCCAGCCTTGGAAAGCTTGATTGACGAGGAGTTAAGGCTTGTATCGCCGAGTCAAAACGCATCAAGTGTAGACTAGTGTTCCCCATACCAGGTCACGTCCCAATCAGGAGATATCAGCCGAAGTACCTAACTAATCAACACTACCAAAATGGAGGAGTCCAAGACACAGTCACTACCAGCAGCCTCAGCCACGTCTACATCATCATCACCATCAAATTCATCACCAGCACAGGAGCAACAGCCCCAGCCCGCGAGTGAGGACACTGCCCAATCCACATCCCAAGCCAAGACCAAAGGAAAACACAAAGACAACACCACCAACACCAACAAGAAACCCAAAATGCCACCAAAGCCACCCCCAACCCACTTCCTCTGCATCCCCCTCGTCACCGTCTCCTCCCGACCTCAACTCACCCGCAGCCTAGCCGCCTTCAGGGAGGAAGTGACGGTCCCCAACCCTTCCAGCGCTTACGGAGCGTTGCCGGTGCCGGAGGAAGCCATTAGGCCTGTGGGGACGATTCATTTGACATTGGGGGTTATGAGTTTTTTGGAGCCGAAGGTTGGAAAACCAGCTAGGGAGGGGAGGGGAGGAGGAGATGGCGGCGGGATTGGGGGTAATGGAAGGGGGGAAAGAGACGGGCCGCAAGAAGATGGCGGGAGCAGGGACCGAAGCCGAAGCGGAGACAGGAGCAGAAGTAAGAGTGGTGGCGAGGAACAGCCACCAAGTGGTGAAAGTCTGAGCGGACTGAGGAAGCTCGAAGAGGCCAAGGCTTTGCTGAAGAGCTTGAAGCTGAGGAAGATTTGGCAGGAGGTGTTGAGGCAGGCACAGACGCAGGTGACGGCGGTGCCGGTGCCGCAGGATGAGGATACTGAAGGCGGTGGTGCACCTATTGCTATTGGGACAGCGGAAGAGAAGGGTGAGGGGCTGGAAGCTGGGATGGGGACGGTTGTTAGGGACGTCCAACCTCAGCCTCAGTCTGAAACAGAGATGAAGGAGGAGGAACATCTGAAGATCACGTTAAGGGGTCTTCACTCGATGCAATCACCTTCCAAAGCAGCGGTGCTCTACGCGCCGCCCGTTGACCCGCTCGGCCACCTCGAGCGCTTTTGCGAGAACGTCAAGGCGGAGTTTGTGCAGAAGGGATTGATGATGGAGGAAGGGGGTAGACCGCTTTTGTTGCATGCTACGGTTGTTAATACGATTTATGTCAAGGGTCGTGGCCAGCAGCAGCAGCAGCAGCAAGCACAAGCGGGAGATAATAGAGGTGGAGGAGGAGGGAAGAAGAGAAGCCATGGTCACCATGGTCACCATGGTCACCACGGCGGTCATAGGGGAGGCAACAGAAAGGAAAGACTGACGATTGACGCGAGGGAGATTCTAGAGAGGCATGAGGAGTACACGTGGATGGAAGACGTCAAGGTGGAAAAGGTGGCTATTTGCAAGATGGGGGCGAAGAAGGAGATGGTGGATGGGGTGGTGGTTGATGAGGCTTATGAGGTTGAGGAGGAGGTTAAGTTTTGAAGATCCCGTCGAATCATAGGACTTTAGAGGTTGATGAACTACGGTTATAGTCCAAAGAGCGAGAGGTTTTGGTAATCGGTAGGCCTCGATCCAGTCCGACAAAGGCCCGAGGTATCCACGAGCCACGCTAACTTCAAGTGTGAGAGGACTGAAGCGATCGAAAGATAGCCGTAGATCTCCCGTTAGGCTATCGTACATTGTATCGTGCTTGGGTTCTTCTTCCCACGGTTGTATCTACTGTGTGTAAGCTCCGAAGCTGTACATTGTACGTACAAGTATGTACTTACATGTTCGGCCATATGGGTTCGAGAGGAGGGGCAGAGGGGCTCCATGGGTCAACCCCTGAATGCCATGTTTTGGTCAACGGAGCTGCCCGCCGTTGCTGAAGGTACGGGCGACAGGCCATGATCCCTGTCCTGTCCATGTCTCTATCGAAGGGCCCCACTTTTTGGAACGAACGCCGAACCGTGAAATGGAAGGATGGATTGACAGGGGTTAGGGGACCACGGGACTTGTTGGCGGCAGGCGCGAACGACAGGGCTGAAGCTAACCAGGTGATAAACAGAAAGAAACTTGGGAAAGAGTGACCCAACTTGTCAATGGTTCATCGACTTGCTCAAGGCTAGGTACCTCTAGGGGAAGGTACAGAGGCGGCTACACTGAAATTTTGGTCGCGACCAACAAACTTTGTGCATTCCATCCTGTGTGGTTCGGACAACCGTTGGCTCTCCAGGCAACAACGACCGCCACATCGATATCAACAGCAAACCAAACACCACGACAACGACGACATCTTACAACGAGACTTTGAAGACCAGCATGCCGCGTACCGATCCAAGCCACGACCAGAGCGCGTTCTTTTTCCTTTCCGCTCTACGATAATCAAGCGCGTCTTTGTCGACTAGACTCACAGCATCAAGATGCCTCGCAAGACTCTAGGAACTCCCGAGAAGCACCGCGTTTCTTCGGAAAGTGCTCGCAGTCCTTCCTTCATGCGCAGTCTACGGAATGCCAGCTCTCCGTCAACATCACCATCCAGAAACGCCACTCGCAGTCCACGACCGGGTAGCTTGGCTCAAGCCATAGCTCCGCCTCCGCGAGCAGCACTCTCTCCTTCTGCTTCTCCCGATGCCCACGGCAGTAGCACAAGCACGCCGCGCGGGACTAGATTCATAGTTATGGATGGGGGTGGTACGATTACAACTACAAATACAGCTACAACGGACCCTTCCAGCTCAAGTTCAAGCATGCGAACCTCGCCTTCACCCATACCCGCACCAAGATCAGCAACACCTACACCTACAACAACCGAGGACCTCCTCAAGCAAAAAGACGACCGCATAGCCCACCTCGAGCTCTCATACCAACGCACCCTCGACGCCCTGACCAATGCCTCCTCCTCGCTCTCCTCCTTCTCCTCCCTGACCTCCACCACCGCGCACGAGCTCCGCCTGCTACGCCTCGAAGCCGACGCCCTCCGCGCCGAGCGCGACGAGCTCCGCTCCGGCTGGAACGCCGTCCAGCAGAGCCTGCGCGAGCGCGAGGACGAGATCCGCGATCTGCACAGGCAGATGCGCGGGCTGAAGGAGTGGGTGAGCAACAGCACGCGGGCGGACGCGACGGGGGCGGCGCAGCAGGTTAGTGATGAGGTGTTTGGGGCGGGCATGGCGAGGTTGGGGAATGGGTTGCAGAATTGGGTGTTGGTGAATTTTAGGAGGGCGAAGGTGAAGATTGATGGGGGGTTGGCGGGGGAGCAGAGGGAGGAGTTGGGGAGGTTGGTGCCGATGTTTGAGGAGATTTTGGCGATGGGAGGCAAGATACACTTGATACAGAGTGTGGTGTCAAGGTTGTTGGTGGAGATGGTGTTTGGGGCTTATTTTGTTGGGTTGACCGGGGAGCAGGAGCGGGTGGTTAGGGAGGCGGAGGGGATGCTTGGGGCAATCGGTATGGTACCTTCCATGGACCTTTGGAGATGCAGTTGAAACTGACCTCTTTGGCTTACCCAGCATCAACACCCGAGTCTGTCAACCAGTGGCGCGCCGTGACGCTCTCCATCCTGAAACGGGAAGCCGACCAGAAGCTACACGCCGAGACAACCGCCATTATCGACGCCTTCGTTAACAAAGCCAATCACATATTAGATACAATCACGGATATCGATACCAAGGCCACTGAGGCACGGGATCAGGGCCTGAGACAGCTTGTCAACGGCGCGATCGACATGTCACGGCTTCTCGTCGTCCAGAAAGCCATCTTCAAAGTCACCATGCCCGAGATCCTGCCACATCAACGAGTCCTTTTCGATGCAGCCATGATGGAGGACATCGGTGGCGAGGACGAGGAGAGCTTGTCGGATAGGGAGATCTGCTGCGTCACGTTTCCGGGAATAATCAAGCAGGGCGACGAGAGCGGTGGACAGCTCCAGTGGAGGAATGTCATTGCTAAGGCCAGGGTGCTTTGCAGTCCGGAAGAATGAAGCAATGCGTTGAGCCGACGTTCACGACCACTCGTTATTCGAATGATCACGGAAACCCAGGGTGGCCGATTCGATGATCTTAAGCGATCTACCTGTCTTCTGCTTCGTGGTCGACGAGCTTGCGGTCCAAGATGAAACGGAGCTAAACATCGCGAACGAACCCAGCACCATGGTCTACAGGTTCACAACTTCCGCTCAGTGCGATTGACGGTGATGTTGTGTTCTTCGATACCGATCATTGGCTCTGGAAGGGACGTGCGTGCGCAGGAGTTATCTCCGCGACCCGGAACGAAGCGGCTACTCACATGGTCAGCTCGTTGATGAGTTGATGCCCAACGTACCAAAGCCGACGGCCTAACCACATGGGGAAGAAATGCAAGCCCCGCGCCATGGCGATAGTTTTCCCTGTTGGGCACGAGCCCGTTATCTGGGGAAGAACCTCGCATACCTTGGAGCTCGGAGAGAATCAGATCACACCTCGATCAGCTACCGCCTGAAACATCCGAACTGCTATCAACCAAAAGGCCATGTGGATGTCTCGCCCCCAAAAGACGTGTCAGGTTACGCAGCGACCATCACCACCTGAAACACGTTTGACGAGAATCCCGGAGACAAGGAACGCGATAAGTCTGAGAGATGTCCCTCTTCTCCGTAAACACCTGCCACTCAAGGACGGGAATAGCATCACGGGCTTCTGACTCGAAGGTCTCCGCTACTATGCACAGTTTATCCGCATGAACATGGATTGAAGAGACGCAGGAGACGTGTAACACGCACGGAGAAGAGAAATATGATCACAAATGCACCAACCATTATCTGATGGAGGATGTAACTTATCAGTTCCACCACTTGATTTGGGCTAGCAGAGCCTCAATATTCGTTTTTCGGACTAGCAAGTGCCCATTACGGCTAGCAACTTGCCTTGATATCGGTGGTACGAAAAAGCCCAGGGTGGTTACTGATTTCACAAGGTCATTGCCGTTTCGGCGCCGTGATATGTAACCCAGCTCTTCGCGGGGGCTCACGTCTTTCAAGCACCATGCGGCCCCTCTTCATATCTACGACTACCATCCCGCTTTACCCATCTCCCCACCCATCATCCTTCGGCCTCTCCGCAATTGCATCTCCGGGAGCTGACCCGGAGGTGATCCCGTCCCCCACCTTTCACTTCCTACTTGTTAAAAGCGGAAGAGGGTGGTCAGAGTGGCATCGGAAGCTAGGTTCTTCTTGGCAGTTCATGTGAAGAATATCCGACGATGAAACCTCTTTTCACTGGGTGAGCTGTTGACAAATGCAACTTCATATCAAGCAAGGTTGTAAAGGAGCAACTAAAGAGATGGCTGGGGTTAAACCTTTCCGCATATGCGGCGCTTCTCGATATACATCCTCCATCTTATCTCGGGATTGACCGATGCCGAATAAAGTGGTTTATCAAGATTCCGCAAGCTCAAGCTATTGGTCACAAGCACATCCTACGCGAGTCGAAGATGCAAGCACTTAGAATCTCCTGACGACGATGCTTACCCAACGCACTGGGTAGCTTTGCGATTGGATGGAGCAACTATCTTTACATGTTGGCTTTTTCTATGCTCAACACAGATTGGCCAGGAAAGCCGAATATGCAAGCCGGCTGGAAGGGTGCCACGTAGATATTGTACGTGCCTCAGACGCAAAGACGTGATCTCTCGTTGCATGTGCCTGGCTTCCTTTTGGGATCGGAGTTCTGTGAACCCGTCGCAAAACATCCCATTTGAAAATTCACGGCGTACAACTGCTACGTGCTCCACGATCCGGAGATGCGGCAGAGACAACAATGAGGGGCAAGGGAAGGGAGACCCTACCGAGCGGATGTTAACTCAACCCAATGAACCCAATGGGATAATCAGCCAAACGAAAACGTATCAAAGGATTGGTAACTCGCGTGAACTCATGGGTAGAATGTGGCTGGTAGTAACTCCTTGTTTTCACGACGTTCAACCTTCGTTCGGCAAGTGTCTCCATCCCGTCAGTCATGCTACGCTGCTGCAGTCATCCACCCAGTTCCTCGTTCGGACGAGTCTGAATCTGCAGACTACTGTATGCTGCACTACCACATTGCTTTTTTCCAAACCCGCATGCCGCATGAAGCAGCGAAAGCCACATCATCTCAAGCCACCTCACCAGACATCCATTCTTTTTTCCCCCTCGTCCGTCGTCCATTGCAGGTTCTCCGCACCCACCCACCTGCACCCCATTGACTTTGTGGAAAAAGCGAGCAGGTGTTGTTGCAGTGCAGATTGGGGGAAGTCTTACATGCTTTCACTTGGACCGCATGCCATCTCCGAGAAAGAGGGAGGAGAGATGCATCGGCATCGCAAATCTTTCTTCGCCGCGTTTCCATTCCGGGTATATGAAGGCCACTTCATAAAACCTGAATGACCTAACCATAACCTCTTGGCAACTGTGGCCCAACCTTCTTCCTGTCCTGTCTGTCATCAGAGATGAGATGGAAAGGAAAGGGTAGAACCGGCAATGGCAAATGCGGATAACCCGTCTATCTGGCTGGCTGGCTGGCTGGTGTTGCTCCTCACGCCCGGCCGGCGCTGGCCGGCGCTGGCGCAACATCACGTTTCATGAAACGTGAAGCTGATCATTTGCTCGAATGAAATGGTTATCCGAAGTACACATATGTTTGTTGCTGTCCGGTGTACTGTACGGTTTGACCAAAGTCGTTGGGTAGGTATTCTGGACCCAAAAAAATACATGAATGGTGGAAAAGGGGAGGAGAAAAAAGGGCACTAAAAAGCTAGTGCCAGGGGTACATCCGTCCCGAGTACCATTTGCCCCTTCTACCCCTCCTCCCGAGACATATTTTCCACTAGACAAAAAGATGTGTTGTCTCTCTTCAAGAGGCCAGAAAACGCGCGAAACAACCGGAGACCAACTAGCTCCCGAGATTTTAGACGTTCCGGAACGGAAGTCAGCTTGACAAGGGGGGAAGAAGGGCGGGGCAGCAACAAATTCCAAAATTCCAACTGGTCGTCCTGATCTGATGGGGAGAAACAGAGGCCCGACCCGATGATGATGCACCCGCGGAGTGGTGGTGGTGGGTGTGTGGGCCGACGCAACGAGGGAAGGGTGAGATTTTGGAGTTTGACGTTGTGGACGCGCATTACTTGCCATACGCGACTCGGGGGAGGGGGTCATATGAGTGCAACTCATAGGAAAGTACGGGAAGTTTCCAAATGGGAAGCCGGGGAGAGGAGAGGAGACTGGAAGCTCGCGATATAACCCCTCCATTGACCTCAATTTCCATTTCGTTTTTCCCTGGAAGGATGACTCTGGTTTCCTCAAAATTCATCTAGGACATATCCACGACTGACTTCAACTTCCACTTGACTGTTTGGGCATTCGACTTCCAAACTCCGGGGCCGTATCAACTCTGAACGGCTACTCAACTCTTCCTATAACACCTCATCATCGTTTCATCGACAACAGCTTCTCTTAGTCCACATCAACTTGAATTCCGAATTCTTTGACTGCCAGCTACTAGCTAGCAACTCTTTTCCCACCGATCCCATCAAGTGCCACTTGAAGCTTTTGAGAGCTTACGGTCGGGTACACAACTGCAATCCTTCCTACGGGAACACTCGATCCGCGAATGTAGGTAACGTTCCCGTTCTCGAGAACCATACATATCCTCCCACCCTGCCTCGGCAATGGCACCTACACACAGTGCTGGCTGCCACGATGGCCGTATTGCGTAAACCCCGAGCACTTGCCCCGTCGCTTGTACCCCAAAATACCCTCTTAACATCCCCTCTTCTCACTTGTTTGCTTTTGCTCTCTGTCAAAGATGGCGTCCAGTTGCTTTCTTCCTTTGTGCCACTAGCTTTGGTTCATCTTTTAAGGATTCACGTTCTGACTTGAACAACAGCGAGTAGTGGACTTTGGATATCCAGCTCTGGCTCATCATCCGCAACGGAACGTTCCACCTACCCTGGTTCCAAGAACTCGAACGGGACCCCCACGTTGGAGAGAGCAGAACACTTGCTTGCCCCTCTCATCTAAGACACCCCGCTGCTGCTCATCCGACTGACACTCGTCACCCTCCTCCGGTCACCTCAACATGTCCTATTACTCTAATGAATCTTACGACGGGATCGACTCCGAGTCCGTCGCTGATTCGAACTACACGACCACCTCATCTGCCACATCAATATTCTCTCAGAGATCGTTGGCGACCGTCGCAACCACAGCTCCTTCCCGCACTGGTCCGCATCATCCCACTTGGCTCGAACAGTTCGGCCACGGGCCTCAAGATCAAGATCCTCACAACCAAGGGCAGGGCGAGATGTGGTGCGAATTCTGCGTCGTACTCAACTGCGGCGAAACTTTCCGCCTCAACGAAGAGAACGCTTGGATCAACCACCACCTCGCCCACCTGGAGTACAACATCCCCAGCATCTCCGTCTGCTGGTTCTGCGACGAGTTCATCTTCCAAGCGAACGACCCAACGTCGCCGGCTGATCGCCAGCAGAACTTTGTCAACCGCATGCGCCACATCTCGGGCCACATCCACGAGCACGAAGGGTGGACTGTTGATAAGATGCGGCCTGACTTTTGCATGGCCGACCACATGTTTCACAACCGCTTGATCGACGAAGACATGTATATCGCGTATAAGAACTACACCGAGCTGCCAAGGGCGTATCAGATTCCGGGCACGTACCAGAATCAGAGACCACTTGGCCCGCCTACACCGCCGCAGCAGAACGATAACTGGGCTTATAGATCGCCTCATGAATTGGCCAATGAAGAAAGACAGAGGCGCCGAGCGCAGAGGTCCCGTCGGTAGAGGAAGTGAAGTGAGAAAGAAGAATGCAGAGATGACCAGGGAGAAAGGGGTTATACTCTTCACCTTCGGTGTGATTCCTGCATCGCCAATGTGTGATTGTTCGGTCGGTCGGTCGGTCGGTCGC
Organism: Neurospora sp. CHS-2018b; assembly: GCA_009806015.1. Taxonomy (NCBI): domain Eukaryota; kingdom Fungi; phylum Ascomycota; class Sordariomycetes; order Sordariales; family Sordariaceae; genus Neurospora; species Neurospora sp. CHS-2018b. The sequence continues at coordinate 1,321,945 of RAOV01000016.1, read as the reverse complement.
TTCAAACTGGTCGGTGCGATGCGGTCACGGTGCGGCTTCGTCTGGGGCGGTTCATCGTCGAGAAAGAGAAGGAGGGAAAGTCCATTTCCGATGTCGATACCCCTTTTCATTCGGCTTTTTGTTTCGGTTTCCTCGTCTGGTTTCGTTTTGTCTTGTTTTGTTTTGTCTCGTCTCCTCTCGTCTCGTTATCGATCTTGGTCCGATGTTCTGCTGTCAATGATTGCATACCACCCGCCGGACGGTGATGTGATGCAATGCAGAGAACCGAACTTTGTTAGGTCAGGTCCACGCCGCATTGCATTGCACAATGTGGCCATCCGAGATGCGATGGGATACATGACGGAAATGGCTGGTTTCCTGCTTCTCCCTCTTCTTGTTTTGTTTGGTTGAATCTTGTTGATGATGTTTGCGTTGTTCGTTCTTGTTTCTTCTTCGAGAGGATTCGGCAACCGATATCTGTTTCTGTCAATATTTTTGATACGGTTTTGGTTAGGATGATGATGACTGATGACGACGGTGATGATGATGATAATGAGATACTGTTCTTAACTTCTCCTTATGGCCTGGCTAGCCGTCAATGTATGAATTTCGAAAGCATCTTTGATGTCTTTTGATGTTCTCTCATCTTTCCGTCTTTGGCTTTTTGGTTGATGACGACGGCGAGCGGGTATCGAAGGGTTGGTTGAAATCGTCGATCGATTGAAGCAGAAAGCTATACAAAGCAATGGAAACTCTCTTTCATGGATCGTTTTCTTCGAGTGATGCGTGAACATCGTTGAATGCTGAGATATGTTGAGAGGAGAAGAAGAGGGGTAAGAAGACAAGGAGGGGGCATCACTCATCAGCGAGGAGGAAAGAACGTCTGTCGGTGACATCCCACTTGCCAGATCGGACTCAGAACTTTACCTAGCTGTAGGCATGTAGTTCCCATCCCGGACACTCTTTCCGTTGGACCATTAGGGTGGAGTAAATATGTGAAAAAGAGAGAGCAAGCAATCATCTTGGTTCACTTTTTTTGCTCATCCCATGGTTTACCGCTTCAGCAAGAAAAGTACAGAAATAAAAGCCACAAAAAAAGAGCAGAAAACGACCTGCGAAGCGAGCAAGAGTGGTGAGGTTGTTTACACCCCTTACCCACGAACGCCGCCGCGCACTGCGGCGGCACTAGTCTGGTTGCCTTACGGCCGCCTCGTTTCGTTCGTGTGAAAAAGTTGTTCGCCATGCCATGCTACCTCACCGCATTTAACGAATAGCGTTGCTTCCTTCCCCCTTCCGATTTGTCCCATTTGTCCCCAATTTTTGGACCATTCCGTTTTGCAGTCTCGTCACAATCGGGCAACGGTCGTGCTGGCAATGCCTCTTTGCCTGTGCTGTGCCGTTGACTAATTGTCTTGGTGATAGGGGCACGGAGTGTGGCAGTGCATGCACGGGAGAGGGTTACCCGCTAGGCTACCATCCGTTCACCGAAAAATACGGAGATGGTGTGGTCCAATGAGCATCAAGTCGAGGGTAGGTATGCACTTAGTCGGATAAAGTTCCGTGAGGAAGACACGATGATTGTGAAGTGGGTGTGGTGGTTGATGTGGTTGACACGGTGGGTTAGGGGAGTAACTGGAAGACAGTCATGAACGAATGGACAAAACTTGCTTGGGACTTTTCGAATACTTAAGGTCTGAAGGTATCATTGAAGGAACAAAATATAAATATACAAAGAAGTTTAACCGTTAGTCATAAGTCTTATCGCATAAAGCGTCTATCATCAACATCCCATCTTCCTCAACACTCCAACATTCATCCACTCTCAAACAAAACCAAATCTACTACACCTTCCCAGCAGCATCCCCCCGTCCCATGATGCCCCCTTCCCTCTCTCTTTCCTTACTCCACCTCTTCTCTCTCTCACCCTCACCAGCAGTAGGCCCCATCTCGCCAACCACCTCATCCATCCGCTCCGCATCCATGGCACTAGGCGCCGTCGGCCTCATCCCCTTCCCATTCTTCCCCCTATGGATGAACCACATGCTCTGATCCGCCCCATACCTAACCAACTGCTTCAACGGCACATCAAACACGTGATCGAGCTCCTCCAGCGTCTTCTCCTTCGTTTCGGGCACCAAGAACAACGTGAAGAGAAACCCGATGATGTTCCACCCGGCATACCAGCCAAACGCGCCCTGCGGCTTGAAGGCCGTGACCATACTCGGCCAAGTAATAGACAGGATGAAGTTAAAGAACCAGGTAGTCGCCGTGGCGAGGGACATGCCGATCGGCCGGATGTACAGCGGGTACGCTTCGGCCGAGTAAGTAAATGGCACCGGCCCTTCGCCGGGGGAGTAGACCATGCCGAACAGGTAAATGCCCAGGGCGATGCAGCCGACGTGGGCTTTGGAGTCCTCGGGGATCCAGAAGCTGAAGCCGGTGAAGAAGAGGAAGAGGGACATGAGCGGAAATGTGGTTAACAGTAAATTGCGTCGGCCATAAGTGTCGATGGTGTACATGGCCGGGATGGCGAACAGCCAGTTGACGATACCAAACCCGAGCGAGGCGGTCAGCGCCGAGACGTCGCTGAAGCCGGCGTCTCGGAAGACTGCCGAGGAGTAGTAGGCGATGATGTTGACGCCGCAGAACTGCTGCATGAACATGAGTCCCGACGAGGCGATGGCCGCGTTGCGGTTGCGCCGCACGGTGAAGAGCTCCTTGAAGCGGTTGCCCTTCTTGACGCCCGACATGGCTTGTGCTTGCTTCTCGGCTTCGATGAGGGTGTGGGTGTAGAAGAGGTCGCGGGCGGCTTGGACCTTTTCGAAGCGCAGCTGGCAGAGCGCCCCGAAGGCGTCTTGGTGTCGGCCCTTACTGAGGTACCAACGGGGCGACTCCGGGCAGAGGAAGGCGAGGCAGACGACGAGGACGGCGGGGATCATGGCGGAGCCCATCATCAGACGCCAGTTCAGACCCAAGCCGATGCCGTGGTCGGGAACGAAGTAGAAGGCTAGATCGGCCACGTAGCCGACCATGATGCCGAAGGCGGTCCACATCTGCCATTGCATGACCAGCGCACCGCGGAGCTTGGGAGGGGAGCACTCGGCGGCGAAGATGGGGGTGGTGGCTGACTTGGGACCGATGCCGAGGCCGAGATAGAAGCGGGCAATGAACATGTGCCACCAAGTGTTGGTGAAGGCCTGGTGGAAGCAGGCAACGGCAGAGATGATGCAAGAAACAAAGATGGTGCCTCGTCTGCCGAAAATTCTGTTCATCGGTTCAGTGAGCCAGCAGCCGAGAATGGCACAGCAGAGGTAGGGAGCCGAGTTGACGAGACCCAGAAGCCAGGTGTCTCTCTTGCTATCGGTACCAATGCCAAACTTGTCTTTGTAGAAGAGCTGGGCACCGTTGACGACCGTCTCGTCCATTCCTTGGACGGCGGCGCACAGAGAGCAGACTTGAAAGTTTGGTTAGCATCATACTGCTTCACTTTTTGACCATTCGGGGGATTACATACTGACAACAACCCAGTAAAGCATGGGTGGGTTGGACCACTTGTGAGTTGTTTCGCGCACCAACACCTCTTTCTCCCGTTCAGTAAGCTCCGGAATCAGATCGTAGTTGTTCTCATCGCCGGCGATTCTGGCTCCAAGTCGAAAAGCCCTGATGTCCTCCTCGCTGGTGAGACCGGCCATCTGCGCATATTCTTCTCCCATGGCCTCGAGACGCTGAGGACTCAGACCGGCCAAAGGATTCGCCAACTTCTTTGAAGCCTCTAGTCGAGCCTTTTCGGGGGTCAAAGTGCTGGCGCGGTCGTCATGTTCCGCATACGCCGTTCCCGGGGCGAAACCGGTGTCATGCTTCTTCTCGTCAAGTCCACCCGTAGGGGCCGCGGTGTTCATTGGGTCCGACGCCATCTTGGGTAGGGTGTTGTACCGTCTCTCACTGGAAAAACTCAGTAGTCTGAGTTTATGGCAAGAACATCAAGAAAAGTGAGGATGAGAAAGGAGGTTGAAGTCTTGACTCTTGGATGCTGGGCGCCATGGCTTGGTTGTATATGATATATCTCCCGTCGACTTGGCTTTGGGGGTTATTTCGAACGTTACCGAATATGGCATCCGCAGAGGCAATCAGGGACTTGTGCCTGGCCATCGTTGTCACTTGACAAACCAAAAGCCGAGAGATGACACAGGTGTAAGCCCACATTCGGACCGGCCAAGGCTAGCCATGAGGGAATTATCCGGGGTACCGGGGTAATCCGGGGTTATTTTTCGATTGAGGAGGTCGGGTAACGGTATCGACGTCATTTTCCCGGATCCCAAAACCTGGGGGCCTTTTTCTTTGTGTGTCCGCGGCTTGAACGTGCCGTGGTCGTGCCTGTCGAGCCTGTTTCAGCCTGTCACTCCGTGGGTGAAGCGGGTCCAACGTTGCGGTGGGATTTTGGATCGACAAACGTTGGGCATTAAAAGTCAAGCATTCGCGAGGCTTCGGAATCCCTTCATTGGTAATATGACGTCGATCGTCCGGGGAAAAAGTTGGAGAGGTCAGCAAGTCTGGGGTTTGGGGGGAACGTGGGGGTCACTGGGGAATGCTACCCTACACGGGTTAAGCACGGCAATAACAGATCTGCGCGAGATCATCACATAAGTCTGTTAAGGCCCTGCTGTCCAGGTCAGGTCTAACCCAATACGGCAACATGTTTTGATTTCGTTTCCCCCTTGTTTTACCAATGACTCTTCATTATGCTCATCACTTGTGAGCATTCAACACCAGTTGGAATCACCAGGTTTGTTTACTTTCAAACAGCGCTTTCATATTCCTACGTTTACCGCCAAGTCAAAAATGCAACACCCAACCGAGGGCAGGCACTGTTGTGTCAGGCTGCACGCGCCACGCAACATCCACCATGACCATCCCCTCTGTCCAAATTTCCCACCTTGCGATACAACCCCCATCACTTTCAAATATCCTCATTCCCAAACCATCAATTCCCCTCCCTCCAAACACCCCCTAAAACGGCGGTCCACTCTGCCAAGTAACAGCCTTGAACGGATACCAAGGTCCCTCATCAGCCCTCACCCCATACCTTCTTCCTCCATACCCATCATACCCACTGTTATAATTCTGATGATAAACAGGATAAGGCTGCGGCACCGGCACATGCACAGGCACATGCACCGGATACGGCGCCGGTACATTGACCCTCACAGGCACCTCGACGGGAACTCTAACGGGGACCTCATAGGGAACTTCAACGCGCACGGGCACTTCAACTTCGACTTCGCGGATCTCGCGCACGGGGATCTCGTGGTAGATGGGGACTTCGCGGTAGATGCGTTCTGGGCGTGACTTGACGGTACCACAGCCAGGACGGGGACGGGGTCTGTAAGTGGCTTTGGGTTTGGGTTTGGAGTGGCAGACTTGTTGAGTGGGAGGGTGGCATGTTGGAGCTGGGTGAGGTGATGGGAGTGAGATCGGTGGGTGGCCGGGTGGGAGACGGGGATAGTATGTTGGTTTTGTTTTTGGAGGCTTACACTTTGCCGGTGTCTTGGGTCGCGGTCGTGGATGGCAGGAGGTTGTTGGATGATGCGGCGGGAATAGGCAGCCGTAGTCTTCGAACTTGGTGTGGCATTTGGTGACGGCCGGCGTGGGGGTTGGTGGTCTCTTGCAGGAGAGATTAACCGCCGGACGCTTTCTCTTGGGACGTTTGGTCTCGGAGGTGAAGCGTACGTGGAGGTTATCGGGTTTGCGATCTTGGGATGACGATGAGGGTTGGGGATTATCTGATGGTCGATGGCGGGATCTAGATCTAGATCGGGACCGTGACCGCGACCGGACCACAGCAGTCACTCGCTGAACCCCAGGCGATGCAGCCCGGGATGTGCTCCGGATTTCCACTCGGCTTGAGGAACGTCGCTCCATGCTTCGTCCTCGCTCCGCGTCAGCATCGCCATCGCTACCACCGCCTCTTAGCCGATATCCTTGGTACTCGGCCCTCCTTCGTTCCCGGATCCTGTCTTGATTAGCTTGTCTCTGCCTTTGTGCCCTTTCCTCCCTCAGTCTCTCTAGCGAGCCGCTTCTCCCTGTCAGCCGTCCTGGTGCCCCGAACTCAGCTGCCATCAAAGCCCGTCTGACTCTTGCTTCCACTGCGGTGTCCATGAATTCTGGAAATAAAGACCTGTCAAGATGACCAGGCAGCAACCCTTCTCCTCCTCTTGCTCCCCACCTATTCAGGTTGTCCATTGGCGCCGTAATCTGATTGCTCCTGAATACATTCGAGAGGAACTGATGCTGGCTTTCGGGATAGCTGAGGATCAGCTTGATCAGGAACTCGGCAAAACCTCTGGGCGTGAGGCATGGAGAAGGCAAAGTAGCAGTGGTCCGGGGCAAGATGCGAGGGTGATATTCAACGTCGAGATCGTCATAAAGCCTTTGGACCCGGGTTATCGATTCATTGCTGGTCTCGTTCCTGAAAACATCTAGCCCGCCAGGTCAGTAACCCACCAAGTCCACACCAATAACTAGGTATCCCCCATCAAACGACCACAAACAGGGAAAGGAGACACTCACCCCAATACCTCCACTCCTCCTCTTCCCTCGGTCCCGTTACATAATACCGGTCAAAGAATCTCCTCATCCTCCTCGGGCTAATGAGATCCTCCCTGTCCAACATGGTCGATCGACCCCCTGGCATCTCACGGACCTAAGCAGTTCTCAACGTTAGCGCACACAGCTTGTCAAGATCAGCGCCTTCAGAGCAACCTGACCCCCAATAGCCAGCTCAACAAAAATGTAGGAACGAAAGCCAAGAAAAACTCACAACCCATCTCCCCAAAGCCACCAACACCTCCCTCAACCTCTCCGTCGGCCTCTCATCCGCATCAAACAACACACCCCACGCCGCCCTAGGCATTTCGTCTTGATATGCGTCTTGGTATGCGGTAGTCACGGTAGTAGTGCTATCGTCCTCGTCCTCCTCGTCGTCAAAGTCCCTAAAATCTCTTCCTGCTCGCAGCCCGTTGCTGGTCCTGGTCCTGATAGCGATTCTCAGTCTATCATTCACTCCCTCGTCTTCTTCGTCTTCAACTTGCTCCTCCTCCCGGAACCGTACCCTTTGAAAAGGCCGAAGAAGAGCAGGGGATGGAGAGCGGTTTGTTTGACGGATAAGTAGTCTCGGTTCGGGGAAGTGTCTCGGAGCGGGGACGTGTCTCGGAGCGGGCAAGTACCGGACACGACCGACTGGGTGGAAACCGAGGAAAACTGGCGGAGGAGGAACTGGTGGCAGCGGCGGTGGTGACGGCGTACCGTTACGGTTGGGGTAGAAATGGCGGACTCCGTGGTATAAGGTTACGCGGGTATTTGTTCGTGGTTCCCTTGACCTTGATCTTGACCTTATCCTTATCCTTCCTCTTTCCTCCCTTCCTCCGCTTGGTCCGGCGATGGTGTATGCCAGGTCGTCGTCGTTGCCGAGGATGTCGAAGTCGTCGTCGTCGTCGAACGAGAAGGCGGTGGATCGATATGAAGAAGATGATGATGCTGGTGGTGAGAAGGAAGATGAGGAAGAGATAGAGGAAGAAGAGTAATACTCAAAAGCAGATGGAGGCGAAGGTTCCTCGAAACTAACTCTTCTTCCCACTCTCAGTCTCAGTCTTGGTACTGCGTTTGGGATCGGGATCGGGGAAGACGGTCTAGGTCTGGGTGAAACTGTTCTAGAAACAGTACGAGATCTACCACGAGAAGGAGACCGAGCGTTGACGACGTCCAAAAAGCGGTTCGGATCGTTGTGGTGGATAGTTCTTCTACCAAAGCCAGAGCCGGACATGGCTGGAAAGGAGAGGGAAAGGACCAGAACAAAAAGAGGAAGGACAAAAGCTAAAAAAGCAAACTTTCTGTGTCGGGAAGTAACCGTAGGATTTTTGGTTCTGTTTGGCTGGTTGGCTCCAGTCTTGGTTCCCGGGGAAGGGAGGGGGCTGTGTACTGCGTGCTATGTGTGTGTTGTGTGTTCTTGTGTGGAAGCGGGCCGATGAGAAGGTGTTTGTCACTACACAGCTTCAAATCAGTCAGCCTTTGCACAACCTTTTAGTCGGTGAGGTGGTGGGCGGTAACTGCGGCTCAACCAGCACACCAACACTTGGAGAAGCGGTGTTCTTTTTTTCGAGTTGAAATGTTGTCTGTATGTTGTATGTGGTTCCGTGACGTGGTTGGTGTTTCTGGACATACCTCAAGTGTGTTTGTGGTTGGATGGTGAGGTTGTATTGTGTTGTGTATTGTGGTTCACGAAGGCAGGCGTGTTACGACTCTCTCTTGTGGTTACTGCAAAGCGTCCTTCAGGTCTGTCTGTTCTTCTCTTTGAAAATGAAGAGATGGGAAAAGAAGAGATAGTTTGAGGTTTTAATCTCTTTGTCCGCATTTCAGTTCATCAAGTGTTGATCACGGACAAACCCAAAGCTATCATGACAAAACCGCGGTTTACATACAATGCATCACGCTCTTTAACTCGCTTTAAGAGAATCATGAAACTGACAAAAGACAGTTCCAGTCCACTCCAACATTCATGGTGGGCTGGTGAGCAGGATGCACTTACACGGCAGCAACTGGCTAATGTATGGCTTATCGTCTGGCCGGTGACACATTTGTTTGCCATGGCTTCAAAAGACTAAGAGAGCAAAACGACTGAAAGAATTCTGTCAGTATCATGGAAAGACCAGATTGCCTACTATTGCCCATGTGCTGAGCCACATATGTACACGTCGTTAGTATGGCAGAAACTTTGTGCTATCCATCATGCCGCCTACCACTCCTTACCCATGAGACATTTTCCCGAACTCCGAGAGAGCTCTGCCTGTCAATTTGACCCCTTTGTTTGTTCTTTTCTGTGCACCGTTGTGTTACTGTTCGTCCGTGGTCACTCTTGAGGGACCATAGTAACATGTCCATGGGACTGATTGGCGGGCTTATCTCAACGACCGCCTTGTCGTTCAAGGAATGAAATGATCTCAGGTGTCTCGTCATCTCAGTTCCACCACGCTGTATTCATCTTCAAGCAAGTACCGCAACTGTCGTGATGATATGACTTTACCATAGAGAAAGGTTAATCGAAGACGGTAAGATATTGTCAACCAAGATCTTGACAAAGTTGTCATGCATGAATATCAACGCTGGCATTTCTCGCATAAACTCTATCGCAACCTTGGTCGTCTTCCTCCTCTACCAAGATAAGTCTGTCTTACTCCATGACCATCTCGCTGAATATAGCCTGATAGCAATAGAACCCGTGAAATAGTAAGAACCAGCTTGACTTTTGACCCTAATTTCCATTGTCAATCGAGAGAATTCCTCCCTCGCCGACCCTTCTGCCCACACTTCCATATCCCTCCAAGACTTGCGACATCAGTCAACTAAGCCTAAATTAGCGCGTATCATCTGGCATCTACCATTCTGAGTACGGATAGGACGCGACCTTACAGCTCGTCCTCAGACTCGCCATCATAGGAGAACGCATCATCGTCGAAATGATCCTCGCCCTCCCGGAGGTAGCGAGGGACTTCGGGCAACGTTTTGCGACCGGGCTAATGACGAAAAAAGAGATGATTAGAAAACTTATAGTAACACTTTCCAAGCATGACTTACCAGCTTGACCCAATTACCCGAGGACATGGACTCCTTGACGCGATCAGTCCTCCACGACTCCTCAGTCTGGAAAAACTCAGTAACGGTCGTGTGATCAGCAATGAGCTTGTGCTGAGCGGTTGGAGGGTTGTTGTTCTCGCCGTCGTCCTCCGGAGCAGCAACAACAGATCCCGAATCTTCAGGACCGAGAGTGGATTGTCCGTCAGTCAAGAGAGCGTCACTTGGGGCATAACCTGCGTTGCTCGAGGTCGAGACCGCAGCGTAGCTGTCAGAAAAGAAACCCTGAGTGCGCCAGGCATTGCCACTGAGAGAGGAGCCATCTTGATTCAAACGGGCCGCCAAAGCGCTGGTGGAGGCAGAGCCATTCTCGCTACGCAAATGGGGCGGTTGATTCTGGATGCTGTAGCCTGTTCCAGCTTCCGAATACCTCGAAGAGTAAACAGACCGGCTGCCGGTGATAGCGCCTGAGACAGTGCTTCCGGCACCATAGGCACCAGAGAGAACAGACTGGAACTGTTAGCATGACGTATATAATCAACCGCACAAACACGAAGGACATGTTACCTGGTCGTCGCGGTAGAGGGAGTCGTCATCCTCCTCGTCCTCGTCATCAGCAGCCAGAGCAGCAGCCAACTTGGCCCTGCGGCGGAGGCGAACCTGAGCAAGCTCCTCCTTCTCTGTAGTGTCCAAAAGAGTATTCGGAGCAGGAACAGTAGCGTGAGGCTGGAGGTACACCTGATGCTGGGTGCAATCCTTGCACTTGTACTTGCCCAACCTTCTGGAATTCTTGCTGAATTTCTCCAAGGGCAAGATACGCAGGCAGCCGCCCTGGCATTGGCGGTCCTTAGGATCATGTCCTGAATGGGCTTTGCACGAGATGAAGGAGTTGTACGGTGTGACGGCTCTGTTGGAACGGCGCATGTCCTCGTACTCTCTGAGTCTCTTTGGGTTGAAGGCAGAACGGTCCTGCCACTCCTTGCCGTTCATGCATCGGATCCTGTTGGAGAGCTTAGTATCATATCCAGGACGTACTGGGGAGATGTGCCGTGGGAACATACTGTCCAGTCTTGCCGCGACTGCTCGCACTGGTGGGAAAGGTATGGTCAGCAAAAGCACTTCCACTTCTGACTTAGAAAATCGCCAGAGGGGGCTAAAAGCTTACACTGAAGCCGCTCCAGGTGTGGCCTGGAGAGCCGGGCTCTGCACAGGAGGCGCCGACATGGTGAGCTTGTCGAGTCAGAGAGGTAAAGCCTAAATGCCTTGTGAGCAATGGGACTCCTGTGTTACTCCGCGGATGGAGGTTTTTGGTAATGGCAATGCGGTGTGGACGGCAGCGGCGTCGGCGTCGGCGGCGACAGTGGCCGAAGACGACTCGTGGTTAAGGAAATAGTGAGAGAAGACGAGGAGGCTGGAGGGGACAGGGTTAAATAAGAAGTCCAAGAGAAATCCAAGTTTGTTTGCTGTGGAGAGGCGGGAGGCGCGAGGGAGACAATAGAGTGTTGTTGTTATGGGATGGAAAAAGGCGCGAACGGTGACTGCCTAAAGACACAGCACTTGAACGAGCTGAGGGTTTCTGTGGGGATTCACGTGAGAAAGAAGTGACTGGCGAAGGGAGGAAGGAACCATGGACCATCGTACCTGCCTATTCAGTTTCAAGGTTTCTGCTAGGTTGTTTCCTCACGGTTGAAGGTGACTTGGCCGGAGTCTCGGTTTGTGGTTCAACTCCAAGCGGCTTGACTCTCTGGAAAAGGCGTGGTCTGGAGTTGAAAGAACCGCAACTCTAGATGGAATCGAGGAGATGACAAATCTACCTGATCAGATGCAAATCCCGTGACTGACTTCGAGCAACGTCTCAATAGCATTTATTAGTATTTCGACCTTTCTCTTAGCTTACGTGGGTTTTGTTCACAACATTCAGTTCTTTTGAGGGCTGAAAGTTAAGTCATCCGCGGTGTTGAGATCACTCCAGCTGCGCTACAACAGGTTGCTACTAGAATATCTCGTATCTGGATAAAAACATATGGGAAACAATGGGGGGACCTACGCACATTATTGTATCAAAACGTCTTAGAACAGCAAAAAGAATCTAGAGAATATGCGCAGAGTGTCTGCTTGCCGGAGAAACTTGACTTCTTGCAGAATAGGAGCATTGGATGGCCGAGCAAGATATTCTTCCTCGCTGAACATTTCTCGCCCGTCCTTCCTCGAGGGAGTGCAAGTAGCTCCGAAATGATACCTGCAACTCTAGATCAAGGCAAACGGATCAGCAGTGTACGGATGATGACAGAACCAAAATATGGAAACCGAGCCTTTCGAATAAGCTTTTCGAATAATAGAGGTGCCCCTAAGACACCCACAATAACCACTTGCCGGCACTGTCAAAAAATGACCTGAAATACGCATCCAACCTGTCATTCACGATAAGAAATATTCAAGAGTGTCATGACGGCTTCAAGCTATGTACCAATGAGTGACGCTCTGGGCTTAGCCAGCCATGATTGAGAATGACGCGTGGTCTGTCAAAGACACTCGTTATTTCCAGGAGCAGAGGATGGTATCAAAGAAGAAAGACGACTAGGTTTGAGTGGCAGTTCGTTCAACTACCCGCTAGAAATAGGAGAAGTGAGGCATGTTGGAGAGTCAATACTTTGAAAGGACTATCACATGTGAAAGAAAGAGCAGGTTACGAACTGGCCGTAATAGATGGGGGGGACATACAACTGAGAGAAATCAACCTCTCTCTCTCAAATGCCGAGTTCACCACGACTCCAGAAATCCGAGTTCAACGCTTCCGTCCAAAAGCCCGAGAGCTGTGATGTTGACCGGTTCGGTAAACCCCCGAGTGGTGCATCGGAAGCGAATGGCCGGCCCGGAAGAAAAACGAGGGTTGATCAGGTCGACCCTACAACCGAGCACCTCAGGCTACCGTCAAGTCCAAACGGACCGCATCGGACCTGTTTTTCAAGCCGGGGATAAAGTCGACAAGGTTAGTATCCCGTATCATCCGTCCGCCCAGCCGGGCTGGCGGCCAAAGAAGAGTCCAGACCTCTCCCACCAATGATCCGCGATATCAATGTCTCACTCCTCCTGAATAACACCTTCCTTCAGATGTCATAATCCAAGGCCCAAACCTTCGCCCAATCATCCTCTCCCAAATAGTTGAAACTGATTTTCAACTTTATTTGCCACTCAACTGACCAGTCAAAGAAGCGAAATCCTGTCTTCCTTCATCACAAACCTACAGTTTGTCCGTCATTCTTCCAGACCCTGATCACCGTAGCGACTCTCGTACAAACTGGAACCTGGACCCTCGAATCAACAAGGCAAGAGGCGAAGCTAGTGTAGTGTAGTGGAAAATGGACGGAACTTTCCCGCGTTCCCGCGATACCCCGTGACTTGAGTGACGAGTGACGAGTGACGAGCAGGAGGTCGAGATCTAGGCCCATCCATCCACCATTTACCAATCCCCCTCGCTCGTACAATCGCCTTCGTTCGTCAAATATGATCCACGGCACTTTGGACGCTTCTTTTTAAAGCAGCTTCAAGGTGTGTTATCGGCGTACAAAATCTGCTTGGCATCACAGTATAACCCCGAAGGAGGCCCTGGTTCCCTAATCACAAACTCCATCAGTTCATCAATCATCAAATCCAGGGCATCAAGCCCCCCTTGTCCCTTGTCGTTGAAGTGGTTCACGTGATCATCGCCGACCATGTTTTGCAGTTTTTGAATGACTGACAGCGAGAGGCGAACCCTGGCCCTGCCTTGTCGAGTGTCGACGTGGTCAGTCGATTGGGTGATGAGTGTTGTTCTGTTGCGTGGAAAGTTGCCGGGCGCCGCGGCTCCGGATCCAATGTGCCAATTCCCCCTGCTCTGCCCCTGGAGCCATGTCACGTCCTCTGCCTCTGGCGCTCGTCCAGTCGACTGTCACAGTCTGTCACTGGCTGTCGGCAAGCAAAGAAGCACGGACCCGAGCCGGGTGCCACTGGCGTGGCTCGCATGGGTGTTTACCGGCAGCCGTTGGCCAGCTGTCAGGTCGCATAAGGCCCACCAGTGGGAACTGTGGATCCGTTCAAATGGCGTGCGGCCGGGTGGAGCCACAGGCATTGGCTGCTGCACGGCACTAACTTCTGCAGGTGCTCGGTGCAGATGCAGCTAGTGCACAAGCCGGGAGAGCTTGCAGTGGCTTGGGAACTTTTATGAAAGATGCAATCGAAAAGGAGAAGAACGCCGAAAAGAACAAGTTCACGATAATGCTCCCGGCCAGATGTGCGCAAATAGTGTAGTGTAGCCTTGTCAGAGCCGGTCTGGAACTTTTGCGCAGGGAAAGGTGTGTATCGCGCATAATCCGATCTCGTCCATCCAACTGCGAGCGACAATGGAGAGCTTGTTAGGTGTGTGTGTGCGTGACAAGATGTGACGGTCACAGCTTTCACAGTTGATGTTACACGTACCACTCAAATGTGTTGAAAACCGTAAAAAGAAGGCCCTCACTTGTGATTCATAAATATGAGCAGAGAAGCGCTTTGGGGCCGCACTGGCGGGTTGGGTGTGTGTGCAAATGTGTGAAGTACATGCTCGGGAGGGTACCGGCGCCAACCCATGATGACGGCCATCCATCCGAAGCTTACATGCTCCGATATCGAAACAACCAAGCATGCCTACTTTTCTGACACATGCTATGTATTTCTTTGAGGGTGTGGTGGTTGCTTGCTTGTATGACTGTTGTACTGGGCAGGGGGCAGCCAATGCCAGATGGTTATATCAAACCAAAGCTTTTATAGTGTAGGGAGGGTCTCAAACTTCCTCTTCCCATCCCAGTTCGCATGAATTTCCCTCCGCGTTTCGTGTTTCATGAAGAAATGGGAAAGATTGAACCAGGAGACGCAGGATTCGATACTGTAATCGTTCACTATCCACATGGGCCCTTCTTCTTCCTTGTTTACCACATGCCGCAATCTGATGGCGCTTCGATTTGCGGTTTCAAGGGATACATCGGATGGAACAGAATCCAGAAAGAAGCGTCTTCGTCTTCGACACCAGGGAAGCTTTCCACATCTGGTAACCGTCGGCCGTGAGTGTGGTTCTTCGGTAGTTTGGTGTTGACTAAAAGACCCATATCCAGAGGGACTATCAAACCGGTTATCGGGTGTCGACAAGAAAATTCTTCTTGAATTACTCGCTTGTTGTCTATTTTGAGATTCATCTTGGGTTTGAGCCGTAGTAGTCTCGGTTGATGCCCCGCCGAGGGATCCGCGTACGGGGGCGCAACAATCCTCAGTCACTTTGCGCCTTGGGGCAATTTCACGACATGCGCATGGCTGGGCGGGAGAAACTGCGCAACCGCGGAAGACCCGGCTGGGGCGGAAAACTTTATAGATCATCGTAGTTTTGCCTTTTCCCTTGTCTGAAAACCGATGAACGGGGATGTTTTTGGTATGTGTGACTGCGAATCTGCGATACAGGCCGGGGTTAGTGGCAGGGGCCCTTGGCACGGCAACGACCGCGGCACTCGCCGTTCATTCAGCTCCTGCGCCCGTCTTCTTTGCTAATGTTGAAATGCAGAGATAACCATGTGGTGATGTCCAGGTTTACACGGACCATCTTCGCAGTTCGGGTATGGTATCTGTGTGCTCAGTGGTGATCGTGCTGTGATTCCCCTGTTGTTCGACATGTCGTCCGTTGAAATGTACCCACGGTACTGGGCTGTAATTTCACACTCAAGCCCATCATACACTCGTCGAATCTGTGGCAAGAGATGTACATACTTCCTCTTCTCAGATGTGGTAGCGAAGCAAGAACCTCGGCTTGGTTGACAAAACCAGAAACGAAGAGATATACTGTAAAGCACTTGTTCTGGCGATCAAGCAAATCGGTTTGATGCTCATGATGAAACGGGACAGCGAAAGTTCAAGTGGCGTTAGCACAAGCTACAGCCAGGAACCAGGTGAATATGATATGTATCTCGTGCCCAGAGTGGCCAGGTAATGATCCGTTCCTGGAGCTGGAGGGACGGAACAGTGTATCGTCGATATTTTAGGTGTAGCACAGTGGGCGAGGCCTGGTCGCTGGAATCTTTGGGCTGATTGCGAGGCCACCGTGGGAGCGTGGTTGCCAGGAGCCAGGCTCCCAGGCACAAGAGGCAAACACGGATCCAGAGTGATGAGATCTGCAAACTTCGGGCCCTTGAGATTGAGCGGATAATGGTTCATCAGCAGTTCGTTCTATTTTGGCCCGGGGCAGTTCCCCAGAATTTCCGAGCCGCTGTTCATCACCTGGGAGAATGAGAGCCGGTAATCGCGCGAAATGGCCCTGCTTGGCGATTTGATGATCCAGAACTGGAAAGGCTTTCAGTCCGGCAGCCGGTTGGGCAAGGCTGGGTATCGACAAAGATGTTGAATGGAACGGCCATCGCATTGAAGTGGGATGAACATCTCTGCTCTGTGGTGGAAAAGCGTATGACGCCCCTCTGTCATTACCTACCCCGAGGCTGTCAGCAATTCCGAGAGGTTTCACTGAAACACCGACCAATTAGCGGGCCGTGTGAGAAGGCTCAGGGAGCTGCTGAACGCCATTGCTTGATGCGAATTTGACAGCGAAGGAAAGGCACGTCTTTGCTCGACCAGTTCTTGAATAACTCGGATCATCCGATCTTCGCAACTGGAACACGACGAGCGAGAGGGATTGTCAGGGCCAAGCAAAGTGGGAAGTTGGAGCAGGACGGGAGGGAGAGACGGGAATTGGAAATGGAGAGATGGGGAGGCCCCGCTGATGGAGCTAAGAAATTGGCACTCAGAGCCCGATTAGGTTCCCGATACTTTGGGTGCAATCTCACTCACGGCCGATCATGTGTGTTATCGGGTGCATCAGCAACCCGTTAGTGATAACGCTCAAAGTCCTCTGTACCTGCAATGGGGCCATGGCAATTTCCTGGACCAATAGGAGTTGAAAGCGGATGTGCCTTGACGACTGTCACCACGACCATCTTTAGCGAATCACTCACTCTTTTCATGAACACAGCATGCGATGCTTTGAATGCTAAAACCAGACGAACCAAACGGCAGTAGGATGTTGTCAACAAAGGTGGGAAGATAAACGGGATTGTGCAGTGAAACATCTCAAAGAGGAAAACGTGCCTGCGCATCTCTCTGCAGGTCGGGGTGGGCATGCCTTGAGTGCACCAACTTTGGCCATGGCAAGCTGGCCGTCGACAGAAGAGGGAATGAGCTGGGCTGAAACATGGGAGGCAAAATCCCAACTAGTCGAAGGACGGGAGCTTGAAGAAGAAGGCTGCGGCTGCGGCGCCGTATTTCGATATAGCGAGCGGGGAAGTTCGGTGTTGTGATACTGTAGAATTCCCCTTCGGGTGGTATTCAAGGTCCCGATTCTGTTGACCTCCCAGTGGTATGTTAAGAAGTTCCAACGGCAATTCCAATGTGGTGGGTTCGAGAGATCACGAGGGCAGCGTGACGGTATTCTAGAAAGATATCAGAAGCTGGTTTCCTTCGGTTCTTCCTTGGAGAGCTCAGTCAGGTTCCATGCCAATGAATGTGGATTGGCAAATTGGAAGGTAGCATCGTGAAAGGCCTCTTTTCTGTAAGGAGGCAAGTACGTTCGCCGAACCACGGCATGGGTACGGAATAAGGTCGATTTTCAGTTGGCCTCAACATCCACGGAAACGGACGACGTCCTTTTCCTGGAATAGGCAGGGAAATTCCTGGATCCAATTCACCGCAAAGATTGGAAACGGGAAACGGGCGGCCGTTGGAAATCCCGGAGCGAAGGAGGCTTGCTTGTTCATGCGATGCCGCATGCGCGCCCTTCCCGAAAGATGGGGAAGACTTCCTGCAACAGCACCCCTCCATAGCTCCCCGCGATGTGACGAGACGCGGTTCTGCATTCTGACTTCATTACCGCTAGAGTTTCGAGATCGCGGACAGCGCGACCTGACACAGACTGGAGCTTGATCCGTACCTCTATATTATACATTCGTATTTTATATCAAGAAGCTGAGCCACCCAGTGATGGGGAGATTGCCGTTTCTCTGAAGAGGTTCCAGCGAGTGTTGACCTGTCCGTGCATGTGATCAACCAAGCGCTATCAAATCTGTCCCCTCTCCACAAGATGGGCCCCTTCAAAGCCACGAGGTCAAAAGACCACCAGGACTGGTCAAAGCATATGGCATAAAAAGTGCATGTCGTTTCTGATCAGAAACAGCTGCCCTGCGACAATCCGTCCAGATCGCATGGGGGCGGTGGGGGTTTGTCATTCCTGACGGCCCAGATTTGGTGGACAAAATGGACGAATGAATCCGCGAATGTGGTCTTGTGGTCTGCGATTCCTGGCGAGGCCGACAGTCCCAGCCACTGAAGAGTTCTGGCGATATCTCTGCAAGATTCAATACAAACAGCATCACACTTGAGTCCCCCAATACCGTCACAGTGGCCTCTCTTGGATTCGCGGATTCGTCCAAGTGCAGACGTTGTTTCTCATTGAGAGCCAGCACATGCAGAACTGGCAGAATTTATGTATCAGGTGCCTTAGGGTTTGGGTTTTGGTAGAGAATTCGAGCATATGCAATACTAGAGGTGCCTCAAGTGTACAGATTATGCCTGATTTCCCTGGAACCTAAAAAGCTATCCCCCGAATCTCTGCGGTACACTGAAGTAGATAGTGAACTGAGTGTGTCCAAAGCCATTTCTCTAACAGCGGGGAGGTCTTGAAAACCCACTTTTCATCACTACGCACAGCTCCACACAGCACGGCAGAGGCTATGATGCTGCATCATGTACGTTGAATCCTGCCTATAGAAATTACCGAGTTTCCAAAGAGAGAGAGCCATTTTATCGGACGAGGCACGGGTCGATGCGAAGAGCTTTTCTCGTGTCGTCGCCAGTGTCAAGGCGGAGCTGGGCAACCGTGATTGAGGTTGTTGAGAATAGCCGCGAAAATGATTGAAGCCCGAGCAGTCAAAGGTAGTCGTCGCCAGTCACCGGAGGTATTGCCGAACTCACCTCGCTCTCTGCTATCAAAGAGAACTCCGTCATTCCTCCTTCCTTTGGTTGTCCGGGCAGTGAGCTCACATTGTATTGTAGTATTCGACTATTTTGACCTTCTCATCACATCCGCCACCAAGTGAAAAACAGACGCATCATGATTATAATATGTATGTTGGTGCACATCATGTATAGCCTTGTTTCTTTTTTTCCTTCTGCTTCCTTTTTAACTCTACACTTTCTACTCCCATCCTGCTCATTTGCAGATTCCACTTTTACACTTGCTGGATCCTCGGTGATGGTGGTGTGTTGGTCCCCAGGCTATGGCTCAAATTGCCTTCAAAAAGAGCACCGCTCCTCCGAATCACTAGCGAGATTGGGGGTCCCCTATCGTCTTCTCGAAGCCCACCCTGGCCCCATCGCTTCATGCTAAGGAAGGCAGGAAGGCTCCATCCACTTTTGGGACCATTTTCACCTCCAATCTCAATTGCACTCAATCCGTCTCAACCACCGAACGACGTTCCGCACCTGGCAATCTCTGAATGCAAAATTATCGCCGTCCTAGCGCGCATTGCACATGAGCATTACCAAGGTGGGATTTGCCTGGTCCACCCATCGTCCTCCGCTCCCTGTCGGTTTCTATACGTATACCACTGATTACCACGGCATTGTCTCTCCAACCAGTTCGCACTCGTCGCACCCCTCGCAACTCCCCTGTCGACCGTGTAACGTTTTGCTTTCTTACCAAGACGGTTCTGCGACGAGAGTATCGGAGACGCGATCCACGTCTGGGGCACTTCCACCGAGGGACAAGCCAGTGGGCAGTCCAGGTCTCCAGGACGTCGAGCACCTCAATCCACAGCACAGTCAAGGGTACCCGGTGCCGCGGAAGGGCCGTCGCCGCCACCGTCAATCAATCACCGTACCGAAACACCATATCCCTACGGGCATTGGGCATTGGGGGCAAGCAGAACTTGAGACAGACGCAACCAGGCAACGCACCAGCGGACAAGAGAGACCGACCTTGGAGTATACCTACACACTACATCATAGGCTGCCTGTGCTTCGAGCTAGACATCTCGCCGTGCCTGGCCCTGGACTGAAGTGGGAGATCGAACCAAGCAGTGAGTGCAGGTGAGAAAGGTACCGGCCTGCTCGCTGCCAGGGCACTGCTGCCACACAGACCCTGCCCCCCTCCATTTCGATATTACGCAGTACGCTCGCAGACACAGGAAGCTTATCAAAGTCTACCTCGTATCACGCCTGTACATCCGTGTCACTTCAGGTATCTCTATTAGTCGTCCTGACACAGTACAACATCTTCGACACTTGCACTGTCTGGCGACCGTTATTACAGTTACGGTAGAGGTACCATACACCAGACTACAGTACAACCTCTACACTCGCTGTGTTCGACACCTGTCAGAGCTTACAGCTTCACCTGTACAGGACCGTCTCATCTGTTCGAATCTCGCCCGCTCCCTCCGCTCCTGTCCCGGCTGGACTTCAGTTTGGAACTGGAAACCCCCCCAGCTTCGCTTCAAACTCTCTCTCATCGTCGCAACAACCTCACGACAACAGGGGCTTTCCACCCAGAACCACGCAACCTCGAGCTGATCGATAGCATCCATTGCGTCGGATCGCGCTAGAGTGGGCGTAGGTACGTATTGCAAATACGGTTTGCGGAGCTCCTTTCCTGGGATCCGATCGTTTAGACGAAAGCTCTATCCCCTCGACCCGCGACGACCCGCACACCCCGAACACCAAGATCCTGGGCCCTCGCCTCGTGCAATTCCATTCCCGCCAGCACCGGCCAGCACCAGCCCACGGCAGCACAGTCCCAGGGCAGCATAGGCTGGCTTGGTGCCAAACTGGGTCCCCATCATCGCCGGGCCCCTACCTCCTCGACTCTCCAGGCGCACTCCCGTCTCGTTGGGTGGCCTGCTTTTCCACCAGTTTCCCCATTCATTTTTCTTCTTCATCATACATAGCATCATTTTCACGTCGCTCATTTCTCGAGGAAAAATACTCGTCCGTTCATTTACACTTTTTCTTTTACTCAATTTGGTTTACCATAACCGATCCGCTCCTTCACGGTTCCATACCACTATCCTAAACTCCGGCGAGAAGAAAAAAGAGTCAGCACTGTCGACTTGCATCCATCAGCAGCAGCAACAGTAGCAGCAACATCCGCATTAGCATCAATCGCTCAACGCGACCCTGCGACATACACATTCGCCCGACCAAATCGTCGGTACAGCGCAGAAATACACTCTTAAGAACACGAAAGCGATTTCGATCTTGCGACAGCAGAACAACTTGGGTCTCTTGAATGCCCCGGTAATTGTGCGCAGCTCTTCAGGAGAGCCCCCCGTTTCTCGGCATCAACTCAGTTCTGCCGTCCGTCGCTGCTACGGAAATCAGAATTATACAACAGCAAGTCGTTGCAGATATCGATACACTGGCGAGTCTTTCCGATCAAGCCCGCTTGCGATCTTTGTGTGACTCGGCATCATGACCGTCGTACACACTCTGACCCCTCAGGGGTCTTCCCATGGAATCGGTTCAGGACAGGCTCTTGAGGATAGGTTTGAGGTGCTCAAGGAGATTGGCGATGGAAGTTTTGGAAGTGTGGTGTTGGCTAGAGTCCGGAGTGCAGGTGCCACCGTTGCCCGCCGCGGTACTGTCGTAAGTAGTCCGGTTCCCGTCTCATCGATATTGCTGCCATGAACACAGGTTCAATCTAACACTTGTGTTTTCAACAGATTGCCATCAAGACAATGAAGAAAACATTCGAGTCGGTAGGACCGTGCATGGAACTCAGGGAAGTAGTCTTCCTGCGGACGCTTCCTGCCCACCCCCATTTGGTGCCAGCGCTCGACATCTTCCTGGATCCCTTCACCAAGAAGCTTCACATTGCCATGGAGTATATGGAAGGCAACCTCTATCAACTTATGAAGGCGAGGGACCACAAGTGTCTGGACAACTCGAGCGTGAAGAGCATCTTGTTCCAGATCATGAAGGGTCTCGAACACATTCACGCGCATCATTTTTTCCACAGAGATATCAAGCCCGAAAACATTCTAGTATCGACATCCTCGCATATGGACACCACGAACTCGTTCCGCCGTTATTCCGCGCTGATGAACCCTCCACCAACGCCGCCCACGTATACGGTAAAGATTGCCGACTTCGGCCTGGCCCGCGAGACGCATTCGAAACTCCCGTACACCACATACGTCTCAACCCGATGGTATCGCGCCCCAGAGGTCCTCCTCAGGGCTGGTGAGTACTCGGCGCCGGTTGATATCTGGGCCATCGGAGCCATGGCCGTCGAAATTGCTACGCTGAAGCCATTGTTTCCGGGCGGAAATGAGGTCGATCAAGTGTGGAGAGTCTGCGAAATTATGGGAAGCCCGGGTAACTGGTACAACAAGGCCGGAGCCCGTGTCGGCGGCGGAGAATGGAGAGAAGGTACCCGCCTTGCTGGGAAGCTCGGATTTTCGTTCCCCAAGATGGCGCCGCATTCCATGGACACCATTCTCCAAACCCCCCAGTGGCCGACCTCGCTCGCCCAATTTGTGACATGGTGTTTAATGTGGGATCCCAAGAACCGACCGACGTCGACCCAGGCCCTCGCCCACGACTACTTCACCGACGCCGTTGACCCATTGAGGCCCAAGTCCTCCGCTTCCCGGATCCTCGGCCGCAAACAATCGGATATCAGCCGCGGAAAGGACTCGACCACGTCCACGCCTACGTCTTCGAAACCATCGTGGTTCAGGAAATCCCTGATCGGCCGTTCTGAGAGCAGCACCGAGGTCGCTACTGTGTCGACGACGCAAGAAAATGCAAAGGTGAACATTGCTCCCCGTCCATCACCCGTGCAGGTTGCACCGGAAGTTCCCTCCCCGAAGCCCAGGCCAGCTGTTAGCAAGAGGACAACGTGGAATAACGGTCCATCGAATGTCGCTCCTATGCCGATTCTTCCCACCATCCGCCCAATCACACCCTTGTCTGACGCAGTGACCGCACAGGCAAGCAGCAGAACACCTTCATACAACGATGCTTACGTAAATGGAACGCAAAGGAGTGCCGCCGACGAAAACAAGGTCTCGAAGAAGATTGGCCGTCAGCTATCCGTCGCATCTGCCACAAATCACTATGCCGAGATCCATCGCCAGCAGGCCGAACGAGCGCTAAATGGACAAACTGGTCTTGCCTCGCCCACGAGCGGGACGAAGGAGAGCTTCTTTTCGCACCTCAGGAAGCGAGCGAGAAGGTTCTCCGGAAGGCACCAGACACCAATGTCTCCCGCTTATGACGACATCGAAGCCCAACCTCACGGCGTAGGCTGCGGACCTTGGGGAAGTAACAGATCTTCCATGGTCATCGACAGCCCGCCGCCGGCCCCCGTCCCCAAAGACACGCTCGAATCTCTCGAAAAGACGCTGAGAGATCCCCAACCCGTTGCCGAAGTTCCGCCCATGCCACCAGCGCACCGAGCGCCCCCAAACAGTACTCTCAAGAGACACCATTCGCTACCGCATCATCAACCAAGGTCGGTAGACAATCTGATGATGAGTGCACGGGGATCCGGGCCAGTATCAAGCAGGACGCGAAGGCAACAAGCTGCTCAAGGTGTAAACCAGTATGATGCGCCCGATGAAGAGGACGAACTGCTTGACGAAGCTCTCACATCAACCCGGAAGGCTATCAAGCGTCTCGAGAAGGATACAAAACACCTCAGACAATCGGCCAGCAATCTAGGGCTCATGAACCCTTATCCAACTCCATCACCGTCAGCCAGTGGCCAAAACATCTTCTTTGCCGATCACGGGAAAGAAGCTCTGACTCCCCAATCCCTAGAACAAAACAAAAGGTCGTCAGAATACAAGTGGCCCACGCCTCCCTACAATGATGAGGGTGACTGGGCAGCGTCGGCATCAGCCAGTATCTGGGCGGCAGGGAGCCGAATCTAGATACAGTTTCTTCTTTCGACATGTTCTGTATTGACGGTGGGTGGGGGCGGTCTTTTGCGGGTCTAGGGAAAAGAAAATGAGTGGGTTTCCTCTTGGGGTGTTTACGTGGAATGGTGTTCTAGGTGTTCTTTCGGCAAGGCATCATTACCACGTTCTTGTCGGTATCTGGGCTGTGTTTTGGGTTTTCTCTCCTCTCCCTCTCAGGAAGAGACGGGCTACTGCTTTGAGATTGCAGTTGCTAGTCTCGATTTTTGCTGCTTTTTTTTTTTTTTGTTTCAACTTCATCTTCATACCCCCCCACGTTTATTTTTATTTTTCGCTGCTTCTGCATGCATCTTACATATCTCTCGCACGCACATGCACACATATATGGGGATCTTGTAGCAGAAGCTGGTTCTTTCTACACAACAAAAACTATCTGGTGGTTGTTGAATGGTATCTATCTGTTTCTAATCTTTGTGTCGAATACCCCTCCTGGAGGAAAAAGTCTGGCGTGTGTGTCGGCCAGGCCTTACAAATCTCAAAACCTATATTGGGCCTTTTAATACCACCTTTATGCGCATCTATACTCTGGTTCTTTTTGTGTGCGCCCATCGGTTTTCTGTCTTCCTTGTCTATGTCATTGGAAATACCCCCCTAACAACCGTTTATAGAGATTGAGAGCTTGTCGTGTATGTGCGTTTTGGGACAAGCGGAACTGCGGAGCGCATTTTTTCGTGGGACAAATAATCGGTCGTCCGTGAGATGGGAAGGGAAAGAAAGGAATTCCAAGGCGGCTGGTCCCTCTCACTGAACACACATCTGCCAGAAGAGAATTGGAAATCTGTGAGGATCGGTCGGAGCGATAATGGGAGGAGGATGGAGAAGAGGGTGCGATGCACAGGAGGGGCTTGGTTGTAGTAGTGTGCGGGCCCGGGTTTCTAGTCGCTGGAAAGATAAAGAAGAAGGAGAGGAGAGGAAAGATGTTTTCTATGTCAGTCTTTAGTATTAACCATTGCCTTGTCTATATAAATATGCACCCAGGCCCTCGACGTTACACGTTTTCACAACCTCAATACCGTTGTCCTCCGTGTTGCATTTTTAGAAAGTGAAGTGGGCACCGCACGTGCTTGCCTATATAAGGCTTAGGTCGGCACGAATTTTTCATCAAACAATAACCATTCGGCGTGGTGGCAGAGTGGTCTAATGCGCAAGACTAGAAATCTTGTTCCTTCGGGAGCGTCTGTTCGAATCAGGCCCACGTCGCACGATGACCATTAACAACTTCTTTTTTGGACTTTTTTGGGGGGATTTATTCAGTTCTCTCCAATGTCCCTTTTTTCTAATTCTCTTTTCCAACGAGACGGGACAAACTCTCACCGACATCATTTTTAATTTCGTACGCACGATTGTGCCGCATCGCATCACATCCGCATAGCATCCACATGTCATCGTATCTGCATCCGTATCTGCATCGCATTGTCTGTATGCATAATGCGCCCCGTCCCGCCGCCATCCGTATTTTTTTCATTCTCCCCGCCCCGCCCCGTGCCGCCCCCGTATCTGCTCCCGTACCCCTTCCGTACCGCTGTTGGCCCGCTTGCCGATAACCGAGACGGGAGTGCCCTTTCTTCCTTACATCCCTTACCAACTTTGCCATGAACGTATGAGACAGATCAGAGACATAGGCCGCTTCGCTCCCCTACAACTCAAAGATATCTGACTGAGACTCCTCGGGGGTTCCGAGACATCGATGCAGGCTAAGCTCAGAAGAGCCTACCCACCAGGTACAGCTTGCTTGATTGATCAACTTTTGTGATTTATGGGTTTTGCCGGATGGGGATTTGATGAAGATGAGGTGAGATCATGTCTTTGTGCTACGTATGGAGATGGCCTTTTTTCATTCCCATCTGTCAAGCTGAGCTGCTGAGGTTTTGAATCGTGTACGTCGAGGGCAAAGTGCGTAAAGACGACGTATGTATGTGCTCCGTTCTTTCTCTCGAGTTCGACCACGAAAGATACTGGCCCGAGTCTGCTGAATCTCGAACATCGAAGTGTCTCCTCTTCACACTTGACACCTTCTCTCTGCTGTTCGATGCATCCTGTCTACCTACTCTGCCTCTGGACAAGATGGACGCGCACACAGCTGACGTAGTCCCATTCTCGGCGACGCCATGAACACCCACCTCAATCAGCCTCACCATCACGATATACTCGCAGTATCGTGGCGTTTGGCTGAGTGGTTACTCAAAACCGAGCAGCCCATCATCAGCCATGTCTTGTTAGTTGACTTGCAGCAGCAAAGCCAGCACGCCAGCAAGGTGAAGCAAGGTGAGGAGGATTTCTTCACCACCTCCCGATTCCAATCAAGCTTGGCTTCCAGGCTTCAAACCCCTGTCATGATCCCCACTGTGAGGCTGCATCTCCCGCCCTGCCGCCCATGTCGCCGAACGGTTACCTCTACGGGGCCTCACATTCACTGTCAAGCCACTGTCAGCAGAGACGCCAGCGAGCCGTCAGGACGGACGCCTACAGACGGTTTCCTACGACCACCACTACCTCTGGCACCTCGTGGGATTTGGCGACACTACATGATACGTCCGTACATTGCAGCCACAAGAAGTCAGCAGCAGCAGTCAGACATCATCAGCCATCGATCTGAAGTTTACCACCATACCATCCTTGGGTAGCGAAGGACGACACGAATAATACCTAGGCAGGCAGCAGCTTTTACGGGCCAAGGAAGTTCGTCGACACCGCAACCACACAAACCATACGGTGGTGCTCTAGGCTCCCATCATTCGACATTCCTGACCCACGTCCGCATTTTTGGGCACTGCAACACAGCACTTCTGATCGACGACTGGACGGTATTGATCAATTGAAGAAGAAGCGCTGTACCGTACGTCATCCTGCTGCGCGGCTCCTCCTCTTGTGGTCCTGTTGAGGTGTGCACCCGTCGTTCTTTCAGGAACAGATCTCCCTGCCCCGGACGGGTGCTGACGACGGTGACGGCAACGGCAACGGTGAAGAAGCAAGGGAGGGAGAGACTGTTTGGAGAGCGGAAAGAAGTGCGGGAAGCAAATCACGTTTTCGAATTCGGGGACCTCAGTCTTCTCGAAAAAGCATCCCCGTCCGCCCTGTGAAAGGAGGCTCAGCCCCGCCAAGCATCCCCGTTACGGCCTGTTCAGTTGGTTCGGCTACGGCCTACAACCTGCCGCCGAGAGCAGTGCCTCGAGAACCTTGCAGCAGTGCGATACGTCTGGGGAAAGGTGTGGAATCACATCAGGGAACTATTGAAACGAACGTTGGAATTGAGTTCAGGGCTGCTGCGCCTTTGTTTCTTTCCATCATCTTTCGAAGTCTTTTGCTCAAATCTTGTTGATCCGGGTTATCATTACATACCCTATCTTTCCGTTCCACTCACCTGGGTTGGATATTCCCCTCCGGCCTTGCGCTTCGAAAGTCGAACGGTTGTTACCGTTGCAGTTTGTGTCACCATATGTGTGCGGAGAGACGTCCGGAGCTCTTTTGCGCTTGCGATTCAAGTTCCAACAAGTCGACATAGCCCCACGCTTCTTGTACGCTGGAGTGGACAAATTCTTTTCCTCCTTTGCTCGGACTTGTCTGCTATACTGCTACTGGCTCAGAGACTCTCTTTGCCGTGCTCCGTGTTTGAAAGACTCTGTGGGTTTGCAGGTTGATAAGCGGAGGTTAGGAACCAACGTCGCACACCAAAAACAAAGGGGTTGAACAAGGTACGATTATATAATACGAAGACCGTGAGAGAGGGATAGGGGCAGAGGCAGACGTCGTCACCATGAGCTTCAATCTGCCCATACTCCCGCCAACTTCTCCAACAAGTCAGAGAAACAGAGATAGTAGGAATTACTTCACAAACAGCTATAGCCCCCCAGCTTCAACCGAGGCTATCAATGGCCCGGTGAGGCAGCGGACAAAGGAGCCGGCCCCCATCAGTGACCGGCTGATTGTTGGCGTTGACTTTGGCACTACTTTCTCTGGGTACGTCCAACTGACTTTTCCTTTCGTCTCTTACTCATCGCCTAACTGGACTCTGCCAGCGGGCAGCTGCCGAAACCGTTACGCAGCAACATCTGTGTCGCTTGGGGGCTGTCCAATCAATGTTGGCCGGGGATAAAGCTTTTGATGCTTGCTTCTCTCTTTCTCTTTTTCCTAGCTCCAAGAGACCAACCAAACTAACATATAGCCCAATAGTGTTGCTGCCGTATACACAGGAACGCCAGATGATGTAGAGATTATCAAGACCTGGCCGGGCGGGAACGGCATCACATCCGACAAAGTCCCTACCGAGCTTTCCTATGCAGAGGTCCCGCCCAATGCGCCGCCAGGCACCGCACCAGTCGTGAAATGGGGCTTCCAGTTCAGACCGGAAGAGTCGCGGATACGATGTGTCAAGCTCTTCCTCGACCGGTCCCAGAAGCTGCCCTTTTACGTCAACCCCAAAGAGACGGCCACGCAGCTGAAGAACAACAAGAAGACCGTAGTCGACGCCGTGAGCGACTACCTCACGCAGATCTACAAGCATACCATGGACACGCTAACGCGGCGGTACGGCGAGTCCTTTATGGCGTCGACAAAGGTCGACTTTGTCCTGACGTGCCCGGCTGTGTGGTCGGATGCGGCCAAGAACGCGACCCTCCAAGCGGCGGAGAGAGCCGGGATGGGCGCTCAGTCGCAGATTCAGATGATCAGTGAGCCGGAAGCCGCGGCGGTGTATACGCTGAAAGCTATACAGCCTAATCATCTGAAGATTGGAGACAACTTTATTGTTTGTGATGGTGGCGGTGGTACTGTTGAGTGGGTTAACCCCCCGAGCTTGAAATTCGGTTGCAGAAGTGGTGTACTGACCAGACTCCATCCAGTTTGATCGCATACAAAATCGTTTCGCTAGGGCCGATCCGGGTCGAAGAGTCTGCTGTCGGGACAGGTGGGCTCTGCGGAAGTGCTTTCCTCAACTATCGGTTTGAGGAACACGTCAAGAACCGGTTGGGGGCTAGCCGGTTCGAGGAGCTAAAAACCAAGAAGGGCAAGTCGTGGCAGATGGCGCTCAAGTACTTTGAGGAGTTCGTCAAGCGCAACTTCAACGAGGAAGAGCACCAGGAGATCAACGTCCCGTAAGTTTTTCCCTCCAGTCCTATCTAGAGTGAGTGAGACGTTGATACTGATTGCCTGACTGACCGGCCACCATCTAGATTCCCCGGTCTCCCCGATGACGAAGAAATCGGTCTCGACTGTGGCTTCCTAATGATGACCGCGGCCCAAGTCAAAGACATCTTCGACCCCGTCGTCAAGGAGGTCTGCGACCTCGTGCAAGGCCAAGTCGACAACCTGCGCGCCAAGGGCCAGACTGTCTCGGGCATTATTCTGGTTGGCGGCTTCGGCCAGAGCGACTACCTCTACCGCAAGCTCAAGGGGCACTTCAACAGCACCATGGCGCCTCCGCCGTACACCGAGATCCCGACGCAACAGGGCCCGCATCTGGCCGCGTCCCTCACCGGGAGCAACAACTCGATCGAGGTGATGCAGCCCGTGTACGCGTGGACGGCCGTCGTGCGCGGTGCGGTCCTGCGCGGGTTGGAGGGTAACATGGTCATCTCGCGCAAGGCGAGGATGCACTACGGGACGTCGTACGCGACGGTGTATGATGAGGAGAAACACCCGGTTACGGAGCGGTATTGGAGTCCCCTGTGGGAGAGGTGGATGGTTAGTGATCGGATGCAGTGGCATATTGCCAAGGTGCGTTTTGTTTTCTCCCTCCCCCTTTTCCCTCTAACCATGTCTTGTCATATCAACCCCTTTCCCAACCCTCACTCACACTGACCACCAACCCAAAAAAAAGGGCGAAACCATATCCCCCCAAAACCCCATAGCCTTCCACTACACGCGCAACTTCCGGCCCGGCCAGTCCCTCGTGGTGACGGACGACCTGATCGCCTGCGAGGCCGACGAGCCGCCCAAGTCGTACACGCGCGACCTGATCAAGGTGTGCACGCTGACGACGGACTTGTCTGCTGTCCCGAGGAGTCTGTTTACTAGACTCACGACGACGAAAGGGGTCGAGTTTGATAACTTGGACTTTACGCTCGAGATGATTGTCGATAGCGCGGGGTTGGGGTTTGAGCTCAAGGTTGATGGGGTTAGGTATGGGAGGGTTGATGCTGAGTTTTATTAGGATTGAGGTACTGTAGTCTTCAGTGTGGCTAAGGTGGGCAGGTTGGTTGGATGGATGGTTACCCCGTCACTTTTGGGTATGGAAAGGAGGTCAGAGAAAGGGGTTGCTTGCGGAAGCGGGGACTTGGGCTATTCCTATTCCTGCCACGGGACATTTCATGGATGACACATATGTGCATATCGTACATACTGGTACAAAAGTTTGGCGGATTGATGAGGTCAATACTTATCTGAAAGTTCCCTATCAAGACCATCCATCCCAACGATAAGTGCATTGCTACCTCTACTTATTCTCTAATCATTCCTTCTGCTGCTGTTGCTGCTCCTGCGCCTCCTTAATCAACAACTCCCTCGCATTCCTCTCCCTCTGCCCCGCCGCCCACTTCTTCTTCATCGCAAAACTATTCAGCGCAATCGCCTCTTTCTCCTTCTCCCTCTCCTTCTCCTTCTCTCCCTCCTCCTTGTCTCCATCCTTCTTCTCCTCCCCGCCCAAAACCAGCGCTTCCAACTCCCTCATAATGGTGCTCACCGCCCACTCCAACGTCTCCCCAAAGTCCCTATCCATCTTCGTCTTCTCTCCCTCTGTCTGATTCACCAACACCCCCAATTTTTCTCTTATATCCCCCCTCAACACTCCCCTTTCCACATCGCCATCCACAAACATCCACTCATGCGCCCTCACATACTCAGGCCAAACAATCTTCTCCACGTACCCCGGCGGATCCTTCCAGAATCCTTCGAGGGTTACGTACCCGTCTCTTGCTTCGCGGCGCTGTAAGGCTTTGGCTTTGGAAACCAACAAAAAAAGCTTGATGTCCATTTGGGATAACAAGGTGGCAGGCAGAAGGGGCGGGGGAGAGTAGAGGAGGAAACCGTCTAGGATGCAGATTTTTAGGGGTTGTTGAGACGATAAGTGGAGGATGCGGTGGCCGGGTGAAGAAGGTTGAAGCCAGTCGGCGACGCGGGATTTGATGGTGTTGATAAAGTCCGTGGTGATGGGGCAAGGGCCGACGGAGTTGAGGTCTTCTTTTGAGTCGAGGGTGGGCTGTTTTGGAGAGTAGGATGTGGTGATTAGTGAGTTGGACTTCTTACCAGGCCCTTTTTGTTTCGGCGCTGTTGTTGGGGGTTTGCTTTTGGTTGATGATGGGGAGGGAGGGGGATAACAACAACCATGGTTGTGTCTCCGGGAAAGAAAGGGTCTGGCAAGAATGGTACTAACAGGTAACTCGCCCGTGGCGCGGATGTGCTCTAAGGCCGCCGTCATGTCGGGGATAGAGAGGGCTTCGGGACAGTCCCAGTTTGTGAGGCCATCTTTCATAGGAATTCTGTTTTTTTTCGGAGAGCAGGTGAAGAGACACATAATGGTGGTTAGAGACTAGTTCTAGAGTGATATGAACAAGAACAAGATGATGTCAGATGAGGAGGAGGATGAGGGAGCTTACTCGGACTCGGGCTTGTAAAAGTCATCTTCGTGTAGGATGAAGGTATTGGGAAAGATGTCGCGTAAAAGTCTCGCCAGTGTCGTCTTGCCGCTTGAGGAACATCCGCTGATTCCGATGACGACGGCTTTCTGGTTTGGGTCCAACATCGTGATAGAGTTCGAGTTGTTGGATGTAGTTGAGCTCTGGTTTGACCCCGCGATGTTATGTCATGGAGAGAGAAGAGTCTCTCTGGCCAATGGGTTCTGAATTTGGATATCGGAAAAAGGGGACTATGTAGGAGTGTGATCTGAAGTGTAAAAGTTAAGAGGTAGATTCAGAATCCTTGGGTGAGGTGCTTATGATCCAAAGACATCATCACACGACTGCCAGAAACCAACGTTGTAGCTGTTGGTGGTTTCCTCTAAGGAAAACGGTACGTACCCCTCGTATAAGCCAGGGGTTAGGGGCCTGTCTGCCTGCCCGTGCCTGCCGGAACCAACCGAGCGATAAGGCTTGTTGACACTGCCCTCCATGTATCGTTCTAGGCGCCTTCTAGCACATTGGCCCCTGTCGGATTTTCCACTCGGGCACTTTCCGCTCGTTTCTGTTCTTTCTGCTGGCAGACAACCCATGCACGTCATCCCCCTTCCAATTCAAACAGCAGCACTCCGAGTCCGTCTAGATTTTCGAAGAAAAGGAGCTTCCGTCGGTGTCATAAATTGATTCGCTTTCTCGACCGCTACTACTACCACCACCACAAACTCCCGACCGCGAGTAGTACATCAAGCACCGCCGTCTTGCTCTTCCTCCCCCATAAACCACCATCATCGCCGACCCTTCACCACCGAACCAACCACCACAGCCCTCTTAGTCACAATGTCCGACATCCCAGCCACCATGCCCTCCATGGTCGTCATGTCGACCTCCATCATCTCGCTCATAACCGGCTTCGTGCTCGGCGTCTACGCCATTCGCGGCTACCTGATCCCGCCCGAGATGAAGGAGGAGCGGCGCCGGAACTTTGAGGACCCCCTCGAGAGCGAGGAGTCCGAGGTGGACGAGGACGATTTCCTACTAGACCACGCGCCCAACTGGGCCAACGGGCTTGAGGCCGATCAGCGCCAGGGTTTGCGCGCGCGCGGTGCCGCCGCCGCCGAGAAGAAGAAGAAGACCAAGACGCCCCAGCTGGATCCTACCGAGGAATGCAAGTTGGTGTTGGTGGTGAGGACGGATTTGGGTATGACTAAGGGTATGTTTTATTTCTTTCTTTACAATTTGCCCCTTGCTCTCCTACACTATTCCCTTTTGGTTAGGTTTACTGACGTGTGCTGTTGTGGAAAAAACAGGTAAAATCGCAGCCCAATGCTCCCACGCCACCCTCGCCTGCTACAAGCGCCTCTTCTCCGCCGCCCAGCTCGAGCCCCAGTCGCTGTCCGCCCGCCTGCTCCGCCAGTGGGAGCGCAACGGCCAGGCCAAGATCGCCGTGCAGACCAAGTCCGAGGATGAGATGCTGGAGCTCATGGCCAAGGCGCGCAGCCTGGGCGTCACTGCTGAGGTGATTCAGGATGCTGGCCGTACGCAGATTGCGTCTGGGTCTAGGACTGTGTTGGGCGTTGGTCCCGCGCCTAAGAGCTTGGTTGATCAGATTACTGGTCATTTGAAGCTGTTGTAAAGTGGGACAAAGAGGTGGAGGTCTTGAAGGGAGTAGGCGGTGTTGTGTTGATGGCAGTAAGATTCTTGTCGGGAAAGCAAAAAGTGGTTGATTCAAAACTGGCGTACGGAAGATGGTATAGAGCATCATTGGGCTTAGAGCGGATGAGTTCGGGGCCACGATTTGGATGCATATGTTCATGGCGCTAGTTTGTTTTCATATCTATACTTGGGCGAATTTTCACATACACCGGTTGCAATGGTTACAGAAAATCATCAGCACAGCATCCGGTCGACTGACCGTCTTTGGTTTCATTAAGTGACTGATTCTGGGTATCATCATGTGCTCTGTTCTTCCACCACTCCCACTACCAATTTCTACTCTTTCCTCGCAAACCTGGCCAGCGTAGGCCCCAGCTCGGCCACCTTCTCCTTGTGCTTCTCCCCGTTCTTCTCCTGCATCTGCTTGTACATCTCCTCGGCCTTGAGCCTCTTCTCGTCGATAATGTTCTTCTTCTTCTGCTTCCGCAAGTACTTCTTGAGCGCGCTGTTCTTGCCTCTGGCCCGGTTGCGCATCTCCTCCTCCAGGTCCGGCGGCCCGGCGTCCAGATCCTTGTCCGCCTCCCGCTGCTTCGCCGTCCGCAGGTCGAGGTTGCCGATAAAGTTGGGGTCGAGCGCAATCATCTCGGGCGCGAGTTTGTTGAGCAGCTGCTTGACTTCGCCCTCCTGTCTCTGCTTCTTCGTCTCGTACGGGTTGACCTCCAGGGCGTCGAAGTTGGCCTCGCCGGCGCCGGGGATGATGAGGGACGAGAAACCTTCGCTGTGGCCGACGCCGAGAACATCGTCAAAGGGGCACCACCGCACCCGCTCGACGCGCTTGCCCTCGCCGCCCCACGTCATGTAGGGAGACTGGACCTTTTCTTGTACAGGCTTCTCCTTGGAGAAGAGACCCTTCCAGACCGTTGTCCTGGTGCCCCAGCCGACAGCGGTAAGACCGGTATCTGAGATGGCGACGGACGAGGCGGGCGCCCGGGTAAAGTAGTTGTTGACCTCCTTGAACATGCGGATATCCCAAACAGCCATCTTGCAGTCCTGGCCTGTTGTCACCATGTAGCGGCCTTCGCGGTCGACAGCCATGGATCGTACAGGGCCACGGTGGGCAAGGAGCTTGACCAGAGGTTCTGACGAGTTGGGCGACCATAGCGTTACTGTGCCGTTCTGGTGACCGACGTGGAGGATGGCGTTCCAAGGGTTCTGTGTCATGGAAACGGGGGTGCCGAGCTTCGTTGCGATTTCGGTAACGATCTGACCGGTCGATGTGTCCTGGTACTTGAGCTGACCGTTTGTGCCCAGGGTAGCCAACAGGAAGTGATAGGGAAGGAATTCGAGGTGGGAGACTTCGACGTGTTTCCTTAGACAGTGGAGCTCGACACCCTGAGAGTCGTAGATATAGGTGTACTTCTTCTGGGCGACGGCGAAGTATTGGTTGTTGTGTAGCCACTTGACGTCCCTGATCGTCTCTCCCAGC
The DNA here is from genome assembly GCA_009806015.1 of Neurospora sp. CHS-2018b. NCBI lineage: Eukaryota > Fungi > Ascomycota > Sordariomycetes > Sordariales > Sordariaceae > Neurospora > Neurospora sp. CHS-2018b. Next base: position 1,287,572 of record RAOV01000016.1, on the reverse strand, counting down.
TGCAGCTCACAGCCCAGCTTGCCGTCTCTCCAGTCCATCGTAGCGACATGGCCCTTCCGTCCTGCCAGGATAAGGTCCCGACCGTTCCTCGAGAAATCGCAAATGTAGGGTCCTAGTTGGTCGAGCTTCAAGTCGAGCTTTTTCTGGGCGACTTCGATGTTGACTTCGCTGACGATGTCCTCCTGACGGACCTTGTATGTGCGTTCCTATCGTGACCATCGCGGTTAGTATCGCGTAAGGAGTCGTTAGCTCCCGACCCATAGCTGCTTACAAGCTCATGCTCAGCTTCGAGGAAACCACCGGCATTCTCGAGAAGGATCTCGGCCTCCTTGGCCTTTAGCGTGGCCGTCTGATACTTGTCTTCGAGATTCGTAAGGTTGCGCTTGAGCTTCTTGTCCTTGACATTCTTGACATCGATCTTGCGACCACGGCCGTACGACTTTTCTGCTGCCTTGACTTTGCGAATCTTATTGGCCTCGGCCTTTGATCGGAACTCGCTTCGGACGTTGTTGATAGCGACGGCGCCGCTGGGCTGCTCTGCCCTCGAGAGCGAGACTTCGGCCTTGTCCGTGGTCTCCATGGTGCCAATGGGTCGGCGCGACTCAATTGGGATGAATAATATGTGTGGTGGACTCGGACAATTAGATCGGCGACGGGGTGTTGGTCAGACTGGATATGGATGGTATGGCGGTTTCGAGGTGTGCCGGTGTCTGTCTCGCTTTGGCACTTTGAATGTTTCCTTCCTCCAAATGCTCGACAACTTTTCTGGGCCGGACCCACTAAAAAGTTGGATGGGGCAGCTGTTCCGCTACGATCATTGGCTCCACTGCCTGCTTTTGTACTGATAAGATAGCGAGACGGCAGCCCATGTTCGCACAACTCAAAAAAATGCAACGAGTGCCCCGCCATTGACATTGTCCATCACCGATTCGATACTCGATATCCAGATTAGACCAGAGAGGTTCTCGAAATCTCTCTTCAGTCCCAACCCCAGCCTCGTCAGCGCCTCTTCAGCGCCTCTTCAGGTCAACCATCCTGGCGTCAAACTCGCTCCCCTTTCGATTCAAAGCAGGCGGCGATTCCAGCAAAATGCCCGGCGCCGTGAGCGGCCACTCGCATCGGCCGACGACCAAGACGTCGAATAAGTCCTTCAAGTCGCGCCATGCTACCAAGGGTTCCCTCCGGAATGCTGCCAAAGGTACGGATCGCATATCACAGTGGTGACTCACGCCGAGGTTGTTGCCTTGAACTATACCCTACTACAATTTGGCGCATCGAGCCCGATCAGACACAAACATACAACCGACACATAAAGAGACCAACAACGTTCACACGGCTAACACTTCTTCTTTAACGCTCTATAGGCAAGGTAGCCGAAGAGAGAGGTGTGCGCAAGACCCCCCATCAACAAGTCATGTCCAAGTTCGACCGTCGCAACCGCAACAAGCAGCTCCAGCTGCAGAAACACAACCAACATCTCCAGGAGACTTCCATCTTCGCCGGCAAGGATGGCGCCCCCAGAAACGTTGCTGTTATTCCCCTGTGCAGCGACGGCGACGCTGTCGAAGCCATCAAGAGCCTGAACGCCAGCATCGATATCGAGACCGAGGTGCCTGAAGGCGCATTCCGCGTTCCCGTCGACAGATTCAAGCAGAAACTCCAATACTTTCCCCTCAAGCGCGACCTTACCGCCTGCCTGGACGCCGCCAGAGTCGCCGACTACGTCGTTCTCGTTTTGTCCGCCGAGGAAGAGGTTGATGAGGTCGGCGAGCTGATCCTGCGCAGCGTCGAAAGCCAGGGTCTCTCTACCCTCTTCACCGTCGTCCAGGGCCTCAACAAGATCGAGCCTCAAAAGCAGAGGCTTTCCGTTCTTTCCTCTCTCAAGTCCTACATCACCCACTTCCACCCCGAGCAGGATAAGGTCTTCAGCCTCGACAACAGACAGGAATGCTCCAACCTTATGCGCTCGCTGTGCAGCACTACACCCAAGGGCATTCGTTGGAGAGACGAGAGGAGTTGGATGCTTGTGGAGGAGGTCAAGTTCGGCGAGTCTACCGTGCTTACCGGTGTTGTCAGGGGCAAGGGCTTGAAGGCCGACCGTCTGGTGCAGGTTGGCGATTGGGGCACATTCCAGGTTGAGAAGATCACAGCAGCTCCCTTGGCCAGGAGGAAACGGGGAGAGGAGGGCATGAACGTGGAAGAGGGCGCTGGTGAGATTCTCGATCAGCCTACCGAGGACCGCGACGATCTCGTCGACCTTGCGCCCGAGGAGGTTCGCATGGAGGATGACGACGACGAAATGAACGACGGAATGACCACAATGACGACTTCGAAGAAGGGTGTTTTGTTGGACGACCACCACTACTTCGATGAGGAGGAGCTCGAGGCTTATACTGCGCCAAAGAAGCTTCCCAAGGGTACATCAAAGTACCAGGCTGCGTGGTACCTGGACGACGATGTGTCTGATTCCGGCTCAGATATGGAGGAGGATGACGAGATGGAGGACGACGAAGAGGAGGAGGCGGCCAGGCCAGAGGATGGTGAGGAGGGTCTTGCTGGTTACGCGCCAACAGAAGCAGGACAAACCGAGTACCCACAAACCGAAGGCGGCTTTATCCAACCTGATGCTGATGAGGATGCCATGCAACTGGAGGCTTTCCGCAAGCAAAAGCATGATGAGGCTCGGGATGACCTCGAGTTCCCTGATGAGATCGAGCTCCACCCCCACGTTCTTGCCCGTGAACGTCTAGCCAAGTACAGAGGTCTCAAGAGCTTGAGGTCAAGCCCTTGGCAGGAGGATGAGGACCGCGCATACCAACCAGAGGATTGGGAGCGCTTGTTGAAGATCCAGGACTACCAGGCCTCCAAGATCAGGGCGTCTAGGGAAGCCCTTGTCGGAGGTGTTGCTCCTGGCACCCGCGTCCACGTCTACCTCAAGGACGTGCCCGCGACCATCCAGCAATCCTACAACCCCAGCCAGCCCATTACTCTGTTCTCCCTCCTCAGACACGAGTACAAGAAGACGGCTGTCAACTTCCTCATCAACCTGAGCGCGGACGCAGCCACACCCATCAAGGCCAAGGAGGAGTTGATCATGCAGTGCGGTCCCCGCCGCTTCGTCATCAACCCACTCTTCTCCCAGAGCGGCAACACCCCCAACGACGTGCACAAGTACTGCCGGTACCTGCACCCCGGCCAGTCGGCCGTCGCTACCTTCATGGGCCCCATCACATGGGGTGCCGTGCCCACGCTCTTTTTTAAGAGGCAAGTGCCCGGCTCCGTCCTCGACGAAGATGGCGAGCCCGTCTCCAACCTGCCGCTCAGCCTCGTCGCCACCGGCACTGCCCTGCCCCCTTCGACATCCCGTGTCGTCGCCAAGCGCGCCATCCTTACCGGTCACCCGTACCACATCCACAAGAAGATCGTCACCATCCGCTACATGTTCTTCAACAGGGAGGACGTCGAGTGGTTTAAGGCTCTGCCTTTGTGGACCAGGCGCGGCAGGAGCGGTTTCATCAAGGAGGCGCTGGGTACCCACGGTTACTTCAAGGCTACCTTTGACGGGCGCATCAACCCTCAGGACTCTGTTGGTGTCAGCTTGTACAAGAGGGTGTGGCCCCGAAGTGCTAAGCAGCTGGATGCGCCTTTGTTGGACGCCGCGGAGCTTCTCCAGCAGGCGCAGCAGCAGCAGCAGGAGGTTGATGAGGATGCTATGGATGCGGAGTAGATCTAGAGTTTGTCTGTTTGGCTAATAGACTAGACGTGCGTGTTAAGGGTAAAAACAGGGCTTAATGAACGGCGTTTGATGGGAACAAAAAGATGAATGATATCTCTCGTTGGTTTATCTTTGGTCGGGTTATATATACTGCTTAGGGAATTGCATTCGTTCTTTCTCGCTAGTCTTTGCTTTCGGCGCGTTGATCGTGTCTATATATCTGTCAACATTTCGCTTTGTGTGAAAAGCCTCAAGAAGACATAGTGTATACACGTAGGTTTAGACCGTTGTATCGCTCGTCGTCTATCATCTCTCTTTCACCTCTCTTCACCTCTCTTCACCTCTCTTCACCTCTCTTCACCTCTCTTCACCTCTCTCTTCACCTCTCTTCACCTCTCTCTTCACCTCTCTTCACCTCTCTCTTCACCTCTCTTCACCTCTCTCTTCACCTCTCTCTTTACCTCTCTATCGTTTAGGCATGTACAACTCCACAAATGAGCCCAGGGCAACAACGCTGTGTTCATTGGATATTGCACAAGCGATAGAAAGTACAATGTCGTTCGCCTTTCGCCCGAGCACTCGGTATCCCGAACCATCTCACCATATCATCCGATACACACAAGCCGACCGTGACCCAAGCCCATCTCCTCACTTCCCCTCCCGCTCAGCCACGATATGGTCACAGCATGTCACATAGTTTGTCGTCGGAGATAACGTTGGCAAGTCCACAGAAAGGAGGGGGGAAAAGATAGAGGTGATCCACAACCGGCGATATGTTGGTCTTCGGGATGATCACCCGAGGCCGAGAGAGGTTATGTCTGTCTAACAGTAAGACAAGGCCGAAGGGGTGCTTGAACCGTACAGTAGAGATAGTGTCTTCAACGATAGTTGACGAAAAGGGAAGGAGGCTTAGTAGCTTAGGACAAGTGTCAGTGAGGACGGAGAGGTAGTCCCAACGAACGGTACCAGTGGGATGGATACTACACCCCGGATTACATGCAGTGCAGTACCAACAGGCCACTAGACGCCTCTAGATAGTCTTTGTTGAGAGCAATAGGTAATCCATCGTTGTTCAACAACAACATCCGATGTTATGCCTCAGCTTGCCTTCCAGCTGCCTTCGTTGCTGCGCCTATATCCAATCTCCGAGTTATCCATCCAGCCAGCTTGTCAAGCTTCATGCTTCAAGCCTCAAATGTTGAGTGTGAAGGCGAATTGCGTTGTGGCGCAACGGTATGTCTTTCATGCTTCATTGACAGGCTGGAGTTTGAGGGCTCCAATGGAGTTTCTTTACGAAGACAGTAATTGGGATCGCACGGGCATAGATAGTCCGCTGAGGTTTCGCTGTTAGTGCCGGGTATAGCTGTTCAAGGTTGTTGTTGGAAGAGGGGAGGAGGGGAAAAAGGGGGCTGTGCAAGCGGAGTTTTTCTTTCAGTTGTTTCTTGATTTTTCCACTCATACAAACTACCTTCGACCTAGAGACTTTTGGGGCTTGCGCCAGAGAAATCTCCTCATCGATCGGAAGAGAAGCTCAAATGACTACATTTGTCTTAGATCATGATGGCCACTGGGATTAGGTTCCCTCGTCTTGTCTTGGTTGGGTTGTAGTCGTTGGACTTGTTAAGAGTCCTCTGACTACGCCCAACAGTGAAGGCTGAGCAAATAGGGGCAATCATAGCGGTGGGTTCAGTAATAGGCTGGGATGGATGGGGTTTTACAGGCTTTGATGGACTGCGGGAGTGGCTTTGTAGTCTTTCAATCTTGCTCATATGAGAACAACCTCAATGTCCATGGGGCTAGCTGGTAATGGAGATTTCACGTGTGCTGAATGATAGGAATTCAATTGCGAAGCCAAGTCTGAGCCTCGAGCCTCAACATTGGCATATCGATTGCCGGGAGATGTTGACAGGCGAAACCTCGTCAGCATCCACGGCAATGCTGAGCATGGCGCGGGCGGGAGATGAGGTTGAGATTTGAGATTGGATGATATGAGATGTTAGTGTGTACGAGAGCTGTCACTGTGTATGGCGGGTAACTCCAAGTATCCCCTAACACCTGTTAAATGGGAGCCCTCGATAGTGCCTCGTGCTCGTCAGCCATTTTCGCAGGCACTGCAAACGGGAGGAAATGCAGTGCACCGCACGCTATCCCATCAGATCCCCTAGCAAATGCGCAGCAAACATGTTAGTGCTCTCTCAAACTCAAGCTGCGACGAATACTGATACGCACGCCGGACGATCCGAACAAAAGTGCAGTGACCGTGTGCTCCCTCACAAGTTGAAGATCGGTTCGGTGCCGGGTCCAGAGCGGTGCCGTTGAGGCTGTGCAAAATCTTAACTGAAAGAGCCACCGACAACCACTGAATTCCAGCTTCCCGTGGAATCGCCGACTGCCGTAGGGCGTCTGGTCTGGGCTCACAGACTTCCCGTCAGTTTCCACTTTCCAGGGCAGAGGCGTCTCGCTGGATGTTGAGACTTTTGAGGTTGTGATGGATGATGGCCAATCAAAACGTCATAAGGGTCATCTCTTTTCGATACTTGGTTACAGTTCCATTCGGCTTTTGGCGGTGTTTGTTTAATACGCTTTGTCTCACGTTTTGCCTCCCCAGTGTAGTTGCAGTTTTCCCTTTCTCTGCCTTTCTCCGACAACCGGGTACCAAGTGTTATAGGTAGATTGATATCAAAACCTGAGTGAGGGTCAGGGCGGTGCACACAGCAGGTGGCGAGGAGTGATGTCCAGAACGGACCGACATCGTCTAGACGGCCCGGATCAAAGAAAAGGACGAACTCGTCCTTGACATATCCAGGGGCTTGGCACATCCTCAGATGCTGGATGACCAAGACGAACAATTGGCAACTCTTTGGCGAACACATGTCACCACACTCTTCGTCTCCATGTTGACTGGAGACATGCTCAGCCATCCAACCAGCATCCATCGTCATCCATTCAACTCCATCTTCCAGGGCGGCTTTGCTGGCCTTGCCAGGAACCTACCCCGTCCGAGCCCCCTGTAGTAGGGACCTTCCCCCTGTACGGCGATTCCCCAGCCCAGCGGGTGATCACCTAATTCACCACTCACCACATGCACGCGCCTTTTCTGTTTCACCGCATTCAAACGACCCTGCGTGCCTGCATCTGCAACCCGGTCACTTCTTCTTAAACTGCTTCCATCCTGTCCCTCCAACAACCTTCCGCTTTCGTTCAACAACAAGCTTCACTGCAATCATATAAACACATCTCGGATACCCGTCCAACTCTCTCCTGCCTTTTCTCTCCAACAACTCGGAATCCATCATACCATACTATCTGCAACCGATCTCCAGGACAAGACCATCTCTGTGCGCCCAACTCGAGCACTGACTTGCCAAGTCCCCGCCGCTATTACATCAACGACTTCTAACCACCACACAACCACAACCATCACGATGGAGCCCCAACAACAACAAGTGACCAGCGAGCAGCCGCTCCAGCAGTCTCCCGATCTCCGCCCTGCTTCTCTCTCTCGATCCTCCACCGGCCGCTCCTCGAGGAAAAGCTCGTCTCTCAGCCTCGATCTCTCCAACCTTCCTCCTCTCAGCCAGCCCACGCCGCCTTCCAACACGCTGATCTTTACAAACATCAACTCGCTCGACGTCTTCTCCGCCGACAACCTCCAGACCATTCGCGACCTCATCAGCCAAACGGCACCCATCTTCGCCTGGTCGCCACTCAAGTCTTTCCGCCGCATCATCGTCACCTTCTTCGACGAGCAAGCCGCTATCGCCGTCCGCTCCGTCTGGGACGGTGAGGCCATCCTCGGCGAGCGCTGCCGCGTCTACTTTGGCCAGCCTACCCCCATCGACGTTTCCGCCGCAGATAAGCATCTGGCCCTGCCCGACGCCGGCAAGCTCTTCTTCATCAGCCCGCCCCCGAGCCCTCCCCACGACTGGGAGCAGCGCATGGAGGATGCCCCCAACACCATGGTGCACGCCGAGGATCTCGCCGAGGCGCTCGCCAAGCTGAGGCACCACAACAACCCTAACGGCATTGACGCCGACGTCAAGGTCCCCGTTTCCCCGGCTTCCGATGGCGGCAGCAAGCCCGGTGACTTCAAGGAGAACGCTAGGAAGAACAGGAGTCGCAGCTCCACGCTCATTTTCCAGCCTGACAAGAACGCTCAGAAGACTAGCAATGGCAAGGCCGGCCCGGTGGTCGACTTGCCTTGTGTCACCGTGGACGATATGACGGATGAGGCGGATGCCGATGGCGATATCGACATGAGCCCCGTGTCGGAGTCTCCCAGGACGAAGCCCATCTTTGCGCATACCGCGAGGCCGCCTGTCGAGTTGATGCACGATGCTTGAGCGAGCGAGCGACTCTTTCTTTTCTTCAACTTTCTTTCCACGACTCTAATATCATATTCTATCAACATTTTGTCACGCAAGGAATGGATCAATCACATAATCGGATGTCAGGGTTGGCGGGCGTGGGCGTTTAGGTGTTGGTGTCCCCGGATTACTGGACGAGCAACATATTTTCCACCATTACCAGCATTAGCACAAACTGGATGGGTAGAGGAAAGCAAGTCATGGGCATCGTCAAAGCATGTTTGCATATTTGTTCGGGGTAAACAAAAACTGGGTTTGCAAGATTTATTCGGTCTCTAGTCCGGAGCATAGGTCTCATGGACAGAGAACATATGATAGTATACAAATAAAGTAGTGTATATCAACTCTAGCATGTGAAACATCTCTTTATTGCCTGATAGTGACATGACAGGCGTTGAATGATAGACAACCAGCCATTGTTGAGCTATACTTCTAACCATCTAGTACAACTTTCTTTGGTACATTCCGTGAGCTCATCATAGTCCCTCCGATATCATGATTATGGACTCGAGTTTTGACAACGCCTTTAACTCCCAATGAATTCCAAAACCCAGCAAGACGAAAAGCCAAAAGTGCTTTGGCTTAAACCCATCATCGAAGAAACAAAGGCATTGTCCCAAATAACAACCTCCTAACTCCAATCCAAACAACGCAGCTCACAACTGTACTCGCAACCAAAAATGCCTTCAAACTCCTAAACTCCCAGCCCCCATTTCTGGCTGAAATCCATTCCCCCCAACCCTTCTTCTTTCTCCCCTTCCCCTTCCCATCTCCTTCTCCTTCTCCTCCTTCTTCCTCCCCCCTCTCAGAACCCGTATACTTCCCCCATTCCGGCACCCACTCAAACCCAAACTCCGCCTCCTTCCCACCCGCCATCTCAACAGTCACATTCCTCATCAGCCTTCTCACCCTCTTATATCGTTCCTGTCCAGCAACCTCAACCTCATCAATTTTAGGTCCACCACCCCATGGGACCCATTTCAAGAGAAGATAGTGCGCCTGGCGCAAATAACAAAACACCATGAAAAACAAACACTGACTGACAACCAGCACGGTATGCCACACCGGCGGCCTAGGGATTTTTAGTTCCTTGCATAGGCTGGAGCCATTTAACCAGTACGCTTGCGCCCTGAGAAAGGACGCGGAGCTGCGCAGCGGTGGCTGGTTCGCTAGCGCGGTGATGATGTTGTTCGCCAGCACGGTTGACGTCTCGCTGGGGTCGCTGAGTTCCGAGAGGATGATGGACTCGATGACTGTTTTGGCTTCTTGGGCGCTTCCGAAGGGCGTGATTTTTCTTTGGGTTTTACCATCGGAGGAAGGAATGGTGATGGTATCCGGCACACCAATCAGGTAGGCCACGTACCGCCACAACGCCAAATAATCCTCGATTTCTTGTGAAGTCAAAAAGATGCCTTGACGGGGTAAGCCCATCCAGATGAGTGCCGAAGAAAAGGAGGCGATGGTGCCGATGCTGTCTAGGTCATTAATCGGCACTCCGAGCTTCTCAGCATCATAATATCCTCCCCGTCCATCATCCTTCTTACTCAACCCCATAATCCTCCTCCTCACCATCCCATGCAAAAACCTCACCCTCACCGTACTCCTCCACCCCCTCCCACCAGGCTTCATCGACTCAACTCCCTCGGTGACATCCAAAATATGCTGAAACGTCTCCAGCAGTCTGCGTCTTGCGACTCTGGTCCCGAATCCACCTGTTCTGGCCAAGGTCTCGACGACACGGGCTGAAGCCATCCCGCCCAAAAGCGAATGGAAGGTTAACGAGGTGATGGCGGGCCCGGCGTATCGGTAGAACACGGCTTGGCCGCGCGCGATGGCGGGGTAGGAGACCCAGGGGGGGACGGTGGTTAGGTCGTCCCAGAGGGTGGAGAGGGAGGGGGAGTGGTGGTGGTGGGTTTGGAGGAGGGTGTAGAAGTCGGTTTGGTGGAGGGGACATTCTGATCCCCCGCCGCTGCCATTTTGGGATTGTGATTTGGAGGAGGAGGAGGAGAAGGAGGAGGAAGAAGAGGAGGATGTCTTTGCTCGGAGAGGAAGGGAGGATGATGTTAGTCCGAGTTTGTCGAACTCGTCGAGACAGTCGTTGGTCAGTTTGTCGTAGGAGAGAGTGAGAGGGTGGAGGTCGGAAGCTGTGAGATGGGAGGGGGTCCAGTCGAAGGTGTAGCCCCAGACCTCTTTGCGGTTGGGGTTTTTGGTGCTGGGGGACATGGTTGAGGTGTCTTTTGTAGCAACCTCCAATGGAATATGGGGGGCTTGTTGAATGAGGCTCTCTATAAACCGTGAAGTTGAGGCGTAAACAGTAAGCCGGAGTCGTGATGAGATGGTGTTTGAAACTCAACCAATATCCGGGTTCTGATGAACTATGACGAGGTTTTTCCCATGTGAAGTCTTGACTACGCGAACTTGTCTGTCTCTGTTGACATTGAGAACCCGAAATATTAAAAGAAATCTGAGAAGTTAAGAGGCAAAGTCTGGTTGCTTTGGCCTCATTGGGACGGGAATAACAGGATACCGAATACCAAGAAATGGTTGGGGTAACAGGACGTTTATCTCGGCGATGTCTTCACTGTCAATGACCGGGATTGTGATGGCCCCGTCGATGTAGGTGCGAGAGACGGAATATTGAGCCTTCAGTCTTTACTTCAACTGTCAACCGGTAGCTGTAACTTCTCGTTATTCACCCAATGTATTTCCTAGCTTCATTGTGGTGTAAGTTGCCATGGACACCGGTGGCATTCGCCACATCCCGGTCGAAGACACCATGATGGTCGAGGGAATCATTGATGGCATCTTCCCCACATTTTGGTGATCACAGGGGAAGACATCCCGGTATGGTCCGAGGCAACATGATGTCCACGGTTCGTTTTTGTCATGGCGGAAATTCAAACTTTTTGACCACGAGATCTCAGAGTGTCAGCGTTACCGGTTGCAGATTGTCATGATAGCTTCAAGAATTGATGTAACACAAGATAAACATTGAAAAGGGCTTGAATGCACGCAAGTGTCAGCGGACATTTGATGCAATCCATCGAATGGGTGTCCGATAAGAAGGGCGTTATCGATAAGGCTTACACCAGATAAGCGAAGTGGGCCTGGTGGAGAGCGGCTGCTGGGAAGACCGATGCACGCTAACAAAATGCCCCATAAGGTTGCGCTTCAGTGGGCAGGCAAGGCCTCTGGCGTCCAAGGACGCTGGGGAAATTTTTCGAAACCGCCAACGTCGATATCTTATCGTTTGTCGCGGTCATCCAGATTTCCATCGACAATTCCAGAACCGTAAGAATTGAAGCTATCGCGTTTAACCTCCGCTCCCACCGAGTCGCCGCCATCTTGCTTCCTCAGCAGTCATTTCCCATTCACCTCTCCGCTGCCTTTACCGGTTTGCCAAAATGAGTTGCTCTTGCAACACCGCCGCGCTGCGGATCTTTGTCCGAAACGTCGCCAACATCCAAGTACCCTCATCTAAACAAGTCACCCCAAGAGCGCTTTCCGGCATTCACAGGCCAAGAACTACATCTCTACCATTCCATACACGATCTCTACACACAACGCGCGCTGCCCGAACCGACTCCACAGAGGCTGTCTCCGAGGAGGCACCAACGGCCACAACGAAATCAGAAAAACCGAAACTGCTCTTCAGAAAAACCAATGCTCCTGCCAACCCTAACTGGAACGGGGAGCAGCCTCCAAGACGCCGGGACCACAAGCCTCGGGAGTTTACAAAGTCCAGGCGAGACCATGAAGCGCCCACGGCCCAAGAAGAAGGAGACCATGCGGAGTCTACAAAGAAGAAGATCAGGTGGAGAGACCTACCAGAAGAGGAGCGTCGAGAGCTCTACGCCAAATCAGGCAAAGAGATGCCGGACGAGGCCGAGAGGCAAGCGCGGAAGCAAGAGCGGCAGCAGCAAAAGCTGAGGGAGTCGCTCGAGGAGCCCAAAAAGTACAACCCGTCCAACCCCAAGCGAGAGGACTGGCAGCACCAGAAGAACGCTCTGAAAGAAAAATTCCCGGAAGGGTGGAAGCCGCTCAAGAAGCTGTCGCCGGACGCGCTGGAGGGCATCCGGGCGCTGCACAAGCAGTTTCCCGAGGAGTACACGACCGAGGTGCTATCCAACAAATTCCAGGTGTCGCCCGAGGCGATCCGCAGGATCTTGAGAAGCAAGTGGAGGCCGGACCCGGAAGAGGAGATTGAGCGCCAGGAGAGGTGGTTCAAGCGCGGCACGCAGATTTGGCAACGGTATGCCGAGTTGGGCGTGAAGCCGCCCAAGAAGTGGCGGGAGCAAGGGATTAAGCCGAATAAATACTGGAAGGAAGGGGAGGAGAAGACGTTTAAGGATCGCCAGATTGCGAATGTTAAGCTGCATCGGAGCTTGTTGTGAAAAATGGAGTCACTCCTTACTCTACTACTTACCTACTCTTGGGCATGAATGAAAGACTTGGCTTTAGCGGCGTGGCAGTACGCAGGCAAGCAATCATATCACCCCTCAACCCAAGTTACGGCCGACTGTATTAATAGAAAAAAACCGTTTCCAACAACCATGATCTGATATTATGGCACATCAAAATCACGGGACACTTGATCACCCAACCCACTGCACAAGCAGGAAGCTATCCATCCATCCATCTTTGAGAACCTACCAATCCCCACTGGAGATACCTACCTCTACACATAAAAAGTGATGACGAATGCGGCTCGTCCAGCCACGTGGTTAGGACGTGAGAGACGAACCCTTATAGCGGTCAAATAGTTTGTGCTTGAAATAGAAGCTGGTCGGATCCCATCGGAGTGGTCAGGCTGGAGTCGGCGCACATGCTCAGTCAGACGGAACTTCGACCTTCCGACTTTGCGATGAAGATACCCTCAAATCATGACTTTTGTCAAGACATTTTTCAGATCGGAACTACTATCTTGGGCAACCGATAACCGTCTGTGCGAGAGCCGAGCTGGATAGCTGGATCTAACGATGCGACGGTGATGCCGCGGCAAGCAAGCCATCCGGTACTATTTTTCACTTTTCTTCGCTTCCGTCATTATTATTCCCTGTCCGTCAATCAACGCCTACGCACGTAAACGTACATACGGGCTCCCAGTCCCATCGAATTCCTAGCCTTCCGCATTGACTTAAGCCCTACGGCCCGACGAGAAAAGCCATGAAAACGCCATGGGTTTGACACGCTGGGACATGGAATGAAGATCTGGGAAATTGGCACTCAATCGACATTTGACACCGTATCTTGTTTTGTGTACGGATCTCTCTGTCTGCTTATGTGGGAGTGGGGATTTCAGCCCCAGACGAAGCTGTAGGGTTCATCTCCAGTCAATGTATGTTGGTGGTGGTGGTGTGGTTGTCTCTCGGCTCGGCTGTCTCTCCGAAGGTCTCGCCCCCCGTCGTGTCCGTGCCCAGACTACTAACACAAGGCCTGGACAGCACGTTTTTTTTTTTTTTTTTGTTCTCCTCTGTGATGCCAAATTTGGAAACTTCCACTTCTTCTTCTTCTTCTCCTGGGGCGAGGGGGCTAATGTAAGAATACCCTGTTCCTGTTCACATAGGTAGGTATTTTTAAGCACGGGGTATCAAGTGTATTGATAACCGAGGGCGAAGGAACATGATATCCTCATGACCACCTGATTTTTCTAACACTTTTACCTCGGAAGGAAAACAGCAAAAAGGAAAAGACTCGGTCGACTTTAGACCGGCCATGTGGGGACATACTGGGGAAAGGAAAAATCAATGCGACAGTTTCACGTTTGCCGGATTCAAGGAGAAGATGAGCGTTTATAAAGGCGACTCGTGAGGAGAAAGGCAGAATGGTAAAAGCCGATCATCCTCAGCGTCTCGTCAGCGGGAAACATGTGGGAGGGCATGGCATTCCACTGCAGTTGTCTTTCTCTGAAGCTGTTTGGCGGCGGCGGCGAGAACTGAGTGAGGACGGAGGACGGACTCAGCTGCGGGCGCCTATCAGTTCGAAGATCCAATCGATAAACAGGAAACTGATGGGACTCGATGTCGAGATGGGCGGCCCATCATCCAAGCCACCTACCGAGTTCGGCCAAGTCTTGTTTCTATGTATAAAATAAGGATTAGACGCGATGTGACTTGTGCCCGCATAGCGTCTGCATCTCGGAATTCTTGAGGGTGATTGGTCAGTGTGGGCGCTTGCGCCTGCACCATACAAGCATCGACAGGGGAGCAGGGGGAGGTGATGGACTGTGGTGGACTGTGGTGGACGGCGTGGTGGTGAAGAGGGCCAAAACCAACCAGCCAACCAACCAACCACAGAGTTTTGTCCGTCTGCGTTCACGGTGGTGTCACCATCCTTTGCGTTCCCTTTTTTCTCTTCTTCCCTGTCGTCGTCACCGAGGAACATTGGAAATGGAAGGGATTTCGCGCTCAGCTGGAAGTATAGGAGGGGGCGAGGGGCTTTCCTTGTGAGCTTGTCCTACCACAGGACTGGATCGATACAGATGAAGAGGAATGAACCGGTTGGTTGCTGCCGGTTACTGTGCGATTTCAGGTTCAACCATCTCCTCCTAGACTTCCCGTCGGAGGCTGCATGTGGATAGGATGGCCTCGACGATGGGGACATGGATGACGGACCGCGCGGCGACTGGGGTTCGAGGAGTGTGTCCTCCGTCGGTTCAGAGGCTTGTTGGGCGGGTGTTATGTGTGAACATGGGGAGGAGCATAGCTCATGGCGCTTCCACAACGCTTCCCCTCCTCAGCCCTCTCTTCCTTTTTTCATACTACACTACAATATTTCTCACCAACCTATACTCATCTACCACCAACTGGCAACGACTGGTCTCCCGTCCGTCAATAGTTGCCCTCCCTGATCCGCCAGCCCTCCCGCCCACACCAATTGCCGCCGCCGCCAGCACGCATCCGTGCTACATAGTGATACTATCCGGCACCTCTGAAGGATCTGCTGCTCGTTGGGCCCATCATATCACACCATTTAATATACTACTACCGTTCTATATAGCCGCCCGTGTCCCCCTCGGCATCCCCCTCCCCTACGCACGTTTTTCCATTTTTCTCTGTTGTTTCTCGCTTCCTTGGTTCTAGATTCCTCAAAGAGGGTCTCCAGCCTGCCAGTTGCTCAGTTGGTGGGCTTTGACGACTCTGTGGAATTTGTTTTGCTTCTCTCTTGAAAGACTTTCATTGCAAACTGTTATAATCAACAAGAGAAAGAAAAGCAAGCAAGCACGGGAACTGGAACGAACCGAATGAGAAACAACCCGACATTCTGGAAATGTCGACTCATCAATCCCAGCCCAGCAGCCCGCCCAAGAGGCCAAGGCTTTCCCTTCAGATCAAGACCTTCAATGGTTCGAGTGTCAGGACATCCAGGACGCTGGCCGCCGCCGTGGACGTCAAGTCTCCTACAGCCTTCAACACACTGTCGAATGTTTACGCCACCGCTGTGGATAGGTCGACGCCAATCCAGGAGCATGCCCCGGCAACAGCACTATCAGGGGGGAGGCCGATGCTGCGCCTCCAAACCCAAGCTGGCCAAGATGGCGGAGCAGCAGTATCCAAGGACCGTCGACTACAAACTCCTTATTTGGGCCCATATCTCGACACTCCTCTCACGGCGCAACCAATGTCACCTGCCATTGCAACAGCACAAAGCCAGATGATGTTTCCTAGTGCCATGACGGCGACACCACCACTTTCCGCCCAGCCGCAAGAGCAAAACGGCCCTCGCGTGTTTACCTTTGAGTCCAACAACACCAACAACAACACCAACTACAACAATAACAACAACATGACACAGCAACCGTCACTTACCCTCAACACCACCACACCACAAGCATCAGAGATGCCTTCTTGTTCAGAAACGCCCAGGAGGCGAACCACCTTCCCATCCAACGTCAAGCTCCCCTACACCCACCCGCGTTCCCTCCGCAGCATCCTCCGCAACAGCCCCCTCGCGCCCTTGACCTGCCAATCCCCCAACTCTTCCAGACGCCAGTCTCTCCGGCTCCAGGAAAAGGCCGCCCGGCGCGTGGCCTACAACAGCCCGCTGTGCGAGACCATCACCACAAGCAAGTACACCAAGTCGCACGTGGACCTGCTGGCCGAAGACTCCGGGACGCCCACCACGCCCACGGCTAGATCCGTCTCATCCTCCTCCTCCTCCTGCTCTTCATCGTCAGACGGCGAGGAACTGCTAGACCAAACCATGGCCTACACCGGCAACGAGACGCGCGACGGTGGCCAGACTCCGGGCCCTTACGAGGAAATGCGCAGACGCATGGCGGGCATGCACGCGTCGACGCCCATCTCGCTTTCGCCCACGAGTGGGGGGATACGCAAGCAGCGCGGTGGTGCCGGGAAAAAGAGGGAGAAGAAGCGGAGGTGGGTGTGGACGATCGGGAAGGACGCCGAGGACGCGGAGCTGGAGGAGTGCGGGAGCCCGGTGGTGCCCGGGACGACGGCGGTGGCGGATTTTTTGAGGCCGAACGCGGTAGCCGAGAAAAAGGAGGCCATGGTGGGCGTGCCGGTGTTGGCGGTGCCGATGCCGCCGAGGGCGAGGACGAGGGCGCAGACGCAGGCGCAGTCTTCTGGGCAAACTGTTGTTGCTGGGATTGTTGCTGGGAATAAGGCTGCGGCTGGGGCTGCGGCTGTGGCATTGCAAATGCCCAAGTTGCCGGGGCCGGGGCCGGCTAGTAGGAGGCTAAGGCCTGCTTTGAGCTTGCCTTCCATGTCTTTGCCTGTTGTGCCTGTTGTGCCGGTGTCTGCGCCTGCGCCGGTGGCTGCTGCTGCTCCAGCACTGCCCGTGGTGCAACCACAACAGCAGCAAACACAAATGCAACAATCACCACCCCAGCAACACCAGCAACACCAGCCGCAACAACAACCCGAGCCCCTTCATCACCAAACACAATCCCGCGCCACACTCACCCCCGAACCCACGCTCTCACAACAACACATAGAACCCCACACCCCCAGCATGGAATCCGTCACCAGCATGACCAGCATCATGTCCCAAGCCGAGTCTTTGTTGTCCGAGGACTCCGTCTTCGACACCTCGTCCGTGTATAACGGGGACGTGGAGATGTCGGATGCTAGCAGCGTTTATTCTGCTGGTGATAACGAGTCCTCGTTTGGTGCGGATGGGGAAGATGGGGATACCAAAACCAAATTTGGTGCTGCCTACGAGAATTACTTGAAGGTTAATGGAAACAACTTCAACTTCAATGGGGGTATCGGGAATGGTGGTAGGGGAGGAAGTGGTGATCAGCCATGTCACTCGTCGGATATGGATACGGATATGGATACGCCTACGGTTGGGGGAAGGCCGGGGTATGCAGTGGAAAGGTTGGGGTTGGGGATTTGTTAGTTAGATATACAGAGCATGGGATATGGGATGGATATGCATATGGGAGGTTTAGCTACTTCTTACTTGGTTGTTATTATGTTTAGGGTTTAGGTGTAAAAGGGGTATGGAAAGGGAATGGGTTTGGATATGGTTATGGTTATGGACATGGACATGAACGTGATGGGATCTACATGATGATGGATGGAAATGAACTGGCTGGATCAGAGATGGATCCCTTTTGGGGATATGAAGGCGTAAATCAAACAAACCATTTTCACATATGTACACACAAAACTCTCTTCAACAATTTATGCCGTGATGTCTTCTTCGCTTTCATCTTCTCAATGCCCTCTAACAGACGACGGATGTTTGGCCGACATGCTACACACTAGCGCCATTCGTCTTCCAACCCATATCTCCACGTTGCATTGGATGTTGCAGATAGCTTCCTTCACACGTGTGAAGTGGACAGTCTAGATTGCGTACACTGCCTACAGTTCAGGCTCTGCAGACACCCTTCTCGAAGCGCACGGCAGAACATTGCCCGCCGAATATCGTGGGATGCCAACATGGGGAGCATGGGGGAGTAAACAAAGACGTATGCCTAGTTGTAGACATGTAAGACGGGCCAATCACAACACCAGCACACCAACCAACAAGCCGTGAGTGTTGTTAGGTAGTCTTTTCATCTTTCTTTTGCTCCGAAGCACAGCATCTTGAGGGTATCCGCAAATAACTTTCTCTGTCAACCTGTCAACAACCAGCCTGCTAACGTCATCCCGCAAAGTTCCAGACCAACAAACGACAGCACCGAGAACGGAAATGGCAAGACAGACGGAACTTGACGGCGGGGATGGACGAGACGGAGTGAACCGCTGCAAGTTCCTCCTTGTGCTCGCATTCGCTCGTTCAGTGGAGATGACAGCCAAGACAGCTTTCACACTGCCCGCAGTAGCCCGCTGTACTATGTAGCTTGGCAGTTGACGTTACGCACAATGGAATAGCTGCCACAATGACGTCATAGCTTTAGATCTTCCAGGAGTAAGACGCACAACATCACAACTTGAACCTCTTCGTGCGAGAACCGTCTGGGCGCAAACAACCACAATGCAATTGAAAGGTTCACCATTGGAATGTTTATGTGCACATGGCAGCATCTCTGATGGATCTCTCGGTTGGGTGGTAATTGGGTCCCCATGCCAAACTCTCCAAGTCTTTGGAAAGGTGAGGAATCTCGACAGAGATGAGATGATGACAGTCGAGCGATCTGGGATCTGGATGATGACGGCGATCGGATCGACTTCATATGTTTCGCTTCTTGCTTTTTCCCATTGGACATTGGGGCTTGGCTGAGGCAGAGCACAGTCTTGGGGGAGAGCTATCAGAGGGGGGATTCTCAAGTTGATACTGTACAACCCTCTTTATACTTGTTCTACAATACTGGATCTGTCCAAGTGGATTGAAGCCCCCATCACCCTATCCGGTCCCTGGCCCACGTCAACAAGCTCCCATCCACCCATCTTGCCCGTCCTGCCATTCCGTTTCGTTCGTCTCATGTCTCTGATTCCTGCTTGTTTTTCCACAACCTAATAGTGTAGGAATACTACTGCAGCTACCCTGGAGACCTGATGCGCCCCCTACGTAACACTCTTACCATTTGCGGGGAGCTACGTGATAAGCTATAAACTACATCCACTTTCCCATCCACCTTCATCTTAATGTTTGACGTCCCCTCGTTTCCTGTACCACAAGTACCAGTCCCATCCAGGTCTTGTTTCCTCTTCGTCTTCGATACTCCGCTGCATTCCTACTCTATATCACCGCAACCTTATCCTTATCGATTCCTTCCTATTCCTCAAACGGTGATTGTGGCCTATCAACAAGATCTGGAGGGGGTATATCAACTACTCCCCTCGAGTTAATACAGAACAGCAACATTTTCTATATGTGATATCATCATCCAAAGGAGACTGATACATTGTGAGCTTGTTCGAACGACAGCAGGAAAACATGGACGGCCCGGAAGCGCGGCACTACCCCGGAGGTCAACCCTACTCGGGCACCAACCGCGTCCCCAACATCAAGCAATTCGTCGAGAGTCTTGATAGAGACAAGAAGGAACGCGATGCCAAAGTCGAGGCCGACTTGCGCCAGAATGGCCAAAATGGAGAGTTTCAGGCCCACGTCCCGACACAGAAGCCCGGCAAGAACCGCCGCACCGTCAAGGATCCAATAACCGGAAAGGATGTCGAGATCGAGGATATCGATAGCAACCATATGAAGACGGCCAAGGATCCAAAGGTATGTCTCTCTATATTCACTTACATGACTTATAAAAAGAAGCGCAAACTAACTGGCGTTCCCTTACAGTTGACCGTCCCCAACGCAAACCTCGGAAAGGAAACCACCGTCCAAACCAAAGCCTCCCAGTCCGGCGAGGAATACCGCGAAGCCCAAGATGTCACCGCGCCTCCTGACCCCGTCGCCAATGGCTCCACCAGCGACGTTCCCATCCACGGCGAAAAGACCAACGTGCTCTTCCACCCTACCCCTTCCATCACCTTCGAGCCCATGTTCGAGTCCATCGAGGCCCGCGCCAACGTCCTCTGCGCATTCGTCTTCATCACCATCGTCTTTATCGGAAAGGTGCTTGGAGGCAGTCTCTGGGGGCTGTTTCCCCTCGGCATGTGCGTCGCCAGCGGTGTCTTCTTGTGGGCCAAGGACCTTATCCGTCAGGGGCGGGACATGGAATGGTCGAGCGAGCAGAAGCGTGGCGAGACGGCCGTGGTCAACCTGATTCCGGAAAGCGTCGAGTGGTTGAACACTGCCCTTGGACTGATCTGGGGCCTCATCAACCCGGAAATGTTTGCTGCTGTTGCCGATACTCTCGAGGATATCATGCAGGCCAGTGTTCCCGGAGTCATTGAGAACGTCAAGGTCAACGACATCAACCAGGGCAGCAACCCGCTCCGCATTCTCAGCTTGAGAGCCTTGCCCGATAGTCACGTCCAGGATATGAAGGCTGAGATTCGCAAGGAGGACGAGAAGAGCAAGGACCCCCAGGAGCTGGCGGCTGAGGAAGAGGGTGGTGACTTTTACAACCTCGAGGCTACTGTTGCTTACCATTCTCTGCCTTCCAGCGGAGATGTCTCCTCCAAGGCGAAGAACATGGGCATGCAGTTGGTCTTCTACCTCGGTCTCAAGGGCTTCTTTGGAGTCCCCTTCCCCGTCTGGGTCGAGCTCAACGGCCTTGTCGCCACTTGCAGACTCAGAATTGCCATGGCTCCCGACCCGCCGTTCATCAAGACGCTCAGCTTCACCCTTATGGGCCTGCCCAAGGTCGAGGCCAGCTGTGTCCCCCTCATGCAAAAGGGAGCCAATATTCTTAACCTGCCTGTCATCTCCAACTTTGTCAACTGGGCCATCGCAACCGCCGCTGGCATGTACGTTGCGCCCAAGTCTATGACATTGGACATTGGTAAGATGCTTCAGGGAGACACCATCAAGAAGGAGACCCAAGCCCTTGGTGTCCTCTTCATTCGCATTCACAAGGCCACTGGTCTGAGCAAGCAAGACCGCCGCGGAAGCGAGGGTGGCGGCTCCGACCCTTACATCTGCGTCTCGTTCTCCAAGTTCGGCAAGCCGCAATACTGCACTCGTGTAATCCAGGACGACCTTAACCCAGTCTTCTCCGAGACTTGCGCGTTGCTCGTCACCCCCGATATCATCAAGGCTGATGAGCAGCTCTCGCTCGAGCTTTGGGACAGCGACCGCAGCTCCGCCGATGACGTCGTCGGCAAGGTTGAGCTGAGCATCCAGAAGCTGATCCAGCACCCCGGCAAGATGTTCCCTCAGACTTCCAAGCTCCGGGGTGTCAAGGCTGACAGCTCCATGCCTGGCGAGCTTCACTGGGAGGTTGGCTTCTTTGGCAAGACCCAGTTCAGGAAGGCGCTCAGGACTGATGGCAAGGATCACAAGCTACCCAAGGAACTCCGCGACAAGCCTGAGCTTCAGGATGACAAGGGTACCCTTGAGAACACGGAGGAAGACGCCGTTGTTCATACTCCTCCCGACCCATTGTGGCCTAGCGGTATTCTGAGTGTTATTGTCCACCAGATTGTCAACCTAGAGCTTGAGAACGTCAAGGGATCTAACGGTAAGAGAAAGGGCAAGGAGTACGAGCCCGCCAGGCCAGATGCCGGCGAGCTCAAGGAAGAGTCGGGCGGTAAGCTGCCTAGCTCCTACTGCACCATCCTCATCAACGACGAGCTCGTCTACAAGACCCGCACCAAGGTCGTCTCCTCCAAGCCCATCTTCGAAGCCGGTACCGAGCGCTTCATCCGCGACTGGCGCTCGTCCATCGTGACCGTCACCGTGCGCGACTCGCGCAACCGCCAGCACGACCCCATCATCGGCGTCGTCCCGCTCAAGCTCTCGGACGTCTTCCAGACCGCCAGCCAGAGCACCCGCTGGTACCCTATGGACGGCGGCATCGGCTTCGGCCGCATCCGCATCTCGCTCCTCTTCCGCTCCGTCGAGCTCAAGCTGCCGCCTCCCCAGCTCGGCTTCGGCGAGATCGGCACCTTCGAGTTCACCTCCGACAGCATCACCACCTCGGGCTTCGCGCCCACGGACAAGATGAAGATCAAGCTGCGCACCGGCGGCTCGTCCGCCAAGGTGCCCGGTGACGTCTGCTCGTACACGCCCGACGGGCAATCCGGTATCACGTGGGACATTTCCGGCGACGTCGCCCGCAACAAGCACTCCAAGAAGATCCGCCTGCCCGTGCGCTACCGCTACCGCTCCCCCGTCTTCTTCGAATTCCACCGCTCCGGCAAGCGCAACACGGACACGTTTGCCGCCTTCTGGCTGCAGGACCTGGTGGACAATGAAGAAAAGGACTTTGACATCCCCATCTGGCGCTGCAACAACGGCATGCGGCTGTCGCAGAATTACATCACCGAGGAGAATTATAGGTCTGTGCCGGACATGCAGATGGAGGAGCTGGGACGGCTCCGGTTCAGAGGCCGGTTTAAACCCGGAACGGATCGCGATCATCTCAAGTTCGTCAGCGATAACGATTCGCGGGAGACGATTGAGAGCTGGGAGGCGTGTTTCGCTGAGGGTGTCAGGGCTGAGAATGTCAACAGTGAGGTGCCGCCTATTGTGCAGCGGTTGCATGAGGAAAGTTTGACGGAGGGCAGGGATGTGCTCAAGAAGGCGAGGGAGGAGGATAAGAGGAAATGGTTGGCGCGTGACGGGACGGATTGGTCCGGGGCGTTTGGTCAGGATCCGGAGGAGCTGTTGGCGGAGCAGAGGAGGAGGAGGAGGGCGGCTAGTGGTGGAAGTAGTGAAGGGAGGAGTACGGAGTATGAGGAGAGCAGTGATGAGGAGTCTCATGACAGTCATCATGCAAATGGCAATGCCGACATCATCGGCAACGGAGGGTCAGCGGTCGATGACGATGATTCAAACCCGGACTTGGGTATTGCTGATGGGGATAATGAGCGGCCGATGAACGATAATGCGGGAGGAGAGGATGCTAATGGGGGGATGAACTCGGGGCTGAATGCCGGTAACGGCTCGGCCGCTGAGCATCCTAACGCCAACGGGTCGGCGGCGTCCATGGTGGGGAGACAGTCGATGGATAGCCAGGCTACTACCTCCGCCGGACGGTCGATCAAGTCGGCTACGGGGTCGAGCAGCAAGAACCCGATTAAGCAGTACAAGGAGTATAGGAGCCGCAGTCGGGATTTACATCGTCAGCATCGGGGGTTGATGCAGTGGTGAGTCTTCATTTTTCTTTCTTCCTTCTCTTAAGGCTTTGATCAGGAGTATACTAACACCACGAAAAAGGAAACCAATGCGCAACGTCCAATTCGCCAAGGATGAGGCCTTATTCGCGGCTCGCAGGCTCAAGAAGGTTGGAAGCCTGAGTGGACGGACGCCGGATGTTGAGACGGAGGTTTAAATACCTTTGACTCGAAGAAAGAGCCTGAAGCTAACCTGGGATTCCTTTTTCTCTTTTGTACCATTTGATAGGTCGCCGGCGGTGGAAGGTTACCTTTTTTTGACCATGAATACCATGCCTCTCCGAAACGATTTGATGATAGGAAGATGGGCGTGTATAGGGTTTGGAAGGAAGGAGAGAGTCTTTGAATGCTTAAGTTTGGGTTGTTGAGGGTGATGATGATCGGCTTGGTACGATAGCAGGCGATGACCGGCACTGGCTGGCGATGAGTTATGAGTTCCTTTTCTTCCTTTCCTTTCTTCTTTTGTTTCTCGCGTTTTGATGAAGGCTTCTTTTTAGTGGGATGGGTTGTTGAAAAGTCTCGGAGCAGCCTGTACGTTACGATTGTTATTTTGATACCTTGACATTATAAAGAAGCCGTTGACTTTCCGTTGTATATGATGTGTTCGTGATGTGCCGAGGAGAAAAAAGGGGGAAAGTAAACAAACGGCCCCAAGCCGGGACCCGAAATCCATCCCCACTGCAGTCGGCCGGTTACGGTACCGCTAGGGCCCGTTCCCTCCCGCTGTCAAATAAAAAGTTATAGTGGACCCCTATTATCATTCTCATTGACTAAGCTACCCCGCATCGATGTCATTCGACGTTATCGCAAGTTCAATCAATGGAGTCCCCCCACCTTATCTCAATATTATTGCCGTCGAGAACATCCAACATCTCGGCGCATTACGAATCCGGTCTTCGTACTCGGTATCGGTGTTGTGACTCTTCTTTTTTTTCTCTTTTCATTGAACTTTCTCTATTCCTCTCTTACCGTTCTCTTTTCTCTCTAGCTTGTTTAATATATACCCAGCGCAGAGTAAAGAAACAACGGAAACGACGACAACAGCAACACCAGCAAAGATGTCGCACACGCACTCCCACGACCACGGCGATGGCGGCCACCCCCACAGCCACTCCCACGACTTCAACTCCCAGAGCGGCTTCAACGCCCAGGAGCACGGCCACAGCCACGAGATCCTCGATGGCCCCGGCAGCTATCTGGGCCGCGAGATGCCCATTGTTGAGGGAAGGAACTGGGATGAGAGAGCTTTCACTATTGGTATTGGCGGGTATGTTATGTTCCTTTCCTTTCCTGCCTGCCTCTTCCCCTTTCCTTTCCCCACATGCTAACACGGTCCCCTCAAACCCAAACAGCCCCGTAGGCTCCGGCAAAACCGCACTCATGCTCCGCCTCTGCCTCGCCCTGCGCTACTCCCACTCCCTGGCGGTAGTAACCAACGACATCTTCACGCGCGAAGACGCCGAATTTCTCACCCGCCACAAGGCGCTCCCCCCTCAGCGCATCCGCGCCATCGAAACAGGCGGCTGCCCGCACGCCGCCGTGCGCGAGGACATCTCGGCCAACCTGGCGGCCCTGGAAGATCTCCAGGCCCAATTCGACACGGACTTGTTGCTCATCGAATCCGGCGGCGATAACCTAGCGGCTAACTACAGCCGCGAGCTAGCGGATTATATCATCTACGTTATCGATGTTGCTGGCGGCGATAAGGTGCCGAGGAAGGGAGGACCGGGGATCACGCAGAGTGATTTGTTGGTGGTTAATAAGACTGATTTGGCGGAGGCGGTTGGGGCGGATTTGGGGGTTATGGAGAGGGATGCGAGGAAGATGAGGGAGGGCGGGCCGACGGTGTTTGCGCAGGTCAAGAAGGGGGTGGGCGTGGAGCATATTATTGGGTTGATTCTGAGCGCGTGGAGGGCGAGTGGGGCGGAGGAGAACAGGAGGAAGAAGGGGGGGCCGAGGCCTACGGAGGGGTTGGAGGAGTTGGAGTTGGAGAGGCAGGTCACCCCTTGAGGGTGAAAACAATGATGTCTTGATCTTGGGGAATGGGTTGTAAGATTTAGTTGGGTTGGGTGTTTGATTTGTGGGAGCAGGCGAAGCATTTGGTTTGTGGGTTGGTAATTATGAGGTGGGTGGAAGGCTAAGTACCAAAAGATTGAGGAAAGCTCTGCGAAGCAGTACGTTTTGGATATGGTACATAACAAAATATATCCCGACAGGGGAGAAGTCATATATCATGGCCATGATCTTCCACATATGCACATGAACTACACCTACCGTATCATACACTCGATCGTCTCTGCTACGTCCTGTCTACCTAAGCTCAACACCAAGCTTCTCCACCAACCCTTGCCTTACCCGCTCGTGGAAGTCGTTCGCCTCCTCGTTCGTCAGAGTCTTCTCCAAGCTCCTATAGTTGATTCTATAGCACATGCTCTTTCTGCCCGTCTTGGGATGGGTGAACTGGTCCTTCAGCTGGACATCTTCAACCACATCACCAGCGACATCGCGCACCACCTCCATCAGGTCATTCTCATGGAAGTCATGCACATTGGCCACGGCAGTGTTTCCACCCGCCGCGGACGTCGACCGCAGCCAGAAAGACACATCCTTCCAGCAAGCCGGATACTTGGAGAAGGGAACGAACCGCTTCAGCTTGTCAAGGTCATCCTGCACACCAGTGAACTGGCTCAAGAAACGCTCGTCCTTGGACCAGAACAGACGGATATCGGGGATCTGGAACAGAAGCATAGCAATGCGCTCGAGACCGATACCGAACGCCCAGCCGAGCTGCTGCGGCTGGTCCGCATTGATGAACAGCTCCTGCTTACTGACACCGCAACCCAACACCTCAAGCCAATCACCCTGGTAGTACACCTCGAGCTCCCACGAAGGCGACGTGAAGGGGAAGTAGGCCTCAACCCAGCGGACACGCAGAGGCTCGTCGACGTAGTTGGGATCCTGACGAGCGGCAGCCTGCTTGGCGCGGGTGAAGATCTCGACGACCATGAGCTCGAGCGAGCGCTTGAGGTGGGCGGCGACAGCCTCGGCCTCCTCGGGGGTATGGTGCTCGCTCTGCAGCGGGTTGCGCTCCGGGTGGTGCGGCGGGTTAGGGTCCTCGACCTTGACGTCGTGCGTGGGCAGCTTGGCCAGGTCGGCGTAGATGGCGGCCACGACGTCGCCGTTGGGCACCTTGGTGCGGTCCCACACGCGCGCGCCCTCCATCTGGTGGAAGACGGGGTAGTGGCTGCGGTCGACCTCGTCGCGGCGGTAGACGTCGGCGCTGATCAGGTAGCCGTCCGAGGCGCTGGCGCGGAAGAGCTCGGCCTCGTGGGCAGAGGTGTGGGTGCGCAGGAGCGTGGTCTCGTTGATGTAGTAGGTGTCGGAGCGGGCGCGGCCGACGTGGTCGGGCGGGAAGCCGAGCGAGTCGAAGTTCTCGATGGTGCTGACAACGGGGTCGAACTCATTGTAGCGTTTGTAGGTGGCTGTGGGGAACTTGGACTCGATGATCTCGCGGGTGATGGCAACGGGGTGGTCTTTCTGGAGATGAAGCTTGCGGCCGGTGAGAGCGAGGACGGTCTGGGGGACGTTGTACCATTCGTCGGTGGTGTAGGTCTTGCCATTGACCTCGATGGTGGCCGGTCGCGAGCTGTTGAGGGTCGAAGGTGGGGGAGGGGAGCTAGCAGCACCACCTTTTTGTTTGCGTTGTTTTAGAGTCCGAGTTTGGTTAGAGCTTCTGGAAGCTAAATAGGCATAGTATGCTGACCTGCAGAGGAGGAATAAGATGCTACTCGGAGACAATGGCTGGGAGCTCTGGTCAAGCTCAGTCTGCCTCCAGCTGCGCCGAGTCGCAAAAGCGAAGCCGTGGCAGAGGCCGTCACATGGGAGCGAGCCCCAATGCGAGGCACGGCCCGCATGACATTGGCCGCGAGAACTCGTGGTCCAGCCATTGCAATGTGTAGGACGAGTCGAGTCGCGATCGCGATATCGAAAGTAAACAATGGGGTGGAGGGGAGGGACCTTGCTGGCCAGCCGACAAGCACAAAAATTGCCCAATGCTCAAAATTCCCTCCACGGCTACGATGCCCGGGCCGGAGATCTGCTAAACTTCCAGGGGCCAATGGGGCTTGACATAAGGTGCCAAGCGTGACGTGTGGGGCGTTGTTCCAAAAAGTCCTGCATGATGACATCGTGCTTTGAATCGTTTTCCTTTCCGCCTCTGTCCTCGGTCCCCAAATTTTCACTTTCAGCAGTCTTTTCGGGGTCATTGGCTCATTGCTCGGTATTCTAGGGGCCGAAGAGAAAAAACCACAACCATGCCCACGGCGCTACGCCGATAACGGTCTAGACGATGGAGCCCGCTTGCCTATCGTAGGTTTTCTTCAGTCTTTCACACCGTTTCCCACTTCTTGTTTCTTTCACGTTCACGTTCAGTAAAATACCTGTCGTCATCTCGTCTCGACTTTGTGGACTTGGACCTTCAACTGGGACCTGCTTTCTCTAAAATCAGACGAACACATACCTCACATATGCGAGATTGAGTGCGTTGAACCTGCATCCGCTTCTGCATGTTCTTTTTATTTTTCATTGGTATCAAGGGAATCAACCTGGGATTGCTGCTTGATCTGGAATGCCTCTGTAACAAATCGACCTCTTGGTATTCTCTCGTCTCTACCGACTTCCACACTTGCTCCATAACAAGCCCCATCACGGACCCCTGATCGGTTTAATCGGCAAGAACCCTCGTGGGCTTCCTCGTATATAAACAACAATGCAGGCTGTCACCACTGGCCTTGCAGGCCCTCCGCCTTCACCTTCGCCTTCGCCTTCGGATCCCAAACACACCGCAGCGTCTGTTACGAAGCCAGCAGCGCAAGCAATCATGGAGAAACAGACGACATCAGATAAGCCCGTAGTCGCGGCGACGACGACGACGGCCACGATCAAGTCCAAGAAACAAACAATACACTATCCCTTCTGGTTCGGAGGAAGCGCCAGCAGCATGGCTGCCACCGTCACACATCCTCTCGATCTCGGTAAGTTTTCTGCCGTGACTCTTCTTTCAGGTTTCCCAATATGTCATACGTACCACCAGCACCAAGCACCGAGAAGAAGAACGAACACCATCACTAACACCAATTGCCCCCCCTCAAACAGTCAAAGTCCGCCTCCAAATGCGCACCGGCGACGCCCCCAAATCCATGTCCGGCACCGTCGTCCACATCCTCCGACACCACGGCATCACCGGCCTCTACAACGGCCTCTCCGCCTCTCTCCTCCGCCAAATCACCTACAGCACCACGCGCTTCGGCATCTACGAAGAGCTCAAAACCCGCTTCACGACCAAAGACTCCCCCGCCTCTTTCCCGTTGCTAGTCGCCATGGCCACCGTCTCCGGCGTAGCCGGCGGCTTAGTCGGCAACGTAGCAGACGTGCTCAACGTACGGATGCAGCACGACGCTGCCCTGCCCCCCGCGCAACGACGGAACTACGCGCACGCCATCGACGGCCTGGCGCGCATGACGCGCGAGGAAGGGTTTCGAAGCTGGTTCAGGGGAGTTTGGCCTAATAGCGCCAGGGCGGCGGCCATGACGGCCAGCCAGCTGGCTAGTTACGATGTGTTTAAGCGCATCCTGATTAGGCACACGCCCTTGGAGGATAACCTGGCGACACACTTCAGCGCGAGTTTCCTGGCGGGCGTGGCGGCGGCGACGGTGACGAGCCCGATTGATGTGATCAAGACGAGGGTGATGAGCGCGAGCGGGAAAAGCAGTATTGGGCAGGTGTTGGGGAGTTTGTATGCGCAGGAGGG
The DNA here is from genome assembly GCA_009806015.1 of Neurospora sp. CHS-2018b. Lineage (NCBI taxonomy): Eukaryota > Fungi > Ascomycota > Sordariomycetes > Sordariales > Sordariaceae > Neurospora > Neurospora sp. CHS-2018b. The sequence goes on along the minus strand of RAOV01000016.1, from coordinate 1,258,526 downwards.
GGTGAGGTGGATGTTTAAGGGGTGGGTGCCGAGTTTTTTGAGGTTGGGGCCGTAAGTACTTCCTTTTTCTTTGAGTCTCTTTCTGAGTTTGGTCTTTGAGTTTGGCGGATTGGATCGGTTGTGCTAACGAGGTTGTGCCGCGGACAGACAAACTATCTGCACCTTCATCTTCTTGGAAGGCCATCGGAAGATGTACAAGAAGGTCAAGGGCATTGAGGAATGAGTAGTCATTCGTTCCTCTTCCTGACTTTCTTCCTTCTCCCTCTATTTTCCTTTTCCCTTCTTCACGTTCCCTCCCATGTCCAGTCTTGGGAGTCTGCCGCATAAACGGACTAGCAGCAGCAGCAGCAATAGCGATTTTCCAGTGCATTTCATAAAAATGTGGTTGGGTTTTGATTGTTGGCGGGGACATAATGGACGGATTTGCATAGAAGAAATCTGCATTTTATGAGACCGGTTGGTGGTTTTTCTTGTCAGAAGCTAGATGGCGACACCTCATGTTTTTTTCTGTTCATGTTTTCACTGTTAGATATCCCCTCATCCATCAGACATTGAAGCGGCGGTGGGACTGTCATTCGACAATGGCGTTTTGGCTTCATGTAGTTCTACCTTGGGAGTTTGGTATTTCCTACAGAGTCGTGTTCAAAGCAAATAGACCAGAGCAGCAAGTGCTTATCAGACTCCAAGCAAGTGCTTATCAGACTCCAAGCAAGTGCTTATCAGATTCCAGTATCCGGCGAAAAGCTCATCGTGGTTATTCATGGAACTTGCACTTTCGAAGAGTTTATAAATGTTTTTGGGTATTTTTGTCCCTATTTGAAGTCACCAGACCATGGCGACTAGATTCACCTTTTGTCTATGCCTCGCAATTGTGCGATAGATCATTTGCAGGACGCCAATAGAGAAAGCTGTCCTCTTTCCGTTGCCTAGTATATGTGACGCCTGGACGAGGGATGTTCAAATAAGATATGCTCTGGTTCCTCTCCCTCTGACTTGAATCCCTTCAGAATGCGCCTTTCCCCTCTCCTCTGATTTCAAGCTCCAGCTCTCAAATTTCCTTTTCCCTGTTCCCCCAAACTTGACCTTGATGTGACGACTCGTGACTGATGCCAGAGGTCCGTTATTTGACCCTGATCCCTTCCGTGGGCCTCAGCCACCCAGTGTGATCGAGTTACGGTCCCCGCAGTAAGGGACGGAGGCGCCACGGTTACTTAGTAGATGCTGAGTTGGTGATGATGGCGCGAGTATGTGTATAAAAATGCGAATCGGCATCTTGCTTGAATGGTGAAAGTGTTGTGTTGTTAATCGAAGTGCGCAGCTCAGAAACCGCGCCGCAAAGATACCGCAGATACCCAAAACCTCCCCAAAAAGACATGCGCAATGACCTCGCAAGCCATCGGGAGGAGTAATCGACGTCGTAAATCGCAAATTGTAAGCAGATGATGCTCAAGACCAAGAATTTTGGCCGCCTCCGTAAGGAGTCGCTCCGTAGGGTGTGGCGCCGCCCTGGCCTCCCCACGAGCTCTGGTTTCCTCCGTTTCCATATGGCGTAAACGATCCTTGGTCGTTCCAGTTGTCGCCGCCCTCGTTGTAGCCTGGGCTGCGCGGTCCGTTGTATCCGTTCTCTCCACCGTCGCTTTCGGTAAGTTCGTGGATCAGTCCAGCCAGCTTCTGCTGAATGACCTTGATGCCTTCGGTGACAATAGCATCGGGAGGAATAGGACCGGCGGTCTCGACGTTGAAGTAAAAGCGTTGTGGCACGGCATCGTAATCGAAAGGCTCGCTCTCCTGGGGAGGCTCTTCCCAGTCGGCGTACTCCGAAGGAGGCCTGGTGAGAACATGGTGAGCAATCGATCAGACCAAGGAGAATCGAGAAAACTGGAATACTGTATTTTACTTACCACTCCTTCTTGGGATCCTGCTCGTACCACAAGTCGAGGTGGTGCAGCTTGTTGTGAGGATCGTACTCGAAGCCGATGGCGGCACTTGGGGCCCACTTGGAGTGCTCCTTTGCAATACCCTTCTTCGCAATGCACTGGAGCTTGATCTCCTGACCGTGACGAAGCTTGAGGATGAGGGGACCTTGGCCTTCAGGATCGTTGATGATAGGTGATCCCAGAACTTGGTTGACGCGATCGCCTACTGGAACAAGATCGCGAGCACAGACTTGCATGATATCGTCGCCAGTGCACTTGGCGTGAAGGTTGAGAGTCACACTGCAGTGCTCGCAGTACTCGTCGCAGTCGCAGTCCCGGGAGTAGAGAAGTTGCTCGATTCCCTCGGCGTTGAGTGGGATAAGACCCAGGCGGTGGGCGATGAACTCGTCAGCCAGAACGGAGCTGTTGGCCTCGATCTCGACTAGATCGATGGCAATCGTGGGAATTTCGGCAAGCATGACGCGACGAAGGGAGTTGGCGAAGGAAATCTCGGTGTTAGAGAGCTCGAACTTGACTCGGGTGTTGTCCGCCTAGAACGATGGTTTAGAACGATGAACGAGCAGCTGAGCGCAATTGCTGCGAGCAAAAGCACACAGGACATACTTGTGAGATTTTGACGACCGGTCCCAAGGACTCGGCGTCATCCATCACCATCGGATCGTAATCCATCGTTGCGTGTTGACCGTTGGTCGGTCAGTCGTCTTCGCTACGGTCGCAGTTCTCGATCGTACGTTTTGTGGTGTATGAGGATTTTGGATGCGGGGGAAAACGGTTCGGGAGGTTGTGGTTCGAGGCAGGGTGAGTTGAGGTTGAGGTGCCCTTTGTTAAGGGCCGGGTGATGCGAGGACAAGAATCAGTTTCGGCGCGTTGACGGGTCGAGGTTCGAAGCGCCACCAGGATTCCGTCCAGTCGCCAATTCACCAACGCCTGGGCCTGGCTGAGCTCAAGGCAAGGCAGCGGGCAGGCAAACCTGGAACTGACAGGGATTACACCTTATCTTCACATGACCTGGGGTTGACCAACTCCACGGCGTGTCTTTAACAGAGCAAAAAGGTCCATCTCCCCGCACAGAAGAGCCCGCCCCGCCAGGCAGACCCGCTGTTGGAGCTCCAACTTTGAGCATCATCAGACTCGATGGCCCGGCAGGCAATTTGTCGACTTTGGCGGTCCGTTGATGACCCGCTTTTCGGTTCGCTCCCGCGCAGCCGGCCGAGAGGACTGATGCAGCAGCACCCATCCCACTGTGGAAGACTGCGAGGCCCCTGTTGGCCGCCCAACCCGCCGCCCGTCCATGCCGTCCCCGTCCCGTGCTAGCGCAGCTGTCTCAAAATTTCTTGAAAGTGCCTCTTCAACACGCGACCCTTCCCTGTCCCGGACATCGCCAGATCTCACCACCCGTCACATCCAGATACCCAGCCAAAATGCTACGAACAGCCCTCACCCGCTCTTCCAGAGCCCTCTGCTCCGGCACCCGCGTTGCCGCCCAGCGCCCTATTGCTTCCCAGATCTTCCAGATGCAGGCTGCCCGGACAGCTGCTCCCCAGCTGCGCTCCGCCGCCCGGTGGTACAGCGCCGAGGCTGAGGGTGAGAAGAAGGCCGACGAGGGCGCCGAGAAGAAGGAGGATGAGGCCGATGATGTCGTTGCTGCCCTCAAGAAGCAGCTCGAGGCCAAGGACGCTGATGCCCGCGACTGGAAGGTTGGTTCTTAAGCTACAAAAGCATACAGCTGTGGTAGACTAGTCACTTACACGGGATGCCCGTCTCTACAGGACAAGTGCCTTCGCACCGTCGCCGACTTCCGCAACCTCCAGGAGCGCACCGCCCGCGACGTCAAGCAGGCCAAGGACTTCGCCATCCAAAAGTTCGCCAAGGACCTCGTTGAAAGCGTCGACAACTTTGACCGCGCCTTGAGCATGGTTCCTGAGGAGAAGCTCAAGTCGGAGGAGCAATCCGAGCACCTCAAGGAACTCGTCAACCTCTACGATGGTCTCAAGATGACCGAGAACATCCTCCTCCAGACCCTCAAGAAGCACGGTCTCGAGCGCATCGAGCCCGAGGGTGAGGTCTTCAACCCCAACGAGCACGAGGCCACCTTCATGGCCCCCATGCCCGACAAGGAGCACAACATCGTCTTCCACGTCCAGCAGAAGGGCTTCAAGCTCAACGGCCGCGTCCTCCGCCCCGCCCAGGTCGGCGTCGTCAAGAACAAATAAATGTTTCTATCCGTTTCTTTCAACAACCGAAGGAAAAAGGCTGGGCAGAGATTCTGGGCATGGGCTTGGCAGGGCAGGGCAGGATACCCTGAGGCGTCATAACATGATATGACATGACAACAAGCCCATGAAGAAAGGAAAAAAGTTCAAGAAAAGGGTTCAACATATAGCCAGGGGAACCAAAAATGGAAAATAAAGAGGAGAAGGGGCTCGACTGTAATAAGCCCCGTGTACAACATCCAACAAAACGAATTGTATGCAACATATGCCCCCGCGCAGGAACAAAACGGCGTTTAAAGGTCTCTTTACAATCTCATGTATTATATAATGCCTCCTCTCTGGTTTCTGGGTTTTTGTCAAAGCATATACCACAACAACTAAAGCGTTGCTTGTGATGGGAATGGGCAAGCGGGACAACAGGATATAAAACAATTTTGGGGCGTACTTGAGATGAATACATCTTACCGAACTACCTATTTACCATACCACTGACATCTGTCTACAATCTTGCACTGGACCACATCCTGCTGAGTATCCGAAGAAGAGCGCAAGGTAAATACGTCTGCACTGAACCAAATCAAACAGTTGCATAACCACAAAGTCCTCTCGTGAAGTCTCTCGCTTTTCCAACTTCCAAACCAATTTACGTAAACCCAAGCGAACTTACGTAAACCAACAAAACTGAATTTTCGTCCTTCATGAATTCAACAATCAAGGCATCCATCCGACTGATCGCAAGATGTTACCGAGCACGGCCTGTGATGGACTAACAAAAAAGAAACACGGCACTTCGAGCATTACAGGCCAGGGGTCTTACACATGACTCGATAACAACAGCTGCCATATGAAAGCGAAAAAAAATGAGAAGAAAAAATGCTACTTGGTACTTGTCGTACCAAATCATCTCGATCCACCCAGGGGTCGAACCTGGAACCTCCTGATTCGTAGTCAGACGCTCTGCCATTGAGCCAGCGGACCTTTGAAGCTTGTTGAAAAAGTTGCAAAGGAACTTACTTTATGAACCACTCAATGGTTATGCTTCTCTCCTTTTGGACTGGGCAATTTGTTTGTGGTTGGTTGATGTTTATACATTTTCTATGCTATGTTGAAACTTGGAATTTTAATACAGAGAAGGTTAAAAATGGTTTGTGTGAGGGAGAAGAGGGGGATAGGAAAAAAGGTTGCAAAGCAAGCATGCATAAAATATGCCCAAGCTGATGCGCTCCATGCGAAAATGAGGTCCTGTTTTCCCTTCTTTTTCTTTCCTTTCTTCCTTGGGTAGTATCCGACTCGTCTGTTTCCCTTACCCCAGTTTCCCGTTCCTTCTCAACGTTCCCAGGTCATTCTACCGACCCTTCAGTCATCAGTCATTCCCATTCCCATTTCCTTCCTCATTTTCTTTAATTCATGACCTCATGGTAAACAATTTACTTCCAAGTATCATTGATAGTCGCCGTCGCCGCGCAGTTCGTCGCAACAGCATAGCTGCGGTTCGGATCGCTCTCCCACTTGACGGATCCATCCGAGTTGACAACCACATACTTGTACGTGAACGAAGTCCCCTGGGGCAGCGCAACAGTGGTGTACCAAGTCGGGTTGCTGGAGGTGTACTGGCTAGCCGACAGGGTGACGCCGCTGGCGGCGGCCCAGTTGCCGAGGGCGGCAATGCTGCCGACGAGCTTGACGGTCTGGCCGGGGCTGGTGGTGACCTTCTCGTTGAAAGTAACCAAAACCTGGTGGTCAGAGGCGCAGCCGGTCTGCGTGGGAGGGGTAACAGTGGTGCTGGCGGGCGTGAGGTTGGCAGGGAAGGAGGTAGCGGTCGCGGTGGCGTAGGAGCCGGCGATGGTGGAGGCGGCGCAGGAGCCGGGCAGAGAGTTGGCGGACGCGGCGCCCCACGAGGAAGGGACGATGCCGGCGCGGCGGGCGGCGGCGGAAAGGAAGGCGGCGTATGACCAGGTCAGGTGGGTGGCGCCGATGGCGGCGCCGGAGTTCTTGTCGAACTGCTCAGTCAGGGAGCCGTCGGAGGGAGTGTACTGGGCGACGATGTCGATGAAGCCGTCGGCGTAGGTGGTGACGGCGTTGATGATGGAGGTGTAGGTGGAGGAGGAGCTAGAGTAGGTGCCGGTGCTGACGGAGGAGACGAGGTCCTTGAAGAAGGCGAGGGAGGTGGAGGTGACGGTGATGGAACCCTGCTTCTTCCAGACGTAGAGGGCGTCGTAGAGCTGCTCGGCGGCGGCGAGAGTGGCGAGGTACCAGGGGTTGCCGTTGTAGTAGACATCCTCGGAGTAGCGACCGACAGCGGCGGCCTTACCGGCGGTGCGGCCGGAGTTGACACCCCAGAAGCGCATAGAGTCAACGACAGCCTTGTGGTTGGCAAGAGCACGGTCGCTGCAGGGCTGGAAGGTGTTGACATCGCAACCGGCAGCGGGGTCGAAGCTGTGGATGGAAGTCAAGACGGAGTTGATGTCCTTGCCGCTGCGGTAGTTGACGAGGTTGGAGATGATGTAGCCGCTGTTGGACCAAAAGCTCTGCTGGAAGCACAGGACCTGGGGAGCAACAGCATCGCAGGCGCTGCAAGAGCTGCCGACGGACTTGGCAAAGGCAGAACCCTCAACGAGAGCACGGTGGGAGGCGGCAATGGTGAAGAAAGAAGAGCTGTTGACCTCCTCCCAAAGATCGAAGCCGGTGTTGTTCCAGTACTGGGCAGTGTAGGCAAGGTCGTTCTTCACGATGGGCCAGATGATGTTCTTGGCGGTATCAGCATAACCGTTGCTGACGAGCCACCTGCCGTAGCCGATGAGGGCGGTGGCACGAAGGGGAGGACCATCTCTCTGGGGGCGGCCCCAGTCACCGGTGAACTGCTTGAGGTCGACCATGAACTTGGGCTCACCAAGACCGGCACCGTTGGAGAGGGAACCGGACGGGTTGCTAACGCCCTGAAGCTTGGCCTGAGCAGCAGCATAAGCCTGAATGGTGTTCTGGAGAGTGGTGTTGTACTCGTTGCTGAACCTGTCGACGACAAGCTTGGAAACAAGGGCGGCATCACGAGTCCAGGTGTACCAGTCTATCGACACTGTGAGCTATGCTGCCATGAGAGATGAGACACACTGGGCAATTTCCACTTACAGTCAGGGCTCGACTTGGAAGGGGAGGCAACCACAGCACCAGAGGCAGCACCGGAGGCTCTGCACCCAGAAGAGCCGATGTTGCACAGAAGGTTGTTCAGCGCAATGGGAGTCTCGGTCTGGATGAAGGAGTCGGCAGACCGCTTGATGATCATGCTGTTCCTCTTCTCACGCAGAGGATCGGGCAGACCGAGCACGGCCTGGAAGGCGGCGCCCACGACGAGGAGCGAAGAGACGAGATGCATGGCGAAGTAGGTCAGAGGGCTTGTCGAGTAGTCTGTTGCGTTGGAGACCAGGCTGGTGGTGAAATCATGGTTGCTGAGGAGGACTTGCTTGAGGTTATATATTGTGTCCATCTTGACTCGTCCGGGATGTTGATGGGCGACGATCTTGTCTCTCTCACGCTTGGCATTACCCCCTTTGGAACTGAAGGCCCAGTATACTGACGTTAGTTTTGCGGGTTGCGGTCCGGCCGGAGTGAATCCTTGTCGTCCACTTTCCCTAGTGAATCTGCCCTGGTCGTCCAAGTTCCGCACCTTAACTCTCAAGGGCCTCAGAGGACGGCCGGGGTCAGTTCGTGGAGGAGGTTGCACTCGCTGGTTAGAGATCGGGCCTTGCAGCGTCGTCGATGGGATGGGGATGGGGGCGGAGGCCGTTATGGTGGTGCTAGGGTGGATAATAGAAGGAGAAGAGTTGGAGAAAGGGCCGAGAAAACGGTCTTGAGTTGTATCCGGGCATTGAGGCTCGGTCCTTTTGACCCTTTTGGATCTTTGCCCTCTCTTTAACTCTCGCACCTTGTTTTGCCCTGGTCACTGGTCACGTCACGATCCTCTCTTTTCCTTTGTGGCGGCAGTCCCACTGCTCTATCTGCAGGAACGTGTGTCTCCCGCTGAGCTCTCCCTTGCTTGGTATTCGACTCATTGGAGCAGATCGAGGGGAGCATGATAAGCTCTTGATTGTAAGAGAACGTGCGGTGCTATGGTTGGTCTATACAGAGAGCGGTATGCTCCAAGTAGCGGTACCAAACCAGAGGAGAGCTGCTGACCTGGGGGAGTGGAAAGTGTGGTTGGCGGAGATTGGCCAGGACTGGACCCAGGATGGAGAGAGCTTCACAAGCTTCAAGCAACGCCCAGTTGCAGTAAAGAAAGGCCGATATCTTGCCGCGGGCGTTTCTACCGTCGCATCGCAAAAAGGGTGGCTGCCATAGGTAGACGTCGTGATGTCGGTGTGTTCATCATGAGATGAGTGGATGGCGCATTCTTTCCGCCGGTGTTCACTTCAGCTTTCATGTGAAATCGGCAGACGGCGCACTGCAGCTTGGAATCTGAAATCGGCGGGCTGGTGTGGGGCAGCGGTTACACAGGCCCTTTTGGCGCTGAAGTCTGGTTTCCCCATGATCTCGCTACGGCGGAGAAACCTCGATAATGCGGGGAACTCGGCCTGCTTTGAGCATCACGGGAACACGAACAAATTCGCGTGACTTTTTCCGCCTTTTTGACACCTGCACACATGGCAATGTGATGCACTTTGTGTTATGTGAAGCTAACTTTGTCATACCTAGAGTCTAGAATTGGGAGAAACGTATATCACGACCCGCTAGGTACTCCATCGTCGCGGATATCTTTTAGTCGGAGGCTCACGTCGGAGAATAACTCGTTCTAGCATCTCTCCATCTCTTGTCCTAAGCTTGGCGGAGGGTCGGGTATACTGATCTTGTGAGTCTTGACAGCCAAAAACGAACCACGGGCACATTACTTTTGTGAATAGGATCAGTCTCTCTCCCTCTCCGCCATCGCTGCTGCCCACATCCAACGACACCCGTCTCCATCGTACGACAGCTCATCCGGCCGACCAAATCGTGACAGATGGTGGTCTGCCGCCGCCGAGGTCATTCGAAATCGGGCCGTCTCGACACTGGGGAAGTCTGGGGGGAAGGGCTTGGGGCCGTGGAAGAAAAAAAGCCTATGCAAGGACCGCGGACGGGCACCATGCTGGGGATAGCAAGTGAAGTTGGGAAACCTGGACCATCGAAAAGTTGGGCAGACAAGCATGTCGGAGCAACCCTACATACCTCCCCCGGACTTTTCATCTTTCTTGGCTGCGGGCAGTCGTGACAGGACCCCTGTTCCCCAAAAAAGAGGTCCCGCACCGGCAGCTCGGCTAGCGTGGAGTGCTGCTGGGTGAGATCTGGGGTTGGACCGCGTTGGAGTGCCGGACTGCATCTGCATTCGCGGCCGTTGTGTCAGGAACAGGAAGGAGTCCGGTTATGCTAAGGACAGGGGTGGTTTTGCGCTGGAAATTGTTGTTGGAGATGAGGGAGTGAGGCTTTGCCATCTCCTATTATGCTAAACCATGTTTAGTTACAGATCTGAAGCAGAGCTTTTCAAAAGTCATCACAAAAGGTGGGAAATACCTTATGTATGGGAATATCTTCTTTTAGCTAGGACGCGAAGATCAAATCGGGTTAGGGTTAACAGTTACACAGGTTGGGAATAGCATCAGTCCATGACACACGACTTTTCCCAATATCAACGCCCAGTTCCCTCGAGGGCGGCTTAACTCCAACATTTCGGCATTTGCCGCTGTCGGACCGGGGGACACTGATGGACAACAGCTGTCTCACAGTTTCAGATCGCAAAGAAAGATCTGGAAGCACCATCATACCACCCACGTGCCCATCAAAGAAACACCAAGTGCAGTAGCAACTGGACATTTGACATGGGGATTCCGCCGAAAAGGCCGACCAAAAATTCGCACTATGAGAGCTTTGACGTTTCAACTCTCGGCATTGAACTTGATGCTTTGACTCCATTCCCGGACGGAACCAAGGTGACCGTTTGAGTACGACGGTATAGGGCAACCTCGGAATTTTCCAGTTCTGAAGAAACGGCTGATTCCGATACATGGACGAGAGCAGTGGAAACTGACGTGAGGTCAATTCATGTTAAACTTCTCAACACCAGATCGGTCCTTCTTGATGACAGAACATCCCACTTCCCAAACATCTGAGAGTCAGGGTCAAAGTCAGCACAAACAGACGATGGACTCCCACGCAGGTACCAACAGCAGACATCTCATGTTGATGAGTGCAAGCATGCATGTGAAGCATGTTCGGTTGGAATCGGCCAAAATGCAAAAAGTGACATGGAATTATCTGACATGTACGGACCTTCACTGCTGATCTTCAAGGGCAAGCTCTAAAAACGCCATTTGATGAAAGGCAGCAAAACAATCACAACAAAACACATGTGTTTACGGCAAGAAATGTGGCAATTGTCATGGTTTCCCCCAGCCTCATAGGACGACGTCCTCGGCGAACGGATTGGAATATGACTTCCCCTACATCATCCGGCGCTCCCCAAGCTCAAGCCTTGCGGCGAACGAGGTTCACGCCAGAGTTCGGTTCTTCTGGTGACCTGTCGGATGGAAATTGACATCATGGAAGAACGTAAAGTCCTGGATGGCTCCTTGGTTGCCGAACTGCCTCAGCACTCAACCCTAGCCGCCTACAAGTGCAAGCACGAGCTGGCGGCAGAGGAGCACTGGGCACAGGTCCGTGAGGAGAAAAAAGAAGAGAAAGAGGAAGAGTTGGGTGCGACGTCCCGCTTGATATACGAAAATTTTGGAAGTGGGTCTGTGCGTTCTGATGCCAAGCCAGCCCTGCAAGTCTTGGTGGATACCCGTTGCCTTATCTTATCGCATGGCTCCAGCCAGTAACGGCCGGGCCCAGGCTCGTTTGCCTGCCAGTGTCAGCCTCAACTGACGTCCAGCGGTTTCACTGGCAACTTTCACTGTCCTTGCCTTCACCACTTCTAATCATTCAAGTTCTGCATCATCCATCCACCCGCAATTGGAACTTTAAACTCATTCCGGCAGCCACGATCGCGTAGTAGCGGCTTTATATATCTCATTACTATCTAATATTCCCATCAGGGACCGCTCTCGCCATGGACGCCGCGTCAATCGAAGAGCTCAACAAGGTGCGACGGGCAATGGGCATGAAGCCCCTGCCCGTCCCCGGAGAAGCACCCAAGGCTAGATCACCCACTCCCGAAGGCGAAGACAAGGGCAGCACCCTCGAGACCCGCGAAGCCGCATCGTACGACAACTACAACAAGGCCCTAGAGGCAGAAGCCGCGAAGAAGAAGCGCGAGGAGAGAGCGGCCGCCATCAAGAAGGCCCGCGAGATGGCCCAGCGCAACGCCATTCTCGACGGCAAGGGCATCGCCGATGACGTGGAAGATGACGAACTCGATGCCAAGGCTTGGCTCAAGAACCAGAAGAAGCGACAAAAGAAGATCGAGGCGACAAAGAAGGCCGAGGAGGAAAAGTCTGCCGCTGAAGCTGCTGCGGCGGCTGCTGAGCACACAGCTAGGGATCTGGCCGGTGTCAAGGTTGCGCACGATATGGATACTTTCCTTGAGAGTGGCGACCAGGTCCTCACGCTCAAGGATACTGGTGTGTTGGATGCCGAAGAGGAAGGGGACGAGCTCGAAAACATTGAGTTGCGCGAACGAGAGAAGCTGAGCGAGAGACTCGACCTTAAGAAGAAGAAGCCGCTTTACGACCCTAACGACATTGACGAGACGGGCGAACGAACGATTTTGTCACAATACGACGAGGAGATCAATGGCAAAAAGAAGAAGGCTTTCACGCTTGGTCAGACAATCAGGACAACGACAACGACAGATTCCTTGGCCGATATCCTAGACAGTGCGCCTGTTCAGAGGAAGGGGCAGACGGTTGATCTGGACATGCTCGGTATGTTATACCCATTTGTCTGTCTTTCTAACATGATGCTAACACGCGTTCAAACAGACGATGCTCCTGCGCCAGTATCAGACTACATGGATGCGTCCGAAATCAAAGTCAAGAAGCCGAAAAAGAAGAAGACCAAGTCGACAAGACGACGAGACGACGACGACGTGCTATACCCAGGAGAGCCGGAAGCTTCAGCAGATGCAGAGCAACAGATGGAAATTGATTCTGGTGCGACGTACACGAAAAAGAGGAAGACGTTTGACGAGGACTTTGTCGACGATGACGATCTGCAACAATCCTTGGCCCGCCAGAGATCCGCGGCATTGAAGAAGCGAAAGACACGACCCGAAGAGCTTGCTAAACAGCTGCGCGAACAATCGAACCAACCAGAGCCGGAAGCCGCGGAGGCTGGCGGTATCGTTATCGACGAAATCAGCGAGTTCGTTGATGCTCTCCACGCAGAGCGGGAGGAGGAGAAGAAGGCACCAAAGCCAAAGCCTCAACAAAGGGCAGAGACAGCAGTTACAGCGATGGAGGAGGAATCATCAGACGAGGAGATGGAAGACGCCGACAAGGAAGGACAGTCCAAGCGGGCCACGTCGCCGTCCGCCGAGCTTCCTACAGCCGGTGTCGAAGAAGAGAAGCTCGTCGCCCAAGGCATGGCCGCAACCTTCGCCCTCCTCAAGGACCGCCGCCTCATCGACGCCGAATCGCGCGGCTCCGAGCTCGTCAAGAACTTCCGCGAAAGCGCTCACTTCAAGGCAGAGCTCGCCCGTCTCATGAAGAAGTTCGACGACGAGACCCGCATCCAGCGTGAGCGCGACCGTGCCAGCGGCCGTCTCGACCGGATGTCGATCCGCGAGCGTGAGGAGTGGCAGCGCCAGCAGAACACGATCCGCGAACAGCATCAGGCACGCGTCATGGAGCAGCTGTTCAGGGAAACGTACAAGCCCACGGTCGAGCTCAAGTATGTGGACGCTGACGGCCGTTCGCTCGACCAGAAGGAGGCCTTCAAGGAGCTGTCGCACCAGTTCCACGGTAAAGGCAGCGGAAAGGGCAAGACGGATAAGCGGCTCAAGAAGCTCGAGGCGGAGAGGAGACGGATGGCGCAGAGTATGCTTGATGCTAGTCAGAATGTTGGCATGAGCACGGCGGCGTCGCACCAGGGTAAGAAGCGCAAGGAAGCTGGTGTTCGGTTGGCGTAAGGGACGACATGGAAGCTTGATTACGATTGGATCTCGGAGCGTCCAGAGACTACTCTTTGGCTTATACTATACGAAACAAGGTGCATACAACCCTCTTTATTCTATCATTCACCTTCAAGTTCATCGGACTCGCTGACACGGAACGAGCCCTCTAGCGTCGTGCACAGGTAAGACGTAGATGATGGCGTCCGTTCCGTCAAGCAGTGAGTGCATCTCGTGACTGTTGCCGTGAAGCTTTGCAATGATTTTGTCGTAAAATCATGTCCGGATATGATAACATGGCAACTGGCTGTTGTAGGCCAATGCCCCTCACCAAGTAGACGAAAACCATACATAGGTTGGTGCTCACACCAGGCAAGTTAAGGAAAAGTGCAGCGAATTTAGGAGCTGAGCAACCAAGCCCAGAATAAAACATTATTTTTTCATCATATCTATACGTAGCCCTCAGTAAAGCCATGTCTCAAACAGTCACACATGTCTCTTATTGATGACCATGTGCAAGACCCGATCGGATCTTTCGTCCCCAACCGAAACTCTTCTTTCTCAGAAGAACAAGTCGATGATTTGATCATTCTTTACACCCTGATAAGACCTGGGTGACGCAGGAATTCGGAATTCTCGGGGATCGTAACTGGCGAGGAGTGCTTTGGAGATTCCTCTCTGAAACAGCTCAGGAGGTCGGGTTGTATGCCCTCTTGAGGCCTTGTGGGTGTAATCAACACCGGTTCGCCGCACTTCCACACTTTCCATCCATCCACCCGTTCATTGGATCCTCCCGCCTTTTCGGGGTCTTCGATGTTGTCCGGTCGTGTCCATAGTCCCTTGGCTTTCCAATCCTGCTTCCTCAATCCCCCGTTCTCCCTCAGTCGCCGTTCCATTTGTTTCCTCCCTCTCCATATCCACAGCATCTGAGGCATGGGGGATGAGGCCGATTTCCTAATCGACTTTTCCTTTCACCGCCTCTAGTTCCCATCTCCCCTCCTGTCCATTCCTCTAGCCCCCCCCCCCAAATCCCTCCTTTGCTCTACGCATCCTCCAAAATCCTCCCACTCCCCGCGTTCCCTCCAAACCTCCTCCGGTTATCCCCTTCCATCTTCGGGCCCCGGGCAAACACGTCCGCGTATGCCCGCGCCGCCTCCCGGTGTCGCGTCTGTATCCACCACATGAAGAAGATGATGGAGAAGAAGAAGGTGACCCAGATCAGGACCATGCGGTTGGATCGCCGGCGCGGGGCGTAGGGGGAGAAGTAGTTGCGGGCCATTTTTGTGTGTGTTGTGGTGCGGTGGAAGGAGTTATGGGAAGAGTTCGGATGTCGCGGGATGTGAGATATAGGGGTACCGTTAGGTAAGTTGCTTTGGTGTTTTTGTTGAGGTCGTTCGGGAATGGGATTTGGCTTGTGCCGATGGTCGAGAAATGATAAGTATGAAAACTCCCCGTCGTGTTTCTGCTCTTAGGGGTAACCAGCTATAAATCGAAGCCGGCTGAGGTCTTTCGGTTTGAAAGGAAGTATGTAAGGGCGAGATGTTGGGAGACGGGTGAAGATGGAACAAAAGTCAACATGACGTACGGCTAGCACTGCGCGCCGAAGCGACAACTTTTAGGCGGTCAGCCGATAGTGGATCTATGTAGAAGGTGCTGAGGTCCGCGTTGGGGTGGGCCTTGTAGCGGCTCGTGCACTGTTGGGCAGCTGCCCTGGGCAGGAACAACGGGGTACGGTAGCAGATGCCGTTCGTTGTCCATGCGATATTGATCTCGTCTCGACATCGTGACCGCTCCAACACAAGAAGTAATTCATCTTCTCGCACGGGAAAACGAAGATGCGAACTCAACTTCCTGAACACGACATGTGTACCGAGCAAAAAAAGAAACGCAAAAAGAAAATCCAAGCTCAGCCGGTCCGGTGCGGTAGACCGTCTACCACCTGAGTAACCCATTTGTTATTTCGTTGTTCTGGCGTTGCTATTGTTAATCCCTTTTTATAATTATGAGCTTTAGCACTGGTAGTGTGTGGGTGTTCGATTCCCGGTTGTGACTCTTTTTATAATTATGAGCCTGTTTTTGGTTCAAGTTGTATGAAGGTTTGGAGAGTTTTGGGGTGGTGGACGGTAAACCGCTGCGCCAGAGTACCAACACTTTCCGAACCGGCCGAACTTGGTGAAAGAAGGTCTGGTGGAAGTGATACATATACCTGCAGTTGTGAACTTGAAATGAGATGGACGGACACAGGGCGGAGCAATGGTCAGTTGGTCACGGCTGGTGTCCCAACCTGAAGGGGTGGGAGATGGGATGAAGCCATTCATGGGAGCTTGATGACGGGTATGACCCTAACCCGTCAGTCTTGGCGGGCGGTTTTTGCGGGCGACACCTTTCCTCCTGACAGGCTTGACACCACATCGCTATGATTGACCACGCCGTCAGCATCATGAGAGACTGTCAGATCTGAGGCAGAAAGCTTGGGTCAATGTCAACCACAACACCAAAAGCCAGATCATCGACTCCAGTCAAGGTATGTCTGACGGCTTCCCGTATGATATTATCTAACGTCCCTTTCATGAAACTGAGCTCTTATGAGATGCGTTTACCTGCGTCTCGGACTTGCGTCCCATTGTAAGCGAATCAAGGTCCGTGTATAATGGCGAGCTGCTATTTTACATGTCGCTGCGTCTCTATATTCTGCTTCTTCTGGATTACCAATCTTGGGAAGTGTGGTGTTGAGCTTACCTGTAGTGTGTGTGGTACGTCAGCGTCAAAGGTTACACAAGCTTAATCTATCTTCTCCCGCTGTCTCGGTACCCCGGAGACACAAGCTTACAAGTACATCCCACGCTTTGCGGCAGCCTGGAAACTCTATTCCCGTTGAGCATCGGAGGTTGGGACAACTTCTAATCCCGTTTGAGCATCGGAGGTTGGGACGGCCTGACAGGTCTAATCCCGTTGAGCATCGGAGCTTGGGACGGACTGACAAGGTCTAATCCCGTTGAGCATCGGAGCTTGGGACGGCCTGACAAGGTCTAATCCCGTTGAGCATCGGAGCTTGGGACAACTTCATATGGGAAACAGTTTATTCCCGGGAAACCGGGGCATTTTCTGTGCAATTAACTGGTCGATAGTACTTGCTTCGGATTACATACTTGCTCAAAGGTCACATGTCAATGTTTTCTGGAGATGAACACACTGTCTCGTCGTCTGGTAGCCACCGTGGTAGGTATGGTGCTGTGCGGAGGCGAGACCTCATGAGAGGATTTGAGCTGGTTGTAGATTGAATCTGCCCATGCCTTCCCAGAGTCCCGGCCTTTGCATGACAAATCGTTTGCTGGAAGGGACTGACATGCATGAAGATGGTGGCAGCTCGGTGGTTTGTGTTGGGAAGATCAAGTCTACCGTACGTAGGATCTCTCCTATCCAGCTGGTCTGGTAATGAACATGAAGCTGGTGAACACGAGCTGCCCTTCAAGTTCGAGTGGAGATTGCCGAGAACAAGAGAAGACATATAAGCATCACTCACTCCCATCTTTTGCTCAAGAAGCCAACAATAGCCATCAACCATCCCATTACCCCAAACACCAACGACAACGACAACATCAACGACAATTTCCCAACCGCCAAAATGCGCCTCTCAATCCTCACCACAATCCTCACCCTCCTCCACCTCCACCTCACCACCGCCGCCATCCTCCCCCACCTCGGATCCAACATAAAGCTGCTCAACAAAACCAACCCAGGGACCACCATCCCCTTCCCGACCCCCGCCAACAACACCAACAGCAACTCAACCACCTACCCAACCCCCAAAACCTACGCCCTCCTCCTCTTCCGCTCCTTCGAGATCCTCGACGCCTACGGGCCCATCGAAATCCTTCAATTCGTCGCAGACTTCCACCCTTTGCGTCTACTCATCTTTTCCCTGCAGCCACCCTACTCTTCTGGTTTAGCACCAGTCCTCACTTCCCCGATTTTACCGTCGTCCATGAACCCCATGAACAGCAGTTTCTATCCAACCTTCAACCCCACCCATCCGATCCCCACTACGGACCAACAGTGGGAGGAGATGCGCGAGGTGTTGGAGAGTGTGGATGTTCTGATAGTGCCGGGGGGCGAGGGGGTGTATAGTCCTGATTTGGAGGGGGAGGGGAGGGAGTTGGAGTTTTTGAGGAGGATGGTTGGGGAGTTTGGGATTGGTGGGAAGAAGAACGACACAGGAATAGGGGGGAAGAAAAGAGGAAAGGATAAATATCTGGTGACGGTGTGTATCGGTGCTGCGGTGGCGGCTAGGGCGGGCGTGCTGGATGGGAGGAGGGCGACTACTAATAAGATGGCTTGGGGGGAGGTGACGCCTTTGGGAGAGAAGGTTAAGTGGTATGTTCTCCCTGTTTTTTGTTACTTGTCCCTTTTTTTCTTTTTCTGTTTAGGTTCGATTGGGCGGCGTATTGGGGCCTTTGGGGAGAGAAACTTCTTGCTGACAGTGTGATGAAACAGGGTCTCGCCAGCTCGATGGGTGGTTGATGGTAACATCTGGACTTCGTCAGGAGTCACGGCGGGGTTGGATTTGACGTTCGAGTTCGTCAGGCAGATGTACCCGGATGGAGTGGACATGGCGGATATGATTGCGGGAGCGATGGAGCATGAGCCGGTGATGGATTGGAGATATGATCCGTTTGCTGAACGGTTTGGTGTCCCGCCGCAGAATTAGGGGACAGTGATGTTGGGTGTGGCTGGCAAGGGGAGGAACCAAGCGAGACTACGTCTTGCAGGAAGGAGAGACTTGGAACATGGAGGCTGTGTCACGGAAGGTGGGAGGAGTTTGACATGAGAAGTGATGAAGTGCAGAGGAACTGAACTATCTATACAGTTTGAGTGACTGTTGGAGTGTCTGAAACAAGGGACCGATATATATGATACTCTTGTCTTGAACGCCTCCCCATACAACGACATATATGTTGAATACACGACTTCTAAACATACTCCTCCTGTAACCCTTACAAGTTCCATCGTCTCAAGCGTACAAGAAATGCTACACCTTTTATCCCTTACCCATTGCCCAGAACCAAGCTCATCGTAGTAATGTTCCTTACAGGGAGGAAGTGTTCAAATCGGACATTGTCAACGATTGTAACGCAACTCTCGTCCCAGCTGCCCTAGCTTTTCGAACGCCTGCTCTAGCAGCCATACATCCCCCACCGCCCTCCCTCTGTCGCTCTTCGGCCTTGGAAGCTGATTGTTTCTTGCTCTCTTTCGATAGATGCCAAGGCGTAACCCGATTCGGGCACCTAGGGCGGAGAAACCTCACACCTTTGTGCACTACCAGCGGCGACTTTTTCTTGAACGTATTTGTAGTTGATATCTTCGACTCGCCGCTTCCTTAGCCGGTCATCTGAACATCGCCTTCTCTGTCTCCACGAGTCGCCTGAGCCTTCGCCGCTGTCGCCGCTGTCGCCGATGTTGTCACCTTGCTACCCTTCGCCTTTCCTATTTGGAAGATGTTGAAGATGTCTTGCCACGACTGGATGTTAATGTGTTCAAAGCCGCGCCCCTCTGCGACTTGGTCCTCGTACCATTTGAGCGTCGGAACGAACTTGAACTTCATATGGTCCGAAGAGGACCTGGCCCTGGCGAGACGCGCCTCCTCGTAGAGCCTGTTGGTGCATTTTGAGCGGGAACCAGGGGAGAGTTTGGTGCCTCGAGGCGGATGGAAGATGATGCGCACATCGTCTTCGTCGTCCCAGCCGTCATTGCTATCGACGTCCATGACAACGTCGTCGTCGCTGTCTAGACCTGCACCATTCATCGGCTTGGGCGCCGGTGGGTGTTCCTTCAGAACTTTCCTGAAACCCTTGTCCGGTAACCGCTTCTCCGGTGCTGGAAGATGTTCTCTGATATCTTGCACCATTGCTCTGGTGAACTTCAACGTCATGTCGAGGGGATAAGGAGATTCACATTCACTCGGACAGTTGAACCCGCCGAGCCAAACTTGATCGAGGTACGTCCCCCGATTCTTTGTTCCGCAGTGCTCACGGACATGTCGAATGACACGCCGTTGCATATCAGTGAGCTCGCTTTCTAACGGTGCCTGTGAGCCGGGAAACCGTTTCCTTGCGAGAGGATCCCATATAATAAGCTCGCACCGGTTGTATGGATGGGCATAGGGGTTGACAGGCCTGTAAATCGCAAGCCAAGGATGCCACCTGGGATTCTGGTTCTGCGGAGGCTTCTGGGGATCCCACTCCTCCGAAATGGTGTAAAACAGACCAGCGTAAGTGTTCCAGGCTGGGTTGAATGGATACGGAAAAAGGAACCACTCGCCGATCGTCTTATTGTGCTTGAGAATCAAATCGCCGTAGGAACGCGCCATCTCCGGATCAGCCCACGTCACAGGATATCCGTAAAACCGCACAAAGGACCCCGGAATTTCCGTACAAAAATTGTTGAAAAGGAATCCTTGAATAGTTTCCCCGTGGTCATTGCGTAGTATATCGCTTTTGAAGGGGCCAGTCAACTCCAAACTGCCCGCCGCACTTGGTGGATTGCTAGGAGGCAGTTCGTGTGCTGGTACCTGGAGATTCTGCGATGCTTCTGACTGCACAACCTCTGCTACCGCGTCTGGGTCATTGATTGTTGTTCTCAGATATTTTGGAATGCGGACCGTCCGAATCCCCTTCTTGGTATTTGGATAACCAATACTGTGACATGATCCAACGACATGGAACTTTCGGAACTGATCAGCCCGCAGGGTTGACCACCAGCCGAACCAGTTGACCAGGCTTTGCTCGTCATTTGGGTCGATGGATGGATCCGCATAGATGAGCGGGCTGTGGTCCTCCTCCATTCCACCGGAGGAGTCGAGCTTTGTGGCGCGTATTCTGTGAAGTTCAGAAGCCGCGATGCCGGCTTGTAGCCTAGATT
Source organism: Neurospora sp. CHS-2018b (assembly GCA_009806015.1). Taxonomy (NCBI): domain Eukaryota; kingdom Fungi; phylum Ascomycota; class Sordariomycetes; order Sordariales; family Sordariaceae; genus Neurospora; species Neurospora sp. CHS-2018b. Next base: position 1,238,385 of record RAOV01000016.1, on the reverse strand, counting down.
CACATTCCTCAAGGCTATGTCCTCGCAGGTTGATCTCGAACTGAGTATCTATCGGAGTCATCCCACGACTTGGACCGGCGTTCCACAACCTCTCGCGCGAATCGATACACTCTAATGCTAGATCTTGGAGGTATTCGTGGATGTTCGAGGCCGTTACCAGACGATAGTAGAAGGAGTTTTTCCATCGGTGAAAAAGAAACCACTCGAGAAACTCACGAGCGTGTTCAGGCTCGGACACTAGAAAGCTGGGGGTCAGCAGGATTGCCGTGCGGAATGGCAATATCCGCGTAAGTTGACTGATCCCGGGGGGGACGCTTTCCGGCAAGGACATTGACGGATATAAGGGGTATGCTTCGCTTGGCTCCGTAAAGCACCAATACTCGTCGTTTTTCTTGATCAGGTACTCGGAAAGCTTTGGAAACCGGCGAAGACTCCACATCAACGTCTCGTGGATGATGACAACACCAGATGACTCGGCTACACTGGCTCTGAATGCATCCCAAGAGCCAGGTTGACTGGATATGTATATGTGACAGGCGGGGTTGGAAGAGCGCAGCCATTGAAAAACGACTGACCGGGTCACTTTCCCAGTTCCTGACTCAGGGAAAGCGAGAAAGAACTTGTGTACCTTTGGAATCTGCGGCTTTCTTGGTAATAGTTGATTGTAATCGAATTTGTACAATCTGCTCATCAGCCACGTCATAGTAGGCACTGCCTTTCCATTCGTTTCTGGCAAATCTAGCGGAGGACTGAGCGGTCGGAGCATACTTCCACAGTCCATATCTGAGGTGAATATGATATAACAGAGCGCTGCAGTTAAGCCAGTCGCTACCTCCTGGCCGAAGGATTCGATTTGCCACTCCTCACATTTCGTGGGATAAATGAGAAGGTTGTAATACCGGTTCGAATAGAAAAGACCGAGCAGTCGCGCCTTAAGTTGCTGTGCAAGCTTTTCTATAGCTTCTTTGTTCTCGGACGTTATAGCCCCTTTGGCCAGGCCCCTTTGGAACAAAGGAGGCTTCATTTGTGCCACTGCTGTTTTGGCGAAACAGCTTAGCCCAAACTTTAACGACTTTTGTTTGCCGAAATCTGCAGCCCACAACTGATGGTTATCTCGCGGCACATCGTGAAATGTTACCTCAAAAGGGGGGATCTCGGCGATCAACAGTCTCTTGTTCAGATTTCCCCTCGGCACCCCGTCATCGGACTCGCCGGCAGAAGCAGTGGCAGGCGGTGGATCTGGGCTGGGTATGCGCTGGTGAGCCGTCGAATTTGTGGGCGTAGTTGGCGTTGTATGAACAGGCTCAACGAACGACCCACCAATATCCATCTGTTCGGATTCCTGAGAAATCGTGGTCTCATCATGGCCAGGCACGAAGCGGACAGATTTGCGCTCCTTGGGTTGTCCTCCATCGGATTTTGATTTTGCCAAAGCAGATTTCCTTCTGGGCGGATTCTTGGGTCGAAAAGACAGTTCCTGGCTATTCACGGGTGTCGGTTCATCTGAGCTGAGCTCAAGTCCAGCTGTGGTCTCGGCTTCTGTTCCGACCTGTATCCCAGTCATTTGACCACCTGGGGCCGGAATAGGCGTGCTTGATGAAGCTGTTGCGTTTAGCGAGATCATTGTTCCTGTTGGGCCCTCCCTGATGTTGAAGAGTGGAATTCTCGCTGTCGATAGATCGGGAGGACGATCCTCTTTATCCCTGCCGTTCTTCTCGGCCATCCGGCGATAACGATACTTTGTAAATTGCTTTGGAACTTTGGTTGGGTCTGACACAGCCTCCTTAAAATTCTTTCGGGGCTTTCTAACTTTGCCTGCTGCAAAGATATTGACACTGACGTTCTTCTTAACAGCCGTTCTTTTGGCAGTCAGAGGCTTCCGACCGCCAGCAGCCGTAGATCGAGACGCAATTGGAGGAGCGGTACGGGTTGATTGGGGCAGTGGCCTAATCAACCCGTTTGGAGTACTAGGTCGTGGTTTATCCACAGGCTTCCTCGCAGTTCCTTGGTAGCCAGTTGTCGACACGATATTCCGCTCAGGTCGAGGCTTGGATGACGACGGTTGCGGCGGGGAAGGCCTGTCAGGGGCTTTGGAACTGGATTTTGACGAGGCTTTAGGTTTGGGCTCGAGAGACGTGGATTCTCGTGTAGTGGCGGCAGTCTTGGCAGATTTTGGTACAGGCTGAGCGATGCCTTTGAATATCCTTTGCTTGGCCTTTGACTCTGATGGCGGGCGTGTACCGCTATCCTTAGCCGAGCGTGGTTCCCGATCGTCCTTGGAGACGGGCTCCTCTTGCTCCAAAGCTTCATCACTGGACTCATCAGAGGACTCGGCCTTGGAATCGCCTAGGTCTGATTCCGAGCTGGAGCCATCGAAGGGCTCAGTCAACGGGAGGCCCAATTTCCTCCGCTTCGCGTTGCGACGGCGATGACGGTCGGCTTTTTCCTTCTCGGCCCTCTTAACGGCTGCATGGTACACTCGCACATTAAATGGCTCTTCCTCTCCGGCCTCTTGCCTCAGTTGCTTCTCCCTCCACATCTCTATGAGTTCGTCACCCAGGTTGTCCTCGGGCTCCCAAGTGCATTGATATAGCGGGTAGCGTTCCCACTTGACTAGATAAACTTTGTTGTCATCATCGTCCCGTTCCTCGAGGAGGACATCCTCGACCTCGAACTCCTCATCTGGATCGTGTTGCGCGGACGCTGTTGAAGCTAGAGAGATGTTATCGTCCTCGTCTTCGTCGGCACGGGTCGAGTGAGTCGAGTCTTTTGACACTCTCCGGCCCACATTTTTGAACATATTGAGGGTTTTGAGGACTGTAAAACGTAGCAGGCTTGAAAACAGGCGGCCAATTGTAATTTTTACAACTTTCGAGGCCGAGGCTCAGAGTAGCAGAGGGCTCATAGCTCCCATGCCCGCGTCACTCGGCGTCCTTGCTGTGGTAGCCACGTAGCTATTCGCGTTGCCTGAATGACTGTCAAGTAGACGCGCTGCTTTGTAAAGCTTCGATGACTCGATATGGTTTTGTGTGGTATGGATGATATCAACAAGATATCAGATATTCGTTGAGTGACTAAAAATTGTCAGATTGCTTGATCGGTAAACTGAGAATCGTTTAATGCGTAAACTCGAGAAATGACGTTCGGATGATGATTGGTGACAATATTGCCATGTACCTTTTTCTCCGGCGGAGTTAGAAGCACGCAGTATTTGGACAAGTGTTCCTGACCTGAACCTCCTTTGTCGATGCCTGATGTTTTAAGCCGATTGAAGATGGATGTTTGAGAGAAGGGGTTTTGATGGGACTGAAAGTTGTGAAGGGGGAAAAAAAGAGGAAGGAATTTGGACGCGATGAACAAAGAGGTCGACTGGACGTGGTTGAAGGTGGGGTTTAGAATGACCCACTATTTCTCGCTAGTGTCAGGTACAAGTGGAAGGAGACAGAATGTAAAAAGTATCGGGGTGAGGAAGGTGCAAGTGAAGAGCCGTTTGCACAAGAAAAAGGCAAGAGTGACCGTGATATTAGTTCAATACGGTGGCCCAAGTGAGTGCTACGGTCAATTGAAAACTGGTCCGAGCTCTCAGCTGCAGCCAAGTGTCGGCCATTTTATATCAACGCCTCCAAAGCACTTATAACGTTCAACACTCACACCCATCAAGTGCTAAGCTTCAAAACCTCCGCTTCAACATTCTCACCTTTCATTTTTTTCTCCCTTCTTTTTTTCCTTTCCCCCATTCTTTCTTCTTTTCTTTCTCTCTTCCTCTCCCTTTTTTTTTTTTTGAGGAGGTGGAAGGATCCATTTGCACTGTTACCTTACCCCAAAATTCCGTCTCCTTTACTCGCTAAAATTTGGAGAAGGACTAGGGGTCCATTTGCATCACTACCCAAAGTCTTGGCAAAAACTTCCCGCGAAGTCAAGGATGAATTAACTCCTATTGACTTTCATCAACTCCCATTGACTTTCATCAACTCCCATTGACTCCTATTGACTCCTATTGCTTCATTGCTTCATTGCTTCATTGCTTCATTGCTTCATTGCTTCATTGCTTCCGAAAAGGTCGAAGTTACATTATTCGAATACTACCCTATGGTGCGGGCCTAGCGGCTGCAGCTGGCAAGGAATCTTTTTCAACGAAACTTTGTCAATTGACCGTACCACTCACTTGGGCCACCGTAGTTCAAAGCCGTCAACCAATTGCTCGGTGTTTATATGCTTGTTGATGTGAACATCGGCTTTCCGATCTGGCCATGATCTCTGTTACGAATGTACCTTTTATGCTCTAGGGGCAAGAAGATACTTACGACTAGTATGTAGCTAGCGAGGCAGCTCAAAAAGGGCCGCTATATTGTAGATGCTTGGGAATTGGTAAGCAGGGAATCAAAGAAGCATTGGACAGAGGAATAAAGACAGCAACTTTGCCTGCCCGTTAATGGGTAATATGTTGTAGCGTTCAGCTCATGTGCATTCCGTATCCGTTCGTGATCATCTTGATGCTACTTGTATACCTAACTCACATCGAGTGGCCCCTGGTTCACCAGGCAACAAGCATGGGCGTCTGTGCACGTGAAAGTAAGCTGTGTACAAACCCCTTACGGCCAGACCATCTGCGGTTTTTGAAGGTAAGAACTCATTGGAGGGACTCGGATCGAGGCTGTCATTGAAATAGAAATCGAGAGGAACAAGGCGCAAGTGGAAGTCTCAGGGGGCTGGTAGCCCATCGCCTGTCATAATGGGAAGAGCGTACCTTACAAGTATATGAGGGAGTGGAAATGGGAAAGAGGGGGTAACAACACAATGGATAAGCGAGGAAAGGGATATGGGTTTTGTTGAACGCATCAAGTCAATGTATTCCAGAGCATCGTCACCGCAATGGCGCATGCCTGGAAGTGGAATTGCCATAAGTATCGTCTATGTCTCGTCTCTTCGGCGCGCGTACGGTCATCTTGACTGTTTGACTGCCTGGAGAAAGGTAAAGGGTAGGTAATAACCTCCAAGGTACTTGGCCTGACGCTTGGTACCTGAATGAGCTTCCAGTGCCCGTGACACCATTCACCTTACTGGCCAGATGCGGACGGTCATTTGTCCTGGGATAGACAAAGCTGTCCGCAATCCCTGAATGTTGGCCCACCATTGTCCGCACCATTCAGTCCACCGTTAACGCTACTGTCGCAGTTCTTTGACCCTCCAATTTACGCCGTCGTAGCCCGCGTCCATTGACAGGTCCATTCATGCCCATGGAGGTGGCCGTGGCTCAGCGTCCAGTTCACTGCAAGTGAGTTCAGGCGCATTCCATTCATTCGTTTCCACTGCAGCACTGGGTTGGGTTGCACTCTGTTAGCTCAAAACTCGGACCCACTCGAGGGGAGCCGCACCGCCCTCCTTGCCCTGAATGTCTCTCCTGGACACCATCGAACAACATCGCATTTGCCTTTGACACTTTGTGTGCATACAGTACAACTATCAACGCGACAACCACCTACTTGCCAGACCTTGCCTCAGCCCATCACCAGCTCTCCGATTTCCAGCATACCCTCTGCCTCCAGCACCTCTGTAATCACACACCGCAACCATGGCCAACGACGAGTACGATGTAAGCCCGCCTCCTCTTTCTTGCCCTCGCCTGCCTTACCCATCATCCCTCGATTCAACTTCCTTGTTGGGGCATGCCCCCTTTATTCCGCCAGCTTGCGCTAACCAGCCGCTGACTGTCACAGTTTCTCTTCAAAGGTACCGCAAACATACCCCTCCCCAGAAGCTCTGAAGCAATCGCGACGATGCGATGACGGCGACGACGACGGCAAACAGTTACTGACTGCAGATCCCGCTACCAGTGGTCCTCATCGGAGACTCGGGCGTCGGAAAGTCCAACCTTCTCAGTCGATTCACCCGTAACGAGTTCAACCTCGACTCCAAGTCCACCATCGGCGTAGAGTTTGCCACCAGATCCATCCAGGTCGACTCCAAGACAATCAAGGCGCAGATTTGGGATACTGCTGGCCAGGAACGTTATCGCGCCATCACCTCTGCCTACTACCGCGGTGCCGTCGGCGCCCTCCTCGTCTACGATATCAGCAAGGGCGTGACGTTTGAGAACGTGAACCGATGGCTGAAGGAACTGCGCGACCATGCCGACCAGAACATTGTCATCATGCTTGTGGGTAACAAGAGCGATTTGCGGCATCTGAGAGCCGTGCCCACGGAGGACGCCAAGAAGTTTGCCGGTACGTTGCGCATCACAGCAATGACGACATTGTCGCTCGGGAAAGCCGTATCGCCAGGATGACTGACAGAGAGAACCACAGAGGAAAACCATCTATCCTTCATCGAGACTTCGGCTCTCGACGCCACAAACGTTGAGCTTGCGTTCCAAAACATTTTGACTGGTAATATCTTTCCAAGTCCCCACAGCTGCTTTGGCGCGAACTTCCCACTAATATGCCATCATTTGTTCAGAAATCTACAAGATCGTGTCGACCAAGAACTTCGACAACGGCCCCAGCGGGTCCACCGAGGGCCACCAAAACCTGTCTGGCCAGAGCATCTCGCTCAGCCAGACCGCGAACGACCCCCAGGCGAAGTCTGGCTGCTGTTAGGAGGTGCTTGATTCTCCGGGCCGGGAACCGAGTGGCCATGAAGGGTTGAGGTGCAGGGTGCAGCAGGGTACAACAGGGTGCCGAATTAACAACGGCGTCACATATGTCTGACATGAAGCAATGGGGGACTTATGATGAACGATGAAGAGCAGCATCGGGGGAAAAGTACGGACGGATCTTGCCCAGTCTTATTACATCACGGTCGCCGATGGGATGGTCTGTTTTTCTTTTTCTCTCTATTTTTTGGGCTTTCGGGGAGGGGGGAAGGGATGCTCGTCTTCCAGCCTTTCCTTTTTGTTGTTATTACTACTACTACCCCTTTCTTCCCTTTTCCCCCCGTGCTGGTCGTTAGAATTTTCCTCAATGTGGTTAACGAAGCCATCACTTGCGCATGGGTTACGAAAGGTATTATTTAGCTGAAATGAACTATGGGGGATAAACAGCCCTTAACTCAACCTTCCATTGCTCTATGTTGTCCATCTATTGCATCCACAATGTGGGAGAAGAAAGGTACCTCGAGAGTACGTAACGGGAATGGTGTAGGGTCCAGTTATGACATGTGGTGCAACAGCGGAAAAAGTCAACATCCAAGACATCTGGGCTTGCCTGGTGGATTATGATGACAACAGGCCAGTCCCATCCCCCAGGGCGGACAAGAAGAACGCGTGGAACTTTGACAGTGCAGGCAATCAATGGAATCCCCAGAATTTGGGGGTCCGGATTCCAGGTCCATCAGTGGGACAAATGCGGGTACCCAGACCGCCGACCGCCTTCAGCCTTGGGTTTCAGCTGTTCCAAGCACAGGGGCGCTAAGATAAGAAAGCTTATCAGAGTGGGGCTGCGATTGGCCGCGCGAACTTTTTTTGAGAACGGCCTGGCTGCGCTTCGCCCGCCGACGTTCGTGGATGGGGCATCGAATTCACATTTGCGATCCGCATTCTGTCTCTCTGTCAACACTTCAACCACAACCACCAACTTCAGTCACCCTTGTCCTTCGCCCGATTTTGATACCCAAAGAACGACAAGAACAAACCAAAAAATGGCCGCCGTTTACAAGTCGCTCTCGAAGAGCGCCAAGAAGGTCGAGGACACAGAGGAGAACGACAACAACACCACCAATGGCGGCTTCCGGAAGAACAAGCAGAGAGTTCTGATTCTCTCGTCCAGAGGCGTTACCTACAGGTACATATAGACTCCCCTACAAACCTGGAAGATGGAAGACGGAAGGGTCAATTGCAAGATGCTAATTGCTTTTGCGCCCCGATTACAGACACAGACATCTCCTCAACGATCTCGCAGCGATGCTCCCCCACGGCCGCAAAGACGTCAAGTTCGATTCCAAGTCCAAGCTTTACCAACTGAACGAGCTCGCCGAGCTTTACAACTGCAACAACGTCATGTTCTTCGAGGCGCGCAAGGGCAAGGATTTGTACATTTGGTTCAGCAAGGTCCCCAACGGCCCTACAGTCAAGTTCCACGCCCAAAACTGTGAGCACAGCCCATATCCGAGATACGCATTCTGAGAGAGGAATAATTTGGTTCTAACAAAAGCGCAGTGCACACCATGGAAGAGCTTCACTTCACAGGTAACTGCCTCAAGGGCTCGAGGCCACTCCTCTCCTTCGACCTCGCCTTCGAGCAAGAGCCGCACTACCGCGTCATCAAGGAGGTGTTCCTGCAAATGTTTGGCGTTCCCCAGGGCGCGCGCAAGTCAAAACCGTTTATCGATCACGTTATGAGCTTCAGCATCGCCGACGGCAAGATCTGGGTGCGCAACTACGAGATCCGGGAGGTGGAGAAGGCCAAGGGCGAGAAGGACAGCGAAGGAAACGACATTCCTGAGGAAAAGTCATCATCGAAAAAGAGAAAGGGCGCGCCCAACGCGGAGCTGTTCAAGGACACAGACGCCAGCCTGGTCGAGATCGGCCCCCGGTTCGTCCTAACGCCCATCGTCATACAGGAGGGCGCGTTCGGCGGCCCCATCATCTACGAGAACAAGCGCTTCATCTCGCCCAACCAGGTGCGCTCGGACCTGCGCAAGGCCAAGGCCGGCAGGCACAACGCCAGGACGGAGCAGGTCAAGGAGAGGCTCGGCAAGCTCGAGACCCTCACGGCGCAGGCGAAGAAGGAGAAGGATGTCTTGGATACCCGGGAGCTCTTTGCTTAGAGGAGGAAGGAAGAGCGAGAGAGCGAGAGCTTTTACACAACACTATTTCATCATGTTTGCTTGCGACACATCAAATCAACACACGCCTTAGGTTTAGGGGTAATGAAGGAGTTTTTTGTACTTTTACTGGCTGGCTGGTTTGTCTGGTTCGGGAAAAAGAAAGGAAATCGATTTGCACTGTACAACACTGTTCGTGGGGATGTGAGAGATGGAGGGGCTTCCCCCTGTTGTTAGGGGAGCGAGAGGACTATGATCTTTTGGTGGATGAGCACTCGGGTTATAGAGAGCTGGCTTCGGAACCATCACATGAAGCCAAAGACTGGTGGGCCCCGTTCTGGTTCTCATATCGATCTTGTTGAAGGAGATGATCACGGAACGGGAAAAGAGCAAGCACTTTCTCGACACCTCCCAACAGTTGAGTGTTCACACCCGGAGTCCGAGTGTTCGAGCTGGGTATGCGTCACTTTATACCTCGGGGTACCTACACTGGTTCTCCTCAGTGGCATCGACATCTCCTCGCGTTAGGAGAGGGCATGTGTAGAAGGGACAGCAGAACATCATAGGGGAAGACCGATGATGACAGAGAGGTTACCACATCGGACTCTACCTTGAATACAGTCACATCGTGAAAAACTGTCACATATGTAGACGTGCAGAGAAAGTATTGTGTACGTTTTATGTTAGTCTAAGGGCGCCCTCTACAAAATGACAAAAAGTGCTATTTTTTTTTAACGATCAGTCGTGTCTGTAGCATAGTAAAGGCGAGGCAAAGGGGCTTTGGGTCGTGTATGCGTGAGTTGGCGAGACTCTTGTTAAGTTGTTGCTGTTGAAGATAAGGGATGAAGATTGGATGCCGATGCCTAGAAAGTTGTTCTCAAAGCGAAAGGCAAACACGGTCAATGATTTAATGAACAACTATCGTTAACAGATTCGTCCACATCAAAGGCAAATGACCATAATTTTCATGACTCAGGTTCATCGATATCGGATGAGAGGGTACCTCTAGGTTGCCCCCCGAGGAGGTTCCTTTCACTTCTAGGTTTGTTTTGGTGAAGTTCGCTACAGGGGACCTGTTCCCTCCAAAACAGTGGGGGAAAGAGCGGGAGGCTCCGACCAGTTGGGTCCCCTTGCGTGCCTGCCTACCTGGCATGCAGTGCACTGGCCCGGGACTGCCAGCGGCCAATTCCCCATTTCAGCGCTCCCGTTCTCAATTCTAGACTTCAACACCACAATCTACAACCAAACACCAAACACATCCCGATCCGTCCCCCAAACGCCTCAGCAGAGCACTTGAATACTTTCTGCATCCCATCCTTCAGCATTATTACGCCTCTCTCTTTTCGGCACTTCTGCGCACACCTCGCTTGGATTTGATCACATACTCCGTCTTTCTTCTCGTTTCTTGGCCTCCTTCCTTTTCAAAAAGGCATGCACCGGCAATCCTTCCATAAGCTAGGTAAGCCATACCCACCATCGTTCCATCCCCATCTTAGCCGCCGGTTTGGTGTGCCCTTTTCCCCTTGGTCGCGGCGGCGCGTCTTCAGGCCGCGCGGGAAGCCGCTTGGGAGAAGGAGCCATCTGAAAGCTTCACCTTTGAGCCAAGATGGTCTCATATCATTCTTGCTCTTTTGGGTTGTGGTTGAGGGGCGCGGAAGGGTTCGCGGCGCAAGTGTCCGGCCCGGGGGTCTGGCTTGCCCGCTTCACTCCTGAGACGACCGGTGGTCGACACGATCATCCATATATACACCCGCTGCCCACCTCGGAATTGCCTTTCATTCCGGATATCTTCTCTCATGATTTGAAGATACAGGATAATATGCTTCACATGGCAGAAAGTCTGAGCGATCACAGTGTTGGGTGCTTGCTGCTTCACATATCATCACTCCCCTTTGACGATAGCCTCTTTCACACTCTTACCTTTCACAGCCACTTTGACTTTCAGTCTGGGTTTGGACGCGGCCACTTGCTATTTGCGCTTATGCAAACTCCGATGTCTATTGGCCGGCCGCCCAAGGATTTTACTACCCAAGGACAGCCAGGTTTCCCCTCGCCCTGCTCGTTGTTTGTTGTTTCTATCGCAGCAACCTATGCCTTTAGCTCTGAAGCAGCACGTCACCCTTTGTCTTGTTGCCAGATCCCAGTGGATAACCTCTATTTTCCATTCGCTTGTCCAGTCATTCACACTGCGCTTTACTAATACGGTCACGCAGGTTTCAAGAGTTGACACCGGCATTATTACTTTTACTCTTCACATAGTCGTCCGTCTGGGCGGACCATTTCAAGATGGTCGACAACGACAATGATGTCGTGATGGACGGCCAGGATGACCATCTTGCCGCAACTGGCGTGCCAGCAACAAGTAATGGCTTCACCAAAACAGAGCCCAATGGTCATGACCAGATCGCCGCAGTCAAAGACGAGAAGGAGGAAAAGCTGGACGACGAGAAAGATCCGTTTATCTATCCGGCTCGCTTAAAGCGACGAGGTCTCCTTCCTACAGGATGCTGCTACGACGATCGCATGAAGCTTCACGCCAATGCCGACTTTGGCCCGAACCCACACCACCCCGAAGACCCGTCCCGTATCGAGCACATCATGAGGATTTTCAAGAGGGAAGGTCTCGTGTTCACCGGCGATGATGAGGACCTCAAGAAGGTCATCCGCACCGACCCTAGGAGGTACATGTGGCGCATCCCGGCCCGACACGCGACCAAGGAGGAGATCTGCATCGTCCACCACCCTGAGCATTTCCGATGGGTGGAAGATCTGTCACGGAAACCGACATCAGAGCTCCGGCGTCTCTCTACCATTATGGATCAAGGTAGAGACTCCCTTTACGTCGGTAGTATGACATTCGAGGCAGCACTGATCTCAGCTGGAGGTGCTATTGAGACCTGCAAGAGCGTTGTTGTCGGTAATGTCAAGAACGCTTTCGCTGTTATCCGTCCGCCAGGCCATCATGCGGAGTTCGACGCCCCAATGGGCTTCTGTCTCTTCAACAACGTCCCAATAGCAGCCAAGATCTGCCAGACCGAATACCCCGAGATTTGCCGCAAGGTACTTATCTTGGATTGGGACGTTCACCATGGCAATGGCATCCAGAACATGTTCTACGACGACCCGAATATCCTTTACATCTCGCTACACGTCTACATGAACGGCTCGTTCTACCCTGGAAAACCGGACAACCCGATGACGCCAGATGGCAGTATCGAGAACTGTGGAGCGGGGCTGGGCTTGGGAAAGAACGTCAACATTGGCTGGCATGACCAAGGGATGGGCGACGGCGAGTACATGGCAGCTTTCCAGAAGATTGTTATGCCAATCGCTCACGAGTTCGATCCCGATCTTGTCATCATCTCCGCCGGGTTTGACGCTGCGGACGGCGACGAGCTGGGTGCTTGCTTTGTATCGCCAGCTTGCTACGCCCACATGACACATATGCTTATGTCCTTGGCCAACGGAAAGGTGGCTGTCTGTCTAGAAGGCGGCTACAACCTCCAGGCCATCTCCAAGTCAGCCTTGGCAGTAGCCCGTACGCTCATGGGCGAACCGCCTCCGAAGATGGATGTCCCGAAGATCAACAAGGAGGCTGCTCGGGTTCTGGCTAAGGTGCAGGCATACCAAGCACCGTACTGGGAATGCATGCGACCAGGCATCGTAGATGTTCAGGAGATGCAGAGCCAAGGTGGCCAGAGGTTACATGATGTTGTCCGCTCCGCTCAGCGCTTCAACCTCTCGGAGAAGTTTGGCATGTTCCCGCTGTATATCCAGCGCGATGTGCTTTTCAAGTCCTTTGAGAACCAGGTGCTGGTTACGCGGAACGCAAGCGAAGCTCGCAAGCTTCTTGTGGTCATCCATGATCCGTAAGTTACAATCGCGTCCTCCGTGCTCGACGGAGCTAATACGTGTTTCTACAGACCAGAATTGCACGCCCAGCCAGACCCGCTTGACAATAGTCTCCAGCCACACGACTCCTGGATTGTAAGCTCTATATCTTCTGCCCGTTGCCCAAGCACAAGCTAACAAAGCATACAGACGGATAGTATCCCGCAGTACATCCAGTGGGCTATCAACAGGAAGATTGGCGTTTTCGATATCAATATCCCTCAATACATTACACACCCAGAGGTAGAGATAACGAGGCCCGTCAAGACGTAGAAAAAGATCGTGCTAACCTCAACATGTAGGATACGGAGTCATTTGCCCCCAAGGTGGACGAGCGGACGCAACAAGCGCAGATCCAGGAGCTCATGTGCTACATCTGGGATAACTACCTCCAACTCTACGACAATGTGGATGACATCTTCCTCATGGGTGTTGGCAATGCTTACCTCGGGGTCAAGCTCCTGCTCATTAACAGAGGTATGTACATCATTTTTTCCACCGTGTCCCCTTCTCCCATATCCCTCGAGGCTATGATTACTGACATGTGATCCTTCAAATCCTACAGACGTGAAATCGCGAATCGCGGGAGTTGTCAACTTCGTGAACGGCAACCTTCGTCCCGTCAAATCGGATGTCGACACCGATCTTTCATCGTGGTACAAGGATAACTCCCGGGTCTATGTGTCGGCGGACCATGCATGCTGGGCGGATGCCGACTTGAGTCGGAAGGTTATGAAGCGCCGGTTCGGTTCTGTCATTCGCAGCAATGTGAGCGGGCTGGGCCGCATGATGAACGAGCATTTTAAGGATGTTCAGGATTGGATGGTTGATAGGATGCACCCGGAGGATGAGAAACTGGGCGATGAGATGGTGGACGATGCGTGAGAGACAGACTTGAACAGTAGCGAGTTCAAGCTATTGCAGTGATAGCTTATCCTACGACACTTGATATACCTTGATCTACTTAGCTACTAGGATACTTCGGTGTTGAGCACGTAGCAATGTAGCTTCATTTATTAAGCCTTAAACTCCCTCGAAGTCGACCCTTACAGTAAGCCCTAACCCTGAGCATTGCCACCTAAGACGCGTTTTGTCCGGCCAACCCGCATCTAAAATGCGCTTTGGCCTCCCGTCTTCATGCCTGTGGCGGATGTGGGCCAAGCCACGCCTGGAACCCCTTCATTGCGACACCCTTCCACGTGACTGCGTGTCCGCGCTAGTGAGTCCGTTTGAGTTCCCGGCAGGCAAAACTTTAAGCAGGCACTCAGTCCTTTGCGGGTGTCCGACGGTTCACTGCACTGCACCTTGAATCGCGGTCACGATTCGTTCAATTCCGTTTTCGCCTTGCAGCCTCAACCTCACATTTTCACTTTCCCCGAACAACACATCAACATCTCTACTGCACAACAACGTCGTGACGACACGCAACTAACGGACTCCAACTTCCAATTTCCTTACCTTGTCCCGTTATCGTCGCTTTCAACGACACAACACGACCACCCCTTATGCGACCAGATTACCCCTTCAAGCACCACCACCGCGGGCCTGCAGCACGGCATAATACTGCTAGAAACCATAACCATACGCCTCATTTATCGGGGGGAGGGCCACCGCTCGATGCTGTGGCGATGGAGAGAAGTAGAAGGTAAGTTACTTTGGTCAATGTGTTAATGTTGGTGTTTAGAGATGATGGTGGGGGACGCCAGTGCGAGCTTTTGTTTTCCTCATATCTTTTCTCAAGTGAGAAAGTCAAAATAAAAATTACACATCCTTTGACGATGCCGATTGAGACTTGAATGGAATGGAATGGGAACCGACGGGAACGAACCTGCAGGATGGACTTGCCGAGGGACGGAAGTGATGATCTCATGGGACTCATGCGGTACTCGGAGGAGGGGCGAGGGGGGAGGATGTGGAAAGATGCCGTATGGTGTTGCTGCTGCCCGTTGGAGGCAGGGCGACACTGGGGGATCGGACAAACGAACGGAGAGCCGACTCGACCATGGGAGTTTCATTTGCCCATCAACATCGAGGAGCAAGCAACACTGGCGAAGGAACACGTGTGTCTGCTGCATATTATCAGCAGTGTCCGGAAACTGAGGGCGGCGTTAGGACGGACTTCGAATATCTTTCTGAAAGGAATCGAGCCGCAGCTATGCATGCGGACCGGACTCTACAACGCAAACTCATTTTCGATATGCCCGTCGCTCAACAGCCCCAAGGGCCTCCCTCACTCATGACCATGCGGTTGTTTGAGTCCTAAACGCCGAAAAGTATGGCCTTGCCACTCGTCTGCTTTGCTCTCCTCGGATTTGGCATAAAGCCCCGACGACCGACCAATTTATCAATCCCACGACTCTCACCTTTATAAACAACACATCCGCCATTTCAACAATCATCAAAAATCTGGAAGATCCGGCTTCGCAAACTTTTTCTCGGACCGTCCTGAACAACCGCTATCGATCTCGATATTTCACCTCCCGTTCGTACCGTTACCGTTACCGTCATCAACTTGCCTCACGTATTCTACGATGGCAACACAAGCCCGCTTAACAGAGATTTTGGTCTCCATGGGCCAAGATCCAGATTCGCTTGGATGGATTGAAAACATGAACTTGGAGGAGAGGCAGGACTGGATCGACGCGCTGGGGGCTATTGACGACGACCAGCACGATATCCCTCTTGAGTCCGCCCCACAGCAAGGCACGTCGAACGTCGAGCAGCAGCAGCAGCAAGCCCATCCGCCCGAAGGAGTTTCCCAGGACCACGAGCTTGCCCTAGCTTTGGGCTTTAGTGCTGAGAACTACAACCCTCAGCCTTTGAGCCAACCGACTGCCCAGGCTGCCCAGGCTGCCCAGGCTTTGGGTTTTGATGCCATGGACATTGACACTCCCCAGGGCTCCGCCCCACAGCAAGACATGTCGAACGTCGAGCAGCAGCAGCAGCAAGCCCATCCGCCCGAAGGAGTTTCCCAGGACCACTTCGATCTTATCTTGTCCTGGCGTTGGGTTTTAGTGCTGAGAACTACAACCCTCAGCCCTTGAGCCAGCCGACTCCTCAGGCTGCCGCTGTAATTTCTCAAAACAACGCCGAGGTTGCCCAGCCTTCGGGTTCTGATGTCATGGACATTGACACTGCCCAGGGTACCGCTGCAGAGGACAACAGTGGCAGAAAACGGTCCAGGTCCCCAACTACTGAGGCGGCGGGATCAGACTCGCAGAAAAAGAAAAAAAAGCACCGCCCGTATATCGTGCCATGTACCTATGACGCCGACGGACGGGCAACTTTTCCGGGTCCCAAAACATATGTCGACAAGGTCAAGGAATTGCGCCATGGCCGCTTTACTTTGATGGAAGGACAACTTCCTCCCACTACGGGACTCCAGACCCCTGGGAAGTTCAAGCCGTGGCCTCGCCCTCGCGGCCGTCGCCGCATAGCCTTTTGAATCCCATACTTCCCGGTTCAAAGTCCTTTTGAGGTTTTCACTCCCAGGTTTTCACTTCCAAGGTTTTCATTTGTTATAAATCATTCCAGTCGGAGCAGTCTACCTCCGAACCCCAAGAAGGCGAGTCTGCCTGACAGTCTGAGAGCGTCACTGTCTCCTGCTTTTGTGGATCCATGCTGCCGGGTGATTTAATTATATCTCGGTTTTCTTCTTTTCTTTCTTTCTTCCTGTCTTTCTCTCCTATTCTCAAGCTCGTACTGGCCTAGAGGGCCCACACTATGACTACATTTTGGAGCTCAGCCTATAGCCAGGGAGTGCGTTCTAACAGAAGGTTCTCACAGATACGAAGATGGGGAAGTTCGGAGGTATGGAGCGGGCGAATCCTACCGACCGTACAACAGAGATCGGTCGCCTCGGGCCACTCGCAGTCCCATGAGAGACCGAGGCCGTACCCCGCCCGGCGCCAGCGACAGTTATGTTCCAAGTAGATCCCCGCGCCGCCGTTCGCGTAGTGGTGACCGGTTGGTGGATCGTATAGGAGAACGCGGAGGAGATCGTGTGGGAGACCGTTTGGTCGATCGTATCGGAGATCGTGTAGGCGATCGCCTGGCTGATCGCGTTGGTGACCGGCTGGGAGATCGTCTTGGAGACCGTCTAGGCGACCGCATTCGTGACCGCATGGGGGACCGTATCGGCGATCGTATGGGAGACCGTATGCCGGACCGTTTGGGAGATCGCATGGGAGATCGCCCGGGCGGAATGGGTGACCGGTACAGACGCCCGCGAGATAGGTCCAGGGAACCGGAGAACACTTGGAGAAGACAAGATCGTAGCAGAAGCCGCCCTCGCAGCCCTCCTCCTCGCAGCCCTTCACCACCAAGACGGAGTCCCCCTCCCAGGAGAAGCCCTCCGCCCAGATTTGCCTCTCCTCGTCGCGATGAGCGGCCTGAGAGGGCTCGATCACCCCTACCCCCTCGGCGGGACTTCGAAATTCGGAGAAGATCTAGGTCACCATTTGACAGAGACAGAGGAATTCGTCGGAACCGCTCACCACTGAGAAGGACACCACCTGTCGGACCGCGAGGAGGATCTTATCGTCCTCGGTTCCGATCTCCCGAACGCCGTGTCCGTGACCAGGATGATCGTTATCCAGGCCCTGCCTATCGACGCCCGGCTTCACCCCCGCCGCCCAGAGATTCAGTCAACTCATCTGCCATTGCCTCTCGCTCTGCGTCAGGCAAATCTTCGCCGCGTCCGGGCTCTCGCCAGAAAAGAGATGACCGATCAAGACCTCAATCACCGGCACCAGCACCGGCACCGGCGTCGGTACAGGCACAGACAGAGGCACCTACACCTGCACCGCGATCCCCTCCACAACCGGCCGCGCCCACTCCGATACCTGTGCGTGAGACGCCCAAGCAAGAGCAACGGCAACCGGCACCAGAACCAGCTCCCACTCCCACTCCCGTTAAGTCGCCCCCTAGAGGTCCAGCGGCTTTGAGAGCACCACCCACCGGTCCTGCGGCAACCAGGAACCTGGCACCGCCTGCAGCGCCATCAGCAAGCCCTGCCACTCGCCATCCTCCTCAGACGCCCAGCGGTCCGTCCCGACCCGACACCTCCAGTCCTCCCGTACCACCCTCAGGACCCCGTGGCTACGTGCCTCCCTCCCGAGGAGGCGGCTTCGCACCCCGCGGAGGACGTGGCGGAAACAGCTGGTCGGGCATCTCCCGTCACAATTCCGCCAACAATGGCAACGCCAACGGGCCCGCAGCATCGGTCTCGCCCTCCTCTGGCCCGCCCACCGGCCCCAGCAACGCCAACAACATCCCCACCGGCCCTCGCGCATCCGCAGCCGCTAATGCATCATCCGCCTCCGCCTCCGCAGCCGTTGCTTCAACTTCCTCCCCCTCTCCCTCCCTCAGCAGCTCCGCAAAGCCCTTCAACCCACCCACCGGCCCCGCGGCTCACGCCCACTCCCATGGACACCACGGTCCGCGCCACCAGCAGCAGTCCCTCACCCTCGCGCAATCCCTCATGTCCAGCATGCCCCCGCTTATTCCCGGCGTCGGCAAGCTGGACCCGTCGACCGGCTCAGCCATGTTGACGGGCGTCACGAAAGATCTGGACCCGCACCATCGCAAGCTGATGGAGGATGAAGAAAGAATCAGGGAGGAGTTGAATGCCAAGAAGGAGAAGCTGAGGAGGAGCTTGAGGATGTGGAGCAAGATGGAGAGGGAGAGTAAGGCGTTTGAGTTGAAGAGCGATTTGAGTGAGAGGAGTCTTAAGAATTTGGCGGGGGAGGGGTTGGGGGGTGCTGCTTTTTAGTGAATGGCAGATGTCATTGATGGTTACTGGTGATAATGGAGGTTATCGGACTGGGTTTGTTTGATTGTCATGTTTTGTTGATTCTGGTATGGTATGGGAGCATACAAATAGATAGTAGTTCGTTTGGTTTGGTAGGAGACTAGTACGGCAAATGCATGGATGGGTTCTCAACAATGGGCTAAAACATAGACAGATACGCAGCGGGAAAAGCAATAAAATACTGAAAGCGACTATTTCTCTCCAACATGTTGAATATGTGCGTCTTACCTCTTATGATCAATGGGCTGGAAGGAGAACGGCACAAGTGAAAATGGTGAGTGTATTCAGAACAAGGTCGTCCATCTTGTTTGTGTCCCCATGATCTTCCCTCATTGCTTCATATACTTCCATCCATATATTCTCCTATATCGAATATCATCGATAAATCAACCAATACAGAACCAACTCGCTGCAGCCTCTCATCTATCTTCCCCTCCCGGCTTCATCGGCACAATTTTGCCTAGGAATTCCAACATTCTAGGTGAACGACAACATGTTTCTGTTGTTGATGGCGGTGACGGCGGTCATGGTGGTGGTCATGGTGGTGATGATCATAAAGTTGTCGATTATCCGTTGCCCGTTGCATCCAGCAGCTTGCCGAGACACTTCACTTCCACCTCCCTTGCGCTCGTGAGCGTCACTTCCAGCGAAGCCTGCTCTACACTCTCAAAGACTCTTCGCTCTTCGCTTTCCGCCCTTCGTTTCTCGCTTTTCGCTCTTCGGAATCATCCATGCCCATCAATCGGGACTTTCTCGGCCATCAAGGTCGTCAAAGCCATCAAGGTCCCCAAGTTTGCCTCTGCCATTCAGTCCAGTCTCCTGTTTCCCACCTACCACCCGAGTCACATCAAGGGCCAAATACCGTGATGAACGACAATCTGATCCCTTGACGGTCTAGATGCCCATCGTGATCTTTGACGACTGATGAAAGACCCTTGACACCTTGACGTCCACCCATGTAGCGGGCGGCAGCGGGCGGCAAACGGATAGACCGTTGATCGTATAGCCCGATAAGGCGTTGTCAGACCACACTCACGTCGATACCAGGGTAACGGTAACAGCGAATACCACCCACCCCTTTTTCCTTTGACTTCGCCTCATGTTGTCATATCGTCATGCCACTGATGGAAATTGCCAATCATCGATTGTTCAGGGACATCGTGTTCTCAGGCCACTGGAAGTTCTAGAGTCTGGTCAATCCATTGAAGGTAGTTGGTTCCATCAAGAAAGACTGGTTAGGAAGGTAATGGTCTGCTGTCCGGCATACGCGTTTGATGCTTGCCCTCACCAAAGGCTTTTGTTTCAATGCTCTAGAGCAATTCACTGCTGGGTAAACCGTCGCCGGGGGCCCGGGAGCAGCTAGTTGGGGCCTATGGAACAAGATTGCGGTTGACTGAATCGATCACAGCCATCCAGACACTATAATCTAGGCAAACACACAAATCACATCACAATGAGCAATTAGGAGCAGAATTGGAGGTGAACTCGGTATCTATTTGAGTTCGGATATTATTTTACTATAAGCAGGACTGCCCGAGATCCAACATGCTCGAGTTCAATCCCATGGAATCATTGCCCTTTTTTTCATATCTAGGAAAAGACCATTACTTCATAACCGTGCGGGGACGCAACCGATTCAAGCCTTGGAGGCATCGACCTTGGCGACGTAGGAGATGAGGTCGAGGACACGGCGAGAGTAGCCCCACTCGTTGTCGTACCAGGAGACGAGCTTGACGAAGTTCTTGTTGAGGGAGATACCAGCCTTGGCATCGAAGATGGAAGAGGCGGGGTTGCCGTTCATGTCAGAAGAGACAACTTCGTCCTCAGTGTAGGCAAGGATGCCAGCGAGGGGACCCTCAGCGGCCTTCTTGATGACCTCCTTGATCTCGTCGTAGGAAGCACCCTTCTCGATGCGGACGGTAAGATCGACAACGGAGACGTTGGCGGTGGGGACACGCATGGACATGCCAGTGAGCTTGCCGTTGAGGTCGGGGATGACCTTGCCGACGGCCTTAGCGGCACCAGTGCTGCTGGGAATGATGTTCTGAGCAGCAGTGCGGCCACCGCGCCAGTCCTTGGCGGAAGGACCATCGACGGTCTTCTGGGTGGCGGTGTAGGAGTGGACGGTGGTCATGAGACCCTCGACGATGGTGAAGTTGTCGTGGATGACCTTGGCGAGGGGAGCCAAGCAGTTGGTGGTGCAAGAGGCGTTGGAGATGACGTTGGCGGAGCCGTCGTAGGTCTCGTTGTTGACACCCATAACGTACATGGGGGCATCAGCAGAGGGGGCAGAGATGATGACCTTCTTGGCACCACCCTTCAAGTGGGCGGAGGCCTTGTCGGTGGTGGTGAAGACACCGGTGGACTCGACGATGTAATCGGCACCGGTCTCAGACCAGGGGATGGCAGCGGGGTCGCGCTCAGTGTAGAACTTGACCTTCTTGCCGTTGACGACGAGGTCGGCACCCTCAACTTCGATGGTGCCCTTGAAGTTGCCGTGGGTGGTGTCGTAGCGGAGCATGTACGCCTGTAAGAGGGATGATGGTCAGAGTCTGAGTGTCATGAGACAAGGATGTATGTGTGCGAGGCCAACTTACAGCGTACTTGGGCTCAATGAAGGGGTCGTTGACAGCGACGATGTGGATGTCATCGTGCTCAATGGCATTGCGGAAGACAATGCGACCGATACGGCCGAAACCGTTGATGCCGACCTTGACGACCATTTTGACTGTTGGGGTGAAGACTGGTAAGTATCAAGACGTTTGGAAGCAAGTTTTGTTGAAGGTTGCAAGACGATGAGTGGTAGGATGAAGGAAGTGTTTGGATGAGGTCAGGTAAGGCTGAGGGAAGTCTGGTTTTATGCCGGACTTGTCTGCCTGCCCTTCCTTCCTCTTCGGTCCAGTTCCCTTGTTGCCATGTTTGCGTGGCAGAACAATTGGACGAGAGAGCGTCCAAAAGATGGAAGGACCGAGTGCAGGCGGGACGGGGTGAAGGAGCAACCCTTCCAATGCCATTGCTACCAGCATCCATGACAGGTCTGCCCGAGTCTCGTCCACTTCTTGGGGGGAACAGACGCAGACACAGATGCTGTACGCAGCTTGGCAGCAAGGCGGGAGGAACTGACTGAGGATGGGATGGGACGGGGACAGGAAGGGAGCGAAGGAGGTGCGGGGTAGCTGCTGCTTCTGCTTCTGCTTCTGCTGCTGCCACCGCTGACAGGTGATATTGACATGTTTGGAAGTGTTGAGGAAGGAAGCTTGGGATGATGGAGGGGCAGGTGTTTCCGTGTTTCTAGGGATGCAGGGGCAGTCACAACATACCTGATGTGGTTTGAAAAAAGGGCTGTGGTTAGAAAGATGAGGGTATCGCGAGGATGATGATGAAGCAAGAGGAGGAAGAAAGAAAAAAGTTGGGAGGCCCCGAGGAGATTCTTGTATCTATTATCTAGTTTCCCAGCCGACTCCAGCTGCCCTGCTCGTGTCCAGTCTGGTAGGTTATCAGTATGTAATCCCCGGTCGACAAGGAGGGGCAAAAGAGGAGCTCCTCATCACCCCTGCCAACGCTTCCAATGCCTGCCAATGTCACTGTGGTGGCATGAGCGACATAATTTTGGTTTGAGGTGACTGGCACTGACTGGCACGAGGTGGGGTGGTCAGTGGGTGGTTTCTGCTCGTTCCTTCCATCCCACCAGCCGCCTCCCATCGCGGTTGCATCATCACCGCTGAGCTCCGTGGTGGGCTGTGGTGGGACATGGTGGGATGAAGTGGGGCGACTCTTCAATGGCTTGGCGTGTGATGTTAGCGCAGTACCTCACTCTCCACCCTTGCACAAAGGGTCAACGCCGTACTCGGCCGCGCCCTTGGCTTGAAGAGATACCCATCCTTCTTTGAAAGCCGCCGACAAGAGGCAACAATGAGACAGTCTTGCCGGAGAATCCGTGGATTACGATCACGTTGTGCGCTTCACGGGTTCAGTCTTTGTAATACCAATTGAATGAGTCAACTTGAAGATGTCGATGCTGACCGGGCATTTGTGACTGCTCTCCAACTGCGAGCCCGGGCCTTCCCCCAAAAAAGCAGCCAGAGCACTCCGTCACCGGGGGCCGCGACGCCAGTCTCGTACCAGGCTAACGGGCCAGGGCCGAAGTTCCCAGAGAATCTCTTTTCTCATCGGGCCTTTGTTTGCTGGTAGAGAAAATCGGCAACGGGGATCAGGCTGGTTCTTTCCGTCTGGACTGCTTGGCTCTTATCAAGCTATTGAGACCTAGTCTTGACAGCTCGAAATCGCTCATGCAGCGCGTTGCATGCCGTCCTCCGTCCTCTGTCCGAGACTGACTGTCAACACCATCATCAACAAGCATCAACACCAACAACAATAACAACAACGCAATGTATCCAACTAACAAGGACCTGCTCAGCTGACACGGGGCATCCGGTAAGGTACGGAGCGGAATATGGAAAACCAGGACAGTCGGTAAGGAACAAGACGGGATCCAACATGGCCAACATGGCATGGGCTACGGGAAAGCTTGGAGGCATTCGGCTCAAGACCGACGACAGTGACTGTCTTCCATTTTCGTCGTTTCCCCATCCGCCCCCCTCTCGCCGAGACCCCCAGCCCAAGCGGAGCTCTCTGCACCCTCTCTTTCGACTGTCCACGCTGTCATTTTCACGACAATTGTTGGCTCCTTTTTGTCCTCTCAGATTTGTCAATTCATTCGTTTGTTCTCTTGCCTAGTCTTGGGCCAACAAAAGCCTAGTCTAGTTTGGCCAGGCTGAAGCAATGGAAGCTCTCTGTCTCTGATGACTGGATTATTCGTCATGATCTTGCTCCCAAGTGGATTGCATGGCCATAGCTCCCGTTCGGCAGCTCATCTCGGCTCCACTCCGATATCTTTTGTTTGTTGAGCTTTGAGAGAAGGCCTGAAGCTCTTCCTTGTTGTCTGCGCCACAAGTAAAGCCACAGCTACCTAGAAGAAAAGAGTCGGTATCAACAACAGCCACACATCATGCCCAATCCTTTCAGTTCAGTTCTACCATTGATGCCAAGCCCGAGTGTCGGCTGGTGCTGCTGGTTGGCTGGTCGGCCACGATATCCAACATCAACAAAAACACTCCCCTATCCCAGCTTGTGCCCTGCTAGACAACACCCTCGATGGAACGCGAACCACAGTGGATCTGGGGTAAAGGGGGTAAAAAGGAACCAAAACCGTCATCGCCCGGGCTTACCGCAACTTTAACTTCGATATTGTGGGCAAGGCGGGATCGTCTTGACATCTTTTCGCGGGGTAGATGAGGAGCTATCCTTGATAGTTCATTAACAACCCTGGGAACATGGGAACTGCGATTCAAACCCCTGGCTAAAACTGTCAGTTTAGAGAACAGATCTGGCCAATCAGAAGAGGGCTCTGTAAGAGGACTAGCCTCCCAGCCACCAGAATCAGGGTGCAGACCTCCCTAATACTCTAGAGCCCCCAACTCTGGTTCCACAGAACTCTTACTCAGAATCAACAGATTTTACCCACTTTTCATTGAACCGTGCATTCTAATAATTAATAGTCTGACTCGTAATATTTGCGTTTATACTAATATTTATAGAAGTACGAGTATCTACGTACCAGTTACCCTATAACGACTAAATTAATAAGCAACTATATCCTTATCAAAGGAATCCTCCCCTAAGACTAACTGTCCCTACTTCGATAGGCCTTCGAAGTTTTAGGATTGGAGCGATAAATTATTTAGCTACGCTAAAGGTTTCGACCTTATTAACTTCGTACTAGGTTTGGAACCGGCCGTTTAAAAGCCCCCGTTTATTTATATTAATAATTACGTTACTAAGATTATAGCCCTACGCTACGTTAAACGAATCCGCGAAGTCTTAAACGGCCTCAAAGATAGAATTATTATTTATATAATTTTAACCCCGGTTACGGTTGGAGTAGACTAAGAGGTTAGAGCCCTATAATTAATTGAGGCCCCCGAAGGGGTAGAAACTACTAACCGAACTTTGGATTAATAGACCGACAATGTTATAATTAAATTAATAGACCTTATTACCTTTGGTTTGTAGGAGTACGAATACAATTGTATTAATTAGTCGTATAATACGAAGGTCTACGAGTCTTTTAAAATTAATAACATTAATATTCGAAAGTGGATATAGGAATTTGTATCCCCCTCTTATAAAATTAGTAATTTCCTACCCTTCTAATCTATAATTGAGTAGTACGTTAATATTAAGGATAGCTACAATTATAGAGAGGAGGATGCCTAGACCGAGGCCCGCTAGAAATATTATAATTATTTAAAATTATTATTAAGCGAGCTAAGTAAGAAGGATAGAGGAATAAATAAGTGGATAAATAGTTAGGACGTTATAATAATTAACGTAATCCGTTACGACGTTTTAAAGGTTATTATAATTAACGTTTAATTTAAAGACCTCTTAAATTATTTGCAGCCTATTAGACCTACTTAAGTATTTGGTATCTCTAAATACTTTAATAAGAAAGTAACGGTTAATACTTTCAACTTTCATTTAGTATTTAAGGATTTCCGCTATAAAGGATTGAACGAACGACCTTCTATTAGCGCTAGTAAAGTTAAGGGTTATAAGGGAGCGTTCGGTATAGGCCTAATTTTTAACGGTTTATAAAATAGCGGTATTAAAGATAAGGACGTTTAATTTAATAGGATTTAAAATTATCGTAAGAGAAAGCGTGAGGCTATAGCCGTAGACTTCTTATTATTATCCCTAAATATTCGTTATAAAGTATATTAGTAGGGTCTCTATATAATTAAATATTATTAGTATTTATTCCCTTCCTAAAAGATTAACTTTAAATGGAAGCCTATTAAAAAAGTCTAAAATAGAATTAAAAAGAACCTCCGTAACGATCTAGAATTAAAGAAAAAAGTTAACCGCTTCGAATAGGAAACGAAGTAGGGGAATAATAATAATAAGAATAATTAATTTTCTAATAAGAGTATTTGGAAGGCTATAGCCGATTATAAAATAGCCGTTTATTAAGCGGCTTTCTAAGTAGGAGAAAGAGATTTAAATCCGTACCCTCTTAAGAATAGCGCTCTCCTCGATTTTGGCAGCTCCTTCTATATCTTTAATAAAATTAGTCATTTTATTAATTTTCGTTACGCTCCCTACGATAACGGCCTTTAGGCTGGAAATTCCCGTATTCTTATTAAGGGATATAGGGATATAGATATTATAATTTAGGGATATAGAAGTTTAAAGAAGCTTCATTTTAATAATATAGCTTTTTACTCCGATTTTATAATTAATTTTATCTCTCTTTACCTCCTTTATAAAAAAGGTTTCTATTAGGATTAGCGACTACTTAATAATTGTATACGAAGATTAAATTATTCCCTCTTTTATTATTTTATAATACAATATTATTAAATAGTTTTTAAAGATTTCTCTCCTTCCTTTTTTAAAGCCGCTTTCTTTACCCGGCGTAATTAATTTAATTTTCTTAACGGCTATAAGTACTATAAGAAAGAGGCTATTATTTAGTACTACCGCTTTGGCTATTACGGGCCTTAAATTTTAAATTACCTTATTAACATTATTGGCGCCCGTTTTAAGGGCCCTTCTACGATATATTACAATACGTATACTATATTAAAGATTAAACGATAGGTTAGCCGTAAACCCCGCGATCGAAGCTATAAATTAGGAGAAAGATTAGTCGTAAATTTCTTCGATTATACGAAGAGTCGGTAGGGACACTCTAATATTATACTTATTATTTATAAATATATTAAGTATATTTAGGACTACTATATAATAGATTGTAAAGTTATTATAATTATTTCTTTTTTTAACGACCTTTTTACGATATTAAATATTTAATATAATATTTAGCTAAAAATTATTGAATATAATAACGAAATTAGCGGATCCTACGTAGTAAGAGAATTCTTCGCTTTAAGAGGTATAGTAATTGAACCTTCTATTCTATATATTTAAATATAGAACGGTAATATAGAACGTTCGGGAAATATAATTAAAGAAAAGGGTAGAATAATAATTTAGAATTCTCGTTTCGCTAAAAATTTATAGTTAGAGGTCGTTTCTATAGTAATTTATTTTACTAACTAATCCCTTAAACTCCTCTATAATTAGAAATCCCTATACGAACGCTTTTATACCTTTATTATTAAACGAGATAGTTTTAATATAATAACCCTACGTAAATTAGATATTGTATACCTTCGTATTTACGGCTGTAAGGTATATATTATAATTATAGCCGCTTAAAAGAAAGAGGAAAGGAAGTAAAAGATAAACCCCAAAGTATAAATCGGTTATTTAATTAACTACGCTACGTTATTAATCTATTATATTTAGAACCCTATTACTAATTCAATTATTAATACCTGCGATATATTATTTAACGAAAATACGCTCTATTCTAAGGAGGTACTTATAGAAGCGTAGTCCCTAAAGATCTCCTCCAACGAATTTACCGTATTGCTCTAAAAATATAATTAGATAGTTCTAGTATTAGAAATTCTAAATTTCGTCGGTAGTTGAATTGACTTTGAAGATATTTAAACGCTCGATATCTTTAGCTCCCTTTTTAAATTTAAATAATCTTTTTAAAAAGGAGAGACTAACCGGTTATTTCTAAAATTCCGGCTAGAGATTTCGAATACCCTTATAAAAAGGATATTTATCGATTTTATTTTTAATAGTTACCCTACTCTTCTAAATATATTATTGCCGGATAGACTACCTTTAGCTTCCTTCTTTGCCGGCTTCTATTTAAATCCTTATATTAAAAACAAAATATATAATAGCTTCGAACTTTAGAAGGCCGCCTTTAATATTAGCCGGCTTTATTAACCCGCGGCTATATTTAATAGTAAGACCGTTACGAAGGCGGAATTATAACGATTCGTTTACAATAATAAAATTATTATTAAAAAAGAAGTCGAATCCCTAATCCGTATAAATAAAATCTAGTTTATTTATAAGTACTATCTCCCTCTAATATTTAAAAATTACAAATCTTTTAACTATTATATCCTTAGAAACTTCTTTAAATAAATAGAGCGAACTTATTTCGATAGCTATAAAGAGATAAGGATTTAGCTAAAGGTCGATAAAGATAAACCGCGCTCTTAAAGTAAATAGATTTTTAATTATATATAGGTATACGTATATAAGTTTTTTAAGAACGGTAAGTTTAATAAAATTAAAGCGTATTTTATTATATATAGAGATTAATAAATAAAGAAGGTAGGGTAGGAAACGTATACTTCTACCTTCATTAATTATTCTTTTCGTATTCTTATTATTATAGCCGTTCGTTTTAATTTCGAACTTATTCAATATAATATTATTAATACCTTTATTAACGCTTATATAAATAAAAATATTTATATACGTATACTCTTAAGGTATAAGATCCCTAATAAGGTCCTTAAAATATTTAAAGTATTATATAAATTATAAAAATCCCCGTTCCTTTAGTAACGAGAGTTTATTAATACTTTTAAAATAATAAATTTCGAACTAATTTTTAAAGAATTATATATCTTTATTAACGATAGTATCCTCATTTTTTATTACATTAATAATATTATTTTTGTATATTACCCTAGTAAGGCTACCGCTGTAGAAGGGTATATAGATAACCTTAATTAGTAATACTATATAATTAGAGGAAATAAATTATAATAATTCTTAGGTATTGAGGTTATTCGAAACTATTAAGTAGGAAAGATTTAATTGTTTTAACGCTTATATTTATAAAAGATTTACTACTTTATAAGGATTAAACGTATTATATTAATCCCTATATTTAACGTTAAACTAATCCCCTTTAAAAGTAAAGCGTTACTATATTTAATATACTTCTATTAAATTAAGGTAGGCTCGATCCTATACGCTGCTATTATTATACAATTAAATATTGCCTTCGCCGTTAACCGTTTCTCTAAATATAATTATAACCCTAGTTTAAATTATTATAAGGTTGTAGATAAAGTACTTTGCTACTTCTACGCTACCGCCGATATAGTTTTGTACTATAGAGGAGATTAAATCCTTTGTATTATTTTAGATTCGTTATTCGCGGATAATTCTATAGATTGTAAGAGCTCCTAAGGATTTATAATATAGCTCTTTAGAAGATTAATTTATTAGGGTACTACTAAATAGATAATAGTAACTATTTCTACGACCGAGGTAGAATTTATCGCCTTTATTAATATAGCTAAGGAGGCCCTTTTTACGATAAGACTTATTACCGGTCTTATAGTAAGATTGGTTAAATTTATCCCTATTTTAGAATACGATAATAAATAGATTATTAGGGCTCTAACGGTAGAGGTTATAAAATTAATAACGAAGCTCAAGTACGTAGATATTTATAAGCATTAAGTAAAATAGGAAATATTCGCTAGAAGAATTAAAATTAAATATTTAGAGACGGCTAAAATACTTATAAACGGTTTAACGAAGGTATTAAACTTTTAGAAGTACATAATATTTATAAAACTAGTCGGTATAAATTTAGTAAAGGATAGAGAGTCGAAAAGACGGGAGAATGTGATAATATATATCGAGATGGATGAAATTAATAAGGAGATAAACTTTGGGATGATCGTGTAATGCTAAGAATGGCTTTATTTCTGGCCAGTTTTGTGCAGTTTCGCCTCTGTGAGGCTTCAATTAGGGAGGTATATCAATTTAGAGAATAAATCTAGCCAATCAAAAGAGGGCTCTATAAGAGGACTAGCCTCCCAGCCACCAGAATCAGGGTGCAGACCTCCCTAATACTCTGGAGCCCCCAACTCTGGTTCTACAGAACTCTTACTCAGAATCAACAAATTTTACCCACTTTTCATTGAACCGTGCATTCTGACAAAAACTGACCCAAAGCCGCCCAAAATGCACCTATAACCCTGGAAAAACCCTGGCCCTTCGGCAACACCATTATCGTCGGGCCCATTCACCGGAACGGTCCGGAGGAATGCTGCCAGCTTGGCCCGACTCCCGACTCCTGTTGGCGTTCCCTTTCCCCTGAATAGCCACACGCCCGGTAATGCTCGATGGACAAAGCCGCCTGCTTCCGGCATTGGCCTTCATGCTCCCCGGATTTCCAAGCTGTCAAGTAGCTGCAGCTGTCCAAAAGAAGGGTCCTCCTGGTCACCGTCCAGACCCTCACTTGACGTCACAAAACATTGGCTGTTAGGACGCGGCTACGAGGCTACTGATACCCTATCACTTACACGTTCATGACCGTCGGCTAACAATATCGGATGTGGTGACCAGATCTTTACAACTACTCGAGGCCTGGACATTCCCGATACCACGATCCGGACAACATGAATCCAAGATCATCATTACAACAAGACCCCGATTCAAGAACGGCTTGGTTCGCCAAGGTCAACTGCTGGTCTTGTTGGGATTCTATTTGCGGTATACCCGCGGATGTAATCGGGTCGTCGGGTGTGCTCGGCCCGTCCGCTTTCCTGATCTGGTCAACTACACGATCACAAGACCAACGTCCAACCGACGACAAGCGTTTGGGAGCATCCGCCCTACAAGTTACGATGGATCAAAACACGTTGATGCACCTTGATGGCTCTTGGCAAGTAGTCCAGGGGAGATCAGCAAGATCTTCAGGTGTTCGGCCAAGAAAAGCAAGACCGTTGTGTACCCCTGACTGAAGTAAACAAAGCCTTGTCGAACCAGGCTGGAACATGACACTCCCGGATTCCAACAGACCAACACGACCATAGTCTTCCTTCGGCCTCTTACGAAATACACAACCATTAGATCACATTGCTGGTACGATTTTTCTTGATCCATGGTGGCGGTTTCATACTTTCAACAACCAAATTCATACTTGCCGGGCCCGCCCGCTGGAAGAAGTTCTTACACCCATGCGGTATCATGGGCCGACGACGGACCACTCTCAGGTACCTTTCCGAAACTGCGCATGAGAATGACCTACCACGGCCCGGGCCGCATCGCCTTTTGCCACAGGCACAATATGGATGGGGTCATATGTTGCTCCAACAAGCGTCGTTACACTTTCCGATTCGACGCGGCTCCCATCTTGCGATGGCCTTGGAGGACCTCTGAAATCCCTACAGGATCCCTGAACCGCTGGTGCTTCTTCATTGGTGCATTTGGCGCGTAAAGTCGACATTTGGTCGTCTATCCCGTGGGTTAATTGGGCAAAAAATTACGAGTGTCCTGTCCGGAAGACTTGGTCTGGCAGGGTCTGGCTGGAGCAAGACTGGATATCTGGCGCCCACGAAGGATAACTAACAACACATACTCGCTGCATCTGAACCGGTAAGCTACCAGGGGACCACCTTCGGGGTCATGTTTGTATTACAGGTACAGTACTCAGTCTCTTGTGTCCCCTTGCCTTCATCATCGGTCAGACACTTCCCCACGCTCAGTTCCCCTACGGACACTCCCCCTTCTTTCCTGACACGGCAACACTGTCATAATAGTTTTGATATACTCTTGCGTCTTTCTCCGCCTCCTAAATCGGTGCTTGCAGATATTACAAATCTGGGTCACTGACCGTTTCTGGGTCACTGACCGTTTCTGGATCACTGACTGTGGCCCTCTGCTTCTTCCTTCCCTTCTTTTTGGCTTTACCATTCCCATCCCCACTCCCCTTCCTGCTCCCATTCCTATCCCCATTCTCACTCCCTAGCCCCTCTCCATTCCCATCCCCCTTCCCATCACACTCTCCCAAACCCACATCCGTCCCTCTATCCGCTATTTTCGTCCCAGTCTCCTTAAACTGCTCTGCGATCATCGCTATGAGCTGCCCCTCCGTCGCCATGTCGAACGCCTTTCTCGTGAAAATTTCCATATTGTCGTCTTCGTCCAGGGTGGCTACGGTGTCTTCTAGCGCAATCAGTCGCTCGCAGAGGGCGCCCGTGATGATCTTGAGGTCATCGATGCGGTCCCAGGTGTATTGGTAGAGGGAGGATATCTCGGAGTAGGTTGGCTTGGTGGTGGTGGTGGTGGTGGCTGAGGTTGTTGTCGTTTTTGATGGTGATATTTGGGGGACGGATTTGCTTCTGGTGGTTCGGGATGGGAGAGGGGTTGGTGGCTTGGGTTGAGAATGGAGAAGGGGAGCAGGCGATGAAGGGGGTGGAGACAGTGAGGATGATGTAGCTGGATGGAGGTTCTCATTTTGAGAGCCGTCGGGACATGGAGTAGTCATTTCCGAGGAGAGGGGAAGGACGAGTAGACAAAGAGTCGAGGTGTGGTGAGAGTCTGGTTGTTGTGGTTGGGTGTGGGCAACTATTGGTGAGTTTATATTCATTCAGTTGGGATTCATGGTGTCCGTGATGCTGACTAGTGGTGTCTCCCTGTTTGTTATAGTGAAAAAGGCATCGTCGAACTATCTCGCAGGAAGTAGCAGAATAGGAATTGGTCTTCCGTGGCAGGTGGTTTTGGGCTTGCAATCGTCGACATACGTTTCCTTGTTCAGTTTGACGCGAACACATATCCAAACGACCCTCATACAAGCATAACCCATGGTTATCATGAACAAACTAGAAATAGATGATTGCAACAGAAAAGCACAGGAGACAAGCTCAAGGAGTACCGTAAGTGGGCTTTATATTTAGGTATGTCATTCTGCATAGTGCCATGAAAGACACCTATCCTCTCCTTTTCCAGGCCCATACAAATCTTATTCAGGAAACGTACAGGAACGTACAGGAACGTACAGGAACGTACAGGAACCACATAGCTGAGCTCCCACTTTCTGCATTTATTTGAGGCTCTCTCCTTGGTAACTTGACAGCAACTTTTCTCCTCTTCCCGTCTACCGCAGCAACCGCGAACACCCGGCCCTAACACCCAAAATGTCATCAACACCCCCAAACAACGGTGACAACAACAACAACAACAACAACAATAACCGTAACAACACCAACATCAAAAAGGAACCGTTATCTCCCTTGTCCCAATTCTTAGTCGATGCCATAGCCCGCTTGCCCTCTAGATACAGACCCGAGTCCGATCCCCTACTCCAGCCTCAACCTCAGCCGCAATCCAATGACGAAATGGACTTTACATTCCAACATGCGGCCCAACAGCCGCAACCGCAACAGCAACCGCAACAGCAACCACGGCCACAACCTAGCTCTGGCTTTACAATTCTGGAACGGCGACAACAGCAGCGGCAACAGCAACAGCAACCACAACTACAGCCCCAACCCAACTCCGACATAGTCCCTGCGATCCTGGAACAGCCTCAACCGCAGCCTCAACCGCAGCCTCAACCGCAACCGCAACAGCAACCACAGCCAAAAGAACCACAACCACAACCCCATCCACACCCAAACGAACGAGACCGGGAACTAGGCCCGCCACCCCCGACCTACGATATTTTCCCCTCCCTCTCCAACCCCCACTCCCACCCCTTACCCATCCCGGTTTCCCTCCCAGACCCCGTCCACAACCGCCTCCAAATCCCTTACCCCGTCGCTTCCCTTCCCGTTCCCATTCCCAACACCATTCTCCCGCCTCCCCACCCCTCCCTCGCAACCAACCCCCTCCCGGGCAGCTCCAACCCACGGGCGGTAAACTTCCCCCCCTCGGGACCCCCCCTCCCTGGACCCTCTCCCTCTCAAGTCTTAACCGAGCAACAAACCCTCCTCCTCACCACCTTCCGCTCGCACCTAACCCACAACCTCAACTCCTCCGTCCCCTTCCACTACCTCGCCCGCTACCTCTCCCTGCCCCCCTCCATGCTGCGCATCCTCCGGTGCGCCGTCTCTCTCCTCGAGCTTCGCGAAGCCGAGGTGGACGAACAATGGGTGAGAAAAGTGTGTAGGGAGGCGTTTGCGGAGGTGCTGGGCTACCCTTTCGAGGGAGAAATTGTGGAGGAGAAACTAGATGTTGAGTTAAAAGAGGTTTGGGAGGCGATGAGGGGGGGTGGACAGTTTGCGGTTTTTCAGGATAGAAGTGGGTTTGAGGGTGATGGGGGTTGGGGGGATTGGAGGAGGGGAACATCGGGAGGGGGAGGAGGGGGAGGAGGTGTTGGGGCTGGAGCTGGAGTTGGGACTGGAGCTGGAGCTGGGGTTGGAGCTGGAGCTGGGGTTGGAGCTGGAGCTGGAGCTGTAGTCCGAGCTGGAGTCGGACTTGGAGTCGGTGCTGGAGCTGGACCTGGAGGTAGAGTTGGACCTGGAACTGGAGCTGGACCTGATGGTAGAGTTGGAACTGGAACTGGAGCTGGACCTGGAGTTGGGAATAGAGGATTTGTAGGAACTGGAGGATTGGCGGCACCTAGGAGACAAGCAGTAGCTCATGGATCTGGAGGGTCGACGGTACCTAGGAGACAAGCGGTACCCCATGGATCGAGAATGCCTGGAGGATCTGAAGCGTCTACCCCTGGGGCATCTGGAATGTCTGCCCCCGGGGGATCTAGAGTTTATGCTCCTGGTGGTTCTGGATTTTCTGCTTCTGGGGGATCTGGCTTGTCTGCCCCTGGAGGATCTGGAGTGTCTGCGGCTGCGGTGCCTAGGGGAACTCCGGTATCTAGTGGGACTGCAGTGCCTGGAGGATCTGGAGCGTCTGCCCCTGGTGGAGGGAGTGCGGGTACGGGAGGTGCTCCTGAGGGACCGAGTGCCGGTAGTGGAACAAGTGACCGTCCTAAAAGAAAATTTGCGCCAAAGAGACCCCAGCTTGCAAGTAGGGTGGGCGGAATAAGCGGCATAAATTTACCGCGCGCACAGCGAAGGGCTCGTGGAGGTTGAAAAGGGCAAGAGAAATTAGGAATATGAGAGGGGTATCAAGGAGATGGCAAAGGTCGTGGGAAGAAATGCGGTTTGAGCGTTGGGATGGGAATCAAGGCGATAAGAGTAGGTCTTGAGGACGGAACCGTGTCAACTAGGGCTCTGGGAGGAGGATGAGGAGCATTGAGGTATGGTCATGGGGATACACAGTAGACAAGAATGCAGGGCATCATCAGGAGGATGAAAATCACAGGCGAACGAGGTGCATCAAGTCTATGGTAAAATTTGCTCGTGGCCACGACAAGAGCAAGTCTCGCCGATGTTGCTGGATACTCTGCTAGAAGATGTATACGTCTACACATGTTCAGGACCACAGTAGAACACATAACCAAACACTCACCACAATCAAAGCACATGCATATCACTTCACTAAGCTGCTCATATGTGCAATTTGAAATGATTTTCGTCAACTAATAACTATTTCCGAACCGTATCCATGATCTCTCTAATCCGCTGAGGGTTTTCCTACCCTACTCTCTCTGCGCATCCATAAATCACTCCAACTAAAAGGGAGTTGATGCTTGAGTGAGCACCTAGCGAATTTCTAAGAGACATTGCCTTCCATGTGAGGCGAACCATCAATCATGTATCATATCTTCGTATGCTCGTAAGCTCATATGATCATAACCTCGTAACCTTCGTAACTTCATAACCGTTGTACCTGTTTATCCGTGAATCCCTGCCAAAGAAAAAGAAAAAGAAAAGCGCCTGAAAATGCATCATGGGTATCTCTGGGTATCATCATTCCCTGCTTCCAAGTGCCAAATCCGAAGTATGTAAAAAAAACCTGTCCGAACCAAAGTGACTGACCAGACACTGATAATGTGAAGGTCTTGTTGTCATGGATCTGCTGTATGCTGTTGTATTGAACAGCAAGCCGATCATGACGGAAACTGACTTTGTGAGGTTGATGAAAGCAAGTAATGAAATGAGAAACCGTATCTGTAAACGGTTGTGCTGTTTGTCGATCTGTTTGCCGACTTGTTTTGTTTGTTGATCTGTTGTCAAATGGCTGTGTGCCGATGTCTTGAATGGCCGATACATAAGACCAAATCTTTTCGCGTTCCACCAAACTGTTTGTCGGTAGATGTTGCGGGATGTTGGACGTTGAAGCCTTTCAGACACCAACCTTTTCTGCGCCTGACTAGAAGAAACACTCTTCTTCCACTTTCTGTTTCTCACAGAAATCTTTCACTTCCCAACCTCCAATCTTGCAGAAAGCATCTACTCATCCTCCATCTCGGCCAACTGAACCGGATTCTCACCCTTCTTCCACTGGTCGAACCACGCCTTGGTGCTCAATGTACCAAAGAACGGACGCAGCGCAAGCAAGTTCTCCTCAGCAGTCTTCCAACTCTCCCAGCGGAATCCGCCGGGGATCTCGTCGTGGTGACCGCAGGCGAACAGACCGCTGCTGTGAACCAGGTTGATGAAGTACTCCAGGTGGCTGGCGTCGCGCTCGGTGCCGCTGCCTGTCGGGGTCAAATTGAATCTCGCGATGATCTCACGATTGTTAGGAATGAAACGAGGGCTGGATTCGGGGATGGGATTGATGACGATGTCCCCGCTGGCCGCTGACGATGGGGCGAATGAGGGTTGGGGAGCAGGGGCAGGGGACGAGGAGGCCTGCGGTGGGTTTTGAACAGGCGATGGGTTGTGAGAGGACGACGGGTTGTGTTCGGTCGAGAGGCTAGTGAGGCCAAAGGCGATGGCGGCTTCACTGAGGGGCTGAGGAGTGCCGCGGCGGGGAGCCGGGGCGTAAGGGTCGTCATCGTTGTTTTGCTCGTTGACTTCGTCGTCTTCAAGCAGGGTGAGGAGCCGTCCCTCGATATCGTAGGCAGGCTCAAACTGCTCTTGGACAGGAGCTGGCTCCTCAATGGGGGCCTGCTGTTGGAAGGGAGCATTTTGCTCAACAGGAGAAGACTGTTCCTGAGCGAAAGGCTGCTGCTGGGCAAAGTCATGTTGCTGAGAGAAGACCTGTTGCTGAGAGAAGTCCTGTTGCTGAGCGAAAGGCTGTTGAGCGAAAGGCTGTTGTTGCTCAATGGAAAACTGCTGCTCATCGTTGGACTGCTGCTGGAAGGGATCTTGTTGCTGAACAGGAGCTGGCTGCTGTTGAGCGAGAGGCTGTTGCTGAGCAAAAAGCTGTTGTTGTTGTTGTTGTTGCTCAAGGGCAAACTGGTGCTCGTTGGCGGACTGCTGCTGCTGGACAGGAATCTCTCTGGGCGTCGAGACAAACTCGAGGAAAGCAGGCATGATCTGGGCGGGAATCAGGTAGAAGGCGCGATCCTCGAAGACGTACATGGTCCGAGGAGAGTTGAGACCGGTACCTGCGCCTTTTCCGAGACCGAACTTGGCCGAGGAGGCCGACTTGGACAATCTGCCC
The DNA here is from genome assembly GCA_009806015.1 of Neurospora sp. CHS-2018b. Classification (NCBI taxonomy): domain Eukaryota; kingdom Fungi; phylum Ascomycota; class Sordariomycetes; order Sordariales; family Sordariaceae; genus Neurospora; species Neurospora sp. CHS-2018b. The sequence goes on along the minus strand of RAOV01000016.1, from coordinate 1,201,724 downwards.
TTGGCCTTGGCCTTCTTCGACACTTTTCTCTTCTTGGCGGGGGCGTCGCTGACGTTTGGCGTGCGAGTCGAGTTGCCGCGCTTACGCTTTTTGGGAGGGCTGCTGGGCTCAAGATTTGCCACGTTGTTCAGTTGGGCCTGCTGTTCTGTGTCAGTCAACCTATCGAGAACGTTGGGAATTGCGATGCTAACCTGGTTGGCTTGCTTCATGGCATTGAGTTTGGCAGCTTCCTGATTGAGGAATATGACAAGAGGGTCGTTCTCGATGCCATTGCTGGCAGGAGGAGGCGCAACAAAAGGGTCGTTTTGGAGGGCATTTGTGGCAGGAGCAGGCGCAACAAAAGGGTCGCTGTCGATGAAATTGTTGGGAGGAGGCGCATTTCCTTCTACGGGAACATCCTGGGAGATCGCATTACTGCCAGGAGGATGCGCATTACCGTGGACGGGTACATTCCGGGGGATCGAATCGCTAAAGGTGCGAAGGGGGGCATCGAGGTCATATTCGTAGTCCTGAGGGTTGAGCTCAGCTCCCAAGAGATATTCGTTGATATCGGCATCGGCGATGGCAGCTTCGTTGTCGACAGCCTCGAAGTCAGCAAGCTGCTCGTCGTTTGCGGGACTCTTGTTTTTCCTGGCTCTCTTCGCAGGGCGCTTTGCGGCAGGGTTCTTTGGCAAAGAGGCCCTTTTCTTAGCCGACTTCTTGGGCGTGGAAGCTTGCGATTGCTGAGCAGGGGATGGGGTGTTGGGGATATGAGGAGAGCCTTGGTGCTGGACAGATTGGGCATACACTGCGTTGGGGAAGGCTTGATGTTCGTGAACATTGTGCTGGTTCTCTGGTGCGGCGTTGAGAGCCTGCTGCTGGGGATTCTCAACCGGCGAGGCGAATGATGCGAATGGGTCGATCTGGCCATAGTTGGCAACTTGCGATGCTTGACCAAAGGCAACGTTGTCGCCCGTGAGATCAACGAAGTTCTGATGATTCTCGCTCGCAGGAGGCAAAGATGCCGACAAGTCACCGAAGTTGTTGTCGGCGACTTCGACTCCCCAGCCACCTGAGAAGTTCTGGGCAGGAGAGTTGCTGAAAGAGTTGGGCGAATTGCCAGGGGGAGAGTTATTTGAAGAGTTGTGCGAAACGTCACCAGCTGAGAAGTTCTGGGCAGGAGAGGTGTTGAGAGAGTTGGGCGAATTGCCAGCGGGATTGTTGGTGAAAGATTTGGGCGAATCCGCGACGGGAGTGGTGTTGGAAGAATTGTTCGAAGTCTGGCCGGGAGTGTTGTTGAAAAGGCCATACGAATTGTCGGCAGGCGGAGTGAAGGCCTGCGGAGTCAAAGACACTGCCGAATTGACACGGCTATGATTGGCAACCTGCGACGCCTGATCACGGAACAAGTTCTCAGATGGCCAGTTGACGGCATCCTGAGGAACGGCGTTCTGCTGCTGCTGACCCTGGAGATGTCCAAAGTTGTCAAGGCCGAAGTTGTCAAGATCAACGTTGTCGAGGCCGAAGCCGTCATTGGCAGACACCATCAAAGACTGGTCAATCTCAAAGTTCTCAAGGTTCAAATCAATCAGCTGGCTGTTTGAAGTTCCCATGGCATTCTCCTAGTTGCCATGGGGACCCAATTGCTGCTGAGCATTGAACTCGAAAGAGCTGTTGGTGAGGTTAGGGTGAGCGCCGCCCTGCTGCCAGTTCATCTGCGCCTGTTGGGGATGATACATAGCCTGCTGGGGTTGTTGGAAGTTTTGGCCATGCTGTTGGGGGTGCTGGAAGACTTGGGCATGCTGCTGAGGAGACTGCGACTGGCCGAAGTACTGAGGGAGATCGCTCTCCTGGAAGGATTGCGCAAAAACCCGACGCTGTCCGCGATGCGGGGTCTGCTGGACTGGTGAAGGCATCTGGTAGTTGCCAGGCTGCATGAAAAGGTTCTGAGGTTGCGATCCTCCAAATTGCTGCTGAGGGAATTGACCTTGCTGGCGCGATTGGCCGTGCTGGAATTGATGCGGATGCTGCTGCATTGTGAGAGTGTTGCGCGGTGTCGCAAGAGGTGGCGAGTTGAAGGAGAAAATGCGACGAGAAAGTTGGGGAGGAGAATGGAGAGAAAGTTGTAAAGGTTGTGGAGAGAGTTGAGGGAATCAATGGGGATTTGAAAAGGCGATTGAGTGGGTGGAAAAGTTGAGATGGTTGGTGGTGGTCAAGTTTGGGTCGAAGTGGTGATGGATGAGGCGAGGAAGAAGTTTGGGAGAAGAGAGGAGGGGTCGGGGGCCGGGTTGAAATAGGAAAAAATTTCTGTGTGCCCTGTGCAGAAATTTTGCGTGGAGCCTGCGGCAAAGTCGGGGATGGAAATGGTGTTGAGGCCAAAGTGAGTTGAAGGTGAGGTGGTGTTGAGAAGTGATCGAGTGGTGATGTTGAGGTGGTTGAAGCCGAGGGTCGGACCGAAGAGCGTCATGGCACCGAACTCGCACACATCGGCGGCACAACTGGAAGGCAGTGGCTCCACATGCATTAACTTGGGCTAACCAGCACTCAATGTTTAGGAATTTACTCTTTACTTGAAAATGAGGAATATGTTATTGGAAGAGTCGCTATTTCGCTAATAGTGACATCGAAAGATGAGAGATAATCTACTCCATCAACCATTGTTGTCCCTCTATGGCCTTTTATTGGCTCCCTATCATGACGGAATACGAGATATGACCATGGCACCGTGCTTCTTCCACCCAAAAAAAGAACACCCAAGAGACCTCGAAGCCCAGATCGGTCCTCCTCCGGGAGACTACCTAGAGACATACCTAAGGTTGGCCGGCCGTGCCTTGGCGCCTAGGGGCATTCACTGTGCTTCCCTTTACCGGCACTCCCGTCCAGTACTTCTTGGCTGCCCTGGTTTCCGTTTCTCCTCTACGTTACCACTATAGAAACGAACCCCTTTTCGTTCTCGCTTTTCCACCTCCTCAACATGGGCGTTCAGTTCGCACTGCCAGCATGACCCGCACCCAGGTCCCCAGAGACAAAACATGTCGGGCAAAGGATCACGCCCGATTTGTTTCTTGTGATCCCGACCTCGATCGTGTTTAGGGAGGGGTTGAGGAGGAAAAGAAGTGGGCGTCGGGTCTGTAAAGTTGACAATGGTCTGTGGAGGTTTAGCCTCCTGGTAAATCTGTGGTCGTAGGACCTGCTGGCGGATGTGTGGACGTTGAGCCCCGGGGAGGGTCGCCGGTGCTGCTCCTGGATAGGGCGGAGGAGGAAAAGAAGGGGGCGAGTGGTTTGTGAGGTCAAACACACGCGGCCGGTCGTCCGGCAGCACCGATGCCAGGAACGGCGGCTGCTGTGAAGCTTTGGGCTGGACCGCAGGGGCGTTCTTATACTTTGCGGCGACACTGCCTGAGAAAGCAACACTACCTCTGGCACTCGAAACAGTACCCAAAGCAATTCCCGAAGCCACAGTCGAAGCCGCGCCAAAGACAGCACCTGAGCCAAAACCAGAAGCAACAGTTGAGGCACCAGATGACATTGAAGTCATTCTCTGCACAGCTGGAGCTACCTGTTGCTGCCGCATCATCTGTCCGCTGCCGCCGAGGCCCATTCCTGCGCCAGCAGAACTGGCAACGCTAGAGGCAGCTCTAAAGGTAGTTCTAGATGCAGTTCTAGGGGCAACGGAGGTGGCGATACCGGAAGCGGCCGCCAAAGAAGTGGGAGCGGCAATCGAAGCCGCGCTAGAGGCGGAGCCAGAGCCGGAACCAGAACCAGAAATGACAGTTGAGGGGATGGTGGTGCTAGAAGTAGTGGAGCTGGCGGTCCCAAAAGCAATTCCAAAGGCGGCCGGCGAAGTGGTAGAAGTGGCAGCTTCTAGAGGATCGTGTTGGACTTCAGTGGTGGTCTGGTTTTCAACAAATCGGTCGCCGAACAGGTCGTCCTCATCCTCAAGGCTCCTAGACTCCTCGAATAACTTGTTCTCGGAGTCGTCATCAGACTCCTCACCTTCATTGCCTTGCTCGCTGTCAGGCATCGGTTCGCTCTGGGCGGAGGCCACCTCGACATATTGGTCGCCGAACAGGTCGTCCTCATCCTCAAGGCTCTCAAACTCCTCGACTAAATTGTCCTCGTCCTCGACGTCGTCGTTCTGGTCCTGATCTTGATCGCGTTCCGCGCTGTCAGGCATCGGCTCGCTCTGAGCCTGATTCTGAGCGGAGGCCACCGACGCTTTTTCCTGGGGAGGGGTAAGAAGAGCAGGAGGCGAGGTTTTTCTCACGCCGCACGCCGCCGCGAGAGCCTGTCGAAAGTAATCGGCCGATGCCTGTGGTAGCGGCGGCTGCTGTGATGCCTCTGACTGGGCCGCTGGGGGGTTATTGAGCAGCCCTTCCGGTCCTCTCTCCTGTAGAGGTGAGGGACTGGGAGGAAGAGAAACAGGAGAAAGTGAGGAGCCCGTATGGCCGATAGCATTGTGAGGCGGGTTGACCGGCGACCGCTCTGCAGGTGGCGACGGCTGTTGTTGTGCTTCAGCCAGCGCTTGTTGTTGTCCGGGTTTCGGCTTGTTTTTGCTACCCTTCGGCCTCCCCGGACTCCGCTTCTTTGGAGGACCGTCCTCCGGATTATTGGAGGAAGTCGTTGTCGCCTGTCCTCCACCGTTCTCCGGATCATCGGTGGGTCTCTTTCTCTTCCGGCTGGTCTCTTTGTTGGGGGCTTGGGGGGGCTTGGGTGCCTTGCGTGCCTTGCGGGGCTTGGGTGCCTTCTTCTTCGCGTCATTCGCATCCCTCTCTGCTAACCACGCAAGACGCCTCGCCTCCTTTTCGGCCTTCTGCTCCGGCGTTGTGGTTTCCTCTTCCTTCGCGACATTCCGTACGGAGTCTTGTTGAAGAGCGAGCCATTCAGCATAAGCCTCATCTCGCCCATCATATGAAGGCGAAGACATGATGATGATGATGATGATTCTTAAGATCTGTAAAGAAGGTAAACCAAGCGTTAGCAACCAAAGCTGGCCACAGATAGCGAGGTGTCGGTCCTAGCAGAGATAAAGAGAAGGGCAAAGGAGAACTAATCACCAGAAGAAGAAGGACAAGAAGAAACCGTCGAGGAAGGCAAGCTCAAGGGGTAAGGATAACGGCGGCGGCGGTGTTGATAAAGCAACTGCCAGCCAGGACTTCGAGTTGATCAACAACACGCATGTCGTTATCGTCGTTGTCGCCCTCAAATAAAGGGGTGGTGTATCATCCGCGTGCAGACAACAAACGACAACCGGGCAGTCATCCGGGTGGAAATAGGGGATGGGTATTGCGAGAGAATCGATCGGCTCGAGTCGACTCGACAGGAGACAGAGCGAAGGGAGAAAAGAAGCATAACACACGACGAAAGCAACGATGGCAATGAGTGGCATTAAACTGGCATTCACTCAAGCCATGCAAACCTGAAGGGATCTCCAAGGTTGAAGGTGCAAAAACACGGGACAATAACAGACAAAAGCAATAACAATAAGCATAGGACCTTAGTGGCCCGCAAAAAAAAGGCTGCAAAGGTTGAAGCTATCATGGTGAATGGTTAACTTCAGGTTCTTGCTTACCTACTATGTGGAGATATTGATTGGTAACTATTGACGACTGAAAACCGACCACCGATGATCGAGGATCGAAGCAAAAGCTTGACAACACGGAAGGGTTGTCTCGTGGGTAAAGGGATGTTTTGTCGGTTCAACGTCGATCGATGACCAATGACCGAAGCAAAAGCTCGAGAGCCCAAAGGGGGTAGTCGTGTGGGGATGGTGAAGGGTCGTGTTTGTTGGTTAGACGTAGATATGTCGAGGTAGATACGTCGATGTAGATAGCTCGATAATCCGAGACCGAAGACAAGTGATGTCTGATGAACGACGAGAGTACGAGCTTGGTGCTGCTTGACAGCACGAAAGGGGTTGTTCCGTCGATGAAGGGTCGTGTTTATCGGTTCGACGTAGAGAGGTCGATGTTCCGAGACCGAAGACGGCGACGAGGTTGGTGATGAATAATAGCGATAATAAACTTGATGATAATACATCAAAGCTGAACAAGCAGAGAGTTGATAGAGGTAGTTTATGCTCTTGAAAGATACTCAGTAACAAATCGGAGCCTTTGATTCCCAAGTTCGAAGCTGGATGGAGAAGAAGAAAGGAAAAGAAGAGAAGAGAAGGGGAGACACATCCAAGAGGGGAGAATAAATACCCCTTCCAGCAATCACATGTTTCTGGCTGACAACATCAAGGACTACGAAACCCTCATGTCGAGGTCGGTGATTATGTAGCCTCTACGCAGAAGGAACAAGTTGTAGATAGAGGCAAATGCAAGAGGTGATGAGTCTTGCCTGTCCGAAGGCAGGAGGACTCTCCGATGAGGCGAAGGGGGGGTGTGTGGTGGACATCTTAGCAGCTCCGTCGGCAGGAAAGACGAGATATCATGCTTTTGTTGAGGAAAGAACATGCAAGCAGTTCGGTAGAAGGAAGCCTACGCGTGGAAGATGGCTATCATGGCACTTTGATGGAAGAAAGGGAGGCTGTGCTGTGTTTTGATGGCTCCGAATGGGTTCATTGTTAGGGCGGATAGCATGTATGGGGGAAAACACCACGGTTCTTTTGGTTTCCATGTTATGATGCAGAAGTTGGAATGCCTTGAAGAGGTGCGTCGGCGACGAGCACATAATTTTGGATGCCCGGGAAGCAGGATCAGGATGCTGCGGATGTATGATCATATTTTGGAGCCGGTGAGGCAGTTGGCGACGGTGAGTCAGTTGTAAATGCACGAAAAGGGGTTGTGATAAGGCATATGGTGTGTCACCGAGCGACAAGGAGGTGTTAAGGGGGTGAGGATCAGGGCCTATCACTGGGAAGGGCAGTAGGCTATGTGAGAGTGTTAAAGTTGGGGAGAAAGGGTGGCTGAACTCTGTTAATGTACTATGGAGGCCCTCATATCCCCTTAAACAGTAGGGCAACGAGCTACTCCAGACCTAATAGGGGGTCCAAAGACGGAAAACCAACAGCTGGTCGACACGATAGCACACGCAAGAAGCTCCCAGCAGGAGAAACCGAGTTTACTACAAGCCTTTTACATCAAGCGCGCTCCCGAGACCATCATCCGTAAACTTTCTGATGCTGAGCGTTGTTGACAAGCTGCTGGTAGTGTCGTGGGATGCTTCAATGACGAGCTCGGGGAGGAGCGTCGCTCCATCGAACTCTGGGAGCCCGAGCTCCACTGTCAGAACAAGCTACAAACGGTAATTTACCCCGAAACTGCCCTTTCCGGGGAAACAACGAAATTTGGTAGGCCACGATGGTAATTCATTACGAGAGATAACAGTAACTGGACGTACCAAACGTAAGACATGACGGAAGAACGCTTGGAAGGTCCCGAGGATGCGTAGGATCATGTCGTCGGCGTCGACCTGACATGCAATGACTTTTTCTCACGAATGATAGTGCAGCATGTCCACAGGGAAACCGCATCCATGAGGCTTAGATCGTCAGGGATCAATGTAGTAGTTGGATTTGACGACCGCCAAGCTTTCCCGATCGTTCACGTAGACGTCCTCTCCTTGTTTTGCATCGTTGGTGGAGGTTGCTGACATTTTCTTTTTTTTTCTTTTTTTTTGATTTTTTTTGTAGCACGTTTGGAACAAGGAAACCGCCAAGGATGTCTGTTCTTACCTTGGAACATCTGTTCAGCATACAACGAACGGCGGAAGGTGTGAAAGACGAACATATCTGGAGAGGAGGAGGATTGTGAAAACACGATGCATAAACTCCGGTACCCTACAAAAATTGTTTCAGGAGAAATGGGCACATGTCACCATCAATCCGCAAGGTGCCGGTTTACACCTGAACATTAAGCGCGAACGAAACTTGCCAAATCATTTCAGAAACCAAAAACACAGTTGTCCACGCCTTCAGCAGTCGCTCTCACCAAATCCGACGTCGAAACAGATGCAAGTGGTTTCCCCGACCTCGCCGCCGCCAAAACCACGACCCGCATGATTCGACGATAGTTGCACGACCAACATCCGAACCGCGACAACGAAGCTCTGGACCACCATAACGCAGAAAAAATGATATCAGCGCTGAGAACAGCCGTTAGTGCGATCGCATGTCAAAACTTGATCTGCGGCGATGCTTTGTGGTGTTGTGTTGGGTTGGTATGGTCGGCGAGCGGTCATGAGCGGTCACCGTCGAGAAACCCCTGAGAAGTGCTTTGCACAGCATCAACGAGCAGGAAAAGCCTGGTTTTGCGTTTAAAGAGCAGAATGGAAGACTGCCAGAGGAGCTGAATTCGAAAACCACATTTTCCAGTCATTTTCGCCGACAATGGTGGTAATACTCGCGAGTGTCGAATTTTTTTCATCACGACCTGACGTTGTTTTGTACATTCGGGAAGCAAAGATCCAACAGGACCTGTCTACGAAGCTACATATCAGCCCTACTTCTCAACGGTGCCACAGCGGGCATGACATTTGAGCATCACATGGTTTCTCGTGCGTAAGAATATCTTATCTTATTCAACTTCTAGGTCTTGGGATGCACTGGTCTAAACTACACAAAGCTGCTTCGGATGACAGCAGCTTATGAAGACATCAAGAGCAAAACAGATTGAGCTAGAATCAACAGTCAATCCCGTAGTCGAAGCAATCATACCTCTGAGAAGAGACCGCAGCCATGGGACGGCAGGCCCCCACGAAGACCGGCTCTCCGCATCATGCCAACTTTACTCCACAGCCCAAACATCTACGTCGCGAGCAGGCGTCCGGGAAAGCTGCTTTTTCTGAAAAATGGCGGTCGTTTGGCGAGCAGAGAGGTCCCTGAGCGGTCCTCCATATGACGCAGAAGATCCGCTCCCCAAACCCGCCTCGGTCATGATTGTTTATGTTGTAGAGACGTCGTAGGCTGTTAGGGAGCAACGGATCTTGAGCGCCCGCGACATGCCAAGAGGTGCGGTTTCCCTGTAGGCAGATGCTAGCTGACGTCGTGCCGAAGTCCTGAAGCTCTCGCTTGTATGTTTATCGTAGTTGCTCGAGGCAGATAAAAGACGGCCGTGGTCGCCGTAATGGACCGAAGACAGACGGAGTGTTCTCGGTTTGCGAGCCTTCTTTGCGTTGCTGGCGAAGGGTTCAAGTGGTTATTTCGTCGATAATCTTCGCAGATTAGCGCATGCGCGCCACTGCCGACGGTGGGATGTGCTCCCTTCGCTACGAGTTGGTTAAGGGTTAGGGAAACTGTAGACGGATGTCCAGAGCCCGCGGGCTGTCGGCGGGGGTCTAACAACAGATCTCCAGCTGGCTGGAAGCTGGCTAAAGAACATGCCGAACCTGTTTTGTAGCCGCCTGTCGTAGGGACGTATCTCGCTGTGCTTGTTCGCAAAGCAGATAAAGACGGTCGTGGTCAATTGCCGGAATACAGAAGGACCCTTTCCAGTCCTTTGCAGCAATCCCCCATCGGTTGGGAGGTGTTGAAGTCGAGATATTATGGATTGTCTTCGCTGGCTGGCGTCATGCGCTCCCGACCGTCGAGGGGGGTTGTGTGGGACGAGGTGTTCTCTCCGCCGAGATCGGTAAAGGATGAGGGAACCTGTAAAGCACTAGAGAGGTTGTCAGAAAGGGAGGATGGATTGAAGGGAGTTTTTGACAATCAGTTATCATGTCTATCTAAAGAGATTTCGGAATGGCGGCGGTGATCAGGTTCTCGAGCGTAACCCATTGCCCCTTTCCGGCCTCTCAGATCCTTGACCGAGGAGGCTCTGATGATGGGCGTCTTGAACTTCCAGACCGTTGTCGTCAGTCCGGTTGCGATCGGGGTCGGTTTGGTCCAAAGTCGGCGTGAGGTCCTTGCTGGCACGATGGCGGTGGCCTCTGAACTGTTAGGAAAGCATGCTAAGACTGGTGAGCATGCTAACAACTGTCCTAGGTGTTTAGTCTGGTGTAATATACCGTTACGAAAGCCCCCGTCAGGAAACTTCGCCGCGACAAGGTCTGTAATGGCTTCAGCCAAGTGCCTAGACGTCGGCCCACTCGTTTGAATCGAGGGAAGGCCACGTTGGCGGCTGTTCCTCGGGATATCTGAAAGTGCTGAGGTTGACGAGCATCTCTGTTAGTGTAACATCTGGAGAGTAACTGACCTTCTGACAGAGATCGTCACGGTCTCATACGTCTGTCCGTCAGTCCAGTGAAGGGTGCTGGCTTCGAGCGCTGGGGGGTGCCCGAGGGTGCCGTGGAAGCCCTGAAGCGATGTAAGATGGCCTGAAGACCCGAGATAAGGGAAACTGTGGCTCGAGCCCAGTCATGTGGCTTCGCTCCCTCCCTCGATCGGAGATCAAAGGGGGTCGGGCTGCTTTCGGGGGTGTCCAGGTCTCGAGAGCGTTTATCGAGATATCCGAATCCTGTGTGGCTCATCGATGGAGATGTTATCGCAATATACCGTATAGTCTCGAATAATCCAGAAACGAGGACGTTCCGGCAACGCAGGGTTAAAGGTGTGCCATTTGCGTTTGGCTGTATGTACATGGCTGTCGACACAGCTGGCGCACCTTTAACCCTGCGTTTCCGGACCGTCCTGGTTTTTGGATTAACGATATTCCTCGGTAATCGGCGAGGAAGACGGCGACCAGGGGAGTCGCTTGGGGTAAGAAGGCTGGACCCCTCTTGGAGCCTTGTGGCCAGTTGGCTTGGAAGTTGGAGAAAGGCTTCATGGCCCGTGTGGACGGGCATGATTCCGGAGACAGAGCGATTAGTCATATTGCAGTTTATTCGATGTGCTGCTGGCAAGAGGCAGAGGTGAGGCGAGGCGAGGTGAGGCATGGCGATATGGTATCGTACTGCAGTGCCGTCAACTTACACCAGCGGGGTGTACAAAATAAAGAGCAAAACACCACGATGGAGAGTAAGGATGGAAGGGTAGCCGGGTGGTCAATGTAACCCAGGAGAAAATGGAGGAAAAGGTAAAAGAAATCGCACTTGGGGTTCCTGGTCACCGATTGGGGGTTTAAAGAAAGTCGGAGCGAGTTCGATGGGCAACTCAGAGTTGAGTGTTCTTGGTGCAGGTTGCTTGGGTTTTGGACCGTCGAATATCTTGTGTGGACTAGCCGGAGCCCGCAGACAGTTCGAGTGTCGTCGTTGCTGACGCTCAAGCCACACTCCAGCCACACACTAGCCACAACGCTTGTTGCAGCCAAACATCCAGCGGACTTGATGAAGCCATTCCCAGCTTGAAACTGTCTGGGAGGAGAACGGCTGTGCGGTATCAGTGCGGGCAGGGAGGGACAGATAGAAAATGATGATGGCCTTTGGACGGGCTGGGGGTATCCCAGGTGTTGTCCACCAGCTTGATGGAACTGGAATCGCCTGAGGCGGAGAGGAGAAGGGAAAGGAAGCGAAAAATAAAACAAAAAAGAACACGCCAAGCTGGTGGCCCGGGTGGTGGCCAGAGCCGGAGAGTCCGTCTGTCAAAGTATGAACACTTTCAGAGATGTGTTGCGTCGACGAGAGAATGCTCTTGTTGCCGCTCCAAGGCCGCTTGCTGTTTTTAAGGTGTTGGATCAGTTCTGGAAGCCAAACAATTCGGTTATCGAATTGCATCCTGTGGTGAACAAATGATAGAATGGGCGGCAGTGTTGATGAGCGGTCTGGTACTGCATGGTGAGAACAGCGACGGTTGGTCGGTTGTTCGGGTCGAAGTTTTTGTTGTGGTGAGAGCGCCGGTTGTTGGCGCACGGATGCCCCGATGAAAGCAACGGCCGATTCTTCGAGTTCTGCAAGGCTCGGAAAAACAGCTTAACCGTACAGAATCGTGTGGACAGTCGAGGTGGAAGCAGCGACCGATGAGAGAAATACCATTGTTGATTCAGTGACCTATAACTATGGTCTTCGACCTATGTGTTCTAAAATCTTTTTCGCCGACTTCCAGTGTGATAACTCTCCCTCCCGTGTCCCGATACCAAAACCGAGCGCCTAGTCCCTCCTCTGATGATACAAACTACTGACAGAGAATCCCATAACTATATGCTAATCACGACGGGTCAGGAAACCTCCTGAACCATCTTCCTCTTCACTCCCCCAGTAAACATCTGACCGACAGGGCCAGCCACCATGTCCTCGGGCACGGCAATCTTGCTTCCGGACTTGTTGTTGATCCAGCGGACAAAAGTGGGGTCAGCCTTGGGAGGCTCGGCATCGCCTCCCGGGGTTTCGTCGCCGTTCAGAAGGGCGGCTTTGCGGTTGGTCTTGGGCGCTTGCTTCTTCAAAAGCTTGTTGATCGTTTCCATCTGTAGCGCGCAGTGAGTGGTCAGTGGCTGCACGGTTCACGTCAATGAAGAAAAAAATAAAAAAAACTGCATACCTTCACCTCCTCGTTACGCTTCTCACTGAGATTCCTCCTGCGGCGAGCCATCTCGGCCCTTCTCATGGACAACTCCTCTGCCGTGAAAACCTTCTTGGCCTGAACTTCGTCCGAAAGCTTCATGTACTCGTGTGACGCAACGCCAACCTTGGCTCGCTGACGAGCCGTCATCTTGGAGATATCCGGCGTGCCGCCGCGACTGCCGCCCTCCTCGTCGCTATCCAGCTCGACTTCCTCCGCTTCAACGTCATCCTCGGCGACCTCAATCTCATCGCCCTCGGCGTCCATGTCTTCGTCCTCTTCCTCCTCGGCTTCCTCCCCATCGTCCTCGGCTGCAGCCATGTCTTCCAGTTCGGGGTCCTCGGGTTCGCTCTCAAGCTCGCTGAGTTCGTCATCATCGTCGTCATCATCGTAGTAATTTGTCTTGGGGGCAGCCTTGATCGTCGTCGGGGAGCTAGAAGGCGCCTTTGCTGTTGCTTTCGCTTTGTTGGGTGATGTCGTCGCTTGAGCCTTGGAAACCGTGATGGTAGGTGGAGCAGGTGTATCGTCCATGTCGACATCACCATCTTCGTCGACGTCCATATCTTCGTCTTCGTCGTCCTCTTCCTCCTCCTCGTCCTCATCATCGTCGTCGTCATCTAAGACGGGCGCGTTGTTACTAACTTCGATCTCATCCGCCTCTTCTACTTCCTCATCGTCTTCCTCCTCCTCCATCTCCTCGTCCTCGTCCTCGCTGCTCTCCACAACGTAGCTCTTCTTGGCTCCTGGCCTGTTACGCCTACTAGCCGCAATACCGGAGCTGGGGTTGCCGCTCGTGGCCTCTCGTAGCTTGTTGGACGGCACCTTAACGGTCAACATGTTGTGGCCGTTGGCGTCACTCCGACTGCTAGCTGGAGACGAAGGCGGGCGGCGCGCAGTAGTGGATCGGGATGATGACATGGTGCGCTCGGGGGTTATTCTGTCGGAATGGATTAGATCAGTTATCAAAGCCGTAGCGCGCTGGGCCGCCGAGCGGCGCGGACGTGAAGACATGATTGCTGCTGTGGAGGTGTGGTCTATCTAGTGATGGTAGGATATTCGGGATAAGGTGATGTTGTATGAAAAGAGTATCGTCCGAGGCCGAAGGGAACGAGCAAATGAGATGGGTCGAGGCGAGATGAGGCGAAGTGGGCAAAGCTGGTGCTAGGTGGCTAATGACTGGTGCTGGCGCTTCTGGACGATGTGTCGGCGACGTTTGTTATGTGTTTTGTTGAACTGGCCCAGGTGACGTTCGACAAGCCGGGAAGCGTTTTGGTGGTTATAGATTTTCGAACCCGCTGTTGGTTCCTTTGAGCACACGGAAGGGGGGCGCCTTGAACCACCAAGACCCTGACTATGAGACTGGTTGTGTTCTTTGATGGTTGTGTGTCGCTATGATATGCTGATTTGGTAGAAAGGCGGAGCTGGGAAGACTTTTTGGCTGGCGAAGGCGGTGGGATGTGAAAGTTGGCGGTTTGGTGTTTGTGTCTTTTGGGAGGTGCTGTTGGGTGTTGCTTGCATGGGGTGAAGTGAGGTCCCGTCTGGTCAAAGCCCCCTCCCTTTGGTTTGTCGGTTGTTGTTGTTGGATGGTGCCGCCGTTGTCGTTCGGGTCGATAAGCCTTGCCATGCAACATGACTGTGCAGCAAGCACGACTAAGACGGATATTGACGTCGCCTCGCTTCTTCTTTGCTTCCTCTTGGCCCCAGCCTTTGCCGTTTTGCGGACAAGGCGCATCGGAGTTGCCCTGACATTGGGCCAGAACCAGACTGTCGGTTTCACAAGGATGACTCCAGCGTCTCGTCTCGTTGGATGGAAACAGATCGGGAAACCTTGTTGGAACCACACAGTCTTTATTGTGTCGTTTGCGACATCTCGATTGTTTCTTGGGTTCTCCCTTTGCTTGTTTTCGATAAAGCACCATCATGCACCCTCATCTTTGACTGCCGTGCTGACCATGCCTCCCAGCAAACAATATCGCTTTCATCTCCATCCTCGACCCTCCCTCGACTCGACTTCCAATCCCATGATCGATACGAAAGAGACCACCACCAAAAGCAACATGTCGCGCATATAAACGATTCACTGCACTTACGATGAGATTAAAAGACACGCAGTCGAGTTACGACCAAAGCGGAGTCGGATGGACGGAAATAAGGCCTGCGAACTGTTGGCCCTGCTGACTACCTTCCGAAATCAAGTGTTGACGATGAGGGTGGCGATTCTCTGTTCAGAAGGTTGACTTTTCGGGAACGGACAGCAACGTCTTTGTTGGCGTATCCTATCTCAAGACGTAGTAATGCTACCTGCTGTGATGGTAGTGACGGGCCTGGGTTCTATGGTTGGCGCTGAACTAGAGGATGTGACAGAGGATTGGCGGAGTCGTAAAGGTCAAGCCGGAGTGAGAACGTCTCGGCGCGGAGGTCGAATCGAAGGGATTGCAAAATCGTTGGGGTTCGGGAGACTCAATCAATGGTGGGTACCAGAGCTCAAGACAGAGGTATGAAGTATAGGGAAAGAAAGAAGTATCGTGATATTCCAATCTCGAATTATCCAGCCTCGTCTTCAAGGCTGTTTCAAGCTTCTGACTTCACGTCGACTGAGTCGCGACCGTGATGTTGGCTGTCCCCACCCACAGTCCCCGTCGGTCCCGCTGGCCGCATGTCCAGTGGATGGTCAGTGGGCTCGGCCTTTGCCGGGGAGGTGGATAAAGTGGGTCTCTGCATTCAACCCCTGAGCCTACCGCTGGAGTCCAGCTGAAAAAGCTCAGACCAACAGCACCCAATAGCGACACCCATGCCTCGGTAACAGGAGACGACAACCACGGCTGGAGGCGCTGAAAGACCCAAGTTCCCAGCCGCCAGCCATCAACATCGCGAATCCATATCCGTCCATTCATCCATCGCCGTCTTCCAGTCCTCGCCGAACCGTCCAGATTGCCTGGAGCAGCATCATACCCGTCGAACAGACAGTTACAAGAATCGAATTCGGTCATTCAACTCCACCGCCATGGGCGACTCCGAAGAACCCAAGGGCGCCGACACCCTGGCGTGGGAGAAAGCGACAGCCGACAACAACAACACATCCCAGGCTCAGGCTCAGGCACCGTCAACATCGACATCCTCCGAATCCCAGCCCGCAGCTCAAACCTCTCCAGAAGCGCCAAAAGTGTCGGTCTCTCTCGAACAAGCCAGGATATTCCTCCAAGATGCGCAGGTGCAAAAGGAGACAACAGAGCGCAAGGCCGCCTTTCTGAGGAGCAAGGGCATTTCCCAGAGCGACATCGACGAACTGCTTAAGGAGGACTGGATTCGGGCGCAGTCAGATGCAAGTGACCTTTTGTATCTCATTGTTTCCAAAGACAAGCTGCTAACATGGACATCTACAGCTGAGAGAAATCCCCATCACTAACGAATCGTCATCATCCGCTTCGTCAAAGGTGGCCGCTGCGATAACAACCACGACCACCCTCCCCAAGACAAAAGAACAACATGTGCCCATCATTACATACCCCGAGTTCATGGCCGAGACACACCGCGCGCCGCCCCTAATAACCATGAATGGCGTCCTTAACACGGTTTACGCCTTCAGCGGTATCGCTGCCCTCGTCTACGGCGCCAACAAGTACGTTGTCGAGCCCATGGTCAACCAGCTCACCGAGGCCCGTGTCGACTTCCACGACAATGTCAAGGACAATTTGGACCGGTTGGTCGAGAAGCTCGAGCAGACCGTGTCGGAGCTGCCTCCGGGCTACAAGGCGTCGGACGGCCGAGCCGGCCGCTACAAGGACGCCTACGACGACGACGACGACAACATGAGCACGTACGAGGACCCGACCGAGATGTTCCATCGGGACATTGGCATCCAGACGTCGCCGCCGCCCACGCCGTCGGTGCGGGCTATGTCGCTCCCTTCGCGCCCGGGCACGGCCATGTCGGCACGGTCTCTGTCGGAGATCTACGAGGCGCACTCGCGGGCCCAGTCGCGCGCGGCGTCGGCCGTTTCCGAGCGGCACATGAACCAGACGCAGAAGCAGCAGAGGCGGCTGGCGGAGCTGGTGACGTCGGTCAAGGAGATCAACGAAGGGTTGACGTCGCAGTGCGAGGACTACGACGAGCTCAGGACGACGGTGGACGTGTTCCACGGCGAGCTGGAGCAGCTGGCGCTGCAGCACTACGACTTTACGGGAGGCTTTTCGCTGTATGGGTATACCAACAGGAGCGAGCCTAACGATGAGATCAAGAAGGCCAAGGAGAATATCAGACGGGTCAAGGGCGTGTTGCTCACCACGAGGACTTTTGCTACGCCTGCTCCTGGTGCCTCGGCGCGGTAGATTCGTATGAGGCAAGAAGTGGAAGATGCGCGGAATGTTCGACGTGGTGGGAAAGCAAAAGGGGCTGTAGTAACTTGAAGATTTCTCCTGTCAAGTTGGATATGGGAGTAAAGCATGGAATCATTTACAGGAGTGTTAGAAGAAGCAAAGCAAAGCAGGCAAAGCGTCATGGTGTAATAGAAGCAAGCATTAGCAGCGGTTAATGACATAATTGTTGTTCTCTTACAATAAGTCGAACCAGAATTCGAAGTCCGACACCGATTGACAAAGCTTGCAAACGGGCCGGAAGAATATCTGGCAATGTCAGAAAAGTTCAAATTATCTTGACGTTACTCAGCGACCACAAGTTACACAAGTCTTACGAGATGCGGTTGTGAAAGCCGGCGAGGGTACTATAAATGGGCCATCCACCTCCGTCATCGGCGCCTTCTGGCTTTGTCTTGTTGATAAAAGTCAATAGTTTCCGGATTCAATGCCATTGAATAGAGAAATGGTAGCTTCGATAAATACTCAGATATCTTCCTTTGGGTCTTACGAGCATGACTTTTTCGCACAGGTCGGGTAAGTAATTAGTGCCATGCAGAGATGGCCTGAGAGCTTCTTGTGGTTCTCTTTGGCTCTCTGGCTCTCTACACCAAGAGAAAGTTCTGAGTTGATGATTAGGTATCGTGACTCTTCAAACCTCTCCTTGTCTTATCCCGAGGTTTTCTTTCGCAACATTATTACCAGAACATTTCGTCAATTCCCACCACATTCCACATCTGTTCCCCAGATGGTCAGCTCAGGGTGCCAGCTGCAAGTGATGCTATGTACCCCTACAGTGCCTCACCGCCTCCGCACATTGACGGCACAATTACATTTCTCCGCACGAAGGATGGGAAGGAAGCGAACAGTTGGGATCGTGAACGAATCACACCGGGAGGAGTAGTAAAAACAAGCTTCTCACACGGATGGGAAACAGGAACGAGAACGGTGGCAGGACGGGAGAGGACCCTTGATTCTGGGTGTCTTGGGTGAGATCCCATGGGATTTGGAATCCTACAGTACTTTATTTGCGTTCAAAGTCACAAATCCGACTGTGTTGAGTTCGATATCACACTCAGCAAGCAAGCAGGTATAGGCAAGGGAAGAAGGGCATGTGAAAGATTGCTTGTCACCTACATATTGACTGACAGATATCAAAGAGCATGATGGTAGATTTTGGAGCCAAATTGTGAACCATTGAACTATGGTTTGTGGATCTGTTAACAAGAATGATGAATGGATACCGTATGGACAACCTCACGTCACACGAAGGCTGTCCAACGAAATGTTGCACTTGCGCACTCGTGGTGCCAGATCCCGTAACGAGTGAGATTGTGACGATGGGGAACGGTCAGTCATCCATGGACTAACTTGGGGGACTGCCGTCCAGGTGCCGTCTCCTCACGCTACCTCTGTACCTAAGAGAGGGGTTCATTAGGGTGATTCACATGAACACCACACGGTACACTAGTATCATATTCAGATTGTTGCCCAACAGCTAAAAAAAAAAGTGAGGGCATCGCGAGCTGAATATGCTACTACTGTGCCGTTCACAATCCTTTTGCTTGTCGGACAACTGGATGAATGATACGCTCGATACGGTACTGTACCCAAGCGGTGATACAGCGATGCCCCATTTATTAGCGGGGAAAGAGCCAAGACAAATGAGAAAAGACCCCATCGTGGCTCAAGCATCTTGCTTTTTCTTGGCACCCGTCCACGACGGATTGTGCATGGATTGAACGCGAAAATTGAATTGCGCACTCAGACTTTTGTTTTCTTTGCGATTGCGACGGCCAAAAGACGCCCGAACCGAAAGCAGGAACAGGAACTCGACTTGCATTCGGCAGCCCCAGCACTCGCTTCCGAGACAGACTGACAGCCTCAAAACGGAACCAAGGGGTGGCAACTGGCAACTGGCAACGGATCCTGCCGCGTCAGTTTACCTATTTCGGAGTTCGTCACCATCTTCGACTCTGCCACTTGTTGGTGTTTTTGTTTTGGTATTCCAGTCGCAAAAGCACAAACAGCACATACCTCGTCGCGCAGGGCAACCAAGATACTATACAGCTTGGCGCATACTGTACGAATCTCACAACGCTGTTGTGTAGACCGTCGGGTCTATAAGAGAGAGAACAAAGGACAAAAGAGGCTCCCCATCTATAAACATATATACATGAGAGGTCCTTCACAGACATCACAATTCGTGTCCTGGTGGAGAGAAATTTACAAAAAACGGCTGCCAAGCTAAAAGCAGGGAAAAGCAACCCAACGCCTCAAGCAGAACAGGATGCACAACGACGAGACGATGATTACAGATGCGCCAGGCATGATCAAAAAAGCGCCGATCATTCCTGGCCACTCACCCTCTCCGGCTGTGGCTGGCATGTCGGGGTCAGAGCACAAGAACACCACCATTACCACCACCACTGTCACCACCGATACTGTCACCATCACCACAACTGAGTCCGTGCCTGTGCCTGTGCCTGGGCCCGGACTTGTTGGACATGTTCAAGTTGCCGAGAGTGTCACTGGCTGTGGCTCTGCCTCTGGTGGCTCTGGCATTCATAACGACCAGATTGGCAACGCCTCCGTCACTGGCATTTCCTCGGACCGAGCTGGCGCATCTGGCATTTCTTCCTCCTCGTCTCCGTCATGGCAACAACAACAGCAGCAGCAGGGAAATGAACATGAGTTGGACACCACCATTGCCAGCAAGAGCTTAAACACAACCGTCGTGGAAGAACAAGAAGACAATCTCAAGAGCAACTCAGTCACCAACACCTGTATCGACAAGAGTGAGTTACCCTTTTTATTGTCTTCATACCACCTCCCTGATGGGAATCGTACATGTCGTTTTCTTTAGCTTCATCATGTGCCCCCGGTCTGGACTCTGGCCTGTCTGCATGTCTTTGAATGTACACTGTAGACTTGGCCGCCACTGTTAGTCAAGGACCAGTCATCGTCCACTCATCGTCAGCCATTCACACGGCGGCTTTGCCCTTTTTTTCTTCATGGGGATCCCATTTCATTTTGATCTCTTGATACCCCAGATCTACATAATCTTGGCATATCTTCTTCTTTGTTTGACAACCCTCATTTAACGATTCCTGTTCCTCTCCTGTCTATCCCCCGTATCTATCCCCCCCGTCTTCAACAGGGATCCGGAATCTTGTTTGTCTAGCTTCCCCAACTTCTCACGGACCACATTCGGCATTCATTACATACATACAGTACAACCTTGTTTTCTCCGGAGTCCCAGGTTATCAAAACGAAGAGAAAAAAAAAGGCAATGCGCTGATCGCTAACGCGTGGTCGTAACTCCGGTCTTCCAGCCCCAGACCAGCAGCAGGACATCATACCACTTCGAGCCAAGCCGGCCCCGCATCAGCCAGACCATTCTGTAGACCACCCTATCGACCACCCTGGCCACCATCGAAAGGACCCTCAGCACCCCGGTGACCCCAGTGACGACCCTCAAGCAGAGGCTAGCGAGTCTAACCACAATCATCACCCTGGTCACTGCCCGTGTGCTCAACCCGGCTTGCAACCCCCCGCGTCGCCGTCGACTTATATAAGGTCGTCCCCGTTGACGTCGGAGCTCCCCAACGGTCCCAAGGGTGGCGATCACGATTCAACCACCCAACCTAATCCTCAACCGCAGTCTACCATGATTTTCGCCGACCTGTACAAGTCACCCAGGTCGCCGCTGAACAAGCTCAGGCACTCGTTTCCTCACCATCAACCGGTTGTCCTACCGCCCGACCTTGATGCCGACCTTGTGAGCAAAGACAAGGCGAAGCAGAAGGAAGCTGTCAGGAAGTACCTCCTTGAGAAGATTCGAAATGACTGGGAGTTCGAATGGCCGCCTGTGACACAATCGCAGTCAACAGAAGCAACACCAACCTCCAATGAGAAGCGGCAGCAAGAGAAGAGCGATATCGCTCAACCTCCATCAGACAGCACCATCGCGCCCAGCGAGCATGGTCCACCCAGGATAGCGGATGAGGCTGCCGCAGTTCAAACCTTTGACGACGATGCGCCTCGGGATCCAGGAGAGGAAGCAGATTCGGAATCGGACGCCGAGTCGGTCTACAGCACGATATCAGAAGATCTCGTTCACTATCGTCCCCGAGCGGACTGGACCTCCGATCTCTCAGACAACGATGAGCAGCCAGCTCCCAGCACCTCCTCGCCTTTCCGCTTCGACAGCCCCGACGCCGTCGGAACCGCCGTCAAGTGCTCCCTAGAAGCCAAGCGGGCCAAGAGGAGGCGGGCAGTGAGAGACGAAGCCTCGTGGAATCTCGGGCTGGCCTGCTTCGAAGCTCGCCGTGATGCCTGGACAGGCGCCAAGACGGTCCGCGTCAAGCCCAAGCCGATGAGCCCCGTGTCTCCCACGACAACGATGTCGACAACGACTCGCCGTCTCTCCTTCTGGCGCTATCATCGCTCCTCCGAGTCCACCAGCGCCGCCGCCGCCGCGACGCACCCAGTCGGCTCACCACCACCACCAGCAACAACAAACCTCTCCGCCCCTTTGTCCCCCACGACCACGCACACCTCCCAGCAAAGCGCCCAAAGCGACGCCGTATCCGACACCTCAGCCCGGGGAACCGCAACAGGCGGCAATGCCACATCAACAGACGGCACCGCCCCCTCCACCACCCCCGCCTCACCATCAGCCCCCGAAAACACTTCTCTCTACCCAGTCCTCACCCTCCTCCCCCTCCCCCCTCCCCTCCTCCCGCCTCAAAACCCCATGCGCGCCTCCGTCACGCCCTCCATCTACCCCTCCCTCTACGACAAAATCATCATCAACAACATGCAACCCTCCTGCCCCGTCAACCTGGCCGACATGCTGAGCGCCTGCGTCGTCGGCTGGAAGCGCGACGGCGAGTGGCCGCCCAAATCGCAATACACGAACGTTGCAGCACCGCCCATGCCTGTGCCGAAACCGATGAGTGCTGCTGAGATTGCCGCGCAGCGGCAACGAAAAATAGCGTTGCAGAGGCAGATGCAACAACAGAAGGAGGCGAGGGAACGGGCTGCGAGGGAGGCTAGTGAGGTTAGGGAAAGGGCGAGGGAGGTTGCGAGGCTGCAGAAGGAGGAGAGGGAGCGGAAGATGAGGGAACAGAAGGAAGCGAAGGAGGAGAGGGAACGGGTGGAGAGGATGGAGAGGGCGGCGGAGAAGGCGGAGAAGCAGAGGAGGAAAAGTGATGCTACTGCGCAAGGGGCCCCGGGTGCAGGAAGAAGATCCAGTATTGTGGCGCTGGTTGAGGGGGTGGTTAATCATTTGACGAGGGTGCCGACGGCCGAGGATAGGGAGAGGTCGGGGAGTCAGAGTGATGAGAATAATGGAGGAGGGAAGGGGGGGATAAGGAGGAGTTTGCAGAAGGTTTTTTCGTTGGGGCATGGTGGACATGGCGGTGGTGGGGGTCAGGCGCACCAGGCGAATGGGAATCCTGTTGCTTGAGTGTGGATATGAATGGAAATGGATGAAAGCGAAGAATTATACCACAAGAGAGATGAGAGCATTGAGCAAAGCGAAGATGGCACGTCACGTTCTTGGAACAATTGAGTGTGTGTTTATAACATGGCATGACATGGCATGACATGGATGCGAGGCGGGAATGAATCGTTGGAAGTTGGAAATAAGGGAAATCGGAAAAGCAAGCTTAAACTGATACCCAGGGTCATTTTGGTTTTCTTGGATGGAACCACGAAGGTGAGCGAGCAGAGGGAGGGAAGGGACGGGAATGGGATACTAATGGACATGTCTGAGGGGAAGGATTTAATAGTCTGCTTGATATCTAATTCTACTCTTGGCTTCGCGAAACCAGGACACGGCACTCAACATGAAAGCCTGAGCCAACCTACAAACTCGCACCTTCCCTGGTAGACAGTCAGACCCACAGGTAGTATAGACACAATATACGCCCGGGCTGCGGAACTTATTATAGTCGTCAGCGTTTGAGTGTCCGCTGCACCATATTAAACCGCTCTAACTACACCAGTAGGGCGTTGTTGTTGTGCTTGTTACAGGTAGGTGGTAAATGGAAGCGAAGGGGAAGTCTATACACTAAAAGGTCGGATGTTTGAGTTCGTCTTTGTCTGTCTACTCTACCTGGGAAGGTGCGAGGTGGCTGGCTCAGGCTTACCTAGGCCTGTTTTTGTGTCCTGGGTGGGGGTTGGCGAAGGCCGAGGAAGGAGCAACTGTGGAGGAGGAGGCTTGACGAAGAAAATTTGAGTCGATTACACCCGTTCATGAGGTTACTACCTAGCGTACCACCGGCCGGGGAAGCGGTACATGAAGTTATAGATAAGGTCTTGTTTTTTTTCTGTCAAGTCGAAGGAAGTCCAGAGATCAGATACGCTGGCGTCCCAGCTATATGACTGCAGATGTTGGTGGCTTTGTGTCAGGCCCCTTCAAACTTGATTCGATGTGTTGGACGTGCCATTTGACGAGCAGGCGGCTACGAGAAAAACGAGAAGAAGGTAGGTAGGTGGTGAAGGAGAAATCCATCGCTATGTATTTTTGGTGATAGTACATATCCTCCGAGTCAGTGCCTCAGCAATGCTGACAGAAGCATAAAACAAATAAAACAAACGAAACCAACCACCGCCGAAGACTACACCACCTCAAAGATATCATCATGCCAAAACCAATTCCATTTCAATTCATAATAACCTAAACAATCATCACTCATACCCATACCCATACTCTTCATAAAGACCTAATCATATCCCAACCCACCACCACACACAGCCTACCCCCTCCCCCAAGCCCCATACTGCGTCCCGCTAACACCACTCTTCACACTCCCCGTCGCCCCCGGACTCGCCAATTCACCAATCCCCACCCCCTTCCCTTGTTGTGACCTCCCCAAACACCCATAATGAACAACCGCATCCTCCTGTCCCGGCAAAACCGCCACCACGCTGCCCCCCAACCGTTTATGACAAACCCCACAAACCCTCTCCTCCCCAATCACCACGCGTCTATTCCTTCCTCCCACCCTGCTTCCACCCGGCAGTACCGCTCCCTTGGGTAACCCATCGCCCAACAGCAGTAAAGCCTGGCTAGTAACCAACCCCGTCTTCCTCAGCCCCGCAACGATCAGGGTCTCGTTAACAATGCTGTTCGCGTTGCGCATGCGGCCGCGGAAGTAGGACTCGAGCTCGGAGACGGGCAGGTCATCCGGGATGAGGGAGAGGGTGGAGGTGGCGGGCAGGCGGGAGCCGTGCTTGGACAGGAGGTCGAGGGCCGGCGGCAGGTTGGGTTTGTGAGGGGAGGGAGGGGTAAGGTAGAGGGAGAGGAGGGTGTGGTAGATGGAGGGGTGGGCTTCGTCTTGGGAAGGGTCTTCGGTGGAGGTGGAGGGCGAAGTGATGGTGGTGGTTCCGGGGGGGTGCGAGGGGGAGGTGGGTTGAGGGTGTTCGGAGGATTTGTGGATGCGGTTGCAGTATCTGGATAGGGACGAGTTGGTTAGTGTATATGAGATGGATTGAGGAAAAAGAACCGGAGGGAGCTTACTCTTCTGCTTTCTTGTAGTCTTTCATTTGGAAGACGTAGATCTCCAGTGCTTGTTTGTGTTGACCCATGTTACTGAGGACAACAGCTCGCGCTTCGTAGAAGCGTGAGTCGTCTCGGGGAATGAGACTGAAGGCTCTTCCGAGGCTGTATTGTCGACTGTCCTTCAAGAACTGTACCAACCGCTCCATGAGCGAGTCCCATTCTTCCTCTTCCCCTGGTTTCTTCTCCTCCCTGAGTTGTCTAATAAACAACTCGACAAGGCGGTTGTGAAACTCGGGCGTCATGTCATTCAGCTCGGAGATGATATGCTCCAGGTATTGGATCTCCAAGGCCGTATCGATGCCACCCAAGAAATGGAGGACCCGCGCTCTGGGGAGAGTCTCAGCATTCTCCGAGTCGGCCAGGAAGACCTCCATTCCTAGCTTCGGGTCTTTCCTCAACGTCCACTCGGAAAATTCGAGGATGATGTCGATCAGCTCAGGCGGAAGACCTTGAAGATACAGGACCGTTCTTTGGGGTCCGTGCAACGTAGGGGCCGCCTCATCGGGCTCGTCCGGCGAGCCAAACTTGCGAAGCAGATCGAGAGCCTGACGATGCAGCTTCTTACCGTAAAAGAAGTCAACCAGCTCGTTGAACCGGTTGTGTTCTACAAGCCTCTCGTTAACAACCTGTGGGTCGCAGAAGTTGGGGATTCTGAAAAGGGAGCTGGCCAATGTCGGACGAGAGTACATAAAGGCGCGGAAGAGAGTGGTGTCAACGACTCGGAAAGTCTCCTGTAGATCCTTTTCAAGCTGTTCATCATCCTCATCCTTATGAGACATTAGGAGTGTCTTGAAAGCCTCCTCTGTGGCCCCGTTTGATGACTTGCGCGGCTTCAACTTTCCAGTGGCTGGATCAATGACTCTCTGAAGTCTCGCTCTTGCTCCGGCCAAGTAGCTGTTCAGCTCCGAGACGGCTGTCATGAGATCCTTTTCATCTTGGGCGCGTTGTTCCTCGGCCGCCTTGCCCCTGATGCTGGCCGCATCATCATCGACTGGGCCTCTTCTGGAAGAGACTATAGACGACGTCTCGGGATCAAACTTCTTGCGACCGTGACCCATGAGGTACTTGGCAAACCCACCTCCTTTCTGTGGCGACGATACCTCAAAATGCGGCTCATCCTCCTTTGGTGCATGATCTCCATTTGCTTTGCCGTTAGGGGGCCCTTCGTGGTCCGACTCTTCCTGCGGCTCTTCAGGCTTCTTCTCATCGACACCCAGCTCTCCCACAATGATCTTGGGAAAGAGCCTTAGTACCCTCTCAGGTGGAGCATGGACCTCATCTTCATTGAACAGGTCCATAGACTCGCGGAATTTCCTTTGGCGGAAGAGCAGTTCGGCCTTGAGCATTTTGACTTCGCGCATGGTCTCGGTTTTGTTCTTGAGAAGAGCGTCCTCCAACATAGCCAAAATGCTGATGGCTTCATCATACCTCTGGGCCTTTACCAGCTCGTCGATCTGGGAATCATAGTCCGTGGCATCCATCTTCCACACCACTCTCTCGCTCAAGACATGGAAGCCCTTTCCGGCATGTGCCAGGCTGACCGTAGGTGGTGGGAAATGGAGAGAAGCAGCACCAGGGAGACTGATGGTCTGGAGTAGATTCAGCGTGTCCGGATTTCGTACTTCGAGACTGCCCTTGGTTGGTGATTGCAAGGCAAGGATATAGGGGTAACTATATCCTATGCTCTCAGGAGCAGCTTGCCAGGGAATCTGGCGTTTCTCCAAGGCCTTGCCGGAGTCATTGATGAATAACGTATTGATATCTTTGGCGAGCAATAGCTGGCCCTCAGCAAGCTTGGCCGACAGCGGTTTGGGCGTGAAGTTGCCCAACCCCATGTATCCCATACTGGCAGTAGCGCCAAAGCGACTTTGTCCTCCCGCTGCCCCGATAGCCCCCGGTCCAACAATATCCTCCATTTGACCGGTTGTAACATCGACTATTTGGTAGCCACCGTTCATGCCGCACACCACCTTGTTTGCGTTGGCCCATGTAAGGGACCTGATTGCCTCGGACAGGACTATTTCGGTAACATCGGGGGAGAGCTCGCTCTCATGCCATGACCACAGCAGCAAGCGGCGCTTTACGGCAACAGCTAGACGCGATATAATCTCGGGTATCCCTGTGTCGGGATCCTTAACAATGTTGCTCGTGACGGCGAAGGTGGAAGCGCTCTTGGTTCGGGCTGTGGGGAACTCGATCGGCTCGAAGGTCTGGAGGTCGTGAAGGGCAACACCGTTGTAGTTGGACAGCGATATTATGGTGTTGGCTTCCTTGATTATGGCGAGTTGTTCGATAGCGCGCGTCGAGAACTTTTCTACCTCGCGAAGGAGGTCGGTGGGCTTGGGCCCTTTCGGCGCGGCTTGGGCATTGTGGAAGCCTGGCGCGGCAGCCTGGTACTCTTGGGTCGTCGAAGGTCCATTGTGGTCTTGGGTCGTCGATTCGGTAGCTTCGCTCGACTGTTGGGAGGACGTTCCGTTCGCGGACTGGCTCGGTGGTGGAGGAGCGGGTGGGAGCTCATTTACACGGTATATCCTGAGGGATCCCGTATTCAGGCCAACGAGGACGCGGTCACCGTAGGCGAGGATAGACTCGATCTTGGACTTGTCTCTCTGCTTGAGCTCGATGATGGGTCGAGCCGTAAATGCGGAGAGCATGGCGACGGGCCAGCTGCTCCCTGGTTGCAGCAGTGGTTACAGGGCGGTTATGAACGCATTAGATCGTGTCTTTCGAGCAAAAAATGTCGAGCAACGCTGGCACAAGTTGGCGATGTTCGTGCGGTCTCGTCTTGTCTCTTGAATTGTTCCGATATCGTGTTATCGCAGCCGAGTGGGTGTGGTGGAGGATGACGGCATGGCGATTGGGCAGTGCGCCAGGCAGTGGTGATAGCGATGGTCAGGCGCCGCGTTCAAGGGTCAAGGCTGCCCACACTGCCAGCACTACTTGTACAGTGACCCCATGGGAGGGGTGCGATAGCGGTATCTTTTTGAGAAGCAGGGTTAGGGGTATACGTATGTGAATTCTAGGCCCTATGACCTCCCTTGCAACCAAGACTTGGGAGAATTAAAATCTCAACAATTACGTACAAGAAGCTCGTCCTTCACTTGGCTCTATCCCCTATTTTTTGCGAAATCTCTTCAGTGAGGAAACTTGGGAAGTGATGATTGAATCTAGACATTCTGGTTTTTTTTATATTTGGTGTTTTCTGGAAAGTCATGTCCGCGATGATGTACGACCGTCAAGGTTCTCGAATCAAAGCTGATGCGGAGAGTTCCGATGGAGTCTTTTCTGTTGTACTGTTACGAGTCGTTACGAGCTGGTACCTCTCGATAGAGCATCGGACAACTCCTCTCAGAGTCATGAGACTCTACGCAGTCTCTATCTCATCATGGTATGATGTTTCGTTTTGGGAAAAAAAGATTCTACGATTTGCAGAAACAACAGTCTGTTTGATAACTTCTCAGTGCATCCGCTGCCTGTTTCGTTTCATGTTTTGTCGATTCGGCTTTCATCACCCGACGGCACTGGCTGCAAGATGTGCTAGTGCCCGATAAAAGCACGTAATGAGTGACTCTGTACAGATTATACATGGTGCTGCTGCTCAAGAATCGGGGGTATTATGTAGAGCCTCACCGGACTTCCCTGACAGGACTCCACCCGATCCGCTGTAAGATAGTGGAGTGGCTGCAGCATTGACGGGCGCAATTGGTTGCAAATGGCCCATCTCGTCAGCGACAGAACACCTCCCTCTTCACTAGTCTGGATGATTCCAAGGAATGATGTACTTATTGGTGACCGTGACCGTCTTTGTTATAGATTTCAAGCTTGCCTTTCCTATTCCCGGGCAAGGCAAAAGATATTGTTGCCCACCATAGCTTCTTCAGCCGAGTCTGGAAGCCCCTCCTCCTCTAGACCTGACCAACACTCCGCAAACCATCTGCTGTCCCACGAGAACGACGACGGGAAGCCACTCGGAACAACACCAACGCCAGCTGCTGGAGACCGGAACACCAAGGACAGGGGAGGGAGGACAAGAGCAAGAACTGGAAAAGACCATCATCCCCGCAGCATCCTCTTTTCTGTCTCTGCGCAACCAAGCAAGACACAAGTCGAAGACCAAGACGAATTCGAGCTCCAAGACTATCCGCAACCCAAGCAGCATCACACTCACACAGCTGACGACACAGCTGACACCAACCGCAACGTCAATCCATCCCGTGATCGCGCCGCCCGCAGGGAAGAAAAGAAAGCTAGGAAGCGCCGCTGGCTTGAGGCACAGGACGAGATGAAGTTCTCCCATAGCATCCAGTTCAACGCGGTGCCGGACTGGAGCACGCATTACATCGCATACAGCAACCTCAAGAAGCTGTAAGCTTGCCGCCTGTCTTATCTCCGCCGTGCTCAGTCAGCCAGCTAACATAACCACCTAGCATCTACCATCTCGAAAAGGTTGCCCACCTGTCATCCGGCGGAGACGGCGAGTCGCGCCCGCTAATCCAACATGAAGACCCCGAAATTGTCTTCGTTCGCGCCCTGGATGTCGAGCTGGAAAAGGTCTCGTCCTTCTACTCTGTTAAAGAGAGGGAGCTGTTTGACGAGGTACAAAATCTCTTGCGCGACGTCGGCGCATTCGAAGAGGAGTCCGGTGAAACCGACCAAGAGCGCGAGCTCCGTCCCACCACCCGCGGCAGCGAGCAACAGAGACCTTTGCGAACCCGGAGCGAAAGCGTGCACAGCCGGGCCTCAACTGACGACAACAGCGACAACAGTGACGATGAGAACACCGGCCTGAACACACATCCTAAGAAGAGGCGGTTGAGCATGGGGAGGCGAAAATCAAGTACCGCTGTCCCTGGACACATGATGTCCTCCATTGGCGACATGACAGCCTCTACGGAGATGACCAGGTCTCGCAGGTATAGCACTACCTACGACGACGACTATGCCGAGCAGGCTGCCTTGTTCTCCTCGGGAATCATGCTCAAGAAGAGGATCATCAATCTCTACGTCCAGCTGTGCGAGCTCAAGTCGTACATTCAGCTGAACAGGACGGGCTTTAGCAAAGTCCTCAAGAAGTTCGACAAGATCATTGACAGACAGTTGCGTCCCAAGTACATGGACACCTTTGTTGATACCGCATACGCCTTCCTTCCAGAGACAACCAAGGGTTTGGAAGAACAGATTCACCTGATGGTCCGCGCATATACGGTTATCGTTACCAATGGTGACGAGGAGGCGGCCACGCGCGATTTGCGATCGCACCTTAGAGAGCACGTCATCTGGGAACGAAATACGGTGTGGAGAGAACTGATCGGTATGGAGCGGCGATCTGAAGCCGCAAGTCTGGGACATACTCTTCTTGGGCGAGATACCGATCCAACCGGCCACCGTCTTCAGGGCGACGATGAGCTGGTGTCGCCGACCAAGGAAATCGCAACACCGCTTGGTCGCTTCAGACTTCCTGGTTGGCTGGTCAGCTCAACTCTGATGACTCTCATCATCATCTTTGCCATCTTCTTCGCTTTGCTCTTCATGCCAATCATGAAGAAGCCCGAGCAGCAAAATTGCCTGGCATTACTGGTGTTTGTCAGTTTGCTCTGGGCCACCGAGGCCATCCCCCTTTTCGTCACCTCGCTCACCATCCCTTTCCTCTGCGTTGTTCTTCGAGTCTTCCGCGAGGCCGACAAGCCCCATCACAGACTGGGTGCCAAGGCGGCCACCGATGCTGTCTTCTCGGCCATGTGGACGCCTGTCATCATGCTTCTACTCGGTGGCTTCACTCTCGCAGCCGCCCTCTCCAAGTGCAGTATCGACAAGCGGATAGCAACCTTTGTTCTCAGCAAAGCAGGAACACGACCTCGGACGGTCCTCATCGCCAACATGGCCGTGGCCGCGTTCGCAAGCATGCTGATCAGCAACGTTGCCGCTCCTGTCCTCTGCTTCGGCATCATCGAGCCAATGCTCCGCAACCTCCCGGCCGGTTCCAACATGTCCAAGGCCGTCATCATGGGCATCGCCCTCGCCTCCAACGTAGGCGGCATGCTCTCGCCCATCGCCTCCCCCCAAAACATCGTCGCCATCGGCCTGATGGAGCCCCCTCCCGCCTGGAGCGAGTGGTTCTTCATCGTCATCCCTGTCGGCATCATCTCCCTGCTTCTCATCTGGGTCCTCTTGCTGCTCACCTTCCGACCGGGCAAGGGCACCACCATCGTGCCCATCCGCCCCGTTAAGGACCGCTTCACGGGCGTGCAGTGGTTCGTCACTTTCGTGACCGTCACCACCATCGGCCTGTGGTGCGCCTCCCACCAGCTCGAGGCCGAGTTTGGACACATGGGCGTCATCGCCATCATCCCCATTGTCTTCTTCTTCGGCGTCGGCATCCTCACCAAGGAGGACTTTAACAACTTCCCCTGGACCATCATCATCCTGGCTGCCGGTGGACTGGCACTCGGCAAGGCGGTCAACTCGTCTGGCCTGCTGCACACCGTCACCAGGGTGATTACGGAGGGGGTGGAGGATTTCAGTCTCTATGGCGTCTTGCTCGTCTTCTCGAGCTTGATTCTGGTGATTGCCACGTTCATCAGCCACACCGTTGCGGCGCTGATCATTTTGCCGCTGGTGTACGATGTTGGAAAGGGCTTGGACGAGCCGCACCCGAACTTGTTGGTCATGGCCGGTGTGTTGATGTGCAGTGCTGCTATGGGGCTGCCTACTTCTGGATTCCCTAACATGAGTAAGCACCTTTCCACTATTGTCTCCCTTTTTTTCCTTGACCAAAGCTAACCATATTATCTATCAACAGCCGCTATCATGAAGGAAGACCCAGCTGGCCAGCGTTATCTGGAAGTCAAGCACTTTATCAGCCGTGGCGTGCCCAGCAGTTTGCTTACCCTTGTGGTGGTCGTCACGGTTGGGTATGTTGCTATGAGGGTTGTTGGTATGTAAGGGACTCAACTTGTAGTTACACAAGATATTTCTCACAAATATGTATGGGGTTGGGTTGGTAAGGTGGAAAGGAAAAGAACGGCGGGCGGGTTAGAGGAAGAAGATGGGAGTTTTTTTTGAGAGTGGCGATTAAGCGTTTCGGCAGTGTGTTTTTGGAGTATGCGTTCTCGTTCTTGTGTATTGCTCTTGTTGTTTCGCTCTGAGTATGCTTTTAATGGAGACCGCGGCGCGGATCCGGAGGGAATCTAATTGGGCTTCTCTTCTATTCCTGCTGGATTTCCTTTCGCGATGAGTATGGTTTCAGTAGGGCAGATCTCATTCATAGCTGCCCCCAGTATGATAATGACCGACATAAATGACAATCTTGGACACAATTCTCTCATAGTCCGGTATTGGTTCTCATCCAGTCGTGCCAATATCGTTGAACCGCATACAGCATGTCACATAGGCAAGGACCTAATAAAGTGCAGCCCCAGATACCCATTGACCATGTCGAATCACAGAGCAACAGATCCAGGTCTATCCCATCAAGATCATTTCTCCCTCTCATACCCTCTCTCCCGAGCCCTTTCCAACCCAATGCTCTCTCCTTTTTCTTTTCAATTTCACTCATCCTCCTCAACAACCTCCTCCCCATAATTCTCCTCCTCCTTGGCCTCCTCCTCCTTCCCCTTACCCTGGCCACTCTGGCCCGCCCGCTTGTTGTCCTCCTCCATCCGCTGCGTGAGTTCCCGGTTGATATCTTCCTGAAAAGTGGCGGCGATTTGACGGAGGGAGTGGAGGTATTTGGCGCGGTCGGAAGTGGTCATTTCTGAAGAGGTTGAAGTGGTGGTGGGGACATCCTTGGTCAATGTGAAGGAGGGGGAGAGGTTTGTTGAGTTGGTGTAGGTTGCGGTGAAGGTTGAGGGAGCCATTTTTTGTGTTTGGATGAGGTTTCGAGGTTTTGAGGATTTTGGAGTTGAGGTGGTGATAGGTAGGATGTGTGAGTGAAGCAAGATAGATGTTCTTGGTGATTTCGGTCTGGTTACTGGTTAGTGATAATTTTTTACAAGCCTGGACACTTTAACTTGCTGAGAGGGTATTCTGCTAGGTATCAGATCTTCCAATGATGAGGTTGTTTTTGTTTTTGTCGATATCAGATTCTCATGAACAGAAAAGGAACCTCAAAATGCATCTCATCAAGTGTCCACTGAACCACCCAATGCACGTTCGCGAGACTGCCCTATGACACCCGCCCGCACGCGCCTGTTTGGGGAAAACTGACGTTAACTGCGGGGCACTAAGCCTCCCCACAAGAGTTCCATCGTGAGGAACAATTTAGGGCGATCTGGGCCCCTGATTCTGCCTGCCAAGCATCAAGCCCCCCTTGTTGGATTTGAATTTTGATGTCAGGTCGCCAAAACAAGTCCCAAAACAACAAAAAGTGGCGTCGTATCGGTTGCCGTTTCGTGCCGTTTCTTCGGACTTGTTGGTCTGCAAAAGGACTAGGTTTGAACATCAGGTAAGCACTGGAAGTGGGAAGTGGGAGTGAGGACTGAGGAGGCTCGGAGGGAGTGCCATGGAATGCTTGGAAGTGGAAGAGAAGGGAGCCCCAAACATGGCGACGGGAACGGGGATCAGCGCTTGTGATGTCGTACGCAATTTATTGAATCTCCAAGTTTCCCTTTTCTATCATTTACCTATCTCTGACCTTCCCGTCCTCTTTTTGATCATTTTCCGCGATTACATCTAATCTGCGCATACTTCTCGTCTACTACACACATGTTCAATGCCTTGACGACCAACAAAGACAATTCCCAACCACTGATGGTCTTCTTCTACAGATATCCGGGTTAGCAAGATGCGACACTTGCCCTTGCGAAGGAAAGCCTATTCGAAACGACGCCAGTAACCATACCTCTACGTATGATCCATCACAAAACACCAACAGAACGGGAGCATTGAGAAGCACCACTGAATGCTGCAGCAGTAAACAATGCAACCCACAAGTGGAAGAGGAACCCCGGGACCCCCGCAGAGGGCTCCAGGGAGTTTCTCACCGCTGAGCACTAACTCCACTGGAGGTGTTAATGCTCTCGGCGCCGACATTGAGTTCGTCCGTCCCCATCGACCGTCTCCGGGCCCGGTGCGCATGATCTCAGCCTCGACCTCCAGCAGCGACGACCTCACGCCATTGACCATCCCTCGCTCAACCAACCAGTCTACCGCCCCGTCGCCCCAGCCAGGAGGAGGTCCAGGCGCAGCAGGATTTGGAGGAAGAGCAGAAGCATCACCCGAGCGACGAGGAGGAGGAACAACACCCACCCCCGGCCGCGAATCCGCGACTCCTATTTACAGCAGCTTTACGTCTCAGGGCAACAGCGCCAGCACCCCGAGTCTCCAAACCAACTTCTCGCGACCGACCCTATCGAACACCGCCGCCCTGTCCGCCGCCCGCTCCGTCGCCGGGACACATTCGCCGAGTGATACGGCCCCGCGCAACGGGCCCTCTCCCCTGACCCTCCCGCCGACCAGCGCAACGTCCTCCACGCCCACTTCCTTCCCCGGCAGGGTAGGCGTACACTCGCGCAAACACTCGGCGAACGCGGGCCTGTTCGAGCCTACCCTGCCCTCGACGAGCACCTCCAACCTTGGTCAGATCCAGGCTGATTCGCCCAAACTTGGCCCGACGCTGTCGCAGGCGCAACGAGACATGTCCGCCAGCCACATTGCTGCGCAGGCAGCCGTCTCCAAGTCGCAGCTTACCCAGCAACAGCAACAGCAGCAGCAGCAACAACAACAACAGGCACCACCGTATGCGCATCAACACCTCCTCCATCTACAACACCGACAGCGGTCGCAAACGATACCCCCGTCAACCGAGCATAATGAACAGACTTCGGTCGCAAACAAGCGCATAAGCGGCGGTCCGATGAGCCCTCCGATGTTGAGCTTAACAGAGGCGAGCGCGCCAAGGGATAATGTGTTTGGAAGTCAAGGATATCACAACGGCCTGCCCGGAAACCATACCCTTGCTGCCACGGCGGCCGCGAACGTGGTGTTCCCCCGATCGGCGCAATCGTCGCCCAAACTGCCCACCCAGTCGACGAACCCCTTGGCACCCACTCCACCGCCTGTCGCCGCCGAGAGGCCCGTCGTCAAGTCGGAAAAGAGCAAGGTCAAGCTGTTTTCACGTCCTGGCAAGTCCAGCTCAAAGGGGGAATCATCAAAAGATAAACCACTGCCTAGTCCGGGAAAGCTAGGGCATGCCTTTTCGAATCTGCAACGGGCCAACTACAGCACTACGAGTCTCGAATCGACTATGCAACCTTTCTACGCACATGGCAACTCGTCAACCGCCACGATACGACCAGCCGAAGCTACGGAGAAGGAGGTGAAAGAAAAGGAGAAGAAGCATGGGCATTTCTTGAAACGACAGAAGGAAAAGCTGATAGAGGCGTATCACCTACCGCTTTCGTCAGCTTCGAGCAACTCCAGGCCTACAGATCCCACAGCTCCCAGCAGTCTGTACAACTTCAACTTGCCTACAAGTCCAGGTCCCAGCAGCAATGCGTTTAAATCCGGTCTTGATTTGCGACACGGCGGCCGTGCATTGCGCGAGAAGAAGAACAAGGAGGACAAGAGTCTTGACGACGCAGCCTCGAGCTACAACCCTGGAGGCGACTGGCCTGGTCCAAGTAGCGTGAGCTCTGCTACTGGCACCCTGGCTTCAGCACTCTTCCACAATGAGCCCTTTGACAGTCAAAAGTTTGGGCTCAACAACATGACCCTTGATGACGCCTGGCCTTTTCTCAGAGCCAAGCTGCTTGTCATATTTGAAGCTGAGGACCTTCGTCTCCCTGTAGAGGATCTGAATCGTATAGTGACGATGCATATCCAGTACTGCATAACGCGGCGCAGCCCAAATATCATTATTGAGGATATCCGGGACTTTCTCACAACTGGCTTCTCGAGCCTCGATCAGAGTCTGAAGAAGACTCAGGAAGACCGCTTGATTCCTGCCCTTGTCGAGCTTTGGATCTTCACGTTTACCAGTATCTTACCGTATCTGCAAGCGGTCTTTCTACCTTTAGACATGGAATTTGCCGGTAACGGGCCCTTGATGACGCCAGATCAGGCCCGAGACTTTTGGGGTGGTGTCCCAGCCAATTACGGCGTCAGCATACCGGCCTCATCCGTCCTTGACATACGAAGACTGGTTCTCCTATCCTTCCGCGATATCGTTATCATTCCCCGCTACGACACGCTGAAGATCATGTTCTCGCGTCTCTCTCTCGAGTTCCTACCGCAGAACCTGGCCAGCATGGCCCTCTCGTCTCCGGTCCCGGTTCCTGCATCCGGGTTCCAAAACATGGCTCATAACCAAGGTGGTGTCTACCAGTCCGCGCTCTCGACCTCGCCCTCGCAAGAGTCGCAACTCTCGCTATCCTTCGCAGGTAGCCTCCCGGCAACGATGACCCTGGGGATGGGCGCTGGCTTTGGTACCGCCCCTCCACGGCCCAACACCTCCATGTCCAACCCCATTGCCAGTATGGATCCTTCCTACGCGAGCTACAACAGTAACGGCATGGGCGTCGGCGGCGGCGGCGGCGATACTACTCCAGGAAGCGGTAACCGCTCGCGTGCCATTAGTAACGTCAGCTTCGGTAGCGATCACGGCAACGCCAACCGCCCCTTCACTCCAAGCAGCATCCAAGCCCTTGGAGCCGCCTCCGCCCAAGCCGCCATGTCCACCCCCAGCGGCGTTGGTATCGCCAACCTCAACCTCAACATGTCCACGCCCGTACAGCAATTCCCTCCACACGTAGCGCCCAGCATAACAAGTATAGGCAGCAACTCCATCCACGGCAGCCTCCGCGACCCTACAGGCGGCGGCGGGAGAACCGCCGACCAAAACGTCGAAGACTCCAAGCAAGTGACAGAAATGGTCGGACGCATGCTCCAATGCATGTCCGTCCTAGCATCCGTTTCCGCGCCCACCACTCCTTCTTTCACCTCCTCGTCCTTGGTACCAAACAACCAAAACCCCCACTCCTCCACCGGCAACCTGACCACCTACAACACCTACTCCTCCTCGCAAACCTCCGTGGCAACGACAACCATGACTAACGCCACCGTGCCCGCCTCTCCCTCCGGCTCTTCTGCTGCTGGCGGCTTACCCCCGCTCGTCCAAACTATGTCCTCCCCTTCGCAGTTCTCGTCCCCTTCGTCGCCGGCTACTCCAACGGCTACCAGCCCTGGTCCGTTTCCGCCCCGCCCGTCGATATCGAGTTTAAGTGCCAGCTTAGCCGGTAGTTTTGGCGGTATCGGTCATAGTAGTGTGCCTAACACACCCACGGGTGGTACCGCCCCCTTCAGCCATACCGCAACAACCACAACCACAGCTACCACCAATACCGCTGCTGCTGGTGGCACCGGTGGGATAGGTGGAAACGGAAACGCACCCCCCGATGAATCCTCCCGCATGATCGAGGAACTCAACAAGCTCCTCAAACTCAACTGGCTCGGCCGCGGCCGCACCGGTCGCAACAGACGGGGTATCGTAGGCGGGCGAGTCAAGCGCGCGGGAGCGGGGAGCGGGTCTGGGTCCGCTTTAGCCTTTTCAATGGGCGCTGGCTCTGGGATGGGCTATGCCTCGTCCTACGGCGGTTATTCTGGTCAAGGGGGATACGCGGGATCGTTGGGAACGGGCCCGGCAGGAGTGAGTATGAATAGTCTTGGGACGACTGGGACGATGGGGAGTATGAGTATAGGGACTGTGGGAAGTGGGTTTGGGGGTGGGTTGCAGGGTCAGGCTGATAGGGTTGATAGAGGAGGAATGGCAGGAGGGACGGGGTTGGGATTGGGTAGTGTTGTTGGGACAGGCGTAGCAACGGGTGGGATGAGTAGTCCGCCCACAGGTGCCGGTGGTCCTACTGCTGTTCCTGCTACTGCTGGTACTGTTGGTGGTGCTGGGACTGTTGGTGCTGGTGCTGCTATGGCTGGTGCCGGTACCGTTGGTGCCGGTGCTGTTGGTCCCGGTGCCGCATCATCCTCAAACGAGGTTGTGGTCGACAATTAGTGGATGGTGACCAAACCTTTGGAGAGATGGGCACTTGGACTTGGGATGGGGACTGGGAGTGGGTAATGATCCAAGAAAGAATAAGAACACAAAGAACAGATGCGGTTTAAACGGGGGTAAGGAGTTGGGATAGGGTTCATTCAAGGTGACTGGGTTCTTTCAAGGTAGACCATTTTGGGCATTTACATTTTTCGGTCTCATGAACCTTATATATATATATATATATATATACAAGTAATACTTTCTTCTGCTCTGGTTTTGGTCACGGATCATGCTACATGCTACACGGGAGTGAGCTTGGGAATGGAAGTTGGATGGGTTTTGGGTAAAGCAGATGTTGATGTCTTCGTAGATAGTTTGGAGATGGAAGTAGTTGCGGACTGGCGGTTGACATTACACACCATACCATCAGTCGACTTGTTTAAGTCTCAGTAGTATGACCGTCGTAGATGGTTGGTGAAAGACGAGGTATGTTTTTGCAAGTCATTGCTGTGGACGATGGAGGGCACGGGTCGTCCGTTTGGTAAAGACACAACAACACCATCATGGTAGCATGACACCATACATTACCATCGGGAGGAATCTGTGTCGCTACAGACAACACCAAGACACGATTGTCAACATTAATCACATGGGAACGAAGAGACAGCACATGTGTTTTTCAATCATTGTTTTATTTGGCTATCTGATGATATTCTTGATTGGCTGTAACCTCTACTGATTCCCAGATATCGGTGAGATACAAGACGATCTCTCAACATGGGCGCCCAGCAATGGGTCAACACAAAAGTGATTTCTCTATGCCAGAGCGAAAACATCCATATCAATTGGGAAAATGATGTGAATGTCGATTCGACACGCCGAAGCGCGTCTGCTGGCAACTGCTTGGTTTTGCTACAGGGCAAGGGCAATTCAACATTGATCACATGGGAATGGAGAGGCAAACGTGTTCAATCATTGTGTTATTTTACTATCTAATGATATTGTTGATTCATGGCAAGTGTCCTGTACTTTGGATCTGTTAGCTGATGCTCGCAAGACAAAAGACTGCTCAAAACAACAAATTGTTTGATGATCCAATCAGACATCCAAGGAAGACTTCGCCCTCATCTGACCCCGAGAAAGGCTCGTAGGTGGGGTCTCGAGTGGAAACTGCGAATGTAGGAAATCTTCATCATAAGGATCGGGGGTGTGTGTATGTGTGCAAGTCGCACAAAGTATGAACTAACCTTTTGGAAAAGTGATATTGTGATCAAGCTGTCGTGGTTAGTCGCGAGATCAAAGGTGTTGTCTGTCTCGGGAAGAGAAGCAGAGGCAACAGGAAAAGGGCACGAAGGCACCTTTATGTTATGAGAGCCAGGCTCGAGAAGATTCTGTATCGGTCTGCGGTATGGAGTCAGCAAGAATGTTTGCGAAAACTGCTGTGGATACGCGCGTGGGTAAGGATGAAAAAAATGAAGAAGTGCAATCCGCTTCAGTCAGAAAAAATTACTGGCAAGCAACAGGCCGACTCCCGTAGGAGGAAGCCCGAAACAGACTAGTCTTCGTTCATGGTCGATTCAGTTGGGAAAAGAAGACATTTCAGAAGTTGTCATCATCCGAAGGCGGATGCAGGGGAGAACGTGATGGGAAAGATGATGTTGCGAAAGGAAGAGAAAGAGAATGGAGCTTACCTCGTTGACTGCCATGGCAAGTTGTCGTTGACCTACCTGGATGTGACGCTGTGATCGCGTGTGGAAGTTTTGACAAGATGTCGCACAGCCTTGCCTCAAGAAGAAGCAAGATGCTGCGGGCAGATACATGAACACGCAATGAAGCGGTTCCTGCCAGCTCTTGCAGACTTTGAATCATTGCGCACCAGGCGCAACGATTGAAGGAATGCGTGAGCTCGAGAATCGCGGCGCTTGCGATTGTTGGTTTCTGAGGAAGGGAAGAAAAAATAAGGTTGCGTTGGCGACAAATGGAGAGTTCAAATACTTCTGCGCGGGAAGCGATAACGATAACGAAAATTTAGGTGGGGTCGGTGAGTTCCAGGCGGGAGACAGCCAGATTCGAAGGCAGAACAGAGACACGTGGAGACACACGTGATGCCATGCTCCACCTCTTGTCAACTCGCCTGCTGCAAGGTCCCACCAACGGGCCGGTGCCCATCGCCGGCCGCCGCCATCGCGACAACAGTCCGTCCACTGTCCAGACCACCGCTGGTGAGCCAGGACCAACTGTGAAGAGGTGCCTCACGTCGCCGGACATCAACGTTTGAGTTACATCAAACCGAGGGGCTCTTTCAGTCAGCCCATGAAGACTCATTTGCCAGGCTCTCGATTCATAGCTTCAGTTCTATCAAAGCAACGCTGTTTGACGTAGTCGACCTCAAGATCGCCATTTGTTGACCCTGACGCTTCACGGTATGTATGGTATCGCGCCTGGGCCAACAGCCGACACCCCCTTTTCAGTTCCTGGCCGAGCTGGCTTCTCAAGCATCATAGGGTTAGGGTTCTTGCATCAGTCGGAAGCTGTTCCACCCCCGACTAACCAACGTCAAGTTCGTGAGTTCTGCGTTCGGTCGATCGGTCTCGCTTTTTGATCATTCGCCTGGTCCAAAACAACCTGCTCTCCTTCGTCAGTTGATTAGAATCACCAAAGTGTTATGAAAAGTCTTTCTGATCCTGAGGCCGAAACCGGTAATTCGGGTGGTGATTTCCGTGTGTGCATGAGGATGGCTCAGTGCACGGAGCACGGGCAACTCTCTGCTGTAGGCTGAATGAACTTAAGTTTGACACCTTGGTATGTGATGAGGATTAGGTAGTGATTAAATAATAGAGAGAAGTATGCCATCAAAGGAGTCAAGCTGTTGCTTGTATAGCGATTATGATGTGAGGGCGTTTAGCATTTGTCGGACGCATCCTCGGAACAACGGGTCTCAATTTCAAGAGTTTTGACAGGATGCGGTATTCGAAGTCTGACAATATATCCCTTCTTGTGCGTAGGAATTCATCGTGAAGGAGATCATTTCTTGTACTGAACCGAGCTCCCGTGACCATCTGCAGCATCCAGTGCAGTGCAGTTCAGTGCTGACCTAACACAAAAGACTTCAACGATCTCAGTTCGAATCACATACCTCTATCTCCCGAGCTCTCCCTCTCCTTGCCCACCAATGTCCAAAACTTGACACGGCCAAAAAAAATAAAGAGACAAATTTCGACGAGGAAATTCTCTTCTGAGCTCGTCATCACCACTCCAACAGACCATATCTACCTACCTAGTAAGTAGCATTTCATTCTTTGTACCCCCGGGGTCCAAAACCACCTCATCCAGCTTGCCCGCCAAGGACCCCCGAGAGCCCCAGAAACAACTCCAACTCTTTTGCCCAGGTCCCGGTCCCAGACTCCCAGACCTCGCCAGTCCCATAAAAACTCCCAGTCAAGCAGCAGCCCAGAGTCGAAGGACGGGAGATCCACACAACCTTACCCTTCCCAATCATCCCCAAACCTCAATCCACCTCCGACTCCGACAGTCCACGACACGTCGGTGCTCGTTGTATCCCTCATCTCAGTTGCAGTGCTTTGTCGCTCACCTTTTTCTCTCTCCAGGGGCAGTCTCTTTTACCCTCGACGCTCTTGTCTTCCCATCACCAACGGGAAATCCTCCTAATCATTTCACCACCTATTTCTGGTGCATTGCCGCATCGGCATACCTAATAGCCTCTGCCTACCTACCTGGGCTTCCTGGGCACTTCACTGCCGCTCTGGTCACCTCACTTGGTACCTACTTACCAACCTACCAAACCTACCTATCCGCCTGCCGGACCAGTCCCGCTTCGTCTCTTCTTTCTTGCGTGTCAGATCGCTCGGGGCTTACTTAACACTGTTCCCTGGCTGGTTCAAGTTGACTTTCGACCGACTTGG
The DNA here is from genome assembly GCA_009806015.1 of Neurospora sp. CHS-2018b. Lineage (NCBI taxonomy): Eukaryota > Fungi > Ascomycota > Sordariomycetes > Sordariales > Sordariaceae > Neurospora > Neurospora sp. CHS-2018b. The sequence goes on along the minus strand of RAOV01000016.1, from coordinate 1,160,539 downwards.
ATCTACCCTTTGCCCACTGTCTCCCCCAACTTTCCGCTCACGTTGCTCGTCGCGCGACCGCCGCCAGACAAGGCCCCCGTCGCTGGCTGTGAGTGCACGCACACCACCAAGACCTGCCACTCCCAAGCCTTCCCAGCTTGAAGCCTGTTCGAGGTGATCTGAATCCTTAGATCGCCAGGTCCGCACCAAAGGAACCGACACACCCAGTGCCTGTCGTCGTCGCCGCCGTCGTCGTCGCATCCGCTCTCAACACGCTCAGCTTCCTCACAGTCAGTGCAACAGCACAACAGAAGTCGTCCAGCACACGCCATCTTTAGCTGCCTCTCGACCGCCTGTCGACCGCCACCCGATTGAAGCGGCATTGTGATACGCGCGCGCGCCAGACAAGGAAACAGACCGACCAACGCCTCTGCCGGCCCCCGCGGCAACCCCCGTACCAACAAACTGGTTACACTTCGTATGCGATAGCGCGGAGGAAGTCACGTCGATATCCACGCTGTGGATAGTCGACAGCAAAGTGGAAAGAGATGATGGCTAGCATGCCAATGGGTCCCTCCTTTTCGCCGCACCCCGGCGGAATGCAACAACATCCGGGAGCTCCTCCCGGTCACCACATGGCTCCGGGCATGGCCCACAACCCCAGCCAGCCCGGCGCAACCCCCGCCATGGCTCATCAGATGGTGGCACATCTAGGTGTCTCCGGCCCCGGCCCCCAGATTAGCGCCGGCGCTCTCATGGGAGGAATGCCGCCTGGCACTCCCAACGCCCATGTTGCCATGCAGCATTTGAACCCCCAGCAGATGGCGGCATACCAACAACAGATGAACGGGATGGGCTGTACGTTCTGCCTTCCTTTTTCCATCATGCTCCCCTCGCTTGCTTAGACACCATGAACTAACCAAAACGTATCTCCAGTTCCCAACAACCAAGCCATGCAACAGCAGTTGCAGCAAGTTAGGCTCCAGCAGTTGCAGCAAGCGCAACACCAGAGGATGATGCAGGCCCAGCAGGCTCAGTACAACAACCTGGGAGGCATGCCAATAGGCGTTGGTATGGGCCAGATGAATCCTCAGCATATGGCTCAGCTAATGCAGAGGCGTGCAATGGGAGGCCCTATGCCAATGGCCCACCAGATGCAACAGCATCTAGCGCAACAGCACCCGGGGCAGGGGATGAATGTAAGAGCTCGAGAATCCCGTCGCAAAAGGCGATCTACTGCAAGGATGCTAACGTTGTACACAGCCCAATCTTATAGCCCAGCAGTTGGCGATGCAGCAGCAGCAACAGCAGCAGCAACAACTACAACAGCAACAGCAGCAACAGATGGCCCAACAGGGAAACAACCCCGGCCAGCACCCGATCAATCCCCAAGGTCCAGGACTTAACATGCAAGCTCAACTTGCCGCTCTTCATACGCAACAGGCTCATGCCCAGCAGTCGGCGGCAGTTCAGGCAGCCCAGGCCCAGGCCCAGGCACAGGCACAGCAAGGAGGGCCGGGACAACCACAGCAGCAACAGCAACAACCACAGGCCCAACCGCCTCAACAGCCACCTCAACAGCAGCCGGGTCAGCCTCAGCAAACTAATCAACAGCAACCACAGGTTCAGCCAGGCCCGGGAGTTAATGGGCCCGCACAGAACCAGGGGCCTGCTCAGGGCCCTACACAGCAGCCGAACGCCCAACAGCAGGTTTCTCCTCAAACGCCGCAGACCACACAAGCCCAGCAAGCACAACTTGCCCACGCCCAAGTCCAAGCAGCTGCCAATGTTGCCAGCTTGTTGCAGCAAAAGCGTGTGGATAGCGCCAACTTGAAGGGCCAGTGCTTGCTCAAACTCAATTTGTTTAATGAGCACTTGAATGGATTCACGGTAAGCTTCCGCGTTAAGCATCCCCCATTCCCACTTCATGTCTGTTCTTGCTGACTTTTGCTTCTATGAAGGGTTCCCAGGGTGCAGATGGCTTAAAGTACTGGCACCACTTTGTCCAGCGGTTCTTCTCCCAAAAAGGCGTCTTCCGCCAGACTTTTAAGAAACGTGAAGATGAAGCTGCCGATCCCAAGCCGTACGAGATCGACTACGCAGCTTTGCCGCGATTCTTCAACGTGCATTTCGAAAGTGGCGTATCGAAGATGCAGTTGGTCATGCAGGGGACGACAGACAGGTCGTTGCCCCATGACGGCCATTTCATTGAAATCGCCAAGGCTAGTGTCTTCTACTGGTATGATAATGGATCGCATGTAAGTTGGAGAGCCCTAAACCCAAGCCTATGTAGTAGCAGCACGCTTACCAGCCTGAAATAGGTCGTTCATAATGGAACCCTCCGGATCCAGTTCGATAGCGACCAAAATATCGAACTTTTCGACTTCGTCGTTGAGAACCACGAGGAGTACCATTCGCGGCGCGCAATCATCGAGGCTGCTCGGCCTTCACATACCTGGATCAAGGAGTGGAGATCCCTGAACCCGCCTGACAGCAAGCAGTCCCCAGAGATGAGCAAAAAGGGCAAGCAGAGGCCGTATAAGAGCCCAGCCACTCCGCCGCCGGATATTGAGCTCCCGGACTCTTGCGTGAAGATCGGCATGGGGATTCCAGAAGGCGTGTTTCAGTTCCTGGAGGTACGTAGTCGCAATACGCACTGTTCTGCAGGTACAATGTAACGCTAACTCGATGTTTTGTGCAGATGGCCGATATCATAGGCCAAATGAACCCCCTATTCACATTCTCCCACAGCCATCCCGGCATTTCTCCGTATGCTGCTCTTGAGCAGTATATGACCCAGATCACGGGTCAAGGTCCAAATGTCAACGGTCAGGCGATGCCGCAAGGAGTACCTAGGACGCCTGGGTATAACCAATTCCCTATGGGTGCCAGTCCAGCGATGGCAAACCAGATGCTTCCTGGGTCTCCTCATATGGGCAGCCCTGCTCCCGGCCAAATGCAAGCGCCTGCCATGCAGCTCCAAGTCAGCCAGCAAGGCACCAACTCTAGTGGGCCAAGCGCAAATACTTCGCCTCAGCAAAATAACAAGAAGAGGAGAGCCTCACAGGCGAAGCTCGAAGATGATGGTCCCGCCTCGGCCCCGACACCGGCGACTATCGGTACACCCCAGATGCCGCAGATGAACGGCGTCCAAGTGAAGGCTAAGCTCCCTCCAACGCCAAGGATGCAGAAACGCATGAAGAACAACCAAGGATAGAACCCGAAGCGTTCGTTGCTCGAGCTGTGGACGCCGTCTTGCTCCCCTTTCATAAGCAAATAACAGAAACTCTTTACGGTTGGTGTCTTGGCGTCTTGCTTGGTCTTTTTGACATGAGCTCGTTCGGACCTCACGACTTCTTAGACACCCACAGCTGGGAAGTCTTGAGTTCAGTTTTTTTCTTTTTTTCTTTCTGTTCACACACGCATGAGATTTTACATGACTGCATCCGGCTAAACTCTGTATTTGGGCCGGGGAAAGCATTCATTCTGGAATCGGACCATTTGCATATACCCCATTTTCTGGTTCACATGGGAAAGACGTTAGTTCAAAGCGCATATGGGAGGAGGCGGACGGGGAGCCAGATAAGGCTATCAAAAGGCGGGGCGGAGCCGTTGAGGGAAGAAGAGGAGGTTAGGATAACAGACACCAAGAGGTGAGAAGAAGAATCAGGAAGAGGCGGCAAGATATGCGGGAAATAGGATGGATGGAACGGAGGAGCGGATAAGAATTTGAGATGGGGGTCAGCTGGAGCGGGTGCCGGAATTTACTTGGCTCGAGTTCATGATAATATTGCACTCGAGGCAGGCGTTTTGACGCGTTCTGGTAGGCGTTCTGCAAGGCGAAGGAAGGAAGGCGTGCTTTTTTTGTACATCGCGTTTCCATTTTTTCCTCTTTATTTGGTCTTTGGTTCCAAAGTTTGAGAAACCAGCGCATTCCTACTACCTACCTTTTTTCCGTTTTCTTTTTGCCGGGTTGATATATAGTGCAGGAAAGAAGAGTCTCTCTGTTATTTTTGGTTTAGGCAAAGGAGACGGATGGAAAAGAAGGGAAACGACACGCGAGTAGGGAAGGAGTGAGGGCTCAGAGGTAGATGATGGCGGTTGCAAGCCCCATTCATCCCTCATATGCCTCACGCACGAGCTTGGGGACGACATACGTCTGGGATATGGGATCAGTTCCTGGTGTCAGCCAGTAGATTTGGCCCTATCCTGCGATTCCCCCCTACTCCGCTCCGGTCTTCTGCTGGCCTATGGTCGTCGTCGTTTTCTGTTTAATGTTAATGATTTGGAGTCTTACGAGAGCCGCCGACTGTTGGGAAGGAAGACATTGCAAAAAAGGTGTTTTGAAAGAGCGGCGACAGACGCAAAGCATAGCGTATTACCACATACTTTTTCTCTCCACATGGTCGTCGTCGTGTTTATCATCGGTCTCGGATCGATGCTTCTGATACTTTTAACTGTGTTGCGAGCGTGGATTGAGGGAGATGGGGAAAAGGAACAGTGAGCTTGAAGGAAAATGAAATAAAAGAGAAGGAGGTTAGGTGGATTGGAGGGAAACGAGTTGGATAGAGACGGGAGAGAGGGAGGGGTTTTGTATCAAATCTTTATGGTTATCTAAGGTAGTTAAGGAAGACTTCAACGATCACCTATCTTGCGCTATCATGTGCCCGGTGCTAATGTTTCTTTCCATGTGACTTTTACGTCAACAGCTTTACTTTCACCTACAAAATGCCGACGATGGAACTCACTTCGTTGCGTTCCTTCCTACCAAGTGTATATCATAACCTCAACCCACGGGTAAGGTAAGGTTGATAATGCTCTCACATCCCCGTTACGTTCCTTTTTTCTTTTTTCTTTCTAAGCTGATCACTCATACTACTCCATGTTAATGACCAAAGCACATGACTATTACTTCTACCACCACCTCATGCTCAAGTAGATGGGAAAACAACGGCTTGCTCTCCTATATTCGTCTCTTACGCTACAAGTTTTCAACCTTCAGCTCTCCTTGCTGTAGGTAAATGCTCTATCTCTACTCTGACGCTGCGAGATCGCGCTGTGTTCAGTGTGTCACTCACCCCGTTCCCGTCGTGTACAGATAGATGAATGTGTGAAAGGTGAGCAAACGATGTGATGAACAAATATGGGAACAAACTATGGGAATGGCTTGAAGGAGTTGTTCGGCACGGAAGATGATGTATTGTATTTATAAAGCCAACCCACCCTTTGTCATTGACTCTTCTTCTACTAAACTTCTCACCCCTAGACTAGACGTGGCTATTCTGTAACAATGTTCCTGAACCTTCCACTTCTTCCCACTCTTCTGTCATGTTGAAACCCTTTTCTTTTTCTTTTGTGCTTTGAACAGTGGCCTCTTGGATCTTGCAAACCTGAAATGTTCATCATCCGTCGTTAACCAATTCATTGTTTGTCTTTCAACTTCCTCACTCATTCCTCACGCATAGCCCTTTGTGTTTCAGTATTGCCGCAGCCACAGTCCATTGTTTCAACCACCCAGGATCATGTCATATTGATTTTAGTGATGATTATCACACTAGGAAACGATTCAACTACCTTATGTGGTGTGATGTTTGAACAGTGACGTGAAGTTCAAGTTATAGATGACAGTAAAAGATAATGGAAAGGTGTTAGTCATGCGCTGAGGCAAGTTATTTTTTGAGTGCCTTGGGAGTTAGGGTTTGGGATGTAGACCTATGCAAGGCCAAGCAGTCTGCACAGCTTTCTTGTATCAGCGAGGCAAGTCTGCCATGAAGTTGGTATGAAACTCGTAACCATGACGGATATACGAAGTTGGCGAGTTCGTATCGACGGTTTTACTGTTGTAGGGGTTCTTCGTGATTAGATCAAGCTGGTCCCAAGCGACTGGAAGACTGATAAGGCTAGCACACCACACAACGGATATGACCAAGCACCCTTATACACAGACAGCATTAATCATGGGAACAAGTGTAACAATATCCAGCTAGGACACGTGTACTACCTATCGTGTATTTCTAAGCTGCGTGCTTCCTCCTCGTGAGATCCACGTGTAGAACTGCCGTCCTCGTGTTATCCATCCATTGCTGCCGTGCATCCAGGGATTATGTTTGGAGGGGCTCAATAAGGGGTATAAGTCACCGGCGTGGTGAGAAAGGGCATAGAGAACGAGGTAAACATTGATTTGTGAAACGGGCAACCCAACGGCAAATTATGCTCTCTCTAGACCAAAGCACACCGGGAAGCAAAGCAAGGGGGATTTCGCTTTCATACGGCTGCAGGCGGCACTCAGTCCAGACCCCAACAGCACAGCCCCATCGTCCCTTCTGTCATAGCAAGCCCTCTCCCTCCTCAGCCAACGGAACCTAAGGATATAAACCCAGCAGAAACAACATGATGCACAGCCCACCCGCTCATTGATCCAGTAATCGTGTATGAATCCCAAAACGCCGACAACGTCTAAAGCAAAACGGTAGAGAGGATATGATTACGCAGTCTCGAAGTCGCCGAAGGTGTTCTCGCCCGAGTATGTGATGTAAAGGAAACTGTAGTAATCGGCAAGTTAGTCTGGGTTGCAGTTGAAATGATAAGGTATAGAGGCTAGCACGTACCCATCCTCGTCCTTGTGCTCCTCGTAGATGCTGCTCATGAGAGCAGCGGTTGGAGGAAGGACCTCATCTACGAAGATGAAGATGGCCTTCTCGGGGGACAGCTTGATGCGCTTGCGGATGACGTAAACGAACTGGCCCACGGTGAGGTCCGCCGGTACGAGGTACTTCTTCTTATCGATGGTAGCGATATCACTCTTTTCGACCTTTTCGCAGATAACCTGTTGCGAGATATGTTAGTGATAAGGGCGGTGACTGCGGGATCGTCCAGATGGGGGATGCTTACGGGAATGCGGTCGGAGTACTTCTGGCGAATACGCTCAGCCTCAGCCTTGCGCTTCTCGAAGGGGTGCTCGTCCTTAAACTTGGATCTCATTTTGGCGGTTTGGTTTGATGATGCGGATGTTGTGCTGATAAGTGTTTGACTTTGGTATCGACTACGAGCGTGAATACGATAAGACGGTGTCTGCAATAGAGGAAATCCAGTGTTAGTCGGAGCAAGCGGATATCGAAAGGGAGGTAGATGGTAGATGGTTTCCGGGATGGGCAGAATCAAAGTTGGACGGAAATGCAAAACATACCTTGATGACTGGCGTGTGATGAAATGGGGAAGCTGGCGAGATGTCAGAGGTAAGAAACGGCAAAAGGATGAAGAGGGGGGAGAAGGGTTGATGTACCTCTTTGACCAAAGCAGGAGTTCTGTAAGGTGCAGGTGTGTTAGTTGCCAGGCAGTGTTGCCTATCGGCCGCGTCCAGTTGGCGCCTGCCCGTCTGTCTGCGCAGCACCGGTCAAAGGCCCTGGACACGCCAGGACAAACAGCAGCGGGTGACCAGCAGGCGGAGGCGGGGCTGACCAGATGACTAAAGCGAGGGTCGATCCTCGATTGGGTTTAGCCCGTCCCCAAGTCGGTGAATCAGATGGGTCACTGGCCGTCGCTCACATGGTCAAGCTTAACAGGTCACTGCCTTTTCAGTGGCATTCCAGGGGCAACTCAAGGAGAAGGCTTGCCTGGCACTCAGCTAGGAGCGGTACCTGAACAGTACCTCTTGGCAAACAGTGGGGCGGCGTGGAGGTAGCAATGACGCAGCACTCCTTCTCCGTCTCCTCAGCTATCTCTCATTGTACCGGCAGTACATGTGGAAGACAGAAGGATGGAAAGAGGGCGCATTGTAAGTCTAAGGGCGGCCTCGTGGCCATGATCCTTTGGCTTCCGGGTTTGTTGAAAGTGTAGACCGCATTTTACTAAGAACGGCGTGGACGGCTCGATCGGCTTGGCCAGTGTCTCGAACACTTGCACTTGTTGACCGCTTTGTTCCCCGTCTATTAAAGACCTAGGGAGGACCAGGTCATGGATGTCACTGTGAAGTCGTCATTCTCTCCGCCTGTTCGCACTTCATGTTGTGCGATAAGATACGTGCAGGTGTCTATCTTATCCGTGATAGTTCATTGATGGAGCTTCATCCTGGAGCTCTTCCCGAGCCTCCTTTCACAAGTCCGATCGGAGGTGACCGGTTGCCCCGCCATGGGACCCGGGCCCGCGTGTTTACAATATAACCGTTCGGTGTCCGCCTTCTCCCTTCGCTCCCGGAGTGCCTGCAGCACCAGTGGACATCCCTCTCCCACCTGCCACTCCTCAGGGTCCGGTTTCCGTCCATCCACTGGAGCCGTTGAATGCAAGGAACACCCGGCGAATGTTCCGTTCTGCCCGCACAGAGGACGGCACTGCGAAATCATGGCGGCGTGGTTAGGTACAGAGGATCTGTCTATCAGCCTGTTCCGGGTATAGCGTCATTTTCCATTAGGTAGTTGATAGTTGATCCAGCCAGTGAAAGAGAGTCCGGCTTCGGGACACCACAAGCGGATCCCTCCTCCGGGCCCCAGCAGGGCAGCAGCCGCGCCGGGCGAATACCCAGCGAAGACTAGACTACCCGCCGAGCCCGAGTTCTCGATTTCGACAACATCCGATTCTGGACACCACATCAGCCGAGGATCGAGCCTGTCAAATTTCCTGATTCAGCCTTGCCTCTCTATTGACAAATCGACAATTCGCCAATTCGCATTGTGAACCGCGCGGTCTTTCCCGGCCCTCCGTACCTGGATCTGGGGTGGTGGTCTCATGTCTGCAGAGTGAAATCGTTCGATACCGGGACCTCAACCTGCTCACCACCCACCAATACGCCACCACTTCCCAACCCATATAAATAAGGACCGTCAAGATGGCCTCGCGTCGGCCTACTCTTCGCCTGTTTACGCAGTGCAAGACAAAACCCCAATTCAATAATACCTGGACCCCTCGCCGAGCTGCATCAAGCTTCCAGAGCTCCGGATCAGCACGTCAAGCTTTCTCGAACTCACGCAACTACCTCACTTTGGCTGCCGCTGGCTTGGCCGTTGCCTCTACTCTTAGTTACAAGATGGTATGCGCCTGCTGCGACTTCCCGTTGACCTATTGCCTGCTATGGACACTAGCTCACCATATGCTCTGAATCCAGGCCGTCGAAGATCCCATCCGATGCGATACCCCCACCCTCGCCGAGCGCGACCAACAGACTAAGCGCGAGAAGGGCGTGACCGATGCCTCGCCAATGCGCCTGCGCATGGAGAAGTTTGTCAAGGAGCAGCAGAAGGAGATTGTCAGAGCACTAGAAGAGGCCGACGGCACACCATTCCGGGTGGACGAGTGGCAGCGCAAGGAAGGTGGCGGCGGCATCACCTGCGTCCTCCAGGAAGGCAAGGTGTTCGAGAAGGCCGGCGTTGGTGTGAGCGTCGTCTACGGCACTCTTCCCAAGCCCGCCATCATCAAGATGCGCGCCAACCACAAGAACCTGGCCCAGGATGACAACATTCCCGACAGCCTCGAGTTCTTCGCCGCCGGTCTCAGTCTGATCGTCCACCCCAAGAACCCCATGGCCCCGACGGTCCACCTCAACTACCGATACTTCGAGACGGCCAACCCCGACGGCTCCTCGGGCGCGTGGTGGTTCGGTGGAGGAAGCGACCTGACGCCCAGCTATCTCTTTGACGAGGACGCCATCCAGTTCCACAAGTCGCTGAAGGAGGTGTGCGACGCGCACGACAAGGAGTACTACCCCCGCTTCAAGAAGTGGTGCGACGAGTACTTCTACAACAAGCACCGCGGCGAGTCCCGCGGTATCGGCGGCATCTTCTTCGACGACCTGGACGAGACCGTCTCCGACAAGGAGAACATTTTCGCTTTCGTCCAGGACGCGCTCAAGTCGTTTGCGCCCAACTATATCTCCATCATTAACAAGCGCAAGGACATGCCGTTCACGGAGGAGGAGAAGCGGTGGCAGCAGATTCGCAGGGGCAAGTATGTCGAGTTCAACCTGGTACACGACCGCGGCACCGCGTTTGGCTTGAATACCCCTGGTGCGCGTGTGGAGAGTATCCTCATGAGCTTGCCGTTGACGGCTAGATGGGAGTATATGTATGAGCCGGAGCCGAAGAGCAGGGAGGCAAGGTTGGTTGAGGTGCTGAAGAACCCCAAGGAGTGGGTATGATGATGAGGGTTTGTACTTTTATTTTGTGCTGCTGAAGGTTCTTTGTATATTTATGACTTGCATGGTAAATCTGGGTTACATGAGATGAAGAAAAAGGATGTGTAGACAAAATACCATTGATGATCTGTCAAGTCTGGTTGTGTTTAATTCGAGTGATGGTTGCCGCACTGTTGAGTAGAGAATGCAGAAATGAACTTCGACAATTTCTTAGAACCGCGTCACTGCGTGCACCTAACAACTTACACCATTCAACCACCACCAAATAAAATCATGATCAAGGGAAAATTCGAGCCATAATAATAACCGGAAACAACTTCTCAGGATTCACCAAACAAAATCCAGTCAATCACTCCCCGAAAGAAATCAAACAGCGCGATGACCTCACCCAACATACACCACCACGGGCATCCTGACCCCGATCCCGACTTACACCCACCGGCCTCTTCCTCACCTCAACCTCAACGGTCTTATCAGCCTCAACCACCAGAAAATTCATCACCACCATCACAGTCAGACTCACCACAAACCACCCACCTCCACCTCCCCACCTCCCGCCAATTCCTCACGTCCCTAATAACCGCCATCTCCAACATCCCTCTCCATAACGAACCACCGGCAGCACCAGCACCGGTACCAACCAAAACGCAGCAACAAAACCCATCAACATCAACAGCAGTAACAGCAACAGAAACAGAGGCAGAAGCAGAAACAACTACCCAGAGGAGGAAACAACTCCTCCAAATTCTGAAAGAAGAAGGTGAAGCGAATGAACATATCGCGAGAAAAAGGGATGTGCCGAGAGGAGGTGGTGGGAACCCAAACCCCCTAAAGCTGGTACCCCCCGAATATCGACATCTGATCATCACGCTGCATGTGCTGTTCCCGGGGGTGGTGTTACCGGGGTTGGAGATTTTGGAACGGGGGTTGGTTGAACGGGTTGTTTTGAGGCGTGCTGGGGAGGCGGTGGTGAAGAAGGAGGAGCAGAAGGAGAGGAAGGAGCAGAAAGAAAAGGGGGATGTGGATGTCGATGTGGATGTTGTTATGGGAGGGGACGACAACGACGGAGATACAAACCGGGGCGGTGATTGTGACGGGGACGCGGATAAGCATGAAAAGGAAAAGCACAAGTCACAACATGAATCCAAAGCAGAACGACGAAGACCACCAGAGTTCTACCTAGTCCGCTCCTCGCAGTTCCTCAACACCCACCCTAGACGGAAACGAAAGAACCCCAGCAGCAACCTTTCTGGGCTTCATGGAGACGCAGATACCGAGGGTATCCCATCTGGTGTTGGCGAAACAGACCGAGACCACCGAATGCAGATACAGCGGTACATAATCAGCCTAGAAGCATGGAACTGTACCTGCGCTGCGTTTGCGTTTGCTTGTGTCTCTGAACCAGCGGCAGGAGAAGGAGGAGGAAAAGAAGGAGGTGTCAAAGAGCTACGAGAAGGAATCGAAGAGCTACGAGCAAGAGAAAGAGAAAGAGACAAAGTGGGAAGCGCAGGATGGACCTTCGGCGGTATGACCCTCTTCGACGCCGGAGATCACTCGAGCGTGCCGCCGGTTTGTAAACACCTGCTCGCCTGTCTGTTGGCTGATAAATGGAGGAGGGCGTTGGGGAGGTATGTGACGGAGCGGATGGTGGGTAGGGAGGAGATGGCTGGGATTGTTGCTGATGTTTAATGTAAGGCTATATGGTGAAGGTGTGTGAGCTTGAAGTGCTAGACAAGAGAGTTAGTTACTCGTCTGGGCAAGAAACACTCGTTCAAACCGGCGAAACGAGTAGAGGGCCGGTTATATGCGTATCTCTCCTATAGTCGCAAACCTCCACCATCACAGTAAACAAACTTGTCAGTTAACTAGTATTATTAACAAACGCCCAAGATCCCATTTTCGACCTTGTGCTGCTCTCTCTATGTGAGTGTCTTTCTTGTGATTTCGTACACAAACATGATTCATGCTGAATTGATTGATTTCGTATCATCTACGGCCCCGGTCCGTTGCTGCCCCCCGTCAGTCCCGAGCTCGCCTTTCCTATTTCCTCTTCACTTCATGATGTTTCGCTTATTTCTTCTTATCTTTCGGGCTGCTCTCCTTCTCCTTGCTTTCACCATTTGCCGCCGGGCTACCCTCCTTCTTGTCCTTGTCGCCCTCCTTCTTCTCGCCGTTTTCTCCTCCTTCCTTCTTCTTGGCGTCGTTCTCCTCCTGCTGCTGCCTGTTCTGGATCTTGTTCTCGATCAAGTCGTGGAAGGCAGTGATGGCGCGGATCAGACTGCTGAGGTAGATGGCCATAAGCTGGTCGTTGGTCTTGATGCTCATGGCGTGGCTGAGCTCGCTGTCGGCGTTGGTGCCAGTAGCGCCTGGGCCGGACTTGGGCGTCGAGAGGTTGGGGAGCAGGTTGAAGACGTCCTGGAGGTTGCCGAGGATGGCGTGGTTTACGGGCAGCTGGCCGTCGAGGACCTTTTGGAGATATGCTTGGATGTCGCGGAGGCGGTGGTGGAGGCCTTGCAGGGAGCGCATCTGGTTGGTGATGCGGGTGGATAGTGTGCCGACGGCTACGTCACGGATGTCGCGAAGAAGGTGCTCGACGCCGATTTCCTCGGCCTCTTCGGCCTCGATAATGGAGGGAGTATGGACAAAGGTCTTGGATGTGGTGGTGCCGTCCTGTGGTAGTCAAATGCAGTTAGCATCTATACTTGGTTGGACGAGGCTGAATCGGAGCAAGTGGAAGCGCGACAGCGTCTCCTGGAAGACATACATCCTTGATCTCGTCCACGGCAAAGTAGGCATCTGTAGGAACGCCCGTCTCCTTGGGCTGAACATCGACAATAACGAGCAGCGGGTTGGGAGTGTAGCGCTTGAACAGTTCGTTGATGTCGAGATCGGAGGCCCGTAGCTTGGGGCCGGAATGGTACCAGCCTATTAGCTTCTCGCGCGCATTGACCTTCTTGAACATGTCGTTCATGGACTCGACGTAGTTGTGGTCAAGGAACCAGACTGAGGGGTCCTTGTCGTCCTCCTCGAAGGGAACTGCATCGCCAAGTTAGAAACCAGCCAGCCATCACCTAGGCGCGGGGCAACCAGGCAAGCTTTCGGGACAGAGGTTACGCACCCGCGAAACTGTTGGACACGCGAACATTCTTTCCGTCATTCTGGCCTAATAGCACGCCGACGACACGCTTGCTCTTGGACTTGTTGGCTTGGGTACGGTTGTAGTGATCGACGACTGAGAGCAGGACGAGCGGCGCAACCGAGACGCTGCGGTTCACCAGGGAGAGCGTTTCCGCAGTAGTGGCGGGCATGGCGAAAGCTGGATTCGAGGTGTCGTCGGAGTCGTGATGGTTGTGTGTTCGGTTGGGCGTGAGGGGAGGTCGGGTGGTATTTCGTGGGGTAGAAGAAGGAAGGCTGGTGGGTATGATGTTTTGATTGTCGATGTGTATATCATCAGTTCAGGTTGTCAGTGGCCTCGAAGCTCAACTGCTGTAGTTGCAGTGGTCTGGTCTCGCCGTCGTCACTGGCTAGCTGCCTCACTTGCTGGAAGGTGAGTACCCAATCAGGTTAGCGCCTAGTACCTTGAACTTGAGTTGGGCGGTGGGGCCTTAGCCTTCTGCCCTGTGCCACTGCCGTGGTGACATAACAAACAAAGGCTTATCTAATCAGAAGCTGGTACGGCCGGGAGTTATCTCAGCACTCAGACCTCCCTTCTTCCGTTCTATTATAGGTACGTACCTTTTTGGCGGCTGTTGACAGTTGGGGGCCCACTTTTATTTGAACTCCCGAAGGGAGGTCTGAGTTCACAATCAGATCCGAACCGTGCAGAGGTTTTCAGAAAAAAGAAGACTCTCCAAAAACAACATCATTATTGGGATGCAAATATTCAAAATAGACTCGGAGGTAGAGTCTTGAAGTGGCTTTCTAAAGGTACCATTCTTTTCTTTGTCCGACTAAGAAAAGTGGTGATGTTGAGGCTCATCCTTAAAGCTTTCTAATGAGCCTTGAGCATTCTTCCTATGCAAATCACCAATTCAAAAGAAAAAGAAACCAAAGAACACTTGGAGGTAGAGTCTTGAGCTGGCTTTCTGATGGTACCATTGGTTTTCTCATCCGAGGATAAATAGGGGTAGGGTTGACGATTATCCTTAAAACAGCAAAATGAGCCTTGATTATTCTTCCTATGCAAATCACCAACTTAAAAGGAAAAGAAACCAAAGAACACTTGGAGGTAGAGTCTTGAGCTGGCTTTCTGATGGTACCATTGGTTTTCTCATCCGAGGATAAATGGGGGTAGGGTTGACGATTATCCTTAAAAAAGCAAAAGTGTGAACCCGTAAATTTTTTTGGTTTGGCTTTAAGGTTTGCACTTCTCTTCCTCGGACAAGAAAAAGAATGGTACTATGAGAAAGCCAGTTTAAAGATCTACCTCCGAGTACCTTTTTCATTACTAGAATCCTTTAATACCTGTTGTGGTTGCGAAGTCTTTTTGGAAACTTGGCCGATCTGTGAACCCGTAACCGCATATTGTCTGACGGTGAACTCAGACCTCTTTTTCAGGCGTTCTCAAATAAAAGTGGGTCCACCAGCTGTCAGGCCATGGCCCACTGTAAGGTCCCTATAAAATATAGCGCCTGAAGAAAGAGGTCTGAGCACTGAGATAAGCCGGGAGGTGCTGTGTACGTACCTTCCGCCTGAACTTACAGGGGCTTTTATAGCGACCTTCCTCCTGAGGAAGTTGAGACCGCAGAAAGGGGGGTCTCTTTATGCGCTGGGAGGCTCCTTGGCGCGTGACATGACACCCTTTTGGTCGTTGCGCCTCTGACAGAGAGGATCGGCATAAAGTCGAGGGGTCCTCCCGCCTTTTAATTCAAGGGAAACCATCCGTACATTCATCGTCTGCCCAACAACGTGACGCCATACTTTATACCCGTCCCAACATAAAGAAAGCAAAATAACTAAAATCTATTGCAAACATGAAGTTCTTCGGTTTCGTTCTCGGCGCCCTTGCCCTCGTCTCCGGCGCCATTGCCGTTGACATCCAGAAGTCGGTCATCATCACCTACAAGGAGAACACTCCCGACTCGGTCATCAAGCAGGACAAGAAGGCGATTGTCGATGCCGGTGGTGTCATTACCCACGAGTACACCCTCATGAAGTATGTTCTCGGACACTGTCTTGGTTCGCATGTTCATACTAACACTTTTATCCAGGGGCTTCTCTGCCAAGGTTGGCGAAAAGACTCTCGAGTCGGTTTCCGCCTCCAGCGAGAACTACGCTACTATCGAGGAGGACAAGGTCGTCAACACTTACGGCGGCATCTAAGATGCGATGATGCCAGAGAGAAAGAGAGACAGAGAGAGTGTGTTGGAAATGATACCCAGGTGCAACTGTACTGGGCAGAGTTGTTGCCTTTTACGGACTGTAAGTCATGGTCTTGGCGTTTTTGGAAATGGATTGATGGAGATGGATTGTTATGGTATCAAAACCTGACGGACGGGCTCAATGTCCCAACGTTTGGCAAGCATCTTTACGTTCAATAGATTTTGTGTTCATCAACATCATGGCCATGAAGCGTTGAGGTTCAGGTGTCAGAAACTTGAACTTAGTACTGTTATCACACGATTCCATACCTTAAGTCATCGTCATCGAGAAACCGACCAGAGACATTATGGGTATTTCGACTACCTAACAACTCTCATCACCGACTATGCCGCTGACTTGGAAGCTATGACTGGATCTTCAGGGGAATAGGATGATCCACTGCGGTGAACATGTAGAGAGAGTCTCCTGAACCATGGGCAGCAACAGCCCTGTGTCTGATGATCTAGCTCAAGAAAACGGTCTAGTTGGTTGAGATGTCTTTAATAGCCTGACATCATTCGACAATAACAGCCTAACCACCTCAGGTACAGATCATGTGTGGTCAGTGCCGTGATGTTCGTAATGTATTCTTCAGGAACAGTACAGGAACCTATCATTGCCAACCTGCCCTGATCCCTGAGACTGGCTCCAGTGGTGGATGAGCTGAAGAGATGTTTGAGTGGATGCAAATGGGAACCTCGACGACCACAGTTCGCACAACGGCGATGCCCCATGCACGCAATTACAATGCCGAAACCAACCCGGAACCCCTGTTGTTCTGCATCTCAGGGCTAATCAGCGACAACGCCAGTGGTCTATTTGCGTCCAGTCCCCTCCCCCAGAGTGGCCTGCATAGCGCACCCCAAGACGAGATTCCTCCAACTTCATGTCCAACCGCGACTCGGGAATTGGGACAAGTCAACGAACTTCCGGACTGGTTTGACAACAGGACATACAACAACACGAGAACTTGCGCACACGCATAGACGTCTCGAGTAACCAAGGGTCTAAACGTCCAAGGCACCAGATCAATTTCAGTCATTCATTCATTCATTCTCGATCCCATCTTTAGTTTCCAATATCCGACTTGTCCCGTCCTTTGGGCTTCTGTTCGCCGCGTTTAATTAGCATCTCCTGAGAAAAGAAACGACCTCCTCTCAGCCATCGCCCTACAACCTTCTGTTCTATCTTTCATTCACCACATCGTGCTTTCCCCCAATTGCCGCAGCATACAATCCATTACCGGGCAGACAGCAAGGGAATACCGTACCCATTCACGTATTCCAGTATCGACGTCTTGTACACTACTTTACACGCCCTCGACCAACACCACCCCCCCACCTCGTCCGTTGGGTTTCGATCCGCCCCCATCGCAAGGCTATATCGACGACACGCTCGCCCGACGTTTCGTCGCTTCCCTGCGGCCTCGACATTGACCACCAACATTAAATTGTCTGAACCGTGGGCCCGTCGGGCCTCTTGAGAGCACCCACGATGACGCAGTCCAGCCTCGCGAAGCAGGCCGCTCTGTTGAAATGGATCAACACGTTCAAGACATCGCGCCGGGCGGTCACCCTTAAGGACCTCCAAGATGGTCTTATGCTGGGAGACATCCTCGAAGATATGACCTCCGGGGACTTTTCCAGCTCGAGCCTCATACGGAGTCCTTCGTCACCCGAAGACAACAAGGCCAACCTCGAAACCGTTTCTCGTGGCCTTGCTGCCTTTATGCGCAACGACGTCCCGCAGTACGCTCCTCCGCCATCCAAGCTCCGCGCCATCCTAGAACACCCTGACGACAATGCGATTTGCGAGTTCCTCTCGTACTTTGTCATTACCATCTGCTTGGGTTCCACCAACAAGGCCTACGTTCCGGCTATCTTGAAGCTCGACAGCGTTACGCAGAAGGAAATCGCAAACACCGTCGAAGTATTCCAAAAGCAAAAACAGATCGATGCGGACGCGAAACTGCAAGAGCCGAAGGAGGTGGACGGACAAGATGCTGCGGATCTGCACATTGTCAGGGACCCGGCCCTTATGGAGGAAGAGTTGAGGCAAACAAAGGGCGCGTACGAATACGTAAAAAAGCAGAATGCTGATCTACAAGCGCGGGTGGACAAGCTCCTCGATACACGGCAAGCTCTGCTCAACGACCTTAATGGGGCGCAAGCCGAGCTGAACGCCATGAAGAGGCACAGGGGTGCCGATGCTGGTGCGGCCATCAAGGACCTGCGAGATGAGATCAAGGACAAAATGGCCATCATTGACGACTTGGAGGCTCAAATTGTCAAGGAGACAGCGCATATCACCAAGCTCGAGAAAGACAATGCTGCTCTAAAAGCAAGGGCTGACCGGGTTAAGGACCTGGAGGACAAGCTTACAGAGCTGGAACACGAGAACAAGCAGCAACAACAACAGATTAAGGGCCTAGAAAACTACAAGAAGAAGGCTCAAGATCTTACATTCATCCAGCAACGAAACAGGACCCTAGAGGAGCAAATTGTCCAGATGGAACAGGACTTGAAGGACTACGAGAACTTCAAGGCGCAAAACAGGAAGCTCCAAAAGGAGATTGAAGAGAAGGTCAAGGTGTTGGCGAATAACGAGCAAGAGATTGTCTACACGCTCCAATCCAGGAACGTCTTGCAAGAAACGAACGAGGAGCTCCAACGAAGAGTTGAGTACCTCGAATCGAAACACCAGGCTGATGAAAATATGATCAAGGAGCTCCAGGAGCAGCTTCAAATGGGCGGTGCCATCCATGAGACATCGGGTTCCGAAAGTCCTGTTACCAATGGCGGCTTTAATCTCGAGCATGAGCTTGAAACAGAACCGGCTGTTCGTCTAGAACTCCAACGGCTCAAGGCAGAGAACAATGTCTTGCGCAGCAATATGACCGTTGCGTCTGAGAATGAGCGCCTAAGAAGCGAATTGGAGTCGGCCAACAAGAAGGTAGACTTGTATCGCGGCAAGTGTACCGAGGCTATGGAGAAGCATGCCGTTGCTCATGAACAGCTCAATGCTATTATGAATAACACAGCAGGAGAAAGGTTAGTTGGCGAGCTTAATTTTGGATGGGAACTATAAGATTGGATTCACTAACACCTGAGTGCTTTAGCAATCCCGCCTTTGTGAACCTGCGGAAGCAGTTCCTTGACACCTCTAGTGACGTTGAGAAGCTCACAAAGCGGGTTCAGGAGCTTGAACAGGACGTTGCAGACAAGGACCGCGAGTTGATCGCTGTCAAGACAGATCGTGAGTCCTGGCGTCTTTGTTCTGGCAATGCAAAGGCGAAACTGACTAACGTTCTTCCCATAGTTTCCGTCATTGGAGAGGAGCAATCAGCTGCACTCACCGCACTCAAGGCTTCTGACGAGTTGATAGCCGAGTCGCTACAGAAGGAGCTTGAGGCGACACGCAAGCAGCTCAGAGAAAAGACGTTTGAACTGGACGAGATGAAGGCGCAGCTGATGGAAGCATTAGTCTCCAAGGACAAGCTCCGCAAGCAGCTGGACGATGCTATTGCGAGCGGCGGAGATCCGAACAAGTCCAGGAAGGAGGACGTCGAAAAGATGGACAAGCTGAAGGCCGCGCTCAGGCAAAAGATCGAGGTGAGCAACGACCCTTCTCCAAGTCCAACACCTTCTTATCTGGCCTCACGGGTCGCGATATCCCCCTTTTGGCGGACCTCTCGCCTATCGCATCTGAGACCGTTCTTGAGGAAGATGGTGAATGGGTCATCGTTCCCATGTCATCACCATCAGAAGCCCCCTGGCTTAGTGGCCTTGAGAAGACCAGCGCTTGCCTGTCAAGCATTCTCAAGCGATTGAAGACTGAGATACACACTCTTGGTGACTGGTGATCACGTACTGTATGGTGTTCACCTGTCTCCCAGTCTGTCTCGTCCCTCAAACTCCCCTCTCTTCTTCTTTTGCTTTCAACTGTATCCACGATTACTTTACCTGCCCACAGACTGATTTCCCAGCTGTCGAAGCCGACAAACCTATCATCACCAAACAGTGTTTTAGCCATGTTGTATATGCACCTCTCACAAAATGCTAATGCCACTCGCCTATAGCAACTCGACAAGGCTGAACAGGAGAAGTATGATCTCCAAAGGCGGATCAAACTTGTTGAGAGCGGCGGTGCCTATGCGGCCCAAAAGGTACGTCCATTTGTTGCTTTCCATCCGCCTGGACGATGATAGATTGTAATGCGCTTTTTTTTGTATTTGTTGTTTCTTCCCCTTGATTTGTTTACTAACCAGAGCGTCTTCCGGCCCAACAAACAGGCGGCAAACGACCAAATCGTCAAGAACCTCCAGCGCGAGAATTCCATGATTACAACAGCATGGTACGACATCACGAGCCGGCTGCAGAGCAACCACGTCATCCTCCAAAGACGCCACGACCAACCCAAGAGCTGGCTGCACAAGCAAAGGCAGTTGGTAAACTGTAAGCAACAATCTTTACCCCGACCCCAATCTCCTGATTTCTTGTCCTTGGGACGAAGACCAAAATCTGACCCTTATCCCCTTTTGTTCTCCTGTAGCCACGCCAAGGAGGTAGAATCTCGTCCTCGCGTAGCCTGTCCTGTCCTACCAGTACCAGGCCCGGCCGCCTCGCCGCCGCCGTTACCACCATCTACCATCTACCATCACCACCAACATGTTGTGCAAATCAACCAAGATCGTCTTTCATTCTGTTCAACCTGCCTAACTGATGCCGCCCTTTGCTGGACAGCGATCCTCTCGCTTATCCGGGCGTTACTGTCTCTGGCGGCGGTGGCTACCACTTTGAAGAACCTCTATCGTGTCTCGATTGTGCTACAACGGAAGCAGAACAACTCAAGCTCAAGCTCAAGCCCGTCATCATCAATACGACGGTTGATGGCCACCACGGCGGCGGCTACGGCGTTTGTTTCGGTGCTGGTTACGGGTGTTGGTGTGATTGATTAACTATATGTTTTTCTGCGTGCGTGCGTGCGGTTTTGATTTCCGACAAAGAAGCAAAAAGTACCATAGAGAAGATAAGATGTCTTTGAATAGAATGTGAGCAGAGCGCTAGACAATCAATGGTTGGGGAGAAATGACCAGATGGATGCATGGATAAGGAGCAGGGCGGATGGGATCGGAAGGATTTCGCAGAAGACCGCAAGAACAAAGTGCCAGACCATGAACGTTTATCAAAAACATGTATTAGAGATACACTACGTATAGGCTTTACAGATACGGAGTGCAGATAGATAGCATTGCGCTGCGTTTGGTTTATCATGAAATGTCTTGTTTACTTTGCCCCTTTTTCCTTGTTTTTCAGCTGTGATTTGCCCATAGGGGAAGAAAGAAACGGGGGGTTTTCGTCCGGCATACACACAGGTTTTCCTCTGGATTAAGTAAGAATGGAAGAAGGACCGCATACTTGTAAAGTAGAAGCGTGATAAGAGAATAAATAAGGATATACTATATACCCAGTAATTAGAGCAGAGACGAGACGTCTCGTTGGACATGATAAAGGAAAGCAACTGACGCATTCTACATCTTATCACATCACATCACAGTCATGACGAACATCGTTAGGTCTTTTTATTTTGTTTCAATTTTTCCCCCTTTTCCTTAGATCCATCCATCCATCCCAAATATCCGGTTACAAGAAGTTCATCGCTTTCCTTGTCTCTTGTCTTCATGTCATGATAACAAAATTGCGCCGTCGCTTTTCTTTCCCATCATAACATCAAAGACCTCCCCAGTAAAACAACCGCTTTTTGGGCGGTGTCTCGGTGATATTAAGGTGGTATGTGTGGTGTGTGTGTGATAGCAACCTCCTCCGCCAGTCATGATGACTGGGTCTATTTCCCGTTCCCGAACTCGAATCGAAGAAGAGCCCAGGCCGACTATGCGCAGGATGAGGGCAATCCGGTTTCGTTCCGTTCCGTCCAGGTTGTGTTAGTTGGTTGGTCGAATCCCGGTATATTGTATCTTTCAATATTCCCAACTATCACGAAAGGAAGCTTGGCCCCGCTTTCTTTCCTTCTGCCCTGCTCTTTTCTTTCACCAAGTTGAACGTATAACACAAGCGAACACAGTTCGTTCGTCAGTTTGTTTACGAGCTCTTGGCAGCAGAAGCGAGCTTGTTGAGGATGCCGCTACCAGCGCTGCTAGCCTTGGCCTTATCACCATCAAAGATGGCGAGCAGGGACTTCCAGACCTGGCCGGGCTCCTGGCTGGCGTCGATGGCCTTCCAGATGCCCGTGTTCTGGTAGTAGCCGACGACGGGCGCCGTCTGCTTGTGGTAGGTCTCGAGACGCTTTTTGAGCGCCTCGGCGTTGTCGTCACTCCGCTGCACCAAAGGCTCGCCCGTGATGTCGTCCTTCATGTCGTCCTTGGGCGGGTTGAAGGTCAGGTGGTAAGAACGGCCCGAAGCCGGGTGGACGAGGCGGCCCGTGATGCGCGCGACGAGCAAGGAGTCGTCGATCTTGAGCTCGACGGCGTGCTGCAGGGGCAGGTTGCGCTCGCGGAGCATGGCGTCGAGACCCTCGGCTTGGGGGACGGTGCGGGGGAAGCCGTCGAGGATGAAGCTGTTGGAAAGAAGGGTTGTTAGTTATAACAGTTGGAGGACAGAAGGGGAAAGGGAGCTGGAAAACGTACCCGCCCTGGCACTCCTTGTTGTTCTCCAACTCATCCTTGATCATGCCAATGACAATGTCGTCGCTGACGAGACCGCCCTCGTTCATGATCTTCTTGGCCTGCTTACCGAGAGCGGTGCCCTTGGCGACCTGGGCGCGGAGCATGTCACCGGTGGCCTAAGAAACCGTGCGCGTGTCGCGCATTGGTTAGCTCTCATCTGGTCCCTAAGCTGGCTGGCGAGAAGACACCAATTGGTTGCTTTGGAGGACGGCAAAACAAGGAACTTACAAGGTGGCAGCAGTTGAACCTCTCCTTGATCTTGGGGGCCTGGGTGCCCTTGCCGGCACCGGGGGGACCGATGAGGATCATGCGGACCTGCTCGGCGGTGGTGACGGGCTTGCCGCTGAACTCGCGGGCCTCGAGGGACCTGACGCGACCCTCGAGGGAGGCAATGACATCGCCGAGGCGCTTAACTTCGTCGTCGATGAAGCCCATCTTGAATGGTGTGTGTTGGGGAGGAGTGGAGATGTTGGTTGGAAGAAGAGGTAGGTGGAGGAGGGGGAGGTGGAAGCAGGAGGGGGAGAAAAGGAGAGAGAGAGAAGCAGAAGAGAAGAAGGGAAAGTTGGAAAAGGAAATGACCTCAAAATCAATCAACGGAGCGAAACGGACACGGGACGCGGGAAGCAAGACTGGAGTCAACGGTAGTCGGGTTACGGGTACCTCTTTTAGTAGTCCGGGTCACGGTAGTACTCTATACTGTATGGAGGCCGGGGGCGGTCCTGGTTTGGCTACGTTTGAGGCTCGGCGATTTTTTTCTCCAGTGATCGGAGCGGCCACGGCACCTCAGCGCTTGAATGTCAGTGGTTGTTGAGTTCGAGGTCCCCGTCAACACCCGCGTTCCCCGTTCATTGACTGTCCTGAATCTTGGAAATCTGGGGATCTCATCTGCTTGCAGTTACTGCACATGACGCACTGCTACTACCTCTGTCTCTACCGTAGAATTCCGGGGCATAGGGTTTTAGGTTCCAAGGAAATCAGGCAGAATCTGGAAGTACACTGCACGAATATGTGCTTTTTATGCCCGGGAAAAAGAGTGGGGGGGATAGCGTGAGAGCCCGGGGCACTATAAATTCGATTCTTCTGGTGCCCTGTCTTTTCCCCTATCTTTTCCCCCTGTCCTTTCTTTCCCCCCTATAACCATCCCCTATAACCAAACCCTAGCAATTTAGTTATAGTAAAGACGAAGCTAATTCTTAGCGATATCGATCTCGTATATAAATAAATAAACCCCCTTAGTATTAAGACTATTTTTCTAATTTTTTTACCCTATTTATAAACGTTATAGATAATTACCCTAATATTTAGCAGCTCGTCGAAGGAATCGACTACGTTATTATACCGCGAATGCCCTTATTTCCCAACGTTCTAAAAGGTCTTACCCTTATAAATATAAATAAACGAACCCACTTTAACTAGGTTCGTAATAGAAGCCGTAAAAAGATCGAGTTCGAAATTAAATTTAAGGGTATTGGTAATATTTATTATTATATAATTAAATTAAGTAAATACTAATATAATTAGGATAACCGGCTTGAAATTGTATATTAGTAGTAGGAAGCTAAGGGGATTATTTATATTTACGTTAATATTGTTAAGTAGGATGAAGGTAATAATTCTAACGACGGTAAGGTTAGTAATATTTAAACTACTAGCTATCTAGTTATTAATTATTAATAATATATATTATTAGTGTAATTACTAATAAATTAAATTGTTAGTAATATTTTTGGTTGCTAGTTCTAATATTATTGATAATAATACAAATTGTTTACTAAATTGCTCGTTGTTAATAAATTAGATTGTTAGTTGATATATTAAGTAATATAATTGCTAGTTGCTAGTAATATTGCTGGTTATTAATAATAATCTAAATTACTAGTTGTTAATATTCTAAACTATTAATTAATGTACTAAATAATATAATTACTAATTGCTAGTGATATTGCTGGTTGCTAATAATAATTTAGATTGCTGGTTGTTGATATTTTAGACTGCTAGTTGTTGTTATTGTTATTATTATTATTAATATTATTTATCGAACTCTTTTAACCTCTTAATGAGGTCTGGTTTATTCCTTAATATTAGTAAATTACGTTATAAATACTAGTCTTTTAGCTTATCCTTCTTAAATTGTTAATAATTTCTAGACTTTATTACCTCCTTTGATTATATTTTAAAGGTAACGATATTGTTTTTAATTAAGGGAATAGTTTCAAAATCGTTTATATTAGCGGTAATATTAATAGTATTCTCCTAATTATTTTAATTAAAGGTAGCCCTATCGATCTCCTTAATATTAATAAGGTAGTTTTCTAATCCGTCTAATTAAATAGTAATACCGTTATTTTTAAAAGATTTAATAATTATATCCTTTTTATTAGTAAGTAAAATTTTCTAATACTTTAAAACTACGTGAATTATTATAATCCTTCTATTTAATATAGATTATACCTTCCCCTAATTCTCTAGCCTCTCTTCCTACTTCTTTTTAATTAAGAAGGTCTCTTCTTTTAATATCTTTTTAAAAGATAAATTAATAGATATATTAAGTGGTTGCAATAGATTAGTAAGGCTACTAGGAATTATAATTAGGATAATTTTATAGGGTATATTATTATTGAGCTTATTTCTAATTCGTTAGGTATTATAAAATGGGTATATATTTATAACTAATAATAATTCTTATTTAATATCGTTATTAATAATAAGAGCGAGCTCGTTATTAAATTAGTTAAGTAATAATTATTCATTTTAATATATTACTTTATTAAATTGAACTTTAATATTAGGAATATAAAGCGGTTATTCTACTTCCTTTATTTTACCCTCTCTATAAAAGATAATAGTCGGTTTAAAACGAGTAATTCTATTTATAAAAATATATAGAATTAAGGTAGTTTGTCGTTTATTTTATTTATTACGGTTAGTCTTTCTTATAACGGATTTATTACTTTTTATTTTGTATATATAATCGTTGAGAAATTCGAAAGGGAGGGGAATTTCGTCGAAATTTATAATAGTAGAAGGAGGAAATCTAATATTTATATTAGGTATAGTAAGTTAATTATTATACTTAATAAATTTATAGGTTAAAATAGTTAGCCTCTGAAAATCTCTAAATCTTTTCTAAAATTTTCTAAATCTTCGCCGATAATATTTAAGTCTCCTCCGATAAATTATTTTATAGTAAATTAGAGAGGTAGGAATTATAAAAAAAAATTATAAAAAAGGGGATTATAGATTATTATATAAATATATAAATTTACTTTAAAAATAAGTTTACTTTCGCTAGTAATTCTATTAGTAATCGCTGGGATTAGTATATAATCTTTTTATTAGTTATATATTAGCGTTTTAAAAAGCGAATAAATTAATTACGAGAAAATGACTATAGGTATTATACTATTTAATTTAGATAAATATTATTAAAAAAAGTAGTAGATTCTCGGCGGAATTATATTATTATTATTAGAATATTAGCTTTCCTAATATACTAAAACTTTTTATAAAATTATTTTTTAAAAGTTAGCTAGAGAGGTCTACCGTTTTAATTTATATGAAGTAATATAACTTTTCGCTTAATCTATTAGCGCTATATATTATTATAGGGTATTTTTTAAAATATAATAATTTCGTATATATAGATATTATAGTATCTATTAATAGTATAGTCTTAATTATAATTATTAGCGCTATTATAACGGCGGCGGCGTTAGTTATCTTTATCTTTAATAGGCACTTTGGTTTATATAAAGTACGTTAATACCTATTTAAATTATTAATATTAGGTAACCCTGCTAACGACGCTACAATATAACTTTATTTGGATTTTGAGCTCATTAGGGTAGTACTATTCGATCCTCCTTTTAGGCCCCTTATTATACTTCCCCTTTAAAGTCCTTTCGTTATACAATTTTATTTTATAATTAGTGCGTTACTTAATACATTATTAGTTTAATAGTAATAGCGGTAGCGGGGGAGGAAGAGGAGGAGGAGGGGGGCGAGGGCGAAGTACCCGGGCTAATTATATTAGGATTTCTAATTGTATTAGGATTTTTAATGCTGGCCGTACTAGCTGTATTAGCTATACTAACTGTACTAGGGGGGCTGCCTTAGGCACTTGCTCCTAAATCCTAGTATTTATGTTAAGATAGAATATCCTAATATGTGGATCTATCTTTTAATAATATTAGAAAGTATTACGATATTAACGACGACGAGTTCTATAGAGGGCAAAAGGTTATAGTGGAAGGTTATAGGGAAAGAGATAGGGCTCAAAAAGGCTATTGGAGGGTGGAGATATTTAGAATCACCGTCTTATATAGAAATTTTGGTGGGCATGAATGTTGCAGTATGTTTATACATTATGCCTGATTTCCTTGGAACCTAAAACCCTATGCCCCGGAATTCTACGGTATGACATTCTGTATGGATTACGGGGTACATGAGGTGAGTTACCGTTCATCTACAATTTCGATTCCTCTGTAAGTATGGTTGGTTGCAAGGGCCGGTCACATCTTATAACCGATTACACCGGACTTAATGAACATATCTGGGAACCTAACTTCAATTCCTGGTCCTGGGATTGTTCTGTGTTCCTGGAGAATGGTGTCACTGTCACGGGCTCAGACAGTTATACACCTGAATCCCTTTCAACAGTTGTCGTGGTGAGGGCTTTTTGGAGCTTCACATGTGCCCCTCCATGGTAGGACAAGAGCTTCCATTTGATAGGTAGACACAGCATTCGGATTCCGGTCACTCAAACGACAACAACAAACCCGGGCTACCGATGCCAATCCTCTCCTCCGACAACCACGAGACTCCTGCAAATTGGAGGTTGGGATGGACTGGACAATGGACCACACGGAACAGAAGAACGGCCTCGCTGGGTTCGGGTCGGCAATCCGGATGAATGGACTTCAGGTTGGAGTCGCACTTCAGTGTGGGAGTTGGGGAATGGTGGAATGTGGATGCCAAGTTGCAAGGTCCCGAGGATGCCAAATCCACCACACGTGGGGTGTCCCGGTGTTCCTAGCGCCTAGCCCCTTTTGGAGACTGCCCGGCTTCGTCTCATCATCGCCAGCCTCGGCAGATACCTATGAGCTAGCCATGCATGCTTACGCAACAGGGAGAGCATCAAGTGCTAGAATATGTTTAGAGTATGCGAGTTTGAGTAAGCTTGGGCTTGATAATAATGAATAGCAGTCGTGAGAATTATCGATTATGATAGATAGGTAGGTAAGAGTTAGGTACGTAAGTTGTAGTAACGTAATGCTCGAGTGTTCCAACGCCGTAGAAATGCCAAACTGGCCATGGTGGTGCGAGGCCCATGGTGATGTCCTCTTCAAGTCCCAAACGCTATGTGATCAAGTTGCGCCGACTAAACATTGGCCCTCACACTCCCCGGGTTGCTGTCGTCTTCGCCGTCTGCCCAGATATCCTTACTCTCCTGTTCAACTGCGCGCATGGCAACAGCTACATCCTCCAGTTTGGCGACAACATCGAGGACGCCCTGGTTGACTCTCGAAAAGTAGTGATCATTGGCCTCACGTCTCTTCCTCGCAAGTAGAATGTCAGCGTCAGTCTCCTGCTCGAGCTTTGCGCCGAGCTTCTCAGGTCCTCCGGAACTATTGGGCCGTGTGCTGCCGGCGCCCCCGGTGCTCTTTGGTCCTCCGCCTTCGGTGCCTCCTATCGTACCACCCGCCTCGGATTTCCCACCAAGGCCACCATATTCCGTTCCGGCAACCGACGACTTGGTTTTCCCTAGCCCGCCTCCTACGACGCTTGCAGCACCCCCATTGTTCTGTGTTTCAACGGCATCATCCGCTTCACTCCTCGCCCAAGCCTGCGCCAGGGCAATCTGCGCCTGCCGTAGCTCCGCCAGCTTTTGCTCATGATCCGGTCCAAACACCCTCGTGCCTCCGCTAGCTGACAGCTCGACCTCCTCCAACGTAGCCTGCATCTCGGCCCAGAGCGCATCCGTCCTATCGGTGGTGCGCGTAGACTCGCCTCGAGGCAGCTGCAACGGGATGGAGAGGTTGAGGGCTGTTGCGGGATTCGGAGCGGTAGAACCGGTCGTGGTTGATGCTGCATTGGCGGCGGCGGCGGCAGCGGCAGCGGCGACACTTCCTCGTCGAGTATCGTTCACGGCCGGTGAAGGTAGTAGAGATGCGCCACCGCGGCCAGGTCCGAGGGGGGAGGCTGGTCCCGGTCCCGCCTGGTGCCCTGGCCCGGGGCCGGTCGTTGCAGAGAGCGAGGCATGGGAGGCCGATGGAGAAGGAGGAAGAAAGAGCGACGGCGGCTCGCGCGCCTTGGACTTTACCTTGGCGAGTTGAGACATGGCTACATTTTCCAAAAGAGAGCTTGACTGAATGTCTTCGTAGGTCAGGTTTGAAAGTGAACTGTGAACAGTGAGCGGGACACAAGCGGCGCGTCCGCGTTGGTTGAGCTTGGGGAACCTTGACGGTACAAGCATGCAAGTGACGGAGCAGCTGGCTTATCAAAGGGGCTAATCAGTAGCAACTCCCATTGGTCAGTTGCACACAGAATGCTCCACCCGTCACACAAACAACGACAGTTGCCTGAGGCGAATGACCCCACTCGGTCGCCACCCAATCGCACGCACTCCTAGGGTTTTCTCGCCCTACTACGGAAAAACCAAAAAATTCCCAGCAAACCGTGACCTTGACCCTCCGGATTACGAACTGTACCCAGAGTCCGTGATCACGTCTCTAAGTCGGTACGTGCCTCCCTGCTGCCCCCCGCCTTCACCACGTCGAGATATTTCGAATTTCCGACTCCTCCTTTGAAACTGTCCCCCAAACTGACATTTTCAACCAAAAGCCAATATGTCTGGAGGAAAGCCCCGTGGTCTTAACGCGGCCCGCAAGCTGCGCAACAACCGTCGCGAGCAGCGTTGGTCCGATCTTCACTACAAGAAGAGGGCTCTCGGCACTGCCTTCAAGTCCAGGTACGCATCACTCCCGACGATGGCGATGGCGATAGCGATGGCGATGGAGATGGAAACGACCCCGAACGACGATGGCGAAATGAAGAGAAAGACATGGGAACGATGGGGCGATTGAGGATTGCGAACACACGAGGCGAAATGAGATGGAGGGCATTCGGCTAACATGACGATGATGACAGCCCCTTCGGTGGTTCTTCCCACGCTAAGGGCATTGTGCTCGAGAAGGTCGGCGTTGAGGCCAAGCAGCCTAACTCCGTACGTACACCCCGATCCCGATTTCGATGAACTCGATTCGAACTCGATTCTTCCGATATCAACAACGAAATTCGACTACAACACGAGACTAACATTTGCGACCATAGGCTATCCGCAAGTGTGTCCGTGTCCAGCTCATCAAGAACGGCAAGAAGGTCACTGCTTTCGGTACGACGACCCCTCTCCAACTCCCAAATCATTCGATGATGAAGGATTATCCTGCTGGAAACCCCAGCGCATCCGAGTGGCAAATGTGCTAACCCATTTCCCTCTCTAGTCCCCAACGATGGTTGCTTGAACTTCGTTGACGAGAACGACGAGGTCCTCCTCGCCGGTTTCGGTCGCAAGGGCAAGGCGAAGGGTGATATTCCCGGTGTCCGCTTCAAGGTCGTCAAGGTCTCTGGTGTCGGTCTCCTCGCCCTCTGGAAGGAGAAGAAGGAGAAGCCCCGCTCTTAAGCGTATCGTTGCTTCGAGCAGGCAAACGGGCACGGTTCATTATGCGGAGTCTACAAGGCTTTTTTACAACGGCATTTTGGTTTTGGGTTTAAGGGATACCTGAACTCTCATGGTAGTAATGATCCAACAGAAAGCAGGTCATTAATTGCCAAAAGAAATCGTGCTTTCCCCAAAAGCTTCTTCTCTCTATCTTTCATGACTTTTCGGTGTTCTGGAGATTGCCCAGGGGCTGTTCGTGTCTAAAATAGTATGACAAATATGGTGTTATGGTACATGAAATTACAAAGATGATATCCCAGAAAGAACAGAGAGACGTTACCATCTTTCAGGCCGACTCCAGCTCTTCCGGCTTCTTCTCCTGCTCGTAGTACTTGAGCAGATAGTCAGCCGCCAATCCCAGGCTGATGACGCCACCGGTAATCCAGCAGCCATTGACAAACCACCACCAGCAGTCCTTGACGCTCTTCAAGTTAACCTTCTTGATCATGTAACCCAACGTCAAGGCCGCGCCACCACAGCTTCCGATGAAGAATGCCGGCCCAGCACCAACCGCCGCGCCCGCCCCAGCCAGCAGCGCAATCTGCGCAACCGCCAAGCCCGTCAACACCTGCTTCGTCTCCTTATCGTGCTTGAGCGCAATGCTCTTGATCCCCGCCTTGGCATCATCCTTGATATCCATATGCGCATAAATCATATCGTACAACACCGTCCACGCAATGTTGCTGGTATACAAGCACCCCGCCGCCGTCAACGCCGCGCTGTTCGCCAACAAGTCCACCCCCAGCGCGGGAAACCCCATAATCGCTCCCCACGAGAACGTCAACCCGAGCACAAACTGCGGGTAATACGTCACCCTCTTCGCCAGCGGATAACACGCCACAAAAAGCAGCGACGGCGTCGCGTACCAGAAGCACTCAAAGGGGAACTGCAGCAGCACCGCCAACCCGGCCAACATCTGCGAGCCAGTAAACACCAGACCCTGGAAGGGCGTGATGGCCCTCCTGGCGATGGGCCGCAAGCGCGTCCGCGTCACGTGCGGATCGAGGTTGCGATCCCAGAGGTCGTTGATGGCGCAGCCGGCGCCGCGCATGATGATGGCGCCGGAGAAGAAGAGGAGAGAGGTCCCGATGACGGAGGCTGGTGAGGCCCCGGCGAGGGGAGCTGCCAACAAAGTGCTGAAGAGGCAGGGAAAGAAGAGGTAGTAGGAGCCTGTCGGCTTGTCGAGTCGGGCGAGTTCGGCGTAGGGGACCCAGGAGGAGGGGAGGCGCGAGAGGAGGCCGGTTGTTGGGGGGGTGTACTCTGGTAAGGGAGGGTCAGAGGGTAAGGAGGTGGGAAGGGTTGCGCTGGTGGGTGTGGTTGGGATTTCGGGTTGGGAGAGGAGCTTTTTGGTGGTATGGTATTGTTGTTTTTGTGAGTGAAGAGTCTCAAGTGAGAGGAGACGCGGGTTGGTGAGCGCTTTGGACTGGTGAGATGGACGGCTGCCGAGACATGGTGGCTTGGTGAGAAAACGAGTGGTGGTGTGAGAGAAGGTACGTCGGGGGACAAGCCCGGTCAGAAGACGGTGTGAGGACATGATGGGTGAGGTCCCTTCTGGTGAACCGTCGTGAGAGTGAGGCTGTCTGTGATGGTGTGTAAGTGTTAGTGAGTGCTAGTGGATATCGTGTAAGTGAGCAACTTCACATGTTTTCAACTGGCAGAGATGCCGAAGATTCCGCATCAGTTGAGTCACAACGGAAACAAAAAGAACTCTTTGTGAAATTTACCTCTTGTCCCAATACCTACCCAGCCAGGCTATTCTGCCTCTGACACCCAAATCCAGAATCAAGTAGACGAGACGAGCTGGACCCTTCAACTGGGGTCGTCTTCGTGAACTTCTTGTTCTCAGCCTTCTGATCTGCACACAAATTATATGCGCCACAGTTGGCTCTTCTCCATCTGATTTGAGGTGACAGCATCAGCCACAGGCCGACTCTCCACCCTGATTGGCCCGTGGATAAGATAAAGCGAGCTGAGAGGCCCCGCAGCGGTTCAGCCTCCCGCATTCGCGCTTCTTCTGTCCCGTCCCTGCAGGGATTATTACCAATTGGCCTTGTCGACTTTTGCCGCGTCGGACAGTGAACCGTCTCCCACTCCGGCATGGGGCGATTTCATATCACCACTGCAGCAACACCAGATTGAAGGCGACCGCGCATTTCTCACGACAGTGCACGCCCTTTCCTTCCGCTGTCTTCATCACCACAGCCGACGCAGGTATCTCCAGCTTGCACTCCCGAATGTCGAATTGAGCATCATGTAGCTTGAATGCTCTTGCGCGCCTCTCCAGCAACACTATCGCGTAATCATCACGTCCCTCGCACGAACCTCTTCCGAACCCACTAGAGAATAGCAACGTCGTCGCATCACAACAACCGACACACACCAACACCATCACCAAGATGCCGACCGCATCCCATCCCCAGGCCAAATTCGACCCGATTCCGCCGGATCTCGATCTTCATGCCCTGGTCGAAAAGACGCCGAACTTCCATTGGGTCCTCCGTGTCTCGGCAGCTCAGATCCGCAACATCGGCCCTCAAGAGTTCGAGAGACTCGTCTACCTCCATGTCATCCGCGGCGGCAAACCGCTGGTCATCGAGAAATGGAACGATCGACTACCCAAGACGCTGTTCAGCGCAGAATGGCTCGAGGATACCTATAACAAGAAACGTGAGTGTCAAGCTTGTCTTGTCATTCTTGTGTCACCTTTGCTGTAGTCTAACCACCTTCACTCTTTGCAGAGGAAAATGTTCGCGACATCGTTGCCCAAACCGACATTCCAATGACCATGGGTCATTACCTCCGATCGATGAAGCAGTTGACGAACCAGTGGACCCCGAGCAACTTCCGCGATGAGCGCCGTCAACGCCTCTACCTCAAGGATATCGACTGCCCACCCGAGTGGCACGATCGCCTCCAGAAGGTCATTCCGACAAACCTGTTTTACATGAACGACAATCTCGATAGAAAGGCTTCGAGGCGCTTCGACGACTATGACTACGTGGAGGAAAAGTCCTGCGCCCCAGCCGGTGACCTGATGAGCAGTCTTCCCGAAGAGATGCGCGCCCAGAACTTGATGTGCTACGTCGGCCATGAAGGTACATACACTCCCGCCCATCGCGAAATGTGCGCCAGCTTGGGTCAGAACATTATGGTGGATGCATCCGGAGATGAGAACGGGGAGAAGCCGGGCAGCTCGATCTGGTTCATGACCGAGACCAAGGACCGTGAGGTCGTCAGAGAATACTTCCTCTCCATCCTGGGACACGACATCGAGATTGAGAAGCATTTCGCTCAGATCAACGCTTGGAAGAAGGCAAACTTCCCCGTCTACATTGTGGAACAGAAAGTGGGCGACTTCGTTCTGGTTCCTCCTCTGGCTCCCCATCAGGTCTGGAATCGCGGCACTCGCACCATCAAGGTTGCGTGGAACAGGACCACGGCTGAAACCCTGGAGATGGCTTTGCATGAAGCCCTTCCCAAGGCAAGGCTTGTCTGCCGTGACGAACAGTACAAGAACAAAGCGATCATCTACTTCACACTACAGAAGTATTACAACCAGATGATAGAGATGGAGCAGAATGCCGACATTGGGCTGCTCGGTTTTGGTCAGGATTTGATGAAGAACTCTTTCCGCATGACACAAATCGCCAAAGACTTCAAGGCCCTCTTCCGCTTATTCACTGAGATATTGGTGGACGAGATGTTTGCCACAAAGGAGAAGGAGATTGAGTACGTTGAGTTTGATTCCTGCATTACCTGTTCATACTGCAGAGCCAACATCTTCAATCGCTTCCTCACCTGCAAGCACTGCGTTCGCACCCTGGTTACTGGAGACGAAGACACCTACGATATCTGCATGGAGTGCTACGCCATGGGACGTTCGTGCCTCTGCGTTTCCAACCTCACTTGGGCCGAACAGTGGAAGTGGTCTGACCTGGTGGATCGCTATGAGGAGTGGCGAGCTCTAATCATCAAGAACGATGGTTATGTCGACTACGACACGTCTCCCTTACCATTGGAGTTGGCCAGAAAGAAGTCGGGCAAGAAGTCTGTAGCGCAGATTTGCCAGGAGCAGCTTCGGAGACGGCCATGGAAAGATATCAGCAAACTCGATAAACCCGCGGAGCCCGAAAACTCGGAGCCCGAGGTCGACGAAAATGGGAAGCCTAAGAAGAAACCACGTCGCAAAAAGAAGATGGGTGATGTTTACCGTTGTCATGTGTGCCAGCACAAAGACTACACCTACAAGCTCGCATTCTGTTCGAATCCAGGCTGTTCAGAAGCCTATTGCTACGGTGTCCTCTACCGAGCGTTCGATCTCATGCCCCAGGAAGTCCTGCAAAATGAGAGATGGGAGTGCCCTAGGTGCCTCAAGATCTGCAACTGCGGTGCTTGCCGTAGGCTCAAGAACGGAAATGTCCCATATCAGCCAAAGAATACGCTGCTTGGACACGATACTCGCCCTATCGCTGACGATCGGAGTGTGGAAACACTTGTCGATTTCAAGGTACATAATCTCAATTGGCTCAAGACCTCTGGCGATGATGGCCGCAACGTTCAAAGCAAGAGGTTGCAAAAGCTACAGCAACAGGCTGAAGCCGAGAAGGCCAAGAACGCAGACGTACACATCCAGGTCCCTGCCCTACCGAACGGCGAGCAGGCAGCGGGAGCTGAAAACATGGATGACGCTTTGCAGCAATCCATTGCCGACGGCTTGGGCGAGGGCCAGGAGAGGCCGGACGTCGAAATGAACGACGCATCTGCCGACCAGCCCAACGCCGCCCAACCAGCAGGTCCCGCCGAGGTTGCAGATATGTCTATCGCTCCGGAGGATCAGGATCAGTCTGCTTACCCTGATCCGTCCATGTTCGGCCAGGAGCGTATGCTTGGTATGGGTTACTACCAGCAGGATGATGATAGTCCGGACAAGATTCTGTTCGACCCTTATCAGAGACCTACGGCCGAAGATTATGTTGTTGACGAAGAACCGGAATTGATGTCTGAGTATTTGAAGAAGCAGCTTCGGTTGGCTAAGCGTAGGGCTCGCCACGCCGAAGATGACGATCCTGATTTTGCTGCACCGAAGTCTCACCACCGGAAGAAGCCCAAGCTTGACAAGACTTCTTCCCAGCCCCCACCTACGCGGGACGGTCAAGATGATGCTCTTGAGAACATGGACCCGGCACTCTTTGATCAGACAATGACGGATGTTGCCGGTGATATTAGAGCTGGATCTGCCCAGGCTGGCGCTTCGCAACCTGCAAACGCCCAACCTGCGGATGAGGCAGGTGAGGAGTCTCGTCAAGCCCGCATGTACTCGCCCAACGTACCTACCCTTCGACATGCAAGGCCCAAGATATCTTACAGGGTCGATGAGGATAACGAAGAAGAATTCAACGACATTCTCATCCCTCGCTCGCAGAGACCTGAATACCGGGCAGCTGCAGCACCGGCTAGTGTTGTGCAGAGTATTGAGGGACCGACTGGTCCCAAGGATCCCTTGGATCTTGCTTCTGCTGCCGTTCTCGCCATTACCGGCACCGGCGGTAGCCGTAGCAATGAAGCCTCCCAGGAACTCAGATCGACTCGTGCCGCTGCTGCTCCATCTGGGCCGCCAAAGCTACGTGGGCCGCACAAGAAGCGAGGACGTCCTCCCGGTCGGCCACGGAGGTCGGAAGCCCACCATACTGAGGACGAGGAGTCGCACGGGGCACCAGAAACCACTCGGAGACGCGGACGTCCCCCACGCGCATCAATGGCGGCAAGGGATCCTGAGACTGCTGGTGAAGACAATGACGATGAGGATATTGACGCCCAACTCGCCCAAGAGCTTGATGGATTTGACGAGAACGGCGAGGTCGTCGAGCGTGATGCCGATGCTCCCCAAGCTCCTAAGAGGAGAGGACGTCCACCGAAGAACGGCGTTAAGAAGGTCGTGGTTGATGTCACTACCAGGGCACCCATGCTGTCGTTGGCTGAACGTATGAAGCTTAAGGGCAAGAAGTTCAAGATCGGCGAGCGCAAGAGCACCGGGGGAACGCCCGCCAAGGTCATCGCCAAGCCAGTTGACTCGATCGAGAAGAGTGCCTCTCCTGCGGTTTCGGGACGGGCGACGCGGGGTGCTGGGAAGGAAACTTCCCTTCCTGTGCGTGAATCGCCCAGGACGACCAGGACCAGGGCCACGTCAGCAACCCGCCAAACTGTCCAGCCTGCCGACGAGCAATCTCACCACTCCGAGTCTGAAAGGGAGGAGCCAGAGCCTGAGCAGGAGAAGGAGAAGTCTCCAGAACCAGCTCGACGCTCTACGTCTCAGGCATCAGTCCGCATCAGCCCTCCGCATGACGAGGCCTCGCCCAGCAAGTACCCAGAGCCAGAACGCAGCCCCAGTGCCAGCGCCTCACCCGAACCCCCAAGTCGTGCGCCATCCGCTCCATCGGTCACCCGCATCTCTCCCTCCCCTTCACCGTCACCCGTTCGATCGCCCTCACCACCACCTCCCCCACCGAAGCCCGCAGGCCCTACTGTCGTCAGGCTCATGGACACCGAAGACGAAGAGTCCGATTACGGCGGTGGCAGTTACTCCGGATCCCGTTCGCCTTCTCAAAGGTCACAGTCAGAGCGTAGTAGAAGTGGAAGCGTGGCAAGTGGTACGGGCTCCGAAGACGAGCCGAGCTCGGACTCGGACTCGGATGACGAGGATATTCCGGCTAGGAAGGAGAGTGTTCGCCAGAGCTTTGCGAGTCGAGGGCGAGGAGGTGGGGTTGGGGTTGTGTCTAGGGGAAGAGGTGGGATTAGGGGGAGGGGGAGAGGAAGGGGTAGGCCGAGGGGATCGTAAGTAGTTGGGGATGTGAAGATGTGAGAGAGTAGGAGTAATAGGGAAAAAACTGAACTAGGCAATTGGGGATTTTGATACCCAGCAAGCGTTTTGTGTTGTAAACGAAGTAAAGATTGTGTGAAGTAGTTGAGGATAGGATGGGGCGAGGAATGATGAGAGATGTTTTCTACTATATACTATTCGAGTCTTAGGTTTATGAATGAACGAGGGAGGGGGGGTTCTTGCGGTGAGTTGATGTTGTTGTTCTAGGAAGGAGGGAAGGATCAAAAGTCAATAGCATTATTGTTGAGTTAATATCATGATTGCTTCTTTTGTTGGTTGCTGATTATCTCTTTTCTTTGCTTCATTGTATGATAACACTTGGGCAGCACGTCTGCAGTACGAGTATTGTAACAGTTTCACAGATCTGGCCATCAATCTTTTATGTATCGAGTCCTGATGATGTTGACGACATAGTTTTCTTATATTATTGACGATGGAGACGCAACTGAGATGGCATATCAGCCAATTCTCACTGAACTCCACAACATATAATGTAAACATGCCTCTCACCCACCTTCGGAATACTCTTGCACGCATCGATACGTCTTTATTACACCTTTAAGCCCAAGTTCAACGCCTGTTCCATCACACCCGTCAACCTTCATGCAACCTCAATCCGCAACCGAACGCGCAATCTAAACCCTCACCAACTCTCAGCAGCTGAGTATGAAACACGTTAGATCAAGTCAACAGGCAGCACAGCACAGCACAGCACACTCACAGGGTCCAGAACAGAAACGAATCTCCGCCCGCCTAGGACCTCAAATTCGTTCACTCAGCACCTTCCAGTTACTCTACTGCCGCCGTGTACGAGAATCGCAACAACGAAATTGGGAAGTCGCGACTCACACCGTCCGTGTCGAGTAGTTCCTCCTGCCCCACACTCGTGGTCGGAGGGTTTACAGGAAGGAGCGATGGAGAGCGAGAGGGAAAGACGGAGTGGTTGAACTGCTTGGTCGTCCTTCACTCGTCTCGTCTTGGATTATTTAGTATTAAACCTGTTTTCTGAATTTCGTGTAGCTGTCTTCGTTGTTATTATCTTCGGTGTCGTCGTCGTCGTCGTCCTTATTGTAGTGAACCTCGTGAACGGATAAAACGGAAACTTGATTCGGGGTAGAATCAAGACTTGGGTGTTTGCCGCCCCCTCAGAAGTGAACCAGTCACGACGAGGCGAGCACCCAGTGACTTACTACAAGTGACTGCCGTGACACACAAACAAGAAGTGTAGACACCTCTAACACCAGACCAAGAATCACACAGCATAGGGATGGGGTAGATACTGTATCACGGCATGTCATCGTACCACTTGTCACCTCACTCTAAGTCAAACACACATGCACGGACGGAATTCAAAGGAAGCAAAGCAAAGTCACCAAGGCAGTGGAGAGAAATGATATGAGTGAAGAAGGCGGTTGTTTGTATTTCGATCGCCCGTCGTATTGCTTGAAATTTTTGTTCAGGAGAAAAGATCCCAAATATTCACACACAAGCTTTTTGGGTCGAGCGGTCGATGATAAGAGTCACACGGTGAATGGTGACTCGACCGGGACAAAGCCATTTCGGAGCTAATCACCACACCCCAGAGCAAGTAGCAGACAGAAACACACAACCCTTTCCAGTGTAACTCCTCATAAGATGGATATGGAAGACACACACCAGCAAAGTTTAAGCGACGCCCGCTCCCAAAAAAGAGGATATCCCCGAAATGATGATGCTTTGTGCCGAAAACAAACCGAGCCAGCCTTCCCCAGAAATAGTAGAGACGAGAGAAAAGAGACACGCTGATATCTTTCCACACACCGAGCCAGATCCGAGAGATGCAAAGTTTCCCCGTTGGAAGAAATAAATCCCAAAATCAACAAGAAGAAAGAAAAGCAAAGGCGGGGCTAAGCCGTAGCACAGCGCCTACCATCCCTTCATGATACAGGCCGAAAGAAAATCCGGAACACAAGAAAACCAAGAAAAAACAACACAGTAGAAAATCCCCGAAAATACTTTCAGAACCAACTCCTCATTCCCGTACACCCCGGA
The DNA here is from genome assembly GCA_009806015.1 of Neurospora sp. CHS-2018b. Taxonomy (NCBI): domain Eukaryota; kingdom Fungi; phylum Ascomycota; class Sordariomycetes; order Sordariales; family Sordariaceae; genus Neurospora; species Neurospora sp. CHS-2018b. Next base: position 1,121,766 of record RAOV01000016.1, on the reverse strand, counting down.
AATTCCAGCTTGCAAGTTGAGATTCCGCGCGACACCAAAACGACAAAAGAGGTCTTTGCCTGCCTGCCTGCCCGCCTGCTCCCAAAAAAGATTTGCCCATGTAGCCCCCAGAAATTCGAGAACACCCAAGGTTGCAAAAGCCTCCCGCCCACATAGCGCTGCCTGCTAAAAACCCATCGAAAGTCGCTCTATATGTCGATATCTTTTTCTTTGATGAATTCGTGGACCCGTGAACCGTTATGACTTTTATCATGTGACTGAAGTCGCCGCTTCTTAGTGACGATGACGAAACACCAAAACCCCGTGTGTATGGTATCGAAAAAACGAGAAAATAAGAGAAAAGTCGCCGAGGCGAGGAAAAAGCCGAGAACTCCGTCGTGAGACACCGATGCAAATAGTTGTGTGTGAAGTGATTAGTAGTTCGGAGGATGCAAAACCACCTTGGTAACGCCCGTTTCGTAAAAAAATCAAAGCAGCCCCATCTTTCGAGACCGTAGACACCACCGCGCTTTTTTGGGTATTCGAAAAAAACAAGAGGTACCGATAGATCTTCGTTTTTTGCGCCGTCCGAAAATGTCAAGAACTTTCGCTTCAAGAAGGGAAAGGAGCTTATGTCGATTAAAGGATGTTTGTACAGGTTGGGTATCGGAAAAAAAGGTTGCCGAAAAGGTCGAAGATCCAGTTGAAGATTGGGTTGTCGCCCCCTGCCTGCCGGGAAAATGAGAAGATCATCGTAATGCCTGCCTGCTAACAAGTTGAAAAAACGTCGGTGGTACCCGCCAAGATGAGCATCTGCAATGAGCATGCGAAAGGAGCAGTACTTGTACAGTCCATATTGCAACGGCGACGACGGTCTAGATCGGCCTAGTCTCGTCTGCGTCACAGAAGCGAGACATCAGTCGTTTACCACCGTGGTCGGGCGTTCATAAGGGACTGTTGCTGCTGCTGCATCCGAGCGGGCGATACCGAGGGAGGTGGGCTGGTCATGGTGATGCCAGTAGCAGGGTTGATGATGGGAATGGCATTACGGCCGCGGGTGGCAGAGGGCTGGTGAAGCTTGAGGGTCGCCTGTTGACTTTGGTAGACCGGAGGAAGATAGGGAGAGTTGAGCGAGAAGCCTGGCGCAATGGTGGTAGGCTGCTGCGTAGGAGAGCTTTGCGGCGAGTTGCTTGCCAAGGAGGAGCGCTCAGAGGAAGCGCTGTGGATGGAGACCAACTTTAGGAGAGAAGGCGGGTTAGTGCCGGGGTCTTGGAGAGGATAGCAGGCCAATGGTCCAGTTCGTCTAGTGAGCTACTCACATCATCATCGGTCAAAAGGCCGGGGCAAAACTCCATGTCGTCCTCGAGGTCAAAGGAGCGGCCAGCCTCGTACTTTGTGCGGTACGAGTTCACGGACACAGACTCGGACAAGTCCTTCATACTCCGGACACCGCGGAACTGCTTATGCGTGTTCTGGGAAACAGACAGCCTGGGAGCTCTCCTGTTACGCCCGCCATGGTGAGCGTGGGATACTGCAGGAGCAGCGGCGGCTGTAGGCTGCTGGTGGGCGTAGGAGTGATAGTACGAAGACATTATGATGCGAGGAGTGCGATATTGAAGACGAGCAAAATCGGTCCAGGCGGAGCCAAATCCAAGTGCGGGATCGGAGAGTGGGTGGTTGTCGAGTTAAGGTGGCGGTGGTTGAGGGTTATGGTTGTGGTTGTGCGTGTGCGTGTGTGGTTTTACTTGGCCAAGCCGGGAGTTGTGCGGTATTAAACCCAGCTATTGTGAGACAACAACAATGGAACCGAAACCAAGGCCGTTGCAGTGGAGCAATCAAAGACTGTCGAGGGAATGTTCGAAACTTGAAGTGGGCGCAGGCAAATAGTCGGCAAAGTCGAGGAAGGGTTGAAGAAGTCGTTAGGTATAGTCGCTTGCAAATGTGCAGAAGATCGAGGGTGAGGGTTGGAGGTGGTTTAACGGGGACGAGGCGGGTGAAGAAGTAGGGGAGAGGCGAAGGGAGGAGGGACGAAGTGGAAGAAGAGCAATCGGAGCAGGCGACGTGCGTTGGACAGCGTTGTGCGAGTGGGTCCCCCAGAGCCCCCAAACCGTCCAATTCGCCCACTTCGTCCCACCGTAACCGGCCCACTCTGGCTGCCGCTGCCAGCTGTGACTGGCCGGACGGATGGGGTTTCTCAACGGGGGTCGCCAATGGGATGGCGGGGTGCCAACGGGGGGGCACACTGGGCCGGACTGGGGCGCTACTAGCGAACTGGGGTCTCGGGCATTGGATGGAACAAGTCTGGACGACGGACAATTGGCCTCCTCTCGCCAGAGGCACCGCCGGGTCGACGAATGGGAATGGCGTGAATGCGCTGAATGCCTGCTGAATGGCACAAATAGTCGAAATGGCTGATGAAAACCGCACAGGCCACCCCTCTTCTGACCTTCTTGTGACCCTGTTCCGTCTCCGCTCGCAGAACGGGGTGGCGAGACACCAACATGCGGAAAAGCGGGTCTTTGTTGTGTTCCATTGGGCGCGATATTGGACCCAGTCCGCTTTCGGATGGTCTCACTGTCCTGCTGGTGTGTGCAATTTTGGATGGCGTTGCCTTGTGCGCGCCAAGAACTCCCAAGGTTCACATCTCAACCCCACCTGAGCGACCACACCCAGTGCCGCAAACTGTCCTGTCCTCAACGAACTTTGAACACACCCACTGCGACCCGACAGCAGCCTGCCCTGCCTGTTGCGACTCTCACAAAAACGTCCCTCGAACTGAATCGTCAAAATACAACCTATCAGAACTATGACGGGATGGTTCGCCCGAACGAGTCCCCTTCTTGTCCATCTCATTGTCTGGTTCGACAGTCCGTCCGTCATTGTTCAGAAATTCACGACTGTGAAAACCCTGGACTAGCTAATAACACCATAAGCAACCTACGACAGTCGACGAGTCCACCGACAAACCTTCAAAGGCCTGGCAGGGCAGCAGGGCAGGGCAGGGCAGCCCGAGACTGACCCTTGCCTGCGACTCTCTCGTGGTTAGTGCTAAGGTGACCACGTCCTGGATGCTGCACCTCGCTTTTCTTCCCATCCGCAACACCCGAAAGATTTTCCAGTCACGATGCCGACTCGAAACAGTCAACACTTGCAGGTTCCTCCATCCTGTCCTCACAACGTGGCCCGATCAACCTACTGGGTTAGAATGGGGAAATCGGTTGCGAGTTGATCTCGACTCGTCCCTCGTCTTTCGTCTCCTCTCCCCTTTCAGTTCGCTTCGTGGTTGCGGGCCCGAGGAGCCCCGTGTTGTCCCAGCTGGAGCCGTAGGAGCCGCTAGGTCGGGTCATCGACGATTGCCTGAGGGCTTCCATTGGGAACTGGCAAAATGGCAGATGGCACTGGCAGCAGGGCAGGACGCCGCTGTGCCTCAAAACCCTAGCGTCTCTGTCCTGGCTCCATTGGCATGGGAGACGTAGCCGATCGATTCCGTTTGAGGCCAAGTACTCCGTGTGTCCAAGTTTGATGTGTCGAGTTGATCACACTGTGTACCGCCGCTGACTTGTCTCCTCTGTTTCCAGACGCTCTGCGGCCAGCCAAAGAATGGATGCCAGACTCCTACGCCATGATGGAAACGGTTTGCTATGGCAAATCGATCTGGTGAGAGCATCATGGGCGGCTGTCTGCATACCATGGGCCTCTCGAAAACGACCAGAAGCGTATGGACCTGACACCCCTCCCGAGATCATTGGCTTTGGCCTCTCGTTTCCGGTGCCTTTCCATATCAGTATTACACAGTGCCGGTTCGACAGCGTGCTGCAGGCGGCGGTTGAGGATGTGCGTGGATGCATAATTGAGGACGAGGGCAGTGTGGCCTGCGCGATCGACCATTGGCAGATTAGGCCGCTCCAGCCTTGTGGCGAGGTCACCTCGTCAGCGCGCTTTGACTGGCTGTGACAGCTCAGATTGGTTTGGATTGGATGCCACCCACGCAAACTCCCAAGGCCCACGGAAAGTGCTCGAGTCCCCCTCACTGGCAGTTCCGACAAGACGTCTTCCTGTCTGTAATCCATCGCCAGACATGTCACGGAACACCTTGCGAACTGGGCCGTTTATCGTTGCGACTCTACAATGTCTCGGACAACACAAGTGATCAAGGTGTTGGTTGGTTTAACGTCAAGTCTTGTTGGTCTTTCCCCTGAATTGGGGCCGGCTCAGTCCGTCTTGTCAAGCTTAAATGGCTGTAAGCTTCTTGCGTTGGGAGTATCGGGTACGTACCTCACTGACACGCTCGTATCGCACACTCCACGGACGAGACGGCTAGGAACATAATGGCAGGCGCGTCTAGACTTGAGAGCGCTGCGATGGTGACACCCCAAAAGGTTGTGATCCCGCTGATCCCGTTGACGAGATACACTGTTGTCGCAGGTGGGAACAACTACCACTATATGACGGCTCAGATGGTTGAAGCCTCCCCGTCCTGGCCCTTCCATCGTCATCAGCGAATTTGAGCGGTGATTGGGGTGCAGAGACAGAAGAGACAGCAACCGAGACTCTGTCTGGGACTCCGGGGGAGACAGGAGAGTTTGGGAGCACAGCTTGCCACTGATTGGCGAAGATGACGCTGGTGTCTGAACCATCCGTCCCAACGAGACACCCAAAAGCAACTCTAAGCTTCCAGAAATTCAGTGACAGACACCGTGCCCTCCCAAGTCTCACCTGCATATACCGTAGCTTTTTTATGTAGGCACATGGGCATGGGGGGCTTCTTCTTCTTGTCCCTTGCTTGCCAGACCTTTCTTCCTGGTGAGGTTCTGTATCTGCCGTATACTGTGTTGTATTGTCCTCATCGGCGACCTGCACTCTGACTGCATCTTCACAATTGCGGCTTGCTCGAGACCTTGGAATCAACAACGGCAGGCGCCCCGGCTGAACTTGTGCCTCTGTGTTCCGTGCCGCAGAAAGCTATACGGGGCAGGACGGGAAGAAAGGCAACCAGAGGCCATACCTAGACAGATCTAACATCTAATCTGTATACTAGGTACCAGTTGTTGAACGGATGAACGACGACAAAGCAGAGTGGAATCGTCGTGTGTGCTCGGAAACTCACGATAACCGGGTTCCCCACAGGGGTCCAAGGGGTACCGACGGGACTGCAGTTACCTATGCGAGCCAGCGACGACTTGACACAGCTCTGACGACTAGAAGAGGTCATTCCCAAGCCCCAAACCGACGGTTGATTCGCCGCTTGAATCATCGCGAACAATTGTCGGAATGGGATTTATTCATGTTGATATCAACTAGTGCATAACCCCTTTCCCCTCCCGACCGTCCCATCATGACGTTCGGGACTAGGGCGGGGTGTCGACGGGTGACGAAAGGGGCAAACTCCCAATCATCCCTGTCGTTCCTTTTTCCCTCTGACGACAATCTAGATTCCATCTCGTTGATTTGCCTTGCTCATCCTTCGGTCGTCATGAAGCGATGGACAGGGACTCGACAATCCGTCAAATACCCCGAGCTACACTATAGGATCTTCCTGGGAAATGGCATTTGCAGGACCGGGTTGAGTTGTTATGATCCAGATGAAGGATGGAGATCGTCAGCTCTTGTACTGACGAGATGCATGCCGAAAGCTCAACAAATTCCCAACTGAAGATGAGAAACGAAGATCCGGAACATATCAGCGAAATCTAGAAGTCACAGGCCATTTCGCTGAAAGTGCCATCACACGCTATCACTCGGCTCCGTTCCCTCATCTCGGTGACGGTACCTTTTTCTCGAGACGGGAAGAGGGGGAGGAGGGGGAGGGGCAGGGTCGGACACGCTTACTGTACGTGCCGATGCACCCCTTTGTTCCCCTTGAAACCCGAGTGGGGGGACGATTCTTGTGTCGATGAAGGTCATCCCAATTCACGCCAATGTTTATCTTATCGCTGTCGTTGTCAAGCAGGAAATGAGAAATGAGGATGGGACCAAACAATGACGGGCCGGGATGGTGAGCGAATACCACCTACCTTATTCAAACCCACCTTGCTAAAGTGCTTGCATACACGACGACGCCCGGTTCGTTCGATTTCAGCATTTACCACTTCCAGGCCGATGCAGATCATAAGATCAATACACTACGCCGCATGTGAGGATGGAGTGTACCTACTTTATAGGTACGCTTGCATATCCATCTGTGAAGGCTGATGCATCCTCAAGGCACACAAGGCACTTACAGGTTTTATAGAGCACCTTAAAACGAAAACGAGGAGGGTGTGCTGCCAGTGAGGACATCAAAGGGAGAACTTTGCGTCTCGAGTTATCAGATTCTCGAGTCATGTCCTCCGTCGCAAAAAGAGTTGCACTGCTGCGGTTTGTCCCCACCACATCTCCAGGTGTCCAGGTCCCAAAATTGCACCCCCACCATTCCGTCCACAACACCATCAAGTTCCCTCCAAATCCCCACACTGTGAGATCCTAGCGCATACTTTTGGAGGTTGGCCGCCGTTGTTCTGGCTCGCCGCTTGGCCAGTTCATCACATCTCACAAGGTTTAACACTCTCCCTGTCACCCCCCGTTCGAAGTATCAACTGTCGTTCACACAAGATTCAAAGCTTGGGCCATCCATCCTTTCACCATCGGATTCTCAAATAACCGTAATATCAAATCTCGCTGTACAGATTGTGTGGAGATGGCCCCAGCTTTGTACTCTAGTGTACAATCTGGAAGTGGGCATTTCGTCGCTTCGGTGCAGTGACAGTGACATAGAGGTACCCAATGTCACAGAAGCACTGTGCGCGTGTAAATCCCCATCCCATCCATTCCCAGTCTGGAAAGGCTTTGATGTATATTTCGAGAGGGTTGTTTTAGTTAGCACTGCCCACTTCACCGCTACTCTTTTTTCGTTCTTCTTTGCTGGAGGGACGGGAAGTGGAAGCGAAGGTTTTCCGATTGGATTGGATGTTCCATTTGTTGGACGGGCGAGTGTCGCTTGACCTCTGACATGAGGTGACGACTGACGAGACGGCATGGCATGAATGAATGGAATGGAATGCCTGCCGAACAGACGTTCAATGTGGAAGAGAGAGAGCCACGCGGGCACGAACGGCACGGCAGCGAAGCGAGACGACGGCATTCGCTCGAATAAAAAAGGAAGTGGGAAAAGCGACACCCGAACGATGGCCGATGCTGCTGTTGTCGGTACGTATGTACGTCGTAGCGTCAAAGCGATTGTGCGATCTCGACGACCGACATCAGTCCAAAACTCAATGCACCACCCCTTGCTTTCTCCGTTCCTACATGTACCAAGTATCCCGGCGGCGGGCAAGCGGGCGGCGGGACGGGAGTGGACAAAAATCTGGGGAAACCGACTCGACTCCGGACGAAACGCCCGGGCCTCGCGTTCGATTTGATATCTTCCCCAATCCCCAACCAAAAAAAAAGGTTCAGGCTAACACACCTACATATTAGGCTTGTCCGGTTCGTCCAGTCTGAGGTCGCCAACAGACTCAACGGTCACGTTGATACGGGGACACATGACTTGACTGCCGCCCGACTCCCGACTCCCGACCACAATTTAGTCCAGTCCCGGCCCGGATCTACATACATTACATGATACAAGCCATACGGAAGCCCACACAATCATGAGACAGCCAGAGAAGCTGCCACGGAGTCGTCAAGGTTCTCCAACTCCAACTCCGACAACGACGAACGACAAAAATCACCCAGCCAAGCAAAACCTGACAACGAAAGGAAGACTAAAACGTCTTGGAAACGAATCAGACCAGCAGCGAATGAAACACAGATCGCCAACCGCGATACCTTTGGACGGCGGTCCGGCTGCTTACCCATCTTATCATCTGACATGTAATCCATGCCCGTCCCTCTACACTAGGGGTTTCCCCAAGAAAACTTTCCTACCGAGTTTCGTCTACTTAGTTCCATCTACGGTGCCTCGCCTGCCTCTCGCGTGTGCCACGATAGAACATCAGACTCCATATACCTCCACGAATCCACGCCGCTCGCTCTGGGCAATCCCCGAATGATCGACAAGAATAACAGATGATGAGACGAGACAGAAACTGGAGATCCGGTCCGTCTTACATTTATGTAAAGCCAGGTGCGTTGTCAATGTCTAACTAGCTGAGATCATAGGTAGGTTGGCATCTTTGTCGCCCGAAGAGTTGAGAGGTCCTACAGAGTGAATAGCTTAGTAGAGTAACCCTGCTATTCGGATCATGATTCTTTATCCCATTTTTCAACCACTACGGAATTGGGAAAGGGCAGTACATATGTGTCACGGGCAAATATCCCAGAGCCCAGCATACGATACAATAAGCAGTATACTTTATACTGGCTCTGGCTGGCTCTGGCTGGCTTGCCGGCCGGCCGGCTGGCGCCTGCCGGGCAGGCAAGGCACCCATGGTTCCATGGCTAGACTAGAGTATTTACAAGATGTAATGGCTGGCTGGGCATACCCAGCCAGTCCGGTAACATATGCCGGCTTACAGAGAAAAGAAAGCATTGTCCTCAATGCTCATGTCTATCCAGGTCTCCTCCGACAAAGTCTAGGTCTCCTCCGAAAGGTTCCAGGTCTCCATCATCCAGTTCCAGGCCATGTCCGACGATGGCGTCCAAGACGGATCGTCCTTGTCGGGCTTCGTGGTCTTCGGGATGCTCCGGGGCGCATCGGGATGTAGTGATATTTGCTAGGCAAGGTCGTCGTTGTCCGATGAGATCCGTGGAAGCCCGGGAAGCCAGAAGGTCGTCAAGGAAGGCTAGTCTATGTAAGGGTGATTGACTGAATAAGGGGGTGAGTGATAGAAGGAAGCTGAAAGTGTGAAAACCGTGATAAGAGTAGAAGAGAGTTGGTTAGTTGGATAAATTTAAGTTGGCGATTTGGTAAGAGGTGCCAGCGCTGATAAGGACCGTTAGGGAGGTGTAAGGAGCTGTCAATTGTGATAGGGCAGTTGGCAAAGAGAATGACTGAAGAGAGAGTATTCGAGAGGGAGAGTTTGAGAGGGCTTAAGAGTGCTGGAGAGTGTTGAAAGATTAAGAAAACGCTGGTTTTGCTGAGCTTGAGAGGGCTTAAGTGTCACGATGCCGACCAGAAGAGACTTGGAGAAGACGTAATATTGTACGAAGAGGAGAAGATTAAAAGAGAATAATAAAAACTCTACTCCTAAACTATATATATAAACTAAGTAGAAATACGACTAGAAACCTGCGGGATTGCAGTGCCGGAACGCTAAGGGAACGGGACTATATTATATAGTATTATAATAATATCCCCGGCTTTAAAACGTAATTAACCTTAATTATAAATAAAATAAATATACTACAAGCCCTAAATTCCTATATTATAATCGTAAAGCGGCGTAATTACGCTATTAAACCGTAATACGGCCTATACGTTACCTACCGCAGTCCGTTACTTATAATAACGGTAATAATTATTTAATAATAGCGGGACGGTACCGCGCTAATCCTATTTTAAATTAATAATATATTAATTGCGCCCCTATGTATTCTTCCTATTTCCTTCCCTTATATTTCCCTCTTCCCTTCGCTCTCTCTTTTTCCCTTCTATTAATAACCTTATTATTATTTATACTATTTAATATAATATTACTAACGCTCTCGTTTATTATATTAATAATCCAACCGTTTCTATACCGTTTTATTAATTATTAAAAATCTAAATTTTAATTGTATATTTTACTAGCGAAATACCCTCTATTCCCCGTATTCCTACCGAAGAAACTAAAATTTCTCTCGCCTATAATCTAAATTATATAACTTATATCCGCTATAATATAAAGTACGCTATTTTTAATAGTAGTGTCCTAATTAAAATTCGCTACCTTCTACCTTTAAGTAAAAAGAAAAAATATATCCGTTACTATAAGAATAAAAATAATTATAAGGATATAAATTTTAAAATTATTTTTCTAATTCTAATTAATATAATACTAATATAATAAAGCTGTTATTCTTATAATTAAAAATACTTCTAATATTATTACCCTAATTATTTAAGTGGCTTCCTTCTAAGAAAAGGAGGGTAATAAATTTATTTAAGAAGAGGCGTTTTAAGCCAAAATTGCCCTCGAAATTAAAAAATTATTTGAAATCTTTGTAACTTCTAAGGAGAATATCCGTAATAATTGTAATTTAATTGGTATTAAAAAGGTAACCTCATTTACTATAAATAATATCGTTTCGGTTATATATTTATATTATTACTAAATAAAAGTATTAACGTTTTCTTAATATTTTAATATTAATTTAATTATTAACGCCCGCTGTACCCTATTTACGACTATTAATAGCCTGCGTCCCGCCTATAATACGCCGGTAGAAAAGTGTTATACCTAGGCCGAAAACGTAAAACCCCGCCTAATAATAAATAATATCGGTTTTAGAAATTAGTCGTTTATTAAATCTTACTTCTATTTCGCTATCGAAATAAAAATAGCTTTATTCTTTAATACCGCCGAAAATACCGATCCTAAAATAATCGAAGAGGAACTTAATTATATTATATCGAATTTCCTTTATTATACTAAGGTTTAATTCTATTACCTTACCCTTAATATCTCCTAATATCGGTTCCGGAATTATAATATAATAGAGGTAAATATAAGAATCTTTTAATATAGTTAGAAGAATGCAATTAAAATACTTTAATAATTAAAATAAAAATATAATATAACCGCTATAATTTACTATTAAATATACTAATAAAATAATCCCTTACTTTTTATAAACTATAAAAACTATAAAGAAATAACTAAAAAAAAACTATTAAATCCTAAAAATTAAATTCAATTACCCCAACCGTCTAACTTAATTAATAGTAGGTAATTAATTTTAAACTATTATACTACTATTATAAGAATTATAATTAATAGTATACTAATTATTAATCGGAGGCTCCGGCGGTTCGATAACCCTAAAAGCCTTTAATAACCGCCTAGGCTACTTCCTATTAATAAATCGTCCTTATATAATTATAATCTAAATTTCCCTAGGTTCTTCGAATAAAAATCTTTAATATTATTAACGTTTACTTAAAAGTCTATAGCCGGACGCTAATTAGGACGGTAAAATTTCGGCTACTTAATTCTATATTAAAAATTCCCATCCTTATCCCACCGGGAATTTAAAATATATTCGAAATACTATTCCTCTTCTCTAAGATTAATAAGAAAGGCTATAGCGCTACAAGCCCGTTAATCGAAATTATCGTTAATAACTTCCTAATTAGGGAAGCCCTCTTAATAAGGGCGTATAAAGGATATATAGAAAATAAGGAAAACTTTATACGAAACGTCTATAATAATAGTAATAGCCCGGCGGTATATTTTTTTAATAACGAAAGGGCTTATTTATTTATTTAAAAATTTAAGAATAGGCCGACCCTAATTCTAATATTTAATACTAATTTAAACCTTATTATTAATAATATAGTAAGGGGCATTCGACCGATAAATATTAATATAATAATAATAACGCTCCTAAACTTCCTCTATAAATAATTAAGCCTTAATAATAACCTAATCTATTCGTTCTTTAATATTATATATATTAAATAATTCTTAATATTATATTAATAATATAAGGCCGTTCCTATAAAATAGCGGTTTAATACCCATTTTAAAATACTATTTATAATTAATAAAAAACGGGGAAAGGCTAATAATTTTAGAAATATAATTATTAATTATAAACTCCGTAAAGGGAAACTATTATAACCAATCGTCCTAATAATAAAAATAGAAGGCGTATAAATACTATTCGATGTAAATATTAATAATTTCTATTTACTTATCGGTTTTAAAGTAAGTAGAGGATAATAATTTTTATTTAATGTTAAATAAACGGTAGAACTCCTATTAAAAAATAGTAATAAATTAGGTTCTGCGGTCAAAAATAATAGAATCTAACGTACTATAGAAGTAATAAACCTTATAAAGGAAGGCGGTAACCGTTTCCCTAACGGTTAAATTATAAACGCTAATATAATAACGTATTTTCGTTAATTAATTAACGACGACTATAATATAAATATAAATATAGCCCCCGGATTTAATTTTGGAGAAAGGGTTTATAAAATTTATAGTAATATTAAATTAATTACGAAATAGGACCGATATTAGTTCGAAGAAGCCTAATAGTATAAAGTGGGAATTCTTTATCCGAATATAAAAATAATAATTTTAAATAAAAATTATAATGTTATAGGAAAGGTTCGGCTAAATATAAAATCTCCTAACGAAATTGTAAATTTTAAAGTATTTGGGGTAATTGTTTAAAATAGAATTATACGTACGCTATAAAATTTATAACTGGGTTTCAAAGTAGGGGGGAATAAAAATCCTATTATTAATTAAAATCCTACTATTTATTACCTTATAATTAATTATAACTATACTAATAATTTTTTTTAACCGTCTCGGGAAAACTTTATAATCGGGGTCTTAAAGGGCTATAAAAACTACTATAAATTCTAAGGAAGCTAAATATATAATATTAATATAATTATTAATAAAGGATTTAATATCGAAGATAAATAATTTTATTAATATTTCGTCGGGGTCTAATTTAATAACCTAATTCTCTTTAAGTAAGAATGTATATATATAATTAATAACCTAATTATTACCGATATTATATTTATTTACCGGAGCGCTATTGGGGAGGCGGGAAAACGTATTTAGAATAGTGGCGTAAGCCCCTAAATAATAAGTAATTTAAAAGTAAAAATCGCTAAAGAATTCGGACTACCTAACCTACCGTTAATTTAAAAATTTTATAAAAATAAAATATTATAGGCTCTTATAATTAATAACGATTTTAACTAATTCCTTTATACTTTAAAATTCGGAGTGCTATTCTTTAAATACTTTAATAATAATAAATAACTCCTTATTATAAATTTCGTAATTATATTCGGCTAAAGAATATTTAAACGAAAAAAAAGTAATAAAATAGTATTTCCCCTCTTCGTTAATTTAAAATAAAATACCTCTTAAGGCCTAATCCGAGGTATTTACTTTAACGATTATTTTCTAATTAAAATTATAATAAATTAAAATTAATACCGAAATAAAAGCGACTTTAAACCGTTCGAATATAATTATTATATCGGCGGGTATAAATAAGGTTTATTTATCCTTAAATATTAATATAATTAGGGGCTAAATAATTTTAGAAAAACCTTTAATAAAACGGTAATAAAAGTTCACAAAATTAATAAAACGTTATAAATCTTTTAGCGTTTCGGAAACGCTTTAGCCGAATATAGTATTAACTTTCTCTAAATCTATATAAAAACTATCCTAAGAAATAATTAAATTAAGGTATTTAATTTTATACTTATAGAATTCGTACTTATAAATATTAATAGTAAAGTCCGCTTTATAAAAACGGGAGATAATATTTTCGAAATAATATTTATATTCCGCCTTAATTTTACTATAAATAAGGATATTATCCAAATAAATTATAGCGTACTTATTTAAAACGTTGAAAAAAATATAATTAATATAATATTAAAAAGAGGCGGGGGTACCCGTTATTCCGAAATTTATAATTAAATATTTAAATAAGCCGAATTTAATAATAAAGGCCGTTTTCTATTCGTCCCTAGGGGCGATTTAAAACCGGTTAAAAACTATTATAATATCGAATTTATTAAACTACTTCATTTTATAAAAAGCGTCGATAATCTCGTAGATAAGAGGGATCGGGTACTTATTTTTAATAATAATATTATTTAACCCCTAATAATTAATATAAATTCGGATACCTCTACCTAACTTCTTAATAAATAAAATAAAAACGGCGGTTAACGAAGAATTAAGGCAAATAAAATTAATAGCGAAATAATTATCCAAATATTTATAAATAGTTTAAAACTCTTCCTAAGATATAGGGCGTAAATAATAATAAAAAGAATTTTAACCCGGAATTAAATTAATTTTATAATCGAAGGGGTAGTAAAATAGTATAATTTTAATAATATTGGGGTTAAAGGTTTTCTATTTCTAATAGAAATAATCGGGTAGAGTAATAAATATTTCTTAATAAATTGGTAGTAATTTACTATTGATATACTTTTAAATATTTTTAATTAAAATTATTCGGAATTATAGTTTCTTTATTACTTAATCCCTATAATTAGTAATAAATTATAAGAGAGGTTATATAATTAATTAATTTTAAAGGACTACGCAAAGGGTAATATCGTCGAAATTAGAAAATAATTAATCGGGGTTATAAAAGTTATTAAGTAATATAGTAATTTATATTGGGGTATCGTTTAGAAAACCGGAGAAATTTAATATTATTATTTTAATAAACCGGTAGAATTAATCTAATATATATTAATAAACTTCGATACTAAATTCCTTATATACGAAGATAAAATTAAATATAAATAATAAACGGATAAAAGTATTTTTAGGCTAGAGGCGGCTATTTAAATGGAGGTTCGCTACGAATAACGGTCTTCGTATAATATAAAAACGGTAGTAAGATTTCTATAATTTAATTATAAGCTTCGATTTATCTTTAAGGGCGGGTTTAATAATTGGAATAATTATAAAGAAATTAATCTTAAAGAATTTAGTATTATTAATAATATCCTCTATAAATAATAATAGATAGTTCGAGTATAATAGGGTTTTAGTAGTAGTAAAACCCGGAAGTTCTATAATTTTATTAAATTAATTAATAATAAAATTATATTTCCTTAGTTAAAAAAGGCTAAAGATTATATTGGGGCCGCCTAATAGCTAAATAAAAAGAGTAAGATAATTTGTAAATAAATTAATAGAATAAGAGAAAATATAAACGTACGAGATTTCGCCGCCCTTTCGGCCGTTAATAAACCGAAATATATATAATTGGGAGAGGGGCGTTAAAGGAATATTATAATAATATATAAAAGAAGAATTAATAAAACTTATTAAAGAATAATTAAAATTAATTATTATAAAATAAGGGATTAGCGAATTAATACCGAAATGGAATAAATTTAAAAAAAAGAAACTAATATTTAATCCTATAAAATATAAATATAAATCCTCTAATTCCTTCGAATTATACCTCTAATAATAATTTATATTAGAGGTTAAACTTTTCCTACATCCGGCGAAAGGGCCGAAGCGGTAGCGAGATTAACGGGCTTTAATTTCCCCTTAACCGTATAAGCTATTACGTAATAACTAAAGCCGTTATAATATATATATAAATTGAATTTTTAGCGGTATTCTTTCTTAATTTAAAAGATAGGGCCCTTTTAAGGGGTACTAATTTTACCGAAAATTATAAGGTCGTTAATATCGGCGCTAATAGGCAAAAATCGTAACGGAACAAAAGAACCGCTACTTTAATAACAGTAATTAATAATATTATTAATAAAGATCCAAAGGAAATTAATTTATTTAATAAAATTATCGGTAATTAAGCGTTTAATAATATTAATTAAAACGTCTTAAAGGATATTATTAATTTTAAATTTAAATATATTGATATAGCGCCGTCCGTCGAATTCGTACTAATTAACGAATTTAATAAAGGTAGAAATAAAATTAATAAAAAGTAAATTACTTTATTTAAAACAATCTATTTCCCGCACCACTTTAGTGTAAATATTGAAGGTAATATAGTAAGGGTCGAAGTAGGTAAAAATATCCTAAAAATTAAAAAGGCCGACTAATTAAATTAAAATATTATTAAAATTAAGGGTAATAACGTCGACCTTAATCCGAATACAGGTATAAACGTTATTTAAAAAGTATTAAAAAATATAAAAGATATAGTCGGTTAAAGTTAGATAAGTAATAAAATCGAATATAAATTTAATAATAAATTATAACTGCTAATTAATATATTCTTCCTAACGTTTAAATAAGGACGTTTCGGCGCCGCTAAATATAGGGGGCTTAGCGCTGCAAAAGTAAATAGTAATAGTAGCGGTAATAAGTATAATCTATATATTAAATTATTAAATTTATTAGGCCTACGCTATTACGCTAACGATTTATTATTAAATATAATTTTCAATTTTAATAATATACTACTATATTTATTAAATTTATATAATTATAATTATTATTTTAATTATAGCCCTAGTAAAGTCCTACTATACTTATAATATAATATTAAAATTCTAAATAACAGCGAATTAAATTTAAATAGCCGTCTATTAAATATTTAAAGCTTCCTACTAAGTAATATAAAATTCGTTATAAGTTTAATTAAAATATTCTTTAATAGTTGTAAAGTAAAGGTCGAATTAAGCGAAAACTTCGGGATCCGCTTTTAAAGTAAAAACGAAACTAAAGAAATCCTCCTATAATCCTTTAATTACTTTGTAAATAAAAGGAAGGGTATCCTAGTAAAAGAAAGCTCGGGCAATTACTTCGTAGGATAGGGTAATACCGGAATTAGAATTAAATATAATTGTACTTAATATATTTAGGGCTTAATTTATAATTTAGTAAGGGGGTTACTACGTAAAAATGGCAACGGTACGTAGTTAGAGGGAAATAATTTAAAATTCCGTAAGAAAGTCGTATAAGTAGCGAAAGTTGTTTTCTATTCGTCCTAATTAATAATATATAGGAGGCGGAATGTAATAATAATATAAAAATTATATTTTTAAGGGGGTATTTTAGTAAAGTTAATCTAAGTTACGTATATAACGTAATAGGGCTAAAAGAAGTCGATACCGATTCTATAATTTAATTAAGGCGAAACGATAAAGAGAAATCGTTGGGCCGTTAACTATAAAAAAAGTATAATATATTATTACGATACCGATTAAAAGAGACTTAGAAAAGATGTAATATTATTGAAACGCCCATCCTTCCACCTTGAGGCGCTGAGGCGGGCCCACCCCAGGGGTGCCACAATTGGATCCGCACCAAAGGTCGCGCGGTCCGTGGGCCCGCCGAAGCGCCGAAACTGGAAGGTGCGGCGGTTCTGTCTATAATAGGCCAGAATGCAATTAATTGCGGAGCCAGGGTCCCCACTCTATGCCCAAAAAGGAAATTGTATCGTCATCGGGACACTGTTTGAATAGCAATTCAAAGAAATGACATTGCAATCAAAACCACTCTTTAACCATCGCGTGCATCAAAATGCAACTAGGTGCAAAATGTTCGCGTCAATTTTCCGGTCATTTTGGTACTCTGTGCAGCCTGTGCAGTGTCCTGGTTGTTGAGAAAAATCAAAAAGAGTAGTTTTAGTTATTCATTCAATGTGACCGTCGCTCCAAATGACCAAGTCCGCGAAAATGACCAAGTCCCCAAAATGACCAAGTCCCCAAAATGACCAAGTCCCCAAAATGACCAAAACCCCTAACCCTAAAGATGATCGGCGATTGGAAGAGATAAGAAAAGGGAAGCGATAAGGAAAGAAAAGCGATAAGGAAATTGGAAGCAATAAGGACCAAATCTTCAAAATGACCAAGTCTTTTCAATAACCAAGAACCCTAACCCTAAGTAGGGTATCAAAATGTTCAGAAAAAAACGGCCGACATTTTGCACCCGGATTTAAGTTAATCCGGCCCTTGGTTGGGGAGAAAATCGGATTTGAAAAAATTTAACGAATGAGTCTTTAAGAAGAAAAGTCTAGAAAAAAAAGTGAAAAAAAGGGAAAAAAGGTAAAAAAAAAAAGGAAAAAAAAAAGGAAAAAAAAAAGGAAAAAAAAAGGAAAAAAAAWAAAMAAAAAAGGGAAAAAGAAAAAAAGAGGAAAAAAAAAAGAAAAAAAGGAAAAAAAAGGAAAAAAAGAAATCTAAAAATAAAAATATTATTAAAATAATTAAAAGGAGAGGATAGTTACTTTATATATTAGTTAGAAGTTATTCTAGCGTTTGGTAAAAAAGGGTTTTTAAATTAGAAATAATAAATAAGTAATAATTAAATTCAGGAAGTGTTTTTTTTTTTTTAAAAAAAAAAAACCCTTTTTAAAGTGGAAGGAAGAATGGGCGTTTCACTGTCTTCCTCGGGCATATCCGGCTCCGCCCAAGGAAACACTATTTTATAAAGAGGAGAAGATTAGAAGAGAGTAGTAAAAATTCTGCTCCCAGACTATATATATGAACCAAGTGGAGATACGACTAGAGACCTGCGGGATTGCGGTGCCGGAACGCCAAGGGAACGGGACTATATTATATGGTGCCGTAATATTAAGAGTGTTGGAGAGTGTTGAAAGATTAAGAAAACGCTGGTTTTGCTAATAAAAGAAAGAAAGATAAAACGACGTAAAATCTTGGCGAGTTTGGTCGGTAATAGCTGCTACGAGCTGCAAGGAGTTGTTAGGGAACTACTAATTCCTCCATCTCTGTGACTGCTATCGAGGCCACGGCAGTTGTGATGCCGTGTCCCAAACTGTTGACTGTAGACTGCGCCGGGGAGGTCCGTCGAGTTGCTAAGAAAGCTAGGCACAAGTGCCCGGGATTGAGCGGGTGACCCCAATGCTACGGCCGCCGTTATAAGCTTGGCGATGCCGTTGCCTTGGTGTTGTTGTTGTTGAGAGAGGACCACTCAGTCCTTCTTGAGCCTATGGCTATCTGCCGCGACACAAAAGAGATTGCAACGTCCTCGTTGCTTGGTAATAACAGGAAGCTATCCCCATGGGTGGTGGGTGGGGATGGGGTAGCTGAAGAAAGAATAGAAAGAAAGAGGCCAAAAAGAAGGAAAGAGGGGGAGCTTTGAGCCCAAAATTTGATAAAGGGAGAGATCTGATAGAGAGATATTATCACTTTGATGCCTACTCAAGATTAAAGTCGTGCTAGTCTAGTGCTTGATTTAGACCGCCAGGGAGAGCGAGGAGTTTTACGTCCTGTCCGTTCTTTAAGAACCACATCTGTGCTGCGCTAGCTAGTAATCTTGTTCAGAGATTTCGGGATCTCAACAGGCGGGCGGCAGTGGCCGTGATCTTGAAGATGCTTGAAAAGGAGGTTCCGTGAAGTAAAGCTCTCGTTGTAAGTACGATAGTTGTAGGGTATTGAGGGTGTTGACGGCTCTCTGTGCTTGTTGTGGACAGGGGAAGCCGAGAGAGGCCGGTCCTTGATTGGGGTAAATAGGCTGTTTGAATCGGGAGTATTCGGGGGAGTTGGAGATGCCTTGGCCGTATTTATGGGGGAGGCGTGGCGACTACGCTACCAAATATTGGTTTTGCTAACGGCGGTGATGATTGAATTGGTAGTTGCTTTGTGGGCGGCTCTCTGACTGATAGGGGTATTGTTAGCCGTGATGATAGAAGACTGTAGATTTGAGCTCTTTGAGTTGGGATTCTCCCTTTTTGAGCTTGACTTGCATACGTTTGAGTAAACGTGATTAAAGAGAGCGTTTCTCGAACGAAAGTTAGAATCTCCATACTTGCGATACGTATGCTCAGCGGTCTTGGGAGCTGGCGGTTATGAAGCTGATTTCTTAACTCGAATTGGGGTCTTGAAGCTATCGAGAGCGGTCTCGGTCTTCATTTTGGTCTCGGCGGGAGACGGGGAGACGAGTGTCTTGTTGTGTGAAGTTTGTGATCTTGAAGACGGGGGCGGGGCGGCGCCGAGTTGTTGGAGAAGCTCTTTTGTGGCGCGGGCGTGAAGTTTGAGGGAGCGTATCGTAGCTTTGGGGATTAGAGTGTGAGTCCTATTGTAATTGACGCCGTCGGGATTCGTCTCGATGGTGGGGGAGATGGAGACAATAGTCTGAACTATTGATATCGACAAGACGGGAGGTTCCTCGACAGGAGGGTGACAACTAGGAGGGCGATAGAAGATGGCTCCCGGCTTACGAAAGAGAAAGATCTTCTCGTCCTCGGGAAGTATGCCTTCTTTACGAAGTTGGCGGTAGTGATTTATAGTCACCCTTGTGTATGAACCCCATTCTAATTTATACTAATTATGGTATTGAGGGTCGGTTAGGAGACTATAGTATTTAAGGAGACGGGCGCGCTTGGATGTGGCCTTGGCCGACTTGTTTTTCTTTGAACCTATGGTTAAAGATGGTGAATCTTGAAAAGGCGGACTCAAGGAGGGGAAGCTTCTGGATAGAAGTTGCTGGACTTGGGGGAGTCTTCGAGAAGGCGGACTCTAGAAGGGAAGCTTGTGGATGAAGCTGTTTGATTTGCGGAAGCGATTGGAATGTTGTAATGGCCAGGCACTGATCGCTTTGCTTTGACGGTGGTGATTTTTTTTAGGAAGCGAGGAACCGAAGCGCCGCCGCGATAATGAAGTCGATCGAAGGGTTGTCGACTCGAAAGTCGATAGGGAGAGGGATGGTGAATGAAAGCCTGGCTTAGCGGGAGCGGTCGAGAGAAAGGCGCGCTTGTGAGGGCTGGTCGCGCACGTACCGAAGTCCGTTTATACGATGATTGTCGAGGAGTCTTGCTGGAGGACCGAAGTACGTATTTAGAAGAAGCTGGTGATGACGATGTTGTTGTCGTTCTTGGTGGAGAGTTTGTTGCTGTCGTTGGTGGTCGTGAGTTTGGGTTGCCCCGCGGTCGCGCTTGGTGTCGATGATGATTGGTATTGCGATGCGTTTGATGCGATTGCGATGGTATGGTTTGATGGCTACTGAACGTTTAGTTGCAGCTACCAGATGTTACGGGCAAATATCCCATTATACTGGCTCTGGCTGGCTCTGGCTGGCTTGCCGGCCGGCCGGCTGGCGCCTGCCGGGCAGGCAAGGCACCCATGGTTCCATGGCTAGACTAGAGTATTTACAAGATGTAATGGCTGGCTGGGCATACCCAGCCAGTCCGGTAACAATATGTACCCAGACATTTTTAGTATCGCTTCCCTTTCCCTATCACCTCGAACACCTCCATATGGAGAATCACCATACGCTATTTCACAACTTTCGGACGTTTTGCTCGAAACAATGAACTTCAAGTTATACTGTCTCTGAATCCGGGGTCCATCCTCTCTTCGCTTGTTCAAGTGGCCTTACTCCCTCGCCAGGTTCATCCGCAGTACATGGGTCAATCAAGATCATCAAACCCGCTACCCGGACCTTGTCCATAACCTAACCTGGCCCGCAATGCCAGTCCCATCTCCGATCTCATTTCGGTACTTTTCTGGGGAAAGTGAAGTGCTCGCTCGCTTCTTTGAAGTCTTGAAAGTGTTTTGATGATTGCGATTTCGAATTTACAAAAGAGAGATCTGCAAAACCCGGAGAAAACTTCCGAATTGGGTGAGCTGTAGTGTAGAGGGATTGTCACTCTGAATCGCTTACATCTGTGGTGCGCCAACATACGCCCTGCCAGCAGGGCAAGACATCGTCGACATGGCATGCCACGGCGCGGTGGACATGCACTTTGCATCCTGGTGGCTTTCAAGGGTTTTAAGTGCTTGCATATCTCATCTTGGACTTCTCGGTTCGATGTCGCCTACAAAGTGGAAGTTGGGGGTTTTCACGGTACTGTTTGGATCTGTCTGCCCTCTTGTCGCTGTTGAAGTGTTGTTTGAAGTGCTCAAGCACAGTGTAGTATGCCAAACCCCATACCGTATTCCCTTTCTCTTTCTCGTCTCGTCTCGTCTCTCGTCGGCTTCCAGCTTCTCTCCGGGAAGCGACGAAATGGAGCCTCCATTCACAGTGTGTAACCGCTGTGGAGAAAATCGAAGCGCGGGCGGACCGCGGCGGCTATGCTTGTACTGTGCACTGTATGATTGTGCAATACCGTTCCGTTGCTTTTGCTACTTGTACAAAGTACATACAATTGTGGAGATGCGAGATTTTTATGTTTTCACAATTCAAAGTTTTTGTGGGAGTCTGGACCTTTCGCTGCGGCGGGCTGCGCCCAGGCGAAAACCGGTTTTCTGGTGGTTCTTCATTTCCCAATTCCTGGCGAACGAAAAGACGACGGGTCTTGGCACGAACGTTCGGCCATTTGCGGTTTTTATGATTGGCTTGTTTTTCGTTTCTCCAGCTCCAGCTTCTTTTGTGTTTCTAAATTTGTTCTTTTCAAATCTCATAGGGCAGAATTTTGCCATTTGGCTAGGTTTCGTTATGTCGGCCGCCCGGTCTCCCCGTGGCCGATGAGGAGGACGAGACCGGACAGACGGGGCGGAGCGGAGCGGATCGTTTCCTTCCACTCCCCCATGTCTCCCGCAAATGTGCCATGCGGATGCGGATGCGGCCCATACGGTCGTCGGGGAGATGTCCGTGCTACGCCATACGGCCACCCCGTCCTCGGGTTGCCGGGTTTCAATTCCGGGGCGGGCCCTACGGGGCCACGGCACCCCAAGCCCCGAGCCCCGAGCTCCGGTGCTATGGTATTGACGGGGTGGCACTGTGCGGTACCGCCGGTACGGAACTCAAGCTCGAAAGCTTCATTGTCCATCCGTCTTCAAGACATAAGCCGAACTTACCTCTATCATAGAAACCGTGGACTTCCATCAGGTGCTTAACAAGTCTGTCTTGATCCAGTACCACATGGTCCACGCCGATTCATCGCCACACAAGATCGCTCTCCGAAGTTTCCTTGTGCATACTCATGAAAGCTGAACGTGAAACGGAGGACAGCGTCTACCTCCAAGCCCAAAACCCGAATGGACACTCTGATCCGCCACGAAGGAGTGAACCAGACCACGCCACCACACCATATGGACAGCACGCCCATCACAAAGAAGACTGCCCTGACTATAGACCCGAAGGAATCTGCCGTCTTCCCACATTCATGGCTATATTCGCGGTATCAACCTTCGGGCACCCCGACTCATCCACAGATTGTCCCGTACTGCGCGTCGACACTGCCTCGTCTGGCAGCGGTCCCTACTGGAGGTCTTCGGCGTTGATTCGTTACCGGATGGTACAAGTCCGCCCATCTGTCAGAGGACGAGATCTGTGAGTAAGTGTTCCGTATGATTTCCCCGATGTTTGACATCCGATGCTTCGGCAACGACCGACCGAACGATCCCAACGGCACCATCCTTGAAGAAGGTAATACCCTCATCCGTCCGTAGATAGCACCGTAGAAACTTGATCAAGTTGGGAGCAACAAGAACGCATGTCGGATGTCTTCCTTTTGGCTTTGTCCTCCAGTAACTTGGAGGCGTTTGGTTAGCAAGGGAGGTTGACTGTTGCCAGTGTGTTCCCACCCTCGTCCCGAAGATCCGGTGCGCCGATGGCCTGGGAGGAGTACGAGATGCTGGATCTCTGTAAGACCTTGAGATGACGACCATGAAGCTCAAGATCCCTCTCGAGGGATAAATAGAGTGGTGTAAGCAGCCAGTTCCGGTCGGGGGAATTCTGTCGCCAGTTACTTCGGTCGCTTGAACGCACAATGATATCTCTCCAGCCACGGAAGTGCTAGAGTGGTATGAGCATGACTGTGTCGTGGCCCGCCTACGTCCGGGCTATATCAGCCCACGATTAGACCCGAGTCTGTCGCCGGCTGGGCCTCTGGCTGATTGCTTGGCAATCGGACTTCGGGATTTTGTTGCTTCGCTCATCTCCGTTCCGCCGTTTTTCGGGAACTCAGGTGGGTCCCGATCCGGAGACTAGATGATGGATGATCGGATGGTCCCGCGGGCCCCGACGAACATGTCTCCCAACTTTGCATGTCATACTTGTATGACACGCAATGCAATGCACTGCCACTACTCGAAAAAAAATGTCAGCTCAGATACCGTAGAATTCCGGGGCATAGGGTTTTAGGTTCTAAGGAAATCAGGTATAATGTATAAGTATATTGCAATATTTATACCTACCAAAATTTCTATATAAGACGGTGATTCTGGATATCTCTACCCTCCAGTAGCCTTTTTAAGCCCTATCTCTTTCCCTATAACCTTCTACTATAACCTTTTGCCCTCTATAGAGCTCGTTGTCGTCGATATCGTAATACTTTCTAGTATTATTGAAAGATAGATCTACGTATTGGGATATTCTATTTTAATATAGATATTAAGATTTAGGAATAAGTGCTTAAGGTAGCCCCCCTAATACGGCTAGTACGGCTAGTATAATTAGTACGGCTAGTATTAGAAATCCTAATATAATTAGAAATTTTAATATAATTAGCTTGGGTACTTCGCCTTCGCCCCCCTCTTCCTCCTCTTCTTCCCCTACTACTACTACTATTATTAAATTAATAACGTATTAAATAATATACTAATTATAAAATAAAGTCGTATAGTAAGAAGATTTTAAAGGGGAGGTATAATAGGGGGCTTAAGAAGAGGATCGAACGGTACTACTTTAATAAATTCAAAATTTAAGTAAGGTTATATTGTAGCGTTATTAATAGGGTTACCTAATATTAATAATTTAAATAAGTATTAATATACTTTATATAAATTAAAATACTTATTAAGGATAAAGATAGTTAATATTACCGCCGTTATAATAGCGCTAATAATTACGATTAAGATTATATTATTAATAGATATTACGATATTTATATATATAAAGTTGCTATATTTTAGAAGATACTTTATAATAATATATAGTATTAGTAAATTAGGCGAGAAGCTATATTACTTCGTATAAATCGAAACGGTAGACCTCTTTGGCTAATTTTTAAAGAATAATTTTATAAAAAGTTCTAGTATATTAGGAAAATTAATATTTTAATAATAATAGTATAATTCCGCCGAAAATTTATTATTTTTTTTAATAGTATTTATCCGGATTAAGTAGTATAATACCTATAGTTATTTTCTTATAATTAATTTATTCGCTTTTTAAAACGCTAGTATATAATTAATAAAAGGATTATATACTAATCCTAACGACTACTAATAGAATTACTAGTGAAAGTGAACTTATTTTTAAAGTAAATTTATATATTTATATAATAATCTATAATCTCTTTTTTTATAATCTTTTTTTATAGTTCTTACCTCTCTAGTTTATTATAGAATAATTTATTGGAGGAGACCTAGATATTATCGGCGAAGATTTAAAGAATTTCAGAAAAGACCTAGAGATTTTCGGAGGTTAATTATTTTAACTTATAGGTTTATTAAATATAATAGTTAACTTATTATATTTAGTACAAATATTAGATTTCTTCTTTCTATTATTATAAATTTTAACGAAATTCCCTTCCCTTTCAAATTTCTCAACGGTTATATATACGAAATAAAAGGTAATAAATCCGTTATAAGAAAGATTAATTATAATAGATAGGGTAAACAATAAACTACCTTAATTCTATATATTTTTATAAATAGAATTATTTATTTTAAACCGATTATTATCTTTTATAGAGAGGGTAAAGTAAAGGAAGTAAAATAACCGCTTTACGCTCTTAATATTAAAGTTTAATTTAATAAAGTAATATATTAGAACGAATAGTTATTATTTAATTAGTTTAATAACGAATTCGTTCCTATTATTAACGATAATATTAAATAAGAATTATTACTAATTATAAATATATACCTATTTTATAATACCTAACGAATTAAAGATAAGTTTAATAATAATATACCCTATAAGGTTATCCTAACTATAATTCCTAGTAACTTTACTAATCTATTATAATTATTTAATATATTTATTAATTTATCTTTTAAAAAGATATTAAAAGAGGAGACCTTTTTAATTGAAAAGAAGTAGGAAGAGAGGTTAGAAAATTAGGGGAAAGTATAATCTATATTAAATAGAAGGATTATAATAATTTATATAATTTTAAAGTATTAGAAAATTTTATTTATTAATAAAAAGGATATAATTATTAAATCTTTTAAAAATAATAGTATTACCATTCAATTAAACGGATTAAAAAACTACTTTATCAATATTAAGGAAATCGACAAGGCTACCTTTAATTAAAGCAACTAGGAGAATATTATTAATATTACCGCTAGTATAGACGACTTTAAAACTATTCCCTTAACTAAAAACAATATCGTTACCTTTAAAATATAGTTAGAAGAGGTGATAAGGTCTAGAGGTTATTAATAATTTAAGAAGGATAAACTAAAAAATTAGTATTTATAATATAGTTTACTAATATTAGGGAATAAACTAGACTTTATTGAGAGGTTAAAAGAGTTCGATGAATAATACTAATAATAATAATAATAATAATAATAATTAGCAGTTTAGAATATTAATAATTAGTAGTCTAGATTATTACTAATAACTAGTAATATTATTAGCAATTAATAATTATATTATTTAATATATTAATTAATAATCTAGAATATTAATAACTAATAATCTAAATTATTACTAGCAATTAGCAATATTACTAGTAATTAATAATTATATTACTTAATATATTAATTAGTAGTCTAATTTACTAGTAACGAGTAATTTAGTAAGTAGTTTGTATTATTATTAATAATATTAGAATTAGCAACTAGAAATATTACTAGCAATTTAATTTATTAATAATTATACTAATAATATATATTATTAATAATTAATAACCAAATAGCTAGCGGTTTAAATATTACTAACCTCGCCATCGTTAGAATTACTACCTTTATCCTACTTAGCGATATTAATATAAATATAAGTAATCCCCTTAACTTCTTACTATTAATATACAATTTTAAACCGGTTATCTTAATTATACTAGTATTTACCTAATTTAATTATATAATAATAAATATTATTAATACCTTTAAATCTAATTTCGAGCTCGATCTTTTTACGGCTTTTATTACGAACCTAGCCAAAGTAGGTTCGTTTATCCACATTTATAAGGGTAAGACCTTTTAGAACGTTGGGAGATAAGGGCATTCGTAGTACAATAATATAGTCGGTTCCCTCGACGAGTTATTAGGTATTAGGGTAATTATTTATAACGTTTGTAAATAGGGTAAAAAAATTAGAAAGATAGTCTCAATACTAAGGGGGTTTATTTATTTATATACGAGATTGATATTGTTAAGAATTAGCTTCGTCTTTGCTATGGCTGGATTGTTGGGGTTTAGTTATAGGGGATGGTTATAGGGGGGAAAGAAAGGACAGGGGGAAAAGATAGGGGAAAAGATAGGGTACTAGAAGAATCGAATTTACAGTGCCCCGGGCTCTTACGCTGTCCCCCCCACTCTTTTTCCCGGGCATAAAAAGCACATATTCGTGCAGTGTGCTTCCAGATTCTGCCTGATTTCCTTGGAACCTAAAACCCTATGCCCCGGAATTCTACGGTATGCTCAAATGCAAACGTCAGGCATCTTTCCGAGTCATCCCTTCAAAATCCTCATGTCGTCTTTGACTTGCATCATCTCTTCTCCTCTGTCGTCAGAAGTCGCATTCGAGGGAGTCCACTGCTCTGACGTTGACAGAGTGAGAGAAATGTCAGTGCTTTTGTTCATTGTAGGGCTGTGTTGACCAGGTCATGGCACTTGAGAGGTATGACGTCGGTGTCAATAAAGTTGACAGGGACAGACTGTCGTGCACAGACAAGTCTGGCGTTGAAGGGGATGGATGCTCCTTGGAACAAGTGTTTCTACCAATATTTGATGGAGTTGGAGTTTCACTAACGTGAATCAGACAGTCTCCAGGCAAGACTCCTCTGAATATCGTCACTCCATTTAACTTGGCCAAGACTCAGGAACTCTGAACTTGCTTGTTGTTATTGCTGGTGGATAGGGGGGACTATCGCCTCGGCGTGGATATGGATCCACTTTTGTCTCTGTTTGGCAGGAACAACGTCAGAGCTTCCGTCGATGTGTTCCTGAGTGAGAATGGATGAACGTGTGGATGCGCGATTGATTGGAATTTCGATGCCATCAGTTGGTCAAAGGATTGAGGCATCAATATGAGCTTCTGTGAGGGTACAGAGCAGTGTTTTATAGGTATTCTTTTGAGGGGAGCAACAAAGATAAGATATGTCGTAGGGCTTCCTGCTAGCAACTTGATGGTGTTTATCCCAACAACCATTCAAATCAATAGAATTGCATCTCAAGCTTTCAAAAGCCGATCATATCCCTTTGTCCCTGTGATTTGCACGTGTAAAACACGGGGCTCCAGAATTGGCAGAGCAGTCCCGTTCGTTCTTGTCGCAAACATCGATCATCCGTTGTCCCGTTGGCCAAAGAGGTGTAATGACGTCATGGCAGACCGCGAACCATCTCCGTACCTGCTTCAAGGCAGCTACTGCCGAATGCCCCTCATCATAGCTGTTGCTTCCTGCTTCTTATAAGCTTCGTGTCTCTCTCACTATCTCAGCCTATCTTCTTTCTATTATCAGACAACATAAAACAAATCCCGAGTGAAACTTATCAAGCTACCCTCCATTACCAAATCAACCAACCAACCAATCGACGAGACCAATTCCTCATCTCGACTTACACACATCAACAACACAAACCTAAACCCAAACAACAACAAACCACATCATTCAAAATGTTCGCCCGCATCTCCACCGCTTCCGCTCTCACTGCCCGTCAGACCCTCGTCGCCGCTTCCGCGCGGAGGACCATCGCCTCTACCGCCAGCCTGAAGCTCAAGGAGTCGTCTAGCAGTATGTCTCCCTCCCTTCCACAAACTCCTCCTCCCCATACATACATACATAGTACTAACCCAACCCACCAACAGCCGACCCCGACCCCCAACACTTCGAGAACCACAAGCAGGACTCCCTCAAGAAGCAGAAGGAGGGCAAGGGCCACTGGAAGCCCGAGCTCGCCTCCAACAGCGAGGAGAACGTCAAGGCCGACCGCATGTCAGACGCCGAGTTCGCCGAGGCCAGCAAGCGCCAGATGGAGGACCGCGCTGCTGAGGCGAAGGGTACCAAGAAGGCCCAGTAAAGGGGTTCGAAGAAGAGGGTGTGTGATGATGCTATGAGTTTTTCTTTTTCGGGTTATTTTCTTTGTTCTTTTGTTGCGAAGCAACTCTTGCATTTTCAGCCATCATGGGAGGAATGAGGAGACACTATTATCAATTGCATTGGTGTTTGATGGATTAGGGATGAGGATTCTCTAGGGATAGACACCAGCCATCTTTGCATGCGTGGATATGATGGTTCGTGGTCATCGAATTGAAGAGGATTGAAACAACATTATTGTCATTGTTGAATACACATTTGTGAATCAGTGAATGTATGAGGAATTAAGTTCTATCTCACGAGGCAGTAAGTCCCCCGCCTGCTATACGTTCTCAAACCAAGTCGCTGATGAAACTGGAAGTCTTATAGGCCATCGACGATGCTGTGTCTTCCAGTTGGCCCATGGGGAAGTTGAAGCAGATGTCATTCACTCACCCATATCAGTTCCCACAGCCGAAAAACAAAGGACATCATAAGCAACTTTGCAAGAACCAAGGAGATGAATATCTTCCATCTCGATAGTTAGTTCAAACGCCTACTGTTTGCACTCGCTGTGCTGGTGACGAGTGTCGGCCGAGTGACGATGCCCTTGGTGAATTTGACCTGGGATGCTTTTTACATATGGGATGAAAGGCAGCAGGCAACGCCAGAGGTTCGAGATAGCAATCACTTTTGACAACCCCACGAACCTCAGCATTCTTGGATTGGAGAGTGTATAAAGGTTCGCTGGCTTCAAGATTCCTCCCACTTTCCACTTCTTTCACGATTTCTTCCTGCGGTGTGGATAAATATCAACTCATTGCGAGACTGAGACGTTTCCTCCTCTTAACACCTAATCCATCAGGTCTAATACTTACCTGCTGCCCATACTTTACTGATTTGCTGAACCCTTTTGTGGTTCACCTTTCACAATACCTTCAAGCACAGCCGACGAGACCTTAACTCACTCACAATCAACTTAACCATCCATCACCATGCCGCCCTCCAGCGACGACGAGCTTCCGCTCAGCGGGCGTGGTCCACACACATTCGACCTCAGCCGCGCCGAATCCCGCCGGAGAGCAACATTCGGCAGAGTCGCAGGAGGTACCTCTACGAACGAGCCCCAAGCTCGGCCTGAGATTATCCCCATTCAACGCCATGCTGAGCCATCAGGTTCAGCTTCATCACCCTCATCGTCATCCACTGGTACTGCCACTGCCACTGCTTCATCTTCCACCACTGGTACTTCTGCCAGTAACCACGAAAAGAGCTTCAAGGAACAGCAGCGTCGGAGGCTCCTGTATCTTCAGGAAACTAGGCAGAACTCACAGCAGCAAAAGCGGCAAACGCAGACGTTCGGTACCCACCCGCTCGCAAAGTCATTCACTGCAAACGCCAAGGACCGCGAAGTGCTCGACCTGGACACTCCCCCTCCTTCGTCTCATTCGTCTCATTTTCCGTCGTCCCGTTCGACGGAGGCTGCACAGACTGCTGCTAGTATTTTACAGCAGCAGGTGCAGGGGGAGCATCAGCAGTCGCAACAGGCGCAGCAGTCTCAACAATTGCAGCAGTCGCAACAATCGCAGCAGCAGGAGCATCAGCAAGCCCAGCAGTCCCAACAGCAGGAGCATCAGGAACAGTCCCAGCAACAGAACCAAGATAGCGAGATTGCGATCAGAGAAGAGAGCCTGGAAGTTCTTGAAAGCTTGAGCTCCATCACCTCTGCCGACATGAACAGAGGCAACAGCGGCGGCGGCGTCGGCGGCGACTTTGGCCGAAATGACAGGGACAGCAACAGCGGCAACAACAGCAACAGCAACGACAACAACCGCAATAAGAGACGCGCGGAGATAGACTTAGAGAGACCTACCGCTCGCAGACTATTTTCTGGCAATATTACCCCAGGACACATGTCTGGCTCTGGCCACATGTCTGGCTCTATCTTTGGTCCGTCTGGCTCTGGCGTTGGTCCGTATGCTCCGGTTCCGGGCGCTTCAGCCCCTCAGACGCCGACGCATCCTGGCTCTTTTGACCTTAGAGAGGGACCAGGTGTTGGCAGTGGTGATGGTGGTGGTCCAGGAGCGTTTTCGCCGTTCAGCCGCGGAGCGTCGCCCATACCTCAGATCCCCTTTGCCCAGCCTCAAGTCTCCTTTGCCCAACCTCGAACCCCCGGTGCCGTGACTATGACTGGAGCTGCTCCTCAGCGGGGACAAGTTGCTCCGGAGAGAGGAGAAAGAGCCGGAAGCGTGGCTTCCGTGACGAGCATCACCTCAAGGAACGGACCGCCGATGGTTAACCCCAGTTTGCCCAACTTGCCTCCTGATGGGTTAGTATTTCCCCTGCTCCCTTTCCCTTCCACCATCGTCATCATCACCACCATCAACAATGATAAACAAAGAAGCTACTGACCATACTTCCACAGAACCAACTGGCTCACAGGCCGCATCGTCGTCGTCTCCGTCGGCGCCGAGCGCCGCAAATGGAACGTCCACGAGCAGCTCCTCAGTTACAACTCCCCGTACTTCAAGCGTCTCTTCAACCCCGACCCCGAGCCCCTTGAAGGTTCCTCCTCCTCCCCCGTCGACGATCACCACCACCAAAACCCCGCCGCCTCCCCCATCGAGGAAGTCCACCTTCCCACCACCGAGCCCAAGCTCTTCGCCCTCCTCATCCGCTGGCTCTACGGCACAGCCTTCGCCACCTCGGGCGGCCAAAAGGTCTTCAAATTCCCCCCTCCCCAACTCAACCAGGTCACGGTGCGCGACTACCTCGGCCTGTACATCCTCGGCCAAACCGTCCAACTCCCGGGTTTACGCAACGCCTGCATCGACGTACTCTACAACTACTACGCCGCCGAGACCGAGGAGGTGCGCGTCCCCGACTTGCACGACGTGCAATACATTTTCGAGAACACCACCCACGCGCCCGATTCGCAGATGAGGAGACTGTTGGTGGCTCATTGCATGTTCCATCTTTTTGGAGTCAAGAGGAGGGGACCGTTGCCCCCCGACTGGCAGGAGGTAATGGAGCCCAGGTGCACGGTAGCCCACGAGATGTTCAAGATGTTGGCGGATTGGAAGTGGGTGATTGGCGAGAATGTGCCGACTATGAAGATCAAAGCCAGGCATGCGTTTCATGAGAAGCCGCGGCCGGAGGAGCTGTTGCCGTGGCATAATGCGCAGACACAGGAGGAGGCGGGGATGCCGCTTGTGGGGGTGGTGAAGGCTGAGCCGGTTGATGAGTAGAGGGGATGGGGGAGGAAAGGGAAGGGGAGGAGGACATGTGGTTGTCCTGACTCTGGAGGCGTTGACCGGAGTGGAGGAACATGGAAAGCTATTGGAGCGTTGAGGAGACATTTTGTGGTTGAGGAGACAAACGGAACGGACCATGGAGGATAGGTCGTGCTTGCCCGGGCAAGCGGACGGCCTTTCGAGCAAGCTTTGGGGTTGAAGGAAGAAAGAGCGATGCCCATACGTATGAAGGTGCCAAGCTCCTACCTAGTTAAGGAGCATTGCTCTTTCCTTCAAATCGTCTCTTTCATTCGTGTGCGTTCCAGTTCACGTTCAAAGGATTCTGGTAGAGGAGTGGAGGAGTTCAGGTCTTTCGGAAAATCGGGAAAGGACACAGGTCGCATAGCATTTGCGATTTTTTATGGCCTTACTTAGGTATCTGCCCGTAGCTTCATTACAGTAATAGATTCATGATAAGATCTCTGCGAGTTAATGAGCTCGAAGTCGACGCATTTATGTGCACTTAACCAGCAATTCGTTAGCCCTTTAAGGAGAATCTGCTCCAAACCGGCCGAGTGATTTTGGGACTTTCCCTCAAGTTCCTCAACATCCCCATCACTCGAACGTTAGGTATCCTGCAGGAGGACATGAGCTTTTTAGACGAGAATGACACCAACGTACCGGGCACGCACTACTCGACGGTAGCTGTCAAGTTCCCATTTCCTTACTCAACGGATATCTCTTCCTGCAGCGACTGACGAACAGGAGACCAAGAATGCAATCAATAAGTGAAAGATCAAGGAGTGGATGGAGGTATTTTAATTAATGGATGAGTGAAGGAAAAAGATTACTTGACGTAGTCAAAAAGATGAGAGGGTAAAAAAGTGATAAAAAGGTTGTTCGAAGCCGCCCGAAGGAAGGTTCGAACCTACCGCTTCTACTAGGGAGAGACTTGGTCAGAACAGAGGTAGCGACCCATCTGACGACTGCGACATCGACCCCACGGTGGTCTGGTGTCTGTACCTTCTAACAATACACCTTAAGTACCGGGTAGCTATCAGATTTGACCTTGGCTTCCACAGCAAGAGGAGAGGGTTGAACTGAGATGGTTTATTCCAACTGACCATTTCACAAAAAAAAAAAAAAAAGAGAGAGTTTACCGCATGTCAAAGCCACTAGTTATCATTATACCGGTGATTAATTGCCCCGTTACGTGTACCCATCCTCATTAGAACACATGAACAATTTCGATATCATAAACACCACGAAGAAAACCGAAGACATCGAGGGAAGAACGCTTTCGCTCCAAAAAAAACAAACACAAAGCTAAGGTAGGCAACACTCAACCCATGCTCACCCGGTTCAACACGACCCTATACCCTTAACTCCCGTCCTATCCATTCAAATCCAGCCATCAACCCCCAATTCCCCAAACAACCAAAATCTCCTCATCTTCTAGCCCAACATCTAACCAACCCTAACCTCCCCACTCCCACTAGTCAACCCCACCCTAACCCGACTTCCGTCCCCCCTATCGCCTCCCCCCTCCGGTCCCTTCCTCGCCACCAACTCCTTATTGAACCCCGGCCACTTCTCCCCACTCTTGATAACCTTGACATCCTTCCCGCCAACGGCTAGCTTGCCGCTGAGCGAAGTCATGCCGATCTCGCCTTCCCAGGAGGTGGGCAGGTAGAGGTGGAAGTCGCCTGATGTGGAGGTGTGTTGGTTGTGGAGGTTACGGAAGGCGGGGGTGGTTGTGGTTGGGGACCTGAGAGAGGAGGATGGAGATACTAGGGAAGAGGAGGTGGAGGGAGAGAAGTAGAGGGGGTCGAAGATGGTGATAGTCGTGGTCCCCGAGGTAGAGGAAGTGCTAACCTCCACCGGATAGTCATCTTTAGCTGATTTAAGTACCGGGAGAAGTCCCAACTTCAACGTCCCACTGGTACTCTTAATAGTCGCACTCGACCCAAACGCCGCCAGACCATGGACGTTACCACTCGTAGTATGCACGTCCAGAATATAATCCCTCTTGGGAACCCCCGGGGTTTTTCCGGTAACACCGTGCTCGCGGAAGTCGAGATCGCCCGAGGTGGAACGGATCGCTAGCTCGGCGGTGTGCCATGGAGAGTCAGAGGAGGAGGGGTCTGAAGAAGAGTCCCAGTTGTTTTGGGGTTCAATGCCGATTTTGATGTCGCCTGATGTCGACTTGAGAATCAAAGAGTCAAACAGCGGCCAGACGCCGTAGATCTGGCCCGAGGTGGTGCACGCTTCGGCCCTGCGCGGGTGGAAGGTGTAGGAGTCCGGGGAGGTGTCTCGCGGGACCTCATTGTTGATTTTCTTGAGCGCGTCCTTGCCGCCAGAGGAAGCAGAGATGATATTCCCGACCACAGCGTCGAACCGGGCAAGCGTCTTGACGGTCAGTGACAAGTTATCGAGCAGCTGTACACCCAAATGGATGGTGGCGATCTGGAGGTAATTGAGCTCTGCGTCCTCGGGCACCCAGACGGTGGCCTTCACTGTGGCACATAACTTGAGGTTGCGCTCGCCCGTGTTGAGCCCGTCGGGGGTCTTGATGGTGAGGGCCTGGTCGCTGGGGTTCCAGTGCGTTTCGATTGGGATCCGGTCATCGTTGACGATGATGTCGAGCACGATGGAAGGGCCAGGGGTGTCTTTTCCGGACCGACGGACAATGACTTCGCCTTGGATTTGGACGTAGGTGTCGTAGTGGTGGCTGTTGTCGTCGAGATGCTCTTGGTTGATGGTCAGGTGCTTGCTGGAGGAGAAGGAGACGTCGTAGGTCTCGGTCGGACGGTTGATGGTGCGCCCGCCGCGGCAGCGGTAGCGCGAGAACCAGTCGGACTCGTTGTCGACGTCGGGGTATTGCATGACGGGCGGTCTTGATGGTGAAGAACCTCCTTGTCCCCCGCCGCCATGGCCGGGTCGAGAGGGGGATGATGGGTTGTTGTTGTGGCCGGACTGGGGGAATGGGTTAGTAACGAACCAGAGTGATACAAGTATGCGAGATATATGCACGTGTGAACGTCATCCAATGTGGTACAGCATCCCCCGCATTACTTGAGCATCGAAAGACATGACAAATGTCAACTTACATTGGACGAAGGGGTAACAATGCCCAACAGCAGAACCGCAACAATCAACGCCAGGAGAGTCTTCCTCACGGTTTCCCGGGAGGGCAGACGATTCCTCACTCGCTCAGTCCATGTAGGCTTCACGTTATTCTCCGGCCCATCACCGGGGTTGCCCATGCTTTCTGGGCCACGGTTCAGCAGGCCAGTGGACTCGTCCAGACGACCCATGCTGTCGGTCGAGGAGGATGGTGTTGTTGCCTGAGGGAAGGTCTGGTAGGTTGTTGAGGATGCTATGTGAGAATTCAAGGGGCTTGTTGGCGACGCCGATGTTGGCGAAGGAGTATAGGCGGGAGGGGCCTCAAGGGGGAATGGTGAAGAACCTTGCCTGGAGGTTGATTGATGATGTTGAGGGTAGGCCGCGTAAGGTGAACCAGACATCGGGGGTATATATGGGGATGATGATGAGTCGGCTCGTGATGGGAAGTGCGGGTAGTACGCGGCCTGGTGTGGTTGTGAGTGGGCCGATGGCGCGGCATATGTCGAACTGGAAACGGGAAGAGATGGATAGCCGCCATCTATCCGAGATGACTGATGCGTTGTGTCTTCCTCATCTGCATTGTAGATGTCTTCGTCGCGTCCTGCCAAGCGAGCCGCCTCTCTCGCCTTGCTATCACCGGTCATTGACGGGTCGAGAGACGGGTCCTCATCCAAGGGAGGAGGAGAAAATGGAGAGTTAAATGAAGACTCTGACGTGTTATTAATGAAGTCATCGATAGGTAGAAATGCATTTTGGATTTGCCCTTGGTCGTGTTGGGGACCAGCAGCTTCCTCGATGTCCTCGTCGTTGCCCAGGCCCGGGTACGAGTAAAGGTTGTCTGAATAAGGGTGCGACATGATGGCTGAGAACTCTTCGCGCCTTCGAGAGTTGACTCGCTGTCAATTCTCGGGAGTAACCTTCAAAAATTCCGGCGCCGGTTTTGCCTTGCCGCTGCAGATAGAGAGAACAAGCCAGAGTTGAGTGTAAGGTCGTTCTCGGTAGAGGCTCCGTCAATATCATGGACCACGGGCGGCGTTAAGCTGAAATTACGACGGCATGTAACTTGTCAACTCATATGGAAATCTCCGTGAATCCGTGAGGAAAAAAAGAAGAAGAACGCGCGTTTCGGCAGTATAAAGTTGTGAGTTGTACAGGAAAGAGTTTGTCAAAACAAAAAAGCTTACGAATCTAAGAAAGGGCTGAAGGGCGTTGAGGTGAAGGCGAGGAGGTTGTACCGCTATGCCAAAGAGGTATAGCCTCTTCACCCTCAGTCGTAAGCTGCATGCAACTCCAGACAACTCTATTGGAACGGTTCGGATCTAAAGAACAAGATGCGAGCCTCTCAGTGGAAGCTTAAGGCAGAGACAGGGGTTGACAAAGGAAAAGAGGTTACATTGACGATGGGGGGATATCAAGAACTTTGCAGCAAGTTGTGACTCCCAACGGAAGCTGACGAGTCCTCATGGCGACTTTTTGGTTTCCCACCGAACCTCGATTGCCTTTGACTTGGAAATTCTCGGCTGTTGGTCGAAAAACATTGGCCTGTCATTGTTGCGTGTTAACGAGCTTCCTAAACGGGATGGTTAAAGCCCCAGTGGGCTGACGATGAACAAAAGTGTGATGCCGAATAAGCGCGGGGTAAAACTCACAAATGTTGTGATGAATGGTGTCAAGGCGTGCTTGCTCTCTCAAGACGACCCCCGGTCACTTTGTCGCCATAAGGCTGGAAGCTTCAAAACGATCGTTTTCTGGGCCGTAGTGCAGTATGGCTATGGAATGGCAATGGCTTCGTCAGCCTCCAACTAGACCCTAGCTGGATGAGCTCTCTTCGCTGAATTACCTACACATGTTAATTCATGGGAAGAAACATCAAGAGAGAAATACGACCATCAAGATGAGCCGCATATATAGAAACGTACATGACGTCGACTTTGTTCCCACTCATGCTACCTATAGCATCTGGACCAACAAACCCGTTCCTCCACTTCCTTTTTTTTGTCCCTTCCTCTGATCCCATTCCATCCCATTCCATTCCTATCCAATCCTGCAACCTTCCGACACAACCGTCGCCAAACGCTATGCTTTGCTTTTAATATGTTTTTAGGGTTCGCCTTCGTTTCACTTGAAATGACATTACCCCTTTGAGTCTAATGGTATCTTCGTCCTCTTATGCCAAACGCCAGGGCTATATGTTGGTAAGGTAGCCAACCTCTCAACGACAAAAAATAAAAATCAACCAATTGCTAGGTGTAACGCTTCTTCTTCTCCTTCTTCTTCTTCCTCCTCATCTTGTGGCGCCATCCACCTTATCCAGGACATTCTCTCCGTCTTTGAAAGCAACGCTCTCAGGCTGAGCAGCCGCCACGCTGCGTGTACACATCTTTTGTGGGTACGGTCTGAATCCCGGCTGAGTATGACCTCTGCTAAGCTCCAGTAAATGCCATTTAGGAGCCAGATTGTGTATCCACAAGCGAGAAGGGAGCGAGTTGTGGCGGCTTGGGATGTAAGCCAAAACATATATATATGTATGTGAATGTTGCGAGTCTCCCATTAGTGCCTGTTGGGAGCATTGCTGAGCAGCTGCCACACTGCCATAATTCGCATCGTGGTTCGGAAAGATGGTAACCGCTCACGGTGTTCAACAACAGGTTGCCAACCCTGCCCCCAGTGTCCGATCAGTGCAAGTCAAGAACCGTCTTCATGTTCTCATAGCAGACCCAGGTGATACTAAGAGCCGGTGCTACTTTGAGCAGATTTGGGGTCAAGCCCTTGTAAAGACCACGGACGCCCTCGTTACGGACTGTTTTCGTTAGGACATCCACAAAACCGGTGTATGTGGGTGGGTGCATCGCTGTCCCCTGAGTCTGGAGCCTTGTTCGAAGGACGTTGAGCGGATACACCACTGTGGCACCTAATGCTCCCGATGATGCTCCGAGAACGCCCAGAGCAACGTTTCCTGGGGCCGCATCGTCTTCGTGCACGCCGTAGTACTTAGCTTTGGCGCGCCTGTACGACTTTTTGAGAAACTCGAAAGTGCCGATGTCGATGGCACTATAGGGGAACATGCCGATGAGGCCGAGACCGAGACCTCGATATGCTGCACGGAGACCGCCGTCCGCCCACATCTTCTGGGCCGTACGAATGAGGAGGGCATTACCCTTGGGGCCTCCTTCGACGGTCTCGCACTGCAACCGGAACTTGAGAGTGTCGATGGGATAAACGCAAAACTGGGCCGTCATACCGCCCATGCCGCCAGCGACGAATTTGGACACAGTACTTATTTGTGACGGATCGTTGTGGCCCTCGTAGGCCGCAAGAAACCGTTTTGAGGCTTCATAAGAGCCGAACTAGCCGAGCGTTAGCACCGAATGTTTGAGAAGCCTCTCAACAGGCAGGGTGAGGCTATTTACCCGAATGGCCGATTCCGGCATAATCTTGACAACATTCAACCCGTTTCCTATGAGTCTGTTAGTCCCGAATGGGGTATCTCCGGGAGGCCCGGGCGTGGTTCATAGGATTTCGGTTTCAACTCACCTGCAAAGAAGGTTCTGATTCCACCGGCCCGCCATAGCGTCTTGATGGCATCGTAAATGGGACCACCTGCATTGCGCAGAGCGTTGAGAGGCTGGCCGCTCTTGACAGCCTCGACTGCGACGGTGGACTTTGGTTTTGTGTTGACTAGGAGGAAGACTTTGAGACGGTCGAGGGGCGCAGTAGCAGTGCGCGACACTCCACCTGAGACGGCACCGGCGAGGAAGTAACCTGCGTCGGGTAGTAACTCTGTCAGTCCGGTTTTCACGACCTCCTCATCCTCCAGGCTGATTTCGGATTCTTGGCGGAGGTCGTGTTGCACCGCGCCCTCCATCTGCTTGATAACTTGGCCATTGGCCGCCAGGTCTGCTAACACTTGCTCAGGGGTGGCGGCACCGACGGGTGCGACTTTGAACGGCGCCATGCTTGCCCCAGCACCAGGCTCGGCGTGAGATGAGGGTGAGGAGAGTGGTGATTTTGAGTCTTGTGCGGGCGACTGAGAAATAGGAGTAGCAGTAGCGCCCGGGTTGGCAATCTTTAAGAGAGAACCAAAAAGAGCGTTGAGAAGGAAGCCAGTCGTACCTAGACCCTCAAGTGTGTCGTCGCTGACGAGGGAGTCGCCCTCTGCATTGACAGTCACTATGGAGGAGTAAAAGGACAGGGCGGCTTCAAGTGCAGAGGCGTGGTGGTCGTGGTCGTGGGTGGTGGGCATAAACAGGAGAAAGTCCCTTTTTTTATCAAACAGAGAGTTCAGGTCAGCCAACGGGTCCTCAAGGTTCTCTCGTCTCTCGTGTGACCGAAGCAAACACTCGCACGACCTCTTTCTGTCTTCTCATTCACTCGACTTCCCAAGACCCGGCGATGCGTATAGGGGCAGACAACACTGCAGCAGCCTTTTTAGCACGCGCGCGCAAAGTCAAAATGACTTTGACTCGGTCGCTAGCTGGCATTACAGGGTTAAATTGGGTGAGTGGAACTGGTGAAAAGTTGGCGATTCCCCGGCTTCCCCAGCTTCAAGTGGGTCGGTTTGTTTACTTTTGATCCACTTCTTTTTCCTCGTCCTCTTCTTCTTGTTCTCGTCTGTATGAAAGAAAATTGGAGACTTACCGCCACTCGTCGAAGCTGATGTAGCCATCGTGGTCCATGTCGACCTCGTCGAAAAAGCCCGATAGCCTCTTGTTGGATACGGTCAGGCCGGCCTTCTTGAAAGCGCTGCGCAGCTCGTTCTTGTCAAGCCGGCCATCCTCGTCGCGATCGATAGAACGGAAGAGCAGCCCTAGTTGGCGTTCGGCGGCCTCGACGAAGACGCGGAACTCTTCGTATTGGATCTTGCCGTCGCCGCTGGTGTCCACGACTTTGATGATATCTTTGAGCATGTTGTCGGCATTTTTCATGGCTACAGAAAGACGAGGGCTTTGGTGTCAGTAAAGATGCGCATAGCGAATCGCATTGGCAATTGGCTCACGGTGATCAATCCTCCTCAACCCCTTCTGCAGCCCCTTGAAGTCGAGCTCCCCATGGCGCTGGGGATCTAGCTTCGTCCATAATTCCTCGACGCGCTTGTCCCGCTGGTTTTGCGATTCGTCCATGCCGGCTTCGAGCCCTGCGACCACATTGGAAACCTTCATTCCCGCTGTCGGGTTATCATTATCCAACGCGGCATGCGCAGATAGTCGGCGTTGTTTTCGGGAATTTGCGCACGGCGGGGGAGGGGTCGGCGCGGAGAAGCCAAGGGACCAGACGACGGGAAGACGGGAGCGTTCAATGCACGATAAGAACGGAAGGGTCGTCGATACGGTAAAGTTCAGGTAAGGTACGGCGCAGTGCAATGCAAGTGAAGTGCAGCGCAGCGCAGTAGGTGGTTATTTTTCAATTCTTTCCGTTCCTGTGGTATCTGCTATGTCGGTGCAGTGCTGGCTCGCAGCTGAGGGTAGTGTAGTGTGGTACGCAGGAGGCTCCCGTCGGGGGGCCGATAGTCAAGGTCGGGAGTGGTCAAGAATGGCAGAAAACGATAGCCTAAAAGGGTTCTAGTACTGTTTGGTATA
The DNA here is from genome assembly GCA_009806015.1 of Neurospora sp. CHS-2018b. Lineage (NCBI taxonomy): Eukaryota > Fungi > Ascomycota > Sordariomycetes > Sordariales > Sordariaceae > Neurospora > Neurospora sp. CHS-2018b. The sequence goes on along the minus strand of RAOV01000016.1, from coordinate 1,081,139 downwards.
ATCGATTGGGTATGACGTAGGGCAGGGAGCAAGAGGTTCAATGACCAAGTCCAATCGATATAATTGGAAAATAAGATGAAGAGAGATTCGAAGACGTTGCAAAATGCAAAGCAGTGTACTTGAATGTAAGAAGTAGCCGTACGTCCTTGTCACAGAAGTGGAAGCAACAATGACGGGCGCCCACTCACTCACAGCGGATGCAAAAAGGGATCTCAAACTTTCAAGGGGAAAATTGAAGCAAGTCATTTTCGTGAAAAGAGATTGGAGCCAAGCCACTGATGGGACGGGCGGTATGTCACTGTCAATCAATACTTAGCTTTCAGACACTTTACACCTTGCACCTGCCACTCTCCACAATCTTCAATCAAATGCTCTTTTTAGACTCTCGACTTGTTGATATGTAGCAGACAATGGAGGGGAAGTGGTGCGAGCGGCCGAAGTGGTGAACGTGACATTTACAAAAGGAAAAAGCGGATCTGTATCGGGAGTGAGGTGGTCTCAGTGGTGTGAGTGTGACCTCGATAGTGGATTGTCTGTTATCTTGGCCTTTGTTTTGGGTCGGGGTAATACAACATCGACAGCATTGAATTGTCTCGAGATAACCCATATTAGCTTGGCCCGAGTGCTTTTCATAGCCTCGACCACCCGAAACATATTCAGAAGTGTTAACATAGTCAAGAGGATGGAATGCTTGCCCTCACTTTGGACCTGGTTGTTAACTCGGTCGAGTACCTTGACCGTCCGGCGGGCATTTGGCAGCTTCTTGACTCCACCCATCTGCATCCACTTCAAAGTTCAAACACCCGACTGCAAGCAACAAGGCTCCAGCATCGAGTGTCATTTCTTTCATCGTCTCCCTGATTCGCCAGCCCTGTCACAGCATGTGGGTCTCTTTAAAGTGCCTCGGGTCAGCTCCGTGCATACTAGGTATCTTATCGCCAATCTTATCAACTTATCTTATCACTGACACGTTCGCCGTGTCCATCCGATCGCAAGCCATCACGTAATGTTTCTTCCCGTTCAACATTGACCAACACCAAATCGGAGCAGTAGAGCTGAAGGCTTTCCGAGGTCTTGGATAGCGGTGCGTCGCAAAAGGGTCCGAGACCTCTTCTATTACATATGATTTCACTTCTTCCGACCTTCAAAAACCCGCGACCCAGAACATATCCTACAGGCCAAGCGGACTTTCATGTCTGCCAGCGCCTTGGGAAGAACACAGCTAGACACACCGACTCGATACCATCATCATGGCGGCCAACTACTGGGAATCTACCCAGCGCAAACACTGGCTGTTTACCAAAGATGAGCTCGCCGCTATGCGCGCAAAGCTAGAGGCTGAAGATCCCAACCTGGTGGCCTCGTTCCCTCTCCCGCAACTGCGCCATCTGAACATCTACTTCAACCAACGTTCGTCGTATCTCTCCATGTCCCCTACCCCGTCCACCCGTCCATCCGTCCGTCCGTCCGTCCGATGAACAGAGTCGCCAACATACTTCGGTTCTTCTCTAGAAATCAACCGTCTCGGTAAGCGCATGGGGCTCCGACAGCAGGCCTTGGCCACCGCCCAAGTCTACATCAAGCGCTTCTACACCAAAGTCGAGATCCGGCGCACCAATCCCCACCACGTTCTCGTGACCGCCCTATATCTGGCCTGCAAGATGGAGGAATGTCCCCAGCACATTCGGCTTATGGCTAACGAGGCCCGCGGCTTTTGGCCTACCGACTTCCAATCCCAGACAGAAGTGGCAAGGATAGGAGAGTGCGAGTTCTACCTTATTTCGGAAATGAGCTCGCATCTCATCGTCCATTCGCCCTACCGTACCCTCACCAGCTTACAAGGGGAACTTGGTCTGGCACAAGAGGACGTCAACCTTGCCTGGTCCGTCATCAACGACCATTACATGACGGATCTGCCGCTACTCTACCCACCACATGTTATAGCCTTGACAGCCATTCTCTTGGCTCTGGTGTTGCGTCAGGATCCCAGTGGTCGTCTCCCCGGAACAGCCGCGTCGAATTCGGGTCTGGCAGCCGCTTCAGCAGCCTTGGCTCAGGCACAGGCGCAAGCTCAGGCACGTGCTGCAATGATGGCCGGAGGTGGCCAGATTGTGCCCGGTCTTCCCCAGCAGTCGTCTTCTTCTGGATTGCAAGCTATGCTTCCGCCCCAGTCACCAGCCGGAGAAGGTCCTGCCGAAGGAAATAAGAACCCACGCATGGCAAAGGTTCACCGATTCGCTGCATGGCTCTCCGACAGCAACATTGACATTGAGGCAATGGTGGATTGCACGCAGGAGTTGATATCCTTTTATGAGTGCCATGAGCATTACAATGACAAAAACACCCGGGAGCAGATCAACAGGTTTGTCAAGGCACGCGGGCTGGATAAGTAAAGTACTGGTTCTGGGATCGTGGACCGAACTGCTTCTATTCGATGAATGTCTGGTGAACAACTTGGCAAAGACAGCGCGACTACACAACCGGAAGCGAATTCTTGCTATTAGACTTAGACTGGTATGACCCCCAACTCCGTGTTCTGATCCTCTTTATGTGGGGGAGGCTGTCGTTTACCGTGAATGATATGGGCTCTGAGCTGATAGGCGTACGCATCTTTCTAAAGAGCAATAGTGATAATCTGGTATTCAGAGAGGAAATAACCATACCAACATTGATAATCAAACCTTTATGTTTCCAACAAACGTCGACCAAGTGCAATGCAGTCAAAGAAGGATGTCCTTTATGACAGAATTAACCAAACAAACCCTCACTTTCCATCACATCTCAACTTTGAACATCAGCCGGTTGCGTCGACAACACCCCCTTCTCCTTCGTTATACTCTTCAGCGTAGGCAACGGTGCTCCCTCGCCATTAAGTCCCCAAGCCGTCGGGCCCTGATCAAACGCCGTCGTCCTCCTCATATCCCTCCTATGCTTACCTGCTCCCCTAAACTCGCCCGCGCGATGCAACACAGCCCTATTATCCCAAATCACCAAATCACCAGGCTGCTCCCACCTCACGCTCGTCACATACCTCTCCTTAGCCACATGCTCATTCAGAAACCACACAACCTCCTCCGACCCCGGAACCGTCTTCCCCTCCCCATCTTCCAACCACCACAAATAAGCCCCCACACCCAAATTCATTCTCCCGCTCTCCACATGCTCTTGCACGACCTTGTGTCTCGACACCGGTCCTTTCTCCACGTTTAGGTCTTTGAAATACTCCGGCGCCCCCATCTTCCAACTATGTGCAGCATTATACACCCCCGTCCAATTTTGTCTCGGTAACCCCGTCTTTTTTTCGTCGGCAGCCAACTCCTCCCACGCAGTTCTAGTGTCTGCAAACTCCGTGTTTCCCCCCAGTTCCTCCATTTCCGGTCCCGTGGGAGAAGGCAGTTCCACGGCCCTTAACAACGAATAGCTCGACCGCCGCGGGTTGTACGCCAGGTCCGAGTGCCACAGCGAGTTGGCCCTCAGTAACATGGACCGCATGCACGAAGGGTCCAGAATTTCATTTTCATCGTCCAGGTTGCCGGCGTCGAAGAGCTCGAGGTGTGGGTAGTAGCGGGGGACACGGCCGGGTGTGAGGAAGCGGGAGATATCGTCTAGTGAACCACCTGCAAAAAGGCGGGAGAAGGAGACGTGCGTGGCGTCGGTTAGGGGGGTGGCGCGGAGGAGGATGAAGCCGTACTGCCGGGCGAGCGGTTGTTAGTTAGTTACGGACGGGGTTCTTTGGGGTGGCGCGGAGGAGGACTGGAAGGCAAAAGGAGAAACTGAAGGCGAACGAAGCGTGTAGAATTAGGGTGAAAACTTGCCTTGTGCACAGCATCTCTAAGCTCTTGAATCTGTTCTTCGCTGATGACGCCGTCGTCCCCCCACTGGACGCCGGCGATCTCTGCTCCGAATGTTGGATGGAGTTTTTTGATGAGGATCGTTTTGGGGCCATCTTTGGGACTGTCTTTGGGGTGGTGGTCGTCGGGGAAGTGGTAGTGGTAGACATGATGGTCCAGTGACTGACTGTTGAGGAGATCACAGTAGTAAGTAGTTCATACTCTTGTTAGTTGTGATCTGTGGGGAGCCCTTCTCGTTCATATCCAACTAACTTATTGGACCCGTTTTTTTACCCTCTCCTCTCCGTAGCTAGGTCTCTTGTCATAAGTTGTTATAAGTTGTTGTTGTCTAAGTTCCCTGGTTCTACAAGTTGTGTCCGTACGGACGCAAGGCTATGTATGGTACATATCTGTACCACCTCGGGCGTTATCGTGGTTTCTATCAATTGGTAGTAGGTATGCGAGGGGTGACAAATAACATATGCATGCCCGGGGGGGGGGGGRGGTTTCGAAGGAATGGATGACAGCCTGTGGTCCGGGGTTATGGAGGGTATCAGTGGAACGAAGCCGACATCATATACAACGATGTATTTGGAGGCAAGTCCCAAAACACTCAAAACTAGTTTCGAGCAACTCATCTTCAGAGAGCTAGGTAATGAATTGCTGGTTTGGAGTGCAGAAAAACCTCAACTTGCAGCCCATGAGGCCACTACTGTCTTCGTGAAGACCTCCTTTTACGTAACAGGACGATGTTCGAGTGAGTATACACACATAATGGTACGGAATTCTTGTATTATATCCTGAGACAATACAGCTAACAAAAGATATTCTACGCTGTGTATACATACTGAGGTACAAATACACCTTCGAAGCAGAACACACCGAACTTCGCTTGTTGGTAACACCACTGCTCCTCGTCTGGCTCAATCCGGGCCTCTGAGCATTCTCTGAAGTCGCAATCAACCACCTCATCACATCTTGATTGCTATAAAAACTTGACTCTCCCCATTTTTGCCCCCATTACCCGGCCCAAGCTTGCGGCCATGTCGGTGAACACAGTATCAGACGAGCCCTCGGCGCGTTCTCGTTTCCAAGTCGTCGGTGCGATACTCTACTTGGTATGATGGGTAAGTTTAATAAACGGGGTAAGTACCGAACCTTATACAACTAGGTCGTTACGAGAATGGGAACGGGATATAATATTGCGAATATCTAAAGATCCTTTTGTAAGCCGACGAAACATTCCATCCCGTGGACAGAGTTGATAAACAAACTTCCATTTAATCATATAGATTGGACGTAACGCCATTTCTAATGTACAAGATACGTTCTCATATGTCTTAGACGGCGGCCGTGACTGAGGAATGGCGGCATTTTTGTTGGTCTGCTGCAGAGTTTGGGAGGTACGTGATAATGTTGGAAGTAGAATTGCGATATCCAAGAATAAACTTCCGACAAGTCCTGGAGAATGGGAGAAACGAATGATGGTACTTGAGCAACGATTGTGATGCCCGTAAAATTTTCCAATAAGCAAGTTGGTAGTGCAATGACATTGAAAAATGTGTGGATGATGAAAAGGTTTGAACTGAGATTCGATAGTTGCAACGATTGTGATGCCTGTAAAATTTTCCAATAAGCAAGTTGGTAGTGCAATGATATTGAAAAATGTGTGGATGATGAAAAGGTTTGAACTGAGACTCGAATGGGAAACAAGGCGGCTTTATGTGTTTTGGTCCAGACTGTGCCGAGTCTGACTTTCTTCGTAGCCAATGATCCAAGAAAAGCGGAAGCGACGAGCGCAAAACTGTTCCTCGAGGAGAAGAGAAGGAGCATTTGAAAAAGCAGTATGGAGATAGTGCGATGGGTGAGTACTCTGCGATTGTCGTAGGGAACGGAAGGCATCGCCCACGAGAACAAGCTACCTGCCCAAAGTATTTGAGGGTGACCTAAACTTGAATGAAGCGATTCGAAAGCCGCGCTTTCCTTTCCTCGTTAGAACGGCATATGCTCGTGAGAAAATGTAAAATCCGCAAGAACATAACGAATATCCGGCGCTCTGTCTCTTGGAGCGTCACTCACCTCACGCTACCAAATGCATTCATGCCCCCGACACCAAGATGTCACTCGAGGTTTTAGAATCAGTGTCCGCTCCAAATGGCAAGTTGAAAACTGTTTTCTTGTTCGTCATTATGGAATGCCGTTATAATTACTGTTGACGTTGAGATTCCTTGATTATTCCTTTCAGGAAGCTACAGTGATAGAAGCTGTTAAAAACTGCCCTGAGCGCACTCCCTACTCAGATGTTATCTAGTCTCAGAAACTCGAAGTCAGTAGCTCCTGTGCGTCTGAAAACAATATATGGAATGCCAAATTTACTTTTACAAAATTACTAGCCGGTCTTGACGGGACCATTTGTTTGGAAGCATGCAAGTGTTACATGAATTCATAACTCGAGTCAGATGTCCTGGTGCTTGAAGCGTCATTCTGAATAGCAGCCGGTGAGACTCCCCGGAGCACCGATGTAAGCGCCGATCTCTGCGAGAATGTGCCGACCGTCGCCCTTGCTGGCTTTGTAACGACTCTGTTTTGTTGTGGCGCATGCCGCCCTCTAAGCGGTGAGCTGACTTCAATTCCCTGAGAGTGGCAAGGTGAGTGACGTCCCTCAGTGACGTCCCTCAGTGACTTCCGTTGTAGTTTGGAGCTCGGTTTCAAGGGTAGGAGCGCCGGTGACCGTGTAGATGAAGATAGATCCTCCCAGTTTGCATTGAAGATTGGGAGAAGGTGCACCCAGGGCATCCACGCCCTGTGTTTATGGTCCTGTTCCTGGAGGACACTCGACCGTATATAACAAATACCGTCCGGAAAGCTCCTTACCGTCTCGGAAAGCACGTTGAGATGGGGCGGTTCATGCCTGAAATGGACAACACTACAATTGGAGAAGAAATAGGCATCGCTCAAGCTTTGAAGTGGCCCGTCAGCAGGCGAGAATCTGATGACGGTGACTCTCATTATCATTTCAGGTCCTCAAGATGTTATGATATCCGGGACACAATGAGGATCAAGGGCCGCCGAAAGGACTCGCACCAAGGTCCCACCCATACTTGACTCATCATCTGAGATTTATCCTCCATAACTTTTCTTTCACGCACTTCTACATGTTACCCCTACATTTGATCAGTCAACGTCAAATATCGGATAGGTTCGTTGGGACAGAGAAACCTGAGCCGCAATGGAGTTGAACAAAGGTCGGCGGCTGTTGGCAGCAGTTGGCGCAAGCCGAATTAGAAGACCTGAATCCCTTCACGCATAAGTACTCGATCGCAAAGAGGAAGGTGCATTGAACTGGTGCCCTCGCCGGGTGGATCGTTTCCAGGTTGCACCTGCCCGAGTGGTCGAAAAAAAAAACAAAAAACCGAACACGTCGAATACATTACACCTTCGGTAAATGTTCCCACGGATCAATCTGTCGTCAATACGCCTTCTGAATACAATCAGAGACCTCTCCCATATCAAGAAATCAGGAATAAACTCAAGTGTCTGTGTTTCCAACCTTACCAAAGGCATATGAAAGTTTTGTCACGGCCTTTTCAAACTTGAGTGACCGGTACTAGACTGTCCAGTCGGTTTATTCTTTTGACGACTCGCGGCGTTACGGTAGACAATACGAAGAAAAGCTGCAGTGATCCAAACTCAACCTTGAGATGAACCTGAGACTCTGAGCAGGTTAGCAAACAAATAATCTTGCGCTCCTTCTTTCTCATCCGAAGTCTTGAGCCAGAGAAAAGCCTAGGCCAAAGGTTGCGTGCAGACAAGGCGCGACGCGTCTAAGGTTTGTAAATCGAGCTCTTGCTTTCCTGCCATTTTCCATCCGATCTTGCGAGGACAATGAACCTGGAGTGATTAAAAACCTGAGCAGACGCGCCGCGTTGAGATTTTCAAATAAAACCCGTCACTTCAAGATTTCCCCCCAAGATTTTTTTCTTCTTCGAACCGCGCACTCGTTGATACTCCTCCACAAGACTTCTTCTTCCCCCAAGGAATCTCGTTCGCAGTCTTCTCTTGACTTGCAACGATAACTTCGACTCACAACAACACTCTCACGTAAGTTTTTTCTTCTTCCCTACGACAAGAAATCAAGTCGCGTCTGCCAGTTCTCAGTCGAGAATCGCCCTGCCCTTCACCTCCCTCTCTGTCCAGTGAAGCCCAGCTCCCAGGTTTTTTCACTACCAAACTCCTCCGTAACCTCGCCATCCTTTCTGCCCCGCCTGATTTTTTTCTCTTTCCGCAACGCTAACTCGAGTGGCAGTCAGAATGGCACCACCCAACAAAGGTAAGCAACAGCCAACGCTGGATAGCCTGCTGAGTCCCACTACTCGTCTGGGCTAGAAACGCCCGTCCAGACCCAGGCTTCACCTTTGGGGTCGCCAGCGGCGAATTCTAGCCCAGACGAGTAGATCCTGTCTTGGGCTCACTGAATACTAACACAACCTGATAGAGATGAGCGCCCCGTCGCGCGCCGCGGTTTTGCAGGAGATCCAGGATATGGATGATATCCTCGGTAAGTTGAACTCAGAATTCCATCAGCCTCGTTTCAACAGAGGATTATCCAGGCCTAGTGATGAAACTGACTCTGACTTCAGGCGGTGGACCTTTCCCTACCTTTCGAGGCAGGGCGACGAGCAACCCCCGCCCCGACGCCCAAGCCCAAGGCCAAGCTCGAGGCCCTGAGCGGCAGGTGGCGGCTCCGGCCCTGGCGATTCGCCAGAGAAGCCGGACCCCCAGCCGGCCGCAAAGGCCCCATGGCATGGAGTCGGTCCCGCCCATGCCCGCCATGCCCCCGGCCTTTCGGCCCCCCAACCCCCCTTTCGCCCAACCGGGCTTCGACAGTGGCCGCCCGAGCAGGTCACGTACCGGGACTGCTGGCTTCCCCCAGCAAGCTCCCCCGAGAGGGTTTGTCCTGCCTCCTGCCAGGCAACCTCCCAGAGATGTTCGGTCGCCCTCTGGCGGCCAACATATGGGCCAGCCGACTTTTTCCCTCCCGGGACCATCGTCGCCGCCCCCTCCCCCCATTCCTCCCAAGTCCGCTCAGCGGCAAGTTCAGGACCACAGGCGCCCGTCGGCATCGGGTTCGAGGCCCACCATGTCGTTGAACCAGGCCGTTTCGTCTCGTTCTTCCCCTCCCCCTGCCCCCCAGCCCCAGGCTTCCCGGTCGTCCGAGGGGCACCCGGCGAGCTCTTCGAGCCGCCCACCCGTCCAGACTCCCCCTTTCGAAGGTAAGATTGTCATTTCTACTCCATTCGACATGTTGACAAATGCTAATCGGACCGCAGATGACGTCTTCAAGGGTCACTTGAACCCGACCAACCCGTATGGGTATAACCAGCCTCCGGGCTTTCGTGAGTTTCGTCCCTTAAATGATTTGAAAATGAATGGAGTTGACTGATATTCGAAAAAAGACCACAACTGGGATACACCAGCCAGAGAGCGGTGTGTGGGCATCAAGCCCCATGGAAGAGCGGGTCACCCTTTCCAGGGCCCCCCGACTGGATCTCGTCCGAGACCGTCACAGCAGCAGCAGCAGCAGCAAACCGAAGTTGGTTTGCCGTCCCAATTTCTTTCCCCCGGCACCTCGGCTAGGGCTGGCCAAGCTGGCCACCCTACCGAGCCCGGCTATTTCGATCTCTCTTCTCCCCCGCCCCCGGGACTGCAAGCGCAACCCGGTAACGTGCCCCCGGCGCCCAGTCCGGCCGCCACCACCACAGAGTTCGGGTACTACCCGATCATGAGCCCGTATGAGGCTGAAGCTGCCAGCGGTAAGATGAAAAACAAACAACTCATATCAAGCGATATAAGTATATCGAGATGGAAGAAAACTAACGAGACGAACAAACAGGCATGGCGCGGGCTCGGGTTGAGAGCCCCAAGAAGAAGAATCCCGGTACGCCGGGCGGAGATCACTGGGCCCAAGGCCACGATATGCTGTCGCCCGTCGAGGCCGCGGTGGCCTGCGCCGACACCAGGCGCACCACCATTTTTATGGACATGGGGGTGCAGTATGCCGACGACCACGAGGAGGATGGCGAGTAAGCGGGGGCCGAGGCGTGTAGATTTTTGTTGGGTTTCTGAGACGATGAGGCTTTATGGTTAGCATGAGGATTACGACCTTTGATGCCACGATCTTACGGTGTCTTTCGGTTTTTTCTTCTTTGCTTTAGGGGAGCGAGGAGGGTGGGGGATCGGTTTTTGTTTGCTCTGGCGTGGTGGGCGGCGGGTGGGCCGGTGAATATTTCACCCCATGAACGACCGATTACATTAATTTGTAGTGTACGAGTATTTGTTGGAGTAATTGTACGAGTTTTGTCAAAGAAAGAACCCATCGCTGTGTGAGCACGATGCATTTGATGTTGGGGTTGATGCCTTGACGTTGTCGAGGGAGGCACGTGGTGATATGTTATCTGTGTTATTGTTGAGTGGTGAGGCCCTGCGATGCGTCCCTGATGCGTAAGGAAATGTTAACAAAGGACTTGTACACTTCATTGTGGGATGGTAAACTTCGAGCTAGAAAGTCTCCTTGTGCTTCGAGTTTACCATCCCATAGTAATGCACTATCGCAAACTACTGTAACCACCCCAGCTTTACTCACCATTGATTTTGTTGACTTCATCCGTTTATTCTGTCACTCCCCTCTATGTATATCACTCTGGACTCCCTACCATGCCTCTCCAACATTTCAAGAGCACCCCCCACCACGGCGCGATCGGCCCCACCGTTCGGCCTTTGCCTGCCGGAGGTTCTCATCAATAGTGCGTCACGAAATGCGACCCCGTTCCTGCCGTCCGATGCCGCCGTCGCAAAGCAAGTCTCCAGAAAATAGCTCCGACCATCTTGCCGAGGACAACTACCGTCGACCTGCCTGGACAAGTTTTGTTTTGAGGCCAATTGCTTCTCGATAGACGAGACCTTAATACCTTCAATTGGTTTCCTCGCAAACTTGGTCGACGGTTTGTCTGGACGACATTGAGTCCTTATCACCTCCTCCCAAAACCGAACCGATAACATCCAACTTTCCCAATCGAGTCATCCATTGCGCGCGCCCACCGCGACCGTCGCCAACCCTACCAAACCTCGCGACTTTAACCCTCCCTCCCTCCAATCCCGCTCGACTTCTCGACACCTCTCCAAACACGGTCAAATCAGTAACCTCGCGACAAACCGCAAAAATGGCCACCCAATCCTCCCCACCACCCTTCCAAACCGCCCTCGTAGCCGGCGCCCTCGCCGGCACCACCGTCGACCTCTCCCTCTTCCCTCTCGACACCCTCAAAACCCGTCTCCAGTCCGCCCAAGGCTTTTTTGCGTCCGGCGGCTTCCGCGGCATCTACCGCGGCGTAGGATCCTGCGTCATCGGCTCTGCGCCCGGGGCTGCGTTTTTCTTTGTTACTTACGAAACCACCAAGAGCTTTCTCGCTCCGCATACGCTAGTAACGGGTTCGATACATACGCTGGAGGGGGATATAAAGGGGAAGGGGACAGGCGGGGGGCTGAGTCCGGGAGTCACGCACGGTATTGCCGCTTCGTTGGGCGAGATAGCTGCGTGCGCGATAAGAGTGCCGACGGAGGTGATCAAGCAGCGGGCGCAAGCGGGTCAGCATAAGTCGAGCTTGAGCAGTTTGCTGCACATCCTGCACCAGCGCTCGGCGATCGGACTAACGGGGGTGTGGAGGGAGTTATACCGCGGCTGGGGCATAACCGTCATGCGCGAAGTCCCCTTTACCGTGTTACAATTCCCGCTGTGGGAATCTCTTAAGAAATGGGGACGGGAACGTCGCCAGAAAACCGGAAGGGGACTTTTTGGGGACTCAGCCACGGGTAAAGACGACAAAGACGTGAGCGCACCGGAGAGCGCGTTGTATGGAAGTTTGGCGGGCGGGTTTGCGGCGGCGTTGACGACGCCTTTGGATGTGCTTAAGACGAGGATCATGTTGAGCGAGAGGAGGGAGGGGGTGGTTAGTGTGATAAGAAAAATTTGGAGGGATGGGAAGGAGAGGACTGGGAGTGGGATCAGGCCGTTCTTTAGTGGGATTGGACCGAGGGTGATGTGGATCAGTATTGGAGGAGCGATTTTCTTGGGGAGTTATCAGAGTGTTGTTAATGCTTTTGAGGGGACGACGAGGAAGAGCAAGAGCGGTGGGGAGCTGTCGCTCTAAGGAAGGGTATGATTATTTGGGTTTTGGAGCGTTGCTGAGAGAAGAGGGAAAAGCGTTCGTTGCTGCACGGTCTTGGAGAGAAAAAGGGATAAGCTCGGTGTCATGAATCTTCGACATCGAAACAGACGGGATGAACGAGCGAGAAGAACAGCATACATAGACATAGAGTTCAAGATACCCCAGTGGGAGTAACGACAGTCAAGTTACACCCCTATGTACAACAACCCTTACTGTACTATATAAGAATACCCGCTAAGAGTCGAACAAACGCTTTCTCGGTCTCCATAACCAACAAGTTCTCGAAACACCTGAGGGGGCAGAATGGATAAAGAGAAGCGGGAAGAAGAAAAAAAACACCATGTACAAACACGCTGACTCCAAGATAAAAACAAGAGATATAAGTCACGCACTGTCCAACCATGACAGGTAGTGCAGTGACGGCACGAATTAATAATAACCAAATCCTCCCAGGGACGTCCACGAACTCTCCTGCCTGACAGCCTCATCTTCCTAAGCTGCTGCTGCCACAGCTTGGCCGATCTGCCCCTGACCGGCTGCTGTCCCGGCTGCTGATGGGGTCTCCTGACTCTGGCGTTGGCCGCCATCGGTAACGCTAGGGGATGGCGCCGAGGGGAACAGAATCTCCTTCTTTCCGTTGGCTTTGTAATGGAGGACAACGTCATTACCGCCCTTCCAGACGTGCGCGCGGAGGGTTGCGAGGCTCATGGTGTTTGGCAGGAGCTGGTTTTGGTTGTTCATGTCAGCACAGCAACAATCACCCAGTTTGGCAGTAGGGTTTGGTTAGACTCACCTGTTCATTGCAGTACAGCTCCAAGTACTCCTCCGGCTTCATCGCGTCTGGGTCCGGGTTCTCCGGGTCGGCAGGCGGATCGATCCTCTCCGCCACGTACGCCAGAATCTTCTTCACCCTTAGCATCCTATTCGCATTCAGGCGATTGTTCCCGTCCGCCACCGTGATGGCCGGCAGCGTGTCCTGCCACGGGTACAGCACAAACGACACCTTGACGGGATCTTTGGGCGGGATGACGTTCAACAGCAGGACCTCGCCGAGCCACTGGGGGCCCTTTTGCTCGATGATGTCCACGTCGGCACCCACAGACTCCACAGTCCCCCGATACAGCTCGGCTGAGCCGCCCGACGTCTCTTCCTGGATGATCACCTTGGTGCCCTTGGGCAGTTTGAGCACTGGCGTGTCGTTGGGCAGGCTGGGGCAGATGCGTGTTTCGACCACACCGTCGGGGTTTTCGGTCAGCTGCTTGTCGTACTCGTTGTGGATCTTCTGGATCACACCGTGGAAACTATCGGCGAACTCCTTCTCGTGGTTTGAAGAGGACTCGGACTCCTCGGCCTTTTCGTCCACCACGGCTGGCTTATCGGCGACGGCATTGGAAGCTGAGCGACCGAGCTTTTTGCCGCCAAATGACATGTTCATCCGGAATTTCTTTCCGAACGGCGTGCTGGGGCTCTTAACTTCCTTGTCCTTATCTTTCTCCTTGTCCTTCTCCTTTCCATTCTCAGTCGACGTCTTTCCGGCTTTGTCTTCTGAGGGCCGAGACTCTGCAACCGGCGCGGGAGTCTGTGCTGTCTTGCTTGCATCTGCGTCTGGGGAATTGATGGCGTCTGAAAAGTAGTCGACTTGTTCTGCGGATTGCCTATTCGAAACTTGCGACGAGAACCTGTCGAGGGGACTGAGCGGCGTTCCGAAGTCCGCTCCCGGTCCCATGGGCGAGCCTGGCGTAGCAAGTCCGATTGCGAACCCTGGTGTTGCAGGAGGGAACCGGGAGCCATTTGCTCGCGGCGTCGCAACCTGCGAGTCGAAGCCTCCCGGCGGAGGAGGGATTGATATCGATAGCCCAGGATTTACCCTCCCGACGGCTGCCCGTTTTTGTAATACTTCGTTCAGCTTGTGTCTGTGTGCTTCATCGCGTCGTATCTCCTCATCTATTAGGTTTGCAAAAAGATATCGTAGAATCCATTTTCCAAGATTTACTGTGAAGGGTTAGCACAATCCAAGGTGACAGCAATGGGTGATGAAGCATACTCCTCTGATCTTCCCGGAACTCCACGGGCTCTTCCAGTGTGAGTTCATCGGCATACGCCTCGGCGTCAAAACAGTTGAATGGCTCTAGAACCACGGTCAAGTTTCCCGAGCTAGTGTCTATCGAGCACCATGGAGCCACGGCCTCTAGGGTATTGACCTCGGGTTCTACATCCTCCAAATGTCTCTTTCCAAAACTCTTGATGGGTTTACACTAATTGAGACAAGACTGTCAGCACCACAAGTCACTTCCACAGTCACGGTCACAAGGTTCGGGAAACTGAGATGTCTCACTTTGATCAAGTCCCACAACACTACATCCCCAGCCGTGTCCAGTGTCAGGACCCGCCTCCTGTCATTCAGCAAACGGTGCTTGACCAGGCCAAACTGGCCCTCGATCGTTTCTTCCGGCAGGTGGTGTATCGGCTCCACTACGCTTACCGCGGGGTCTGTTATTATTTCAGATTCCTTTCGTGTGTGTGTTGCTACCGATTCTGCCCCATCCCGGCTGGGAGCAAGCGGGAAGGAGGCGGTGTTCGAGATACGCAAAATCGACTTGGCCGGAATCTCCCGCTTTGGGGTAGGTGACCCTGCTGGGGATCCAGACTGGAAAGTGCTTTCCCTGCTCCTCGTTGACACGACAGATGCCCTCTGAGGCCGGAATCCCCCTGGGAGCTGAATGTCAGCACTTGTGTCGACGCTCTGCCAGCGGTTAATCGATGACCGTGACGTCGCCGTCCACAAAGAGTTTCCACAAGCGACAACCTTGCTCACGCCATCGTGCTCCTGTGCGACGGCCAAGGACAGGCCATCGTCCAAGTCACCCAAGGTGCCTCGGACATCCGTCTTGACCACCAATCCCGACCGATCACTGCTGTAGAAGACGCCGAGTTCAGGGTCTTCGGCGAACAGAGACCATACGCTGTCATTGTGCATGGTCAGTGTGTGCATGCACCTGCCTGCGGTGACGCTCCAGACCTTGACCGTCTGGTCAGAACTGGCCGTCATGACCATGTCCCCCGAAGAGTTTACCAGGATGGCCCGGATGTTGTCGGTATGACCGACGAATTTCGTGATGCGCTTGCCCGTCTTGGGATCCCATAGTCGAACCACGCTCTCGGGACCACCGCTGGCGAGGATGGAGTGGTTGACGGCCAAGGCATAAACGCTACCCTTCTCTCGCACTTCCTCGCCGCTGACATCGATCTCGAGTCGCTTGCCGGCGCCTGCCAAATCCCAGAGGTATATTTTCCGGTCGAGACCGCCCGAGGCAACCCAGTTGGTGGACTGTGACGGTGTCGCAACGCACTTGACATAATCGGCGTGCTGGCCAATGGTAGCTGGTTCTTTGGCGTCGCTTCCGTGGGGTCGCCATACTTTGACAAGAAGATCGGACGAAGCGGACACCACGGCGGAATGTTGTTGGGCTAAAGCGAGATCGTTGATCCAATGTGTATGCGCTTGTGTTTGGGAACGGAATCTGGTCGTCTGCTTGGGCCTGGCATTGGCGCGCGAGGATGAGGTATCGACAACGGCGGAGTGGGAGGAAGTCGGGGCAATGCAGTCGGGGTGGACGTCCCAGGCGCATACTATGCCATCACGGCCGCCGGAGTAGCTGTGTCGTGTCAAATTGAATCAGTACATGGACGGGATTCGATCGATATCGGTGGGAAGACGAGGATGAGGGTATATGCTCACAGAATAGCATTGTCGCGATCGACGGCGAGACCATTCACGCCGAGACGATGGCCACCAGGTGAGGAGTTTGGGAGCTCGAGAACTGAAGCAGAGTAGGAGTATGGTTAGCCGTGCGCCCCGTGTTGCGCCCGAACGGAATTGAAGACGAAAAAGACGAACCATAGCTAATTCTTTGGCGAGCCTTTTTGGCCATGTCGTAGATTAAAGGACCGGGAGAGCAATCATGCGCGAGCGTAGGAGTCTTTGTACGTCAGTCTGCTATGACGACGGATGGGAGCTGGGCAGTGGGGACTGGGGATGGTCGGGTGAGCGCTGCCGTGCGGGTTCAACGGCCACGCGCGATGGCTTTCCGTTCTCTTAGCGTATGTTGTGACCGAGTATTCGACTGGACGACGAGTCCCCTCCGATCGATGTATCAAAGTCTAAAGAACGGTACCTGCTTATCGAGGTATAATATGACGTATATGGCTTGTGACGAGTAAGAGTGGACAAAAACGAAGGCGTATAAGACGTCGAAGCCGTTCAGCTGCTGAGGTGTGTTGGAGTGGGTGGATTTAATGGCTGGGCTGCTTATAGATCATGCGTGCACTGCCCGGTGATGGATGGATGGTGGACAGGCCGGATCTTACTTGTAGAGCGGGAAAGAGGGGCTGGTGATTGGGAGAAGTTGAACAAGAAAAAGAAGAGAGCAACTCGAAATGGAAGGAATGGGGGTGAGTGTTGGAAATGGAAGTCGAATGTCGGATGCTACCACCTATAGAGGGAAGTATCTAGTGTAAGTTGGGAAATACCTGCGAGCGTTGAGGCTGATGACAACTCCAGGGAAAGAATGGAACACACTCGGGCAAGAACTCTTGGCATTCTGGATAAAGTTGTTTATTCCAAAGCAGCTGAAGGAAAGTCTCCAGCTCGGGATATTTCAAACGCACATGCTAACTGTCGTGTATCCAAGTCTGGTCGCATCGACGCCGGGCATGGAAAAGTCTTTGGATGTCCATGCTCGTATAAACTCCGAGTGCTTTCTTGTCCGATCGAAGAGAAATGGAAGCTTCCAAGTGGAAAAATTTGGGGAATGGAAAGGACAGCAAAGAGCTTTGTACTCTCTGTTAAAAGGCACTTCAGTATTGACGCGGAGAGGGAGAAACTGTCTCGCCTTTCAAGTACAGTGGGTGCCGTTTAAAAACGCCCACGGGTCATTTTACCGCAAAACTCGTAAGGTTCACGTCTCAACGAAGCAATATTAGCCAATTCCCAGTAATCTATAAATTACAATGTACTGAGTATTTTACTACCGCTTTCGAACTACCTCGTAAGGTTCACGTCTCAACGAAGCAATATTAGCCAATTCCCAGTAATCTATAAATTACAATGTACTGAGTATTTTACTACCGCTTTCGAACTACCTCTTCCATTTTTCTTTTAGAGTACAAGTGCCCTTGGAAAAAGGTGTTAATGTCGGATTCAAAAAGGAAGTTTGAAAGATCATCCCCTATAAGCCCCTATAAGTCCACTATAAGCAAATTGTCAACATCGCAACTTTTTAGTGCTTTCGTTCACCACCACCTATCGCTCAAATTTTCCACCTACTTCAGTTTCTGAAAGGGGATGCAAAGAAGAGCTTCGAGGATAAATGCATCGGTATTTGAAGTATAAGAAGGTTGTGAAATTGAAGAGTGACGATGGTAACTTTGGGCTTTTTTGGTGTGGAAATTTTCAATATTTTTCGAGCGGGCGTTTATTTCCGGCACCGACTGTACCTCTGCAATATCTATACATGCACTCACTATAACCTGGGCTAGGATAGGCGTCCAAGCGCTGTGGATGCCACTGCAGTGCAGTCGTTGCTGAAGAGCCTGGAGCACAAACGAGAGCTCGGGCCACATCACCAATTAATTGTTAGTGCAGTTCTGGTGACTGTCATCGTCAAGCATTCTGGCACTTCAACATCTCCACTCTTTGTCACTTCACATCATCCATCCTCCTCCTCCAACCGCAAGGTGAGGTGAACACACCACATCTGGACAGGCGATGGAATGGTCACGCCGCTACAGGTCTTCCATCGCAGCGCCCGGGCAATCAGCGCCCGCGAGTTCGAAGATGCTCTTCACGCAATATGCCTCCCTCGATTCCCTCCGGCCTTCAGTCCCAGGCATCGCCATATCGGCTGTGCCATAAGCGGAGGCGTCGATTCCATGGCATTGGCCTTTCTATTCAACCGGCTTAAACAAGAGAAAAATATAAACGCTAGCGTTTCCCCTAACGAGCAGTTTCGCATCGGCGACAACATTCTGGGCAAGGTCCGCGCCGTCATTGTCGACCATGGCTTGCGCGAGGGCAGCGACGAGGAGGCAAAGAAGGTGGCACATGCCATCAAGACCAAGATTGGCGACTTTGTTGACCCTACTATTGAGACCATCAACTGGGAGTCTGAACTCGGGCCCGGTGTAGACCCCAAAACTCACCCAAGCATCGAACCCTTGGCCCGCAAACTTCGCTATGCCGCCATTGCGGGCGTGTGCCAGCGTCACAATATTTGCTCCATCTTCACAGGCCACCATGAGGACGATCAGTACGAAACCATTCTGATGAGGATGATAAGCGGCCGTGGCTACCGTGGTCTTCAGGGTATCCCAACCGCCGTAGACATTCCAGAGTGCTACGATATTCATAGCGTCTACCAGAGTGGTTACCTGGATGACCAAGAGTCGGCCAGCCCCTTTTGGACCAGGATGCCGACGGGAAAGCGGATGAAGAAATACCTCAAGTACAGCCTGCGTGATCAGCTCGATCCGCAAATGCTCCAGTATGAAATCGCCTATGGCATGAGGAGTGATGGAAGCCAGTACTTCAACGAGTACCAGCACACACATCGCAAATGGGGAGACTACCCTCCAGTCCCAGAGGTCGAGGCCGAGGATGGTGGCATAATGATCTACCGCCCTCTGCTTGGGTTCAGCAAGGACAGGCTCATTGCCACCTGTGAGGAGAACGACATCCCATGGTTCGAAGACCATACGAATGCAGACCCAACCTTCACTCCTCGCAATGCCATCAGATACTTGGTCAAGCATCACAACCTTCCAACCGCCCTACAAAAGACTGCTATCTTGCGGCTCGCGGAACGGTGCCGCGCCAGAGTTGCCGCCGAGGAAGCTGAAGCCAGTAGGGTCCTCGAGCGGTTATATGTTCATGATCTCGCAACGACAGCCGGGACCGTAGAGGCCGAAATGCCCAGATTCAGACTCCCACGAGGTCCCAGACTGTCTCGGAGGTCTGCTGTTTGGCGCAAGAAGCGTCTTGTCCACTATCGCACCATTGCGGCCATCATCATACGGAGACTGATCTCATTGATAACACCTAATCAAGCCCTACCAACCCTAGCGGATCTCGAATACTCCGTCTCGTTGCTCTTCCCCGAGTTGAGGCTGCCCGAGGAAAAGGAGAACCCAACACTCCAGGGCGAACCTAAAGGCTACATGATCTCCGGCGTACACATGGACCCCCTTATCCAGCCCGACGGCTCCGTCCGCTGGCGACTCTCCCGCGCACCTTACCAAGCCAGGGCTCCAGCTCCAACCCTACGATTATCCCAAAGCGCCTTAGCCTCGCGCTTCCTCAAGGGACCCTCCGAATGGGCATGGGCAGGCTGGACAAAATGGAAGCTCTGGGACGGCCGCTACTGGATTCGGCTCCGCCACCGCGCCCCCTGTCCCGTGCGCGTCGCCCCCTTCGAAGCCGTCTACCAGAAGGACTTCCGCGAGGGTCTCCTTCTAGGCCAGAAGCTCAAGCACAAGGAACTGCTCACCAGCATGCTGAAAGTGTACGCCCCCGGCCGGATCCGGTATACGCTGCCTGCCGTGTACGCGGAGACTGACCTCTCCGCGCTCATCCGTGGCAACGAATCATACTGGCCTCAACCACCGGAGCATCTGCGTCGGGCCGCGGCCGGTATCGAAGAGGATGACCATACAACTCCCACCCCAGCAATGGTAACCACCAAACAACTCCAGAAAAACCTGACAAAAGAACAAATACACGAACTATTGTGGTTCTACAAAGAATGGGAGGATGAACAAGCCGCAAGCTTCAAAGACTATGACGAAGTCTGGGAGGAGAGCCGGTATCTAAGCAGCACTTCCACTTCTCCCCAAAGCAACAAAAACAGCAGAAAACTCCTCGCCCTCCCCACCCTAGGTCTCTCGCTCCCGGGCGTCTACGACTGGGTGCAATGCGAGGTGCGGTATCGCAAGATTGATGGCGATTTGTTGCGGCGCGGCACTTCGTGGCAGAGGTTCAAGTTTTGGCGGACGAGGGATGCGAGGTTTAGGTTGGGAAGGAGGGAAAGTTTGTTGGAGAGAAGGGAGTGGTTGGGATTGAAGAGGAGGAAGAGGGCCGGGGAAGTGCCGGTTAGCGTTGCTGATGCTTTTGGGGGGGAGGGGGAGTAATTGAGGTCTGTGTATTATGGTGTATTATTCCTGTTCATATGGTTTAGAATTCTATGTATCTAGAGTGGCGGATAGAGAAAACTTTGAGCAAAGCTTCGTATGTATACCAACGACTTTCGAAGAAGTTCAAATTCATTTCCCTTAACCTCAAGAACGTTCGATCAGAAAATCTCCGACTAAACACCACCATACCATAATGCCAGTTTTCACCATCTCCCCTTCCTCTTTCCGCTCCCCGCTCCCTTCGCTGTTTTCTGTTTGTCGCCCTCTAAGTGTTGAACCCAAACGAAGCAAACAAAAAAACAAGACGAGTGAAACAAGCCAACCCATACCAACAGAACTGGGGCTTTCAATGCCGAGAATGACTCGATGAAAAGGCCTTACGGTTGGCAAACAGACAGTTCACTAGGCAAGCTTGGAGAAGGTCCGGTGCCCAAGGTCAATGACCTCAAAGTTGTACCTGATCAGTGTGGGCCGAATAGTGGTTCCGTGAGGGAGATGAGATGAAAGACGGGATACCATTGCAGTCGACGACGTGCCATGCCATGCCATGCCATGCGGTGCCATACATATAGCCCACGTGTAGGTCCGGCATCGGGAAGGTTGCAGGCTGTCTAATGTGAGCTTATGCCCGCATATTAGACAAGTACTCATGCAAATTACCTTGTTCGCATTGATGTGTCCACCTTACATATCAAAGAGCAATCTAGACGGTATCTAGACAGGCTTCAACTCGTACCTCCCACTACATTAAGGTAGGCACACACGCACCCTCACACCTCTCAACCCCAAATCCCTCTCCAAATCCGCCCACCTCCCACTCCGCATGGGATCCAACATCTTCAAGCTTTCCAACCACCCCTTCAGCTCTTTCTCTTCTTGCTCGTTCGGCTTTCGCTCCTGCAGCTGGCAGAGATAGAGGGTGTAGTCGAGCAAAGCCTCATAGATCAGCTTGGCGTCGTCATAGTCCTCCAGCAGCTCCTGGATGCTCTCGATCTCGCGCCGCAGGTACGTGACGCGCTCCTCCTGCGTGAAGGCTGGGGCGATGGTCGGGTGCCCGACGAAGTTGACTAGGTTCAGCATGAGGAATTGGTGGTAGTACCAGAGGGATTGGTCGTCGGGGCCGACGTTGATTGCTTCGCCTATTTTGCCGAGTTCTGTGGGAGGGAAAGGGGGTTAGTTTGCTTGGTCTGGTTCGGTCTGGTGTACTGTTAGGGAAAAGCTTGCCTGCTTCAAAGAAAGCTTTCCGCGCTTCATCATCTGCGTTTCTTTCGTCCAACAACCGCGGGATGAGCTTGCTGCGCGAGTGCCACGCGGAAAAGTTGGAGAGGTTCTGTTCGATCTTCTTGGTCGTGAACTCAAACTCTGACTCGACAAGACTCTTGCCTTCCAGCTCTGGACTCTCCAGCTGCTCGACAACGTGCCGCCTGTATCCCCAAGCGTGGAAGTTGCGTTGGTCACGCAAAAGCATTTTGGAGGTCAGACCCAGCTCCTCCTCCCATATCTTTCGCGCTACAGGGACCGGCAATCTTTCAATCACCTGTTTGAGAATCCATAGCCGGTAGCTCCAGATCCAATAGCATTTTGGCGATTCGAGGAGGAGCGGGATGGTAAAGTGTAGTTCCTTCTGGAGTATTTGTTGGTCGTTCTGCTGATCCTGCTGCTTTTCTTGGTCCTCCTCAGCTGTTGTACCACTCTTCCCAGTTGTCTGGGACTCGGGGGCGGGCGGGGTCTCGGTCGACAAAGAGGAGGAGAAGTCGGCGGAAGAGGTTGTGGTAGTGGCGGTCGGAGAAGAAGTCGGCGACGCCTTCGAGGGCGATGAGCCAGGCGAGGGCTTGGACAATAATCCAGAGATTAGGCAGCGCCTGCGGACGTTCCATACTGTGTAGTACTCGGGGTTGAGGCGCAGGAGCTTGGAGGTGAGGGCGAAGACGTCGGGGAAGTAGTCGTTCTTTGCGGCGTGAGCGCGCACCTGGTCCTCAAGGGTGCGGTAGTCCTTGATGCGCTCGAGGTCCTTCTGGCGCTGCTCTTCGGTGCGCGTTCTCGAGGTGCGGGCTATGCCGTGGTTGGATCCGCCTTGCTGGGATGCGTCTCCCCATCAGTCAACAGCCTGCCAAACTAGCGTCTAGACTGGAGTCCGGTTGTGTCTTACATCGGCCATGATACTGCTGTCAACTGTCAACGGGTTGGTTCAGGGGTTGGATGGGGGATCGGGGCTTGCTTCAAAGGGGCATGTTCCGTAGCCTTTGTTAGGTGACGTCGGAGAGGACAGCACGGGGCAGGCAACTGCAACAGCGCGCTATGCCTATATTAGCGTTATATGCAGATCACCGGGAGAGCCCTGGTCTGTGTGGAGGCTTGGCGAGACAGCTCCAGAACAAGTGGGGCTTATTGGGCTTATCGGGCTTATCGTGGATGTCTTATAACAACATACATGTAGGAACGACTTCCACACCCATCCTCAGATCCTCCTTCCACCTTTCTGTTTTGGTGTCTGGCCCTGGATGTGCCCGTGGCACTTGCCAAACAACAACTACCTCTACTACCCACGTCGAGCATCATGCCTTCTGAATCTGGAAGAGACCAACTCCCTCCAGTGGACTGCAGTCAAAATGTCCACTCCAGTCTCGCCGGTCTCGGCGGGGCCGCATAGTCTCGATGGGGCAATCACCCTCTGCCTATTCAGAGTAGCTCTTTCCTATTGTCCAGACTTGGGATGACAGACTTTTTTTCAATTGACCGGTTTTGCCTGCCTCCTACCTATTGTGCCTCATTGATTGCTGAGTGTTCATCTCATGAGTCCACTCTGCCTGACTGACTGACTGACTGACTGACTGACCTCCTGACTGTTCTCAGCAAACCGAACTTCCCCTTGAACCTTCGAGATTGACAAACCAAACTTATTTCATCACGACCTGCTTCATTCCCGGGAGTCGTTCTTGCAATTCGATCTCTTCCACTCACACAAACACTCAACTTCACTAGGACATTGCGCTTCATCATTCAGTTGAAATGGCCGGCGTGGACGTCTAGGTGACGCTTTCTCAGTTTCTACATCAGTCTTCCCTCACAGAAAACTGCTGACCTCAATCTCATCGTCAACCTCCAAATACGCCTCCTCGACTCCATTTTCTTTTCCTACTGCTTCTTCCTAGGAACACGCACTCCGTAATTATTACTACGCTTCCACCACCATAGCAGCAGCACTACTAACCATACCAGCATCTGGATACGGTTATTAATCTCGGACGGCGAATCGAGCACCGTTCGAGCACACCGACGACAAGCATTGCTTCTCGTCCAGGTTCTCGCACACAGCTCGACATCTTTGTCGCTCCACACGCCCTTCGTTAACAGCAGATTCTCCCGGATTTTATCATCACCATCTATCACTTCATTCAGGCGACTTCACCGAGCTATCTCATCACTCCAGCTTCGACAACCTGGGTGGTCTCGGGCTTGATGGGGTCGCTTCACTAAGCATTCTTTTTCCGCCTTATCCTTTTCTCACTTGAGGTCTGCTACTCGTGCTATCATCAATTACACATTATATAGTCGGCTGTATCTTCGCTATGGGCAACGACAACAGCAACCGTGGCTCTCGAGCCTTCGTTCCCGGCCCCACAAGCACAATGACATTTCACACGCCGTTCCCCCTGCTCCAAGAAGCCCAACGTCAATATCACGTCTGTGGCTCGCCTCATGAGTCCCCTCACAGCTCCTCCGACTCTGGCTACGGCTCGGCTCCCCCAACTCCAATCACTCCTCACAAGAAAAGGACTCTCATCGAGGCCGACTACCTCTGGAGGCTGGGCGATAGGAATCTCTCGGACCAGGAGAACTTCTCCGAGTCTGACGATAAGAACACCTCAGATCAGGAATACAAACCAGAAGCCTACAATGACAAGGAAAGGCGTCTTGTTGCGCTCGGCACAGAAGCAGTAGACATCGAGTGTCCGGACGACGAAAGCCCTAGGAAGCGCCATAAGCCCGCGACATTGCCCAGGAGCTTTCCTCGCCCTCGTCCACCTCTTCTGTCCTTCTTCGCTTCCGACTCGGGCTCCAAAGTCCCACGGCGAAGCTCTAAGATCAGCCAAAGCCGGGGTATTCCTGATCGCTTCATCCCCTCGAGGACCCTCTCATCAAACACTGTCGAAAGGTTCCGCACCAGCAAGTCGCCACACGAGTTGACCACACCTGAGAAACTCCTCCGTCACAATTCAGCCACTGAGGATGCATTTTCTAACCATCGGAGAGTTGTGGCAACCAGCACCTTCGACTTTAACACACGATCGCGCTCAGATAGAGCAGCAAGTCGGAACAGAGGTAGGACTATCCATGACCTTATGTCTTGCAGAAATGCTAACTCAATTGTTCAGTAGGCAACGTCCTTGGTCCTGTCAACACCAACGCAGGTCACGGCCGAGATAGACAATTCAGCCTTGGCTCAATATGGGCCGTTGGTGGTCTCGCCCCGCCCGCAGAGACAGCAGTTGACAACGGCCGTGGCCATTTGATGAGGAGTGGGACAAACGCCAGGCTCTTCCGGACCTCATTCCCCACCATCAAGCCGAAAGTCGAGGAGGAACTTGAGAGACACGAAGCCCGACTGGCAACTGCCTTGGGACTTGATCGCGCGGCCCGAGTTTTGGACGTCAACATCATTCCCCGCCAAAGCGAAAGCAAAGAGAAAAGGTCCAACAAATCACACACACAATGGAACGGAACAGAATGGGTCAAGGAAGAATCGCTTCCAAGTGAGTATTGCAGAGTAATGCAAAGAGAGGACGCATTGGCTAACTTGGTTCAGAGCAGCAGAAAAAGAAACAAGAGAACAGATCATTGCCCGCCGCTCCTTTCAAGTATGTGGTCCCGTCCATCCATGTCTTAGATCATGCTAACGTACTGTAGGGTCCTCGATGCCCCCAACTTACGAGACGATTTTTACTGCTCAATCCTGTCCTATTCTGCCACTTGTCGGACTCTAGCTGTCGGCCTGGGCGACCTTCTTTACGGCTGGTCAGAGTCCCGCGGAGTTCGGCTGCTCAATGCCGGAACCCAAGATGACTGCCATTTAACCAGTGTTGCTTTTTCTTCGACAGATGGCCACAAAGCTATTTTGGCATACGGTCGGTCTAACAAAACTTTAGGACTGATGTCTTTGCTCGACGATGCAGATCCCGAAACCTCACGTGCTGCCCCAACTCCGCGTTTTGAGGTTCTTCATCCTTCACCTATTGCTTGCTTGAGTTGGAAGTCATCATGCACCATGCGGCCCTCAAGCTGTCCCTCAAAGCCCGGCGTGCTCGTTGCCACTGAAGATCTGCTAGTGGGAGATGAGGCAGGCCGCGTTTGGTACTACTCTGTTGAGTGGCCGGACAGGTGGGAAGTTGAGCGACACAACTGGCAAGGACAGTTGACGCTTCTTGCCCGCATCGACGTACACTCTCAACAGATTTGTGGCCTATCCTGGTCTCCCGCCGGCGATCGCTTCGCTACAGGAGGAAATGACAACCTGTGTTGTCTGTTCGAAACGCAAAAGGTTTTAGACATGAACTACGCACGCCGTAACATGGGACGCGTACGGCACACTGAAATATCGCACCACTCTCATACGCAAGGAGATTCAGAGAGTTCGTCAGCAACAGAGATCGCCACAGAGATTCGTACAACCCCAAGGCCCGCCAGCGTGATTCCAGTTCTCAAGCCAGGAGACGAACGATATAGGTGGATGCATGGAGCTGCAGTCAAAGCAATTGCTTTTTGTCCGTGGCAGGAGGGATTGGTGGCAACTGGAGGCGGATCAAACGATAAGTGCATTCATTTCTTTCATACAACTTCTGGCGCCGCCCTTGCAACTATATCTGTGGCTGCGCAAGTCACAAGTCTGATCTGGTCCACGACCCGACGGGAGATTGCCGCTACCTTTGGCTACGCTCAACCGGAACACTCGGTGCGGATTGCTGTCTTCTCTTGGCCCGACTGCCGCCAAGTTGCTGCTATTCCCTGGGTTGGAGAGCACCGAGCGCTCTATGCTATTCCTTATCCCGGCGGACCTAATGATGCTCGCAAATCCGGGAACAGCGGTGGTAGGGCACGAGGCTCGAGCCGCACCGCGATGGAAGGCTGCATTATGGTTGCATCGAGCGATAAGAGCGTCAAGTTTCACGAGGTATGGACGGCGGACAAGAAAGCTACAACCGGAGGGGTAGGCATGCTTGGTGGCAGTGATATCTTGGAGAGCTTGGAAGGCATCGATAGAGAAGGTGACGTGATCCGGTGATAAGCAAACGAAACTCTGCTGGACGTCACGAAAATGGATGAGGTGCGAGGAGGATAAGGTGATAAGGTACGGGCGCAAAGGTTTGGAATGGGAAGGAGGTTTGAAGGTGGTGATAAGAATGAAGCCAGTATGAGGATGGCTAGAGGACCGTCCTGATATTACGATACCCTTCAAAAAGCTAACGGAGTAGTGGGTTCGCGGTGGGCTTCGGAACGTGGATAGGTAAGAAGAAGCACGCAGTATGCAAGGTCTGGGTGGGAAAAGGATGGGTCAGATTGGGAACAGTATTGAGAACAGTACATACACAGCAAGCAGTAAATTGACGTTTATTTCAAAGGCCGGTCGGTGCTAGTGTTGTTTAGGCGGCCCTCCGATGAATTTCACAGTTGGCGAGTTGAACAAGTTGTTAGGGGAGTCCCCTTCGTTCCCCAAACCTGAAAATCCTGGAATCACCAATTGGCTGCTGCGATTTGAAGGAATGATGTGATGACTGATGACTGATGGCTGTGTGTGTGGTGCACTCACTCCATTTCTTTTGCTGCAAACTGCAGTGCGCTGACTGATGCCACCGACGCCATCACCAAAAACCCAAACACCAAGGCGAGATTACTCCAGATCGTGCATTTTACCCTACCCGCGGTAACATTATCGCCGATCTTTGCCAGATCAGCAGCCTTGTTGAAATGTGTTGAGGCTTGGGGGTAGCAGTGCTGAATGATGTCCCTCGGGGATATGGACCAGAAGTGGAAAGTAAAAAAATGGCAGTTTTGTTAGTGCTGATATACGGTGGAGGTGGGCGAGAGGGAGAGGGAAAACATCATGAGCTCACGATTCGAGCGTCAATGAAAGACTGGCAGAAAAATCGGATAGGGTAATGGGTACAAGAAGAAGGGGACAGAAGCTCATTAAGGGTTCGATAATGTGTCAGCCATTCTTCCCCTTTATCTCTCTTCCTTGAGCGAGGGAGAAAAGAAACTTATCACCTACCTTCGAATAATCGACCTTGACGGGCTCTCGCGGTGTCCAGTCTATCATGGCCCCAATCTCAACGCTGTTGCCCTCCGGGCCTTGGTGGCTGTACGCATCACTAGTCCTCATATCCTGGGTCAGCTACACGGCCATCCGTCGTCGATACTTCCATCCTCTTTCCCACGTCCCCGGCCCGTTCCTCTGGTCGATTTCCAATCTATCGATCCTCTACCACAACGGCATCAGAGATGGATACCTTTTATCTCAAAATATGAAGAAAAGGTTCGTATGCAGGAGCGGTGCATGGTCCCCTTCGGCAAAGGAAGCAGGAACTGCTTGTGCCAGGCGCTGGCCATGGCCAAGATGTACTCGACTTTGGGCAACATCTTTTGGCGGTTTTATGATTTGGTGGTGGAGGAGAGGGTGACGAGAGAGGATTTGGGGCTGGTGGAGTTGTTTTTGGGGTATCATCCTAGGGGGGCGAGGAAATTGAGGATTTTGAAGGGGGATGGGAGGTGAGGTGAGGTGAGGTGAGGTGTAAATAATGGGTGGTGAGTGCTGTGGTGTTTTGGCTGGATGAAACCTTCTTTGCGATAAAAAAAAAGTTTGGTTGAATCGGAGAAGGTATTGACAGCCGCTAGCTACATATGCTCAACATGTGTGTCAATCGATATTTGTGTCATATTGCTTGGGTCATCTCGTTTCCGAAAAGCACATGGTGTCAAGCTTGAAATGCAAGGCGCTTGAAAAGCACCGATGGGGTTCAAGCTAATTGAGGGGCCTCGGAGAGTATGGTGTGAGTGAAGCGAGTCTGAACGAAATCTTGAAGAAGAGAAAACAAACTGAGATAGTGTTCTGAAGTGGATTGGACTTGCTTGATCTGTTATGATCGAAGCCCAACTTCACCCACACTCACTGAAGTATATCAAGTCACTTAACTTGTGCTGACAAGTCCCCTCTGCCGCTTACCTGTAATGAAGGTTGTCAACCCCGGAGACTTTGGCTATTCTGGTCAGCTTGTTATCTTGAGTTCGGGAGCTGTTCGCCAAAACTTGGCCACCTTTGCCAAAGCAAACTCCAACCTGATCATGACGAGCCGTGGACGCCGACACTACGCTGTGAATGTCGCATTTCCGCCCCGTTTGAGCCGCAAACACTCCCGTTACACATGCCAGCCTTCTCTTTCCCCGATTTAGGTAGCAATGGAGGCAGCACTTTGTTTTTACTAGTGCACACGCAGAGTGTGTATGGTGTGCTGGCAGTAGGCCTCTCCCGCGCCAAGACTTGCATGCCTCCTGATTGAACATGATTGAACAGGATTCATAGGCGACCAGCTTCTCACTGGCCGTTTGTTCTCCCATGATTATCCTCGGAGCAATCAGCTTCTGGGGTATTAGAGGCATGCTTCTGCACTTGTTGACTGCCTCCAAATCTCCTCCATACATGGTTGTTGGAGGCGGAAGAACCGCGATGTCTCCTCGTCAGCCTCAGAATCAAACGGACGGTCGGGCCTCAAGCGGCAAGTAGCCCTTCTCATGCAACGGAGAGTATGTCGAGAACCGCGCGCGTACTTCGTTCTTCATGGCGTGGAATGGAAGAAGACCGAAGGTAAGGGAGAGGTTGAAGGTTGTGAATAGGATGGTGACAGATGGGTATATCAACTCCGAACTCCTCCTCTTCGATCAACTGCTCATATTCATGCTCTCCAGCAACGAGCTTCTGCCTCGCCAGATCGATACCTTGACCCTTCTACCCAGCTTCTTGCCTCTCACCCAGCTACAGCAACGCACAAAATGCTCGTAGCCTTCTTCGCTATTCTCTCCCTCATCTTAATCATCGGAATCCACCATGTCCTCTCCAAACACACTCGTCTCTTGGAACGGATCTTCAACCAAACCACCTTCAACGCCATGGTGTTAGCTCGCTTCGCCTACTTTGTCGCCCCTGATGTGCTCTATAACTTGGATCCGACGAACTCTACCGCCGTCCAACGGATTGAACGCGCCCGCTCTGTTATCGATTTCTCCTATGCCGACGTCGGCTCGCCAAATCCAACGCCTCCGCCGCTCGCAGAACGCCTTCGTCTCCGTGCCCTAGCCAACGCCCGCCTCGTGACCGCCTTCGGGATCAACACGTCGCTGACTACCAGCTCGGTGGAGGTGCATCAGAAGTTCCGTAGGCTAGCTGCGTCTTCCATCAACAAGAGCAACGCCGACTGGCAGAGGATGTACGGGATCGCGGTGGAGTTTCTGCAAAAGGAGAAAAGTGAATGCAACAGCTCCTCTGACAAGAGTCTCCCTCTCGCTGAAGTCACCCGGTGCATGTGTCTCGCCGTCGTTCTGTTCTCGCAGTTCGGGTTCGATGCCGGAAAGAGTCCCCACCGAGGACTTTTGGTGGTCGTCACCAACGAGATCAACGAGCAGTGGTTGGAATCCAAGGCGAGACCGGACGTGAAGCCTTCGATAACACTCAATGCTGCTTTGAGGGTGCTTCTTCTGGATAACATAGCGGCTGATGGGACTGGAGATTCTGGAGAAATGACGCCGGGGGACGCCCTGGGCCTCATTATGCCGCAGTATGAGACGCTTTGGCGGGTAGTGCTGTTGACATATGTCACGGCCTATTACAGGAATCATTTCCAGCCGGAGATGGCGAAGAGGGCGAAGGGAATTCCTTCTTGTCTTGGTGATGCTGTTAGGGAGAAGGAAGCGCTGAAGATAGCCAAGGTACGTCTCTCTTCGGACCCGTTTGATTCCCAACAAATGCTGACATTGATGACGTTTAGGAGGGTCTTCGCCTCTACCCTTCCAATAACAGCATCTACCGTGCCCATCCCGACACTTGGGCCCATCCCCCGAACAAGGCCGACATTCAATCCTGCCACCGAGATCCCGAGGTTTGGGGCGGTGATGCTTTGCTGTTTCGGCCTGACCGCTTCGATAATCTTACCCCTCTCCAGGAGAGAGCGTACTTCCCCTTCTCTTTTAGCGCCCATAAGTGCCCGGCCATTGGTGGTTTTGGAAACAGAATAGTTGCTATGCTGGTCGTCGCCACGGGCAGGATTTTATCACCGGCGAGCGGACAAGTTATCTTCGATGACCCATCATTGGAACTAGATATCGCAACTCCGTTGCCTACCGGCCGAGATGATATGGATACCTGGCGTTGGCGGAAGGAGGGATTGTGATGAGACAGTCGAGTGTCTCGATATGTAAGGTGAAAGTGGACGATCGAAGGAGATAATTCGTGATTCGCGAAGCCACTCTCACGCGTAAGCAGAAGCGTACATGTTGAAAACGGGTTTATGCGAAGTTGAGGTTGATATGCGATTTTGAATTTAGTGAGTACGGCATAAAGGGAATTCATAGAGACTATCTTCAGTGAGTGGAGGTGTAGTGTAGAGTGGGACGCCAAAATTGTTGAAGGAGCCGAGAAAAAAGACAGCGATAGAGGTTAGGGTGGAGGCTCTTGATTGGCTCTCCCAGAGATGCTGGTAACTCAATGTTATAGGTACCGCAAGGGAATCATGTTCGGAATCTTTTTGGTGCCGTAGCAACCACGCATTTTGAAAAATGGTTGACTGACTGTTCCCAACAGCGGGAATAGAGAGCTGATTTCAGCCGTTCCGGGCTCAATGCCACTCGCAAACATAAAGTCCACAGAATAAGACAAAGTATGGAGACACGAACATGATCGATGAGAGATCACAATCACATGCCAGATCGCGTTTAGTTCAACTAAAAAGAATGGGATGAAGGAATGGTGTCAACGTGATGGGAAAGCTGTGAGCGACCGAGACGACTCCCAGTCCCAACTTCGGTTCGGCCGGTCATTGCGGTTTCGGCTTCCACTACTGCCGCTGCCGTCTGTGCCGAAGCTAGGAGTTGTTTCCGAGTGTTTCGACCTGTGACTGCTGGCGCCGATGATGCCGGGGATGCCGAGTCGTGGAAGGCCGGTGTTGAGGCTCAACTGGGAGGAGACGGTCGGACTTACAATGCGCTTAATTTTGCCAAGACCGACCAAGACGGTCCAGGGGGGTTCGGTTGCCGGGTAACTCTGGGGATTGCCTGCCGAGAACGAGGTGCTTCCCCGGGGAAGAGGAGCGACTTTGTTGACATGGAAATGCATGGACGTCAGAGGATCGTACCGATTACTCACCAGCCATCAATGTCTCAATGCCTGAACTGGCCAATTTAATTAGTTTGATCCAGCAGTCTCGAGGAAATTAACAGTCAAGAAGAAGAGTGAAAATCTCGACATTGCGTGTTTTGTCAACTCGAGCTTCGATCCGATCATCGATATGCTGCGCGACATAAACACCGAGTGGCAGTGATGAATGAGGGGGAATGATGCCCGCTGTTGGACTCACAGCAGCAATGGTGGGGTGCGGATGGTTCCAGAAACAGCGACAGTAGCGGAAATTGAGGGAAAGCAGCAAGCCGCTAACCCACAAGCGACCTAGCGGCAGCGGGGAGCTCGGGCCATTCGAGATGTTTAAGTCCAGCATTTTTTTCGACGCCGACACGCCCACGGCCGCACTTTTCTTCCCCAGTTCAGTCCGCGATCTTAGCTTTTCCTTTGCTCTCTCTTCCCTGAAGTCGACCGTGATACCCCAGTGATACTTCTTTTTTCTCTGTTTGTAGTTTCGTTCTTTCTTCACACAATACCCCAACATGCAGCGCGCGTTGACCAGAGCCTCCGTCGGCAAGGCGGCCACTCGCCTTCCTTCCCAGCAGCTCCGCTTTGCTCACAAGGTACGTCGGCGCTTTTAATCTGATACCCGGCCATGCCGTCATGGCTATCGGATAACAATTGGCGCATACTGACAACTCCCGCTCGCTACACAGGAGCTCAAGTTCGGTGTTGAGGCCCGTGCCGCTCTCCTCGCCGGTGTCGAGACCCTCGCCAAGGCCGTCGCCACCACTCTCGGTCCCAAGGGTCGCAATGTCCTCATCGAGTCCAGCTTCGGCTCCCCCAAGATCACCAAGGGTTAGTATACTATGCCGATGGTGTTGTGTCAAAGAGGCTAACCCCCCGGCCAACAGATGGTGTTACCGTCGCCAAGTCCATCACCCTGAAGGACAAGTACGAGAACCTCGGTGCCCGCCTCATCCAGGAGGTCGCCGGCAAGACCAACGAGGTCGCCGGTGACGGTACCACCTCCGCCACCGTCCTCGCCCGCGCCATCTTCTCCGAGACCGTCAAGAACGTCGCTGCCGGCTGCAACCCCATGGATCTCCGCCGCGGTATCCAGGCTGCCGTCGAGGCCGTCGTCGAGTACCTCCAGGCCAACAAGCGCGATGTCACCACCTCCGAGGAGGTTGCCCAGGTCGCCACCATCTCTGCCAACGGCGACAAGCACATTGGTGAGCTGATTGCCTCCGCCATGGAGAAGGTCGGCAAGGAGGGTGTCATCACCTGCAAGGAGGGCAAGACTCTCTACGACGAGCTCGAGGTTACCGAGGGTATGCGCTTCGACCGCGGCTTCGTCTCCCCCTACTTCATCACCGACGCCAAGTCCCAGAAGGTCGAGTTCGAGAAGCCCCTGATCCTCCTCTCCGAGAAGAAGATCTCCCAGGCTTCCGACATCATCCCCGCTCTCGAGATCTCCAGCCAGACCCGCCGCCCCCTCGTCATCATTGCCGAGGACATTGACGGTGAGGCTCTTGCCGTCTGCATTCTCAACAAGCTCCGCGGCCAGCTCCAGGTCGCCGCCGTCAAGGCCCCCGGCTTCGGTGACAACCGCAAGTCCATCCTCGGCGATATTGCCGTCCTGACCAACGGCACCGTCTTCACCGACGAGCTCGACGTCAAGCTCGAGAAGGCCACTCCCGACATGCTCGGCTCCACCGGCTCCATCACCATCACCAAGGAGGACACCATCATCCTTAACGGTGAGGGCTCCAAGGACGCCATTGCCCAGCGCTGCGAGCAGATCCGCGGCGTCATGGCCGATCCCACCACCTCCGAGTACGAGAAGGAGAAGCTCCAGGAGCGTCTCGCCAAGCTCTCTGGCGGTGTTGCCGTCATCAAGGTTGGCGGTTCCTCCGAGGTCGAGGTCGGTGAGAAGAAGGACCGCTTCGTCGATGCTCTCAACGCCACCCGCGCTGCCGTTGAGGAGGGTATCCTCCCCGGTGGTGGTACTGCCCTCATCAAGGCTTCCGTCCACGCTCTCAAGAACGTCAAGCCCGCCAACTTCGACCAGCAGCTCGGTGTCACCATTGTCCGCAACGCCATCACCCGCCCCGCCAAGACCATCATTGAGAACGCCGGTCTCGAGGGCTCCGTCGTTGTCGGCAAGCTCACTGACGAGTTCGCCAACGACTTCAACAAGGGCTTCGACAGCGCCAAGGGCGAGTACGTCGACATGATCCAGGCCGGTATCCTTGACCCCCTCAAGGTCGTCCGCACTGGTCTCGTTGACGCCTCCGGTGTCGCCTCCCTCCTCGGTACCACCGAGGTTGCCATTGTTGAGGCTGCCGATGAGAAGGGCCCCGCTCCCATGGGTGGCATGGGCGGCATGGGCGGCATGGGTGGTATGATGTAAGAAGGAGAAGGAAATTACAAACTACAAACTGTGAATCACACGGTCAGGAGATGAAAAATGTGTCTTTATTTTTCCCTTTGATTTATGGCGACAACATGGGTTTGGGGGGCATCGGGTTTGGTGTTATCACGGACTGTAAAAATGTGTGTCATGTAATTTTCTCTCCTCTCTACCCTTTCCTTGATGTGTTCTTATTAGCATATTCCGGCGGGCATTGTTTGGATGATGATGATGCTCCTTGTACTATAATCTACGGACCACAGAGGAGGGTTAAAGTAGAGCGAATCATGAGAATGAATGAAACTGTACGATATTGCTACTATGTCTCGTCTTTGATTACCTATGTGAAAGCTGTGCAATCAAGGTACCTACAAGTAGAATGCTTACGATCTTTTGAGGTTGTGGAAGACAGCATTACGCACCTGCTTCTAGGCAACTCTAGATAGGGTTCAACGGACCTGATGTATTACTAGGCAGAGAGATTTTTGACATGCAATATGCCATCTTGCTGACACTGAAGCCTAAAAGTCCGAAGGAAGCTTGCGTTGTCATGGTGGCTGTGAGATATCAAGATGATTGTCAAAAACGCAATTGAGAATTGAATGGAGAAAGCTCGGGCCAATCATGGTTTTGGTGGTTGACGATTGTCGAGGTGGGACATAAATTGCATGTTGCAACACTGAAACGGCGCCAAGTAAACATGATTTTAGTGTAGTGGGACTTTTTTACCAGGTGGCAGTCTCCCCGCCGCTGTCAAAGCTGTCAACGGGTGAGGTGTGCGTGTACGGCGTGCACGCCGCGTGGCCCGCCGTTTGGTTTCGTTTCGCAGACGACAGTGACAGAAGTGGCAACGGAATGGACAACGACGACGGACCTGACTGTCGACGAAACACCAAGCAACCCCACCACTCATAACTCCAAGCGGTGGCTCCCCCTCCATCGACAATCCACCTCAACCTCTCCATCCAACTCTCCATCCAGTTTCATTACCTCTACCGTTATCAATTCTGCAATTTCAAAGCTCAACAGGTAACTGCCCACTGTTGCCTGATGACCTCAACCCCTTCGTTTTGCCGAGGATGATGAACGCGTCCTTGACAGATGTGACTGTCGAGAGCGAGTGTAAAAGACGACACGACATGCTCATTTCCCGGGTGGTGAAACGTAATNTTTTTTTGGCCCCCCCCCCCCCCCCCTGCCCTGCTCCGTTCGGTAGAGGTATCATCAGCTCTCGGAGAGGGAGCTCTATCAGCCAAGCTCCGTCGTGAATGACGCAGACACCATGAGCTATAAGGCATGATGACAAAAAAGGCACACGACTCACTGATGAACACATGCAATGGGAACCCTCCTTTTTATAGACGGTAAGCAATTACTATCACGCCGGCGTCGTCGTTCACCTCAAGGGTTACCACCGGTATCAAACCAACCCAAAACCCGACGTCGAGCGGGATCCACACTGCACCGTCCCTCTCCGTCGGCCGTCCGCCTGTTTGGAGCCCACACCCAAAGTGACGGAGTCCACAATGCTGTTCACTGGCCAGCAGCTGCCCTGCTTTGCGAGAGGGACTGGGGCTGATAGTTGGAGCTGTGGTGTTGTGTTGGAGCAGATTGGAGGGTCAGATTGGCAGTGCCATCCAGTGCCCATTCCGAGCGGTGCCCAGTGGCCGGTGCTGGTCAGCGAATGGTGGCATTCGGTGCCCTGGCCTCTCTCTGCCTGGCTGCTGCTGCTGGCTGACGGTGGGAAACCCCTCGCTCCTTTCGCGTCAGGCTCCCAACCTTCAAGTTCAGGTCTCTTCCAAGAGCTCTCTTCCCGGTCCCCGTCCCCCGTCCCCGTCCTTGCTTTCCTCGTGTTGACTGTCTTGACAACCCCCGTTTCTCTACCTTACAACCATAGCACTTTGTAATCTCCAAGTCAACATACACAACGTACGTACGTATTCGCCAGCGAGGTCGAGTTGTAGCCTTGCCGCCGTGTGCTCCAGTCCAGTCCCCTTGCCCTCCCGCCGCCGCCTTTTCCAGTTCGAGTTTCCATGTTGCTACCCCTCGCCTCGCTCCGCCCCCCGACTGCCTTTTCTACCGTCCCTGCTGTGCTGACCCGACCCGACTGACTGACAACCTTCCCGCGCCATCCAGCTTTCGGCTCCCCTCTCCACATATAACGCCCGCCCCCCATTCTCGCGATCGGTTCACCCGTCGTCGTCGACTTTTTGAAAAGAACACTTTTCCAAACCACCACAACACAAATCTGACATCATGGTAAATCATTCTCTCCTGTCCCCCGCGCACGCGACCCCTCTGCTTTGCTTGTTCAACATGGCGCTGACTTCTTTGCCTTGTCGCAGTCTCAATCTGGGTTAGTCCTCCGTGAACTTGCTACATCTTACCCCCTCCCCGCCATTTTGCTTGCCCCCCTGGGTCATCCTCACCGATGGTTCGGGACAACCGCAACAACCTGACGCTACCCTATCGCCGCCTTGCCCGCCCGTTGCCCGTCCGTTGCCGCGATACAGCCAGCCCATTATCTCGAGATCCCCCATCCTATATCACGCAGCAGCGACAGAGTTGCATCTGGCGGCGGGTAGCTAGCGCGGCGTTGGGACATTGGGAGGGACCCGCAAAAGACAACAGCAACACACATGGAAGAACCCAGATAGGCTAACATGCTCTGCTTGCGTCACTCTACAGAGTTCAGGTCGACCCCGAGTGCCGGAGGGCTTTCGACAAGCTGATGTCCCGTCAGCTCAGGTACATCATCTACAAGCTTTCTGACGACTTCAAGGAGATCGTCATTGAGAGCACCAGCGAGGGCGCCACCGAGAACTACGATGAGTTCCGCGAGAAGCTCGTCAACGCCCAGACTAAGAGCGCTACTGTAGGTCCCCTTTTCCCCCGGTGACTGCTTGCTGCCAGTGTCGCAATCGACCTAGCCCATAATGCGAAGGAAGCTATCCGACCCCGAAACCACCACCACCCACCCACCCAGTTACCCTCACTTCCTAATCCTTATCCATTTGCGGGTGAAGATTGTCTTGTCATTTTCCCGCCTGGAAAGGAATAAGGGGGAAGACGGGAGGAGGGGTCTTGGAACTGAGGGGTTCTTACACAAAAAGGCGGCCAGACACAGGGGACTGCCAAGACATGTCATCCCCCCCCCTGCCGTGGCGTTTTCTGTGGATGGGTTTGAACAACCACAACACTTTCGGGAGGGCGCTGATCGCTAATGAAACACAACTGTTGTAGGGCGCCATTGGCAAGGGTCCCCGATATGCCGTCTACGATTTCGAGTACAAGCTTGCGTCTGGCGAGGGTTCCCGCAACAAGGTGACCTTCATCGCCTGGTCCCCCGATGATGCTGGCATCAAGGTGCGTTCTTCTTTTTTCTCCCGACTCTTTTTATATCTACCGAAGCGAGCAACACGACTAACTGACTCTGCCAAAAAAATAACAGTCCAAGATGGTCTACGCCTCCTCCAAGGAGGCCCTCAAGCGCTCTCTCAGCGGTATCGCTGTCGAGCTCCAGGCCAACGAGCAGGACGACATCGAGTACGAACAGATTATCAAGACCGTGAGCAAGGGTACTGCCGCATAGATTTTTTCCGTAATCCATTAAGAAGAGAACAGAGAGAGAAGAGAGCCGAGTTGCTGTTGCGCGTTACGCGTTGCGTTGTCGAAAGATGTCGTTGTTGTAATGACAATATAAACTTCACGCTACTATTTACTTCCCACTACCACCACCACACTTCAACTCATTACTATTACTCAGCTTACAGGTTACTATCCTTCTCGTTGGTTTGGAGACATCAGATGCTCTGCTCTGTTTTTAGTTGCGACGAGTTTAGTTATGATGTCTTTGTCTAGGTACGCTATCAGGGTAGTACAGTAGAGTCTATGGAAAAGCTGAATACCTACCTTACGGTTCCCGGCCTAGCTGTGCAAGGCTTGTGAACAACATTGCTCGTGCACATTTGCAGAGGTCCTCCTCGAAGTCTTCTAGGTCCTGTTGGGGATAGACCGATCGGTCGATCGATGTCAGATCTTAAAAAGAGGGCGGGACCTCTTGAACGGGTTGATCCGTACTGGCACATTCATGTTCATCAACCAGGTCGTCATACACACTAGGATGCTTCCAGTGGTGTTTTATACAATTCAGGGGCATACAAAGAATGGCGCAACCTTGGTAACTTTTGCCACAGTTGACTCTCTTCAGCGGTAGTAACACAGACAGCCCCCGTTTCTACTTCATTGATCACTTCCCGTCTACACTTCGGCACTTCATCACTTCACCATTTAACACCCGGCCTATACAGCAAGCAACCTGTCAAAGTGGTAAGTATCTGAAAGAAGCATATTTCTCCACTACTAGTCATCTCGAAACAAAAATCAACATTAATAACGTCCTAGTTACTACCTCTCTCTCTCACGAACCCTCCCAACCATCCATCCATCCATCCATTACTTCCTATCTACCATTCCCACCCAATTTTTCTGTCTGATAGTCGGTCGTCTTTCCTCGCATATTTAAGAACTCCCACTCCAAGCCCCCCTAAACTTCCCCACCACCTCCTCCGCAGCCTTCTCGTCCCTTATCCGCTGCTGCAAATACCCCTTCAGATCGTCCCAGAACTCTTCCGTGTCCAGCACCGCTACGCCACTGAGTCCTTGGGCTACCGGTCCCGCTGCTTCCCCAGCTGTCCCCGTCTCTGTCTCCGCCGCCTGTGTCGCATCCTTCATCTCCACCTCCGGCGCTTCCGGCACCTCTACCTTGGGTTTCGCTGCCTGCCTGGCCTCACGAGCAGCCCTCGCCGCCTCCGAATCAAAAGTCGCCTGCCCACCCATCACCATCAAACTAAGTTCCAACTCCCCATTTTCGGGAACCGTTGCTCCCGCCAGGACTTCCTTCAAAGACTTGACGTCACCAACAGGTTTCTTGTTAAACAAAACTTTCAACTTCTCCACCGGCATACCCGTCTCCTCAGAAACAAAAGTCTTGATGTCTAGGATGGAGGTGGTTGCCAAATGTTGGGGCGTGGGGAGGGAGAGAGAGAGGGTCGGGTTGCGGGGGGAGCGGATGTGCACTACTGCTGCCTCGCTAGATGAAGGGGAGGAGACGCCGGGGGTGGTGGTGCCGGTGGAAGCAGCGGAAGCGGAAGCGGGGGTAGAGCCCGGGGCGGCGGCGCGAGAAGATGGCTTGCGGAAGGGGCGGGCGTTGGGGTGGAGGGGGAGGGTGAACTGTTTTGCCACAAGGGGTTGTTAGTTAGCTGTTGTTGATGTTTGAGGAGAGGGAGGAGGGGACGGAGGAAATGGAGGAAGGGGTGTAGTAAGCCCAGTTATAGGGGAGGTAAAGTACTGGGACATAAACTACTAAACTTACAGGAGTTGCAGGATACGTCCTCGCGTCTTCAACGTGATCGGCCGAGATCTTGGTCGGCTTGGTGTCCAGGATAGCCAAGAAAGTTTTGGCGAAGGCTACTTCGGTGGCCATTGTGATGGGCGGGCAGCAAGTAGCTGTTGTAATTCGTTCGTAGTTGTTATGGTTTTGCTGCTTTATGTTGCAGTGTCGCAAACAAGGCCGGGAGCTTTTGGTGGCGCGCAAAGCTACTGTCGTTTATGGTATTCGTCGTCGTGATGGTGACGAGTGATGGTTGTGTAGGTGGTTCGCGACGGGGATTGTGATTGATCTCGAAGTCGTTGTTGGTGTTGGGTGTTGCTCTTGCGATCAATCAGACAACGTCAGTGCTCCCTTCCTGGCGCAAGCTCCCCTCTGTAACGGGAACGGTGGGGTGGGGTCTGGCGGACAGGGGGGAGATGAAAGTGGGGTCGAAGCTTTCTTATCTTATCGGAAATGCTTCTCTTGACTTCCAGCCTTTTGGCAACCGCGAGCCAAGCATCCTGGCCCCCTGTGACCAGTCCTGTCGTTTGCCAACTGAAGCAACGAATGGCCTGTGGGTTGAAGAAGAGCTTGAGACTATGAACAGGGGTAGCTTTTTGGTTCTTAGCATGTTCAAGGATGGGAGCTCTTTTAAAGCTGTTGACGAGTTTGTGCTCCCCTCATTTCTCCCGCTTCATCGTCCCCTTGAATCTCTCATGGAGTGCGTTGGCTTAGCAGTCAAGCTACTGCTGCCATTCGATTTTGATTGATGATATCTCAAGAACAACTAGATGTCAAAGCAATACTGGTCGCCCAGTGCTTGCTATTTTATGCCGTTGTCTTCCAACCGCATCTATGGCCAATCCATCCACGCCTCTGACTGCTATAGTCTGCCTCTCTGCCCACATGCCTCCCCTTCACGGTCCTTTGTCTTCTCACCATCTACCACCCTCCCTATCCACCACCACGTATCCTTCTCTTCCTCATGCGCTTCCGCAACCTGCCGCTCACCCTGCCATCCATCTCCCCCACCCGCCTCCCACGCCCTTCCCAGTACTATAGTACAATATACAGCTGTAGTCATAAACGTCATTGCTGGTGTAGGCCCCTTGTCCAGGGAGCCTATTCTCAGCATCACACAAGATTATACTATATATGATTTTGAAACCCCATCGGAGACGGAACAAGAAGAAGCAAGAAGAAAAAGTTCATATCGGGTATGGAAATAAGAAAAGGAAAAAAGTCGTCATAGCATCATAAAAACCTTTCTGGAACCCTCTAACCGCCAGACCGCCTGACGGCCGACCGACCGACCGCCTGCCAATAACACGCACGATAGACAAAATTCCAACCCAACCTGCCCTAACCCAACCAGACCGACCGACAAGAAAAAAAGGGGGTATCCTTTACTTTTCCACCGTCCCATTGACAATATCACGAATAGCCCATTTCCACGCCTCACCACGCTGCGACCTACCCGTCGCCCACGCCTGACATTTCTTCCGCCATCTTTCTTCCTCCTCGCGCTGCCGACGCACAAACTCCGGCCCGACATCAAACTCCTCGCCAACCAGCCAGTCATCCTTGACGTCGCTGGTCCTGCCACCACCCCCATCCGTAGAGGTGATCGTATGGTCCTCCAAATCGGGAATGTCCTTGAAGACATCCTCATCATCATCCATCGCCTCCGATACCGATCCGTTCTTCGACCGTCCACGCTCTGCCGCCTTGTCGTTTTGCGGACCCAGCTTGAGCCAGCACATGTTCTGTGGATCAAACACCATCCCCTTGACCACCTGGACGCCCTTGGTCGTCCCAATGTTGGTGATCAAAGCCGGGCGTGGCGTCGCGCTTTCCCTCTCGCGCACGGCATGCTGCACCTTTACTGATGCCGTCGATGGTGATGATGCCGGCGCCTCAAAAGCCCGCAACACATTGTCGTTCCCTTCCCACCGAAACGTCTCCGGATTGTAGCACATGCCCTTGACAACTGTGACGAACGAAGTTAGCATTGATATGTTTCGCATGACCATTTTTTTACAGGCACTCACTCTTTGAGTCCTTTGGGGGATTCAAGTTTGAGATGAGATGCGGCTTCAGCTGGGGAATTTTGCGCAGCTTCCTGGAAGACTTCATGGTCGCCTGGGGTGGTGCTGATGGGGTTGGTTGGTGAAGGTTACCTCTGTTGGTTGACAGCTGCGCGACGCGTTGGGCCGTGAGTGGAGCAAGTTGTCCAGAAACGTTGCGCTGGGCCAGGCAGGATTCCCGGGCTCTTCGGCTCGCGGCGGTATCACGAGCGAAACTGGGGACGTTGGAATCGTTGTTGAACCGGGCCGGGGACCGCGACGTGACGGGAGGCGAGGGCGTAACGTTGTTCCGATCGTTGGGGGCGATGTTCTGGTAGAGCCTATTCCGGGCTTGGGCCTTGGGTCCAGTGTTAACAGGTTGCCTCAAATACTTGGCCTCCGCCTGGGTGGAAGTGGGAAGATCGTCAAATCCGTCCAGTTCATGGCCATCTCCAAAGTTCCTAACCCGGAACGGCTTGTTAAGCTGCTTCCAGTTGCCTTCAGCAGCCATGAAATCGACGGATCTGTGCTTGCGCGGGCTGGGCGAGCGCTTGTTGGAGGCCCTGGAGTAGGTTCCTCGGGAGGTAGGCCGATAATCGATACCGCCCTCAGATTCATGTCGACGGAAGTTCCGCGTATTTCTGTTGGCATTGACATTGTACGATTGAGATGCCGATGCTCCAGCCGGCAAGAAAGGGGTAACAGAGGGAACGGAACCCTTCCGGCCTGTGGTGACAGTGCTGTCCAAATTTCGCACTCTCTCCACTGGTGTCTTTGGCCGTACCGAATTTTGCGTCCGAGTTGCCTCGGTCCGAGATGGGGGGCGCTCATAGTTGCGTGTTGTTGTTGGTCGTGCCTGGTTTTGAGGCCGAAGACCAGGCACCGAACGCTTCATGCGGAGAAGCTGAGCATTTGTAGTAGTAGGCTCAGCCTTTTGTGTTGTTGTAGTTGTCTTCTGTGCCATGTTCCTACGTGTGGTTGTTGTAGGGGGCACGGGCTGCGATGATCCTGAGGACATGACACTTGTGATGGAAGCCTGAGAGTGATGTCCCGAGCGCGTCAGCGACCGTCGCGATGAACT
Source organism: Neurospora sp. CHS-2018b (assembly GCA_009806015.1). Classification (NCBI taxonomy): domain Eukaryota; kingdom Fungi; phylum Ascomycota; class Sordariomycetes; order Sordariales; family Sordariaceae; genus Neurospora; species Neurospora sp. CHS-2018b. The sequence goes on along the minus strand of RAOV01000016.1, from coordinate 1,038,583 downwards.
TCTCGTCACTGTTTCTCCAGTCTCTGACACAGGCTCGAGCGAAGACTGTGTTTGACTTCGCTCATGGCTCACTAATGACCCCATCGCCCCCATAGGTCGTGGAAGACGTGAAGCAGCCACGGGCTTGTTGGTGAACTTGAGAGCCACCGAAGTTTTGGGCCGATTTGGACTATCGCCCCTTGTGTCCTTGACTTTGATGTTACGATGTAAGGTCAATTTCTTGGAGTCGAATACCTCTCCGTCTCCAATGTCAAGTCCAGAGAAGAAGTCTTCTTGCTCCTCTCTGTCTTTCTTCTGTACTCTTTCCACAATAACTGGTTCTTCCGGAATCCGTTCCGGAGACCTGCTTTGCTGGCGACGGTGCAGTCTTTCCTCCCAGTTAAGTGGTCCAGGAGGCAGAATGATACCATCGAATTCGTCTTCACTTTCTGCTACAGTAGAACTTGCTATGCTGGGACTGAAGGCCGACACGGATGAAGTTGAGAAAGCATCGCGACGAGTACCGCCGAAGCGAGTTCCAAGACTTCCTTCACCCCATTCGAAGTCATCCGAGTTGTTGAGGGTCGGAAGCTTGGGGGTCTCTCTTCGGTTCGAAAGTCTAAGGGTCCCGTCCATCGGGAGCTCAAAATCGTGTTCAAAGTCATCCTCATCCGGAGTAACCTTGAGAGGAGTGGCCGGCGTTATAAAGGTGATGGGCTTTAGGGTATTGCGCCTCTTCTTCACTTTAATAGTCTCAGTCCCATCCCCAAAGAAATCATTGTCATCATCCATATCCCGAAAGCGTTCCAAGTCGATAAGGCCAGTTGAAGTAAGCGACGGGCGGGATGCCTTCCTGACTTGGACATCCATAGGCTTAACGGTGAGTTTCTGCGGGGGCAAGGCACGGCCTGGGAACGTGTTACTCGTTTTGCGCATGGCCTCCGGACGGCCGAACGAACCGCTGGTTTTCCGCACAGGTTCCAGGCGGCCTGAAAAGGAGCCGCTGATTCTGCGCGCGGGCTGGGGATGTGGCTGGAACGAGCCGCTAACCTGCCGTATGGCCTCTGGGAATTGCGAACTATCCCGTTTCTTGATCTGCAGCTGGCCAGCATCGGAAGGGAACTCCAAATCATCAACCCAATCCTCCTGAATAATCTTTCTGATTTTCCTCCCACCAAGTCTCTTGATGGTGCCTCCCATAAGGGCTGAGGGAGGTACGTTTTTCGGTAATGGGATGCCAGCCCTCTCGGCGGCAGCTAGAGCATCCAACGTCGACTTTTCATCGTCTCCTGGTAGGTGAACCTGCTTTTCCTCCTCTCCATGGATGGATTCGAAATCGGACCTAAACGACGAGTGAGAATCGCGGCGATGGGGATGAGCGTTGGCCGTGGTGGAGTGGCTCTGGACGGTGAAGTCGTCGGCCTCGATGAGGAAATCGTCATCGTCCCAGTTTTCAATATCGTCTTCGACCGGTGGCCGAGTCTTTAGTCGTAGGGTCTCCATTGCCGGCGGTGTCGCGTGGTCCTGCAGGGTGCGGTCCACGTTGTGATGTGCGGTCAAAGGGTATTGGTGGTGGTATCGGGGGTGTGTCGCAACGGGAAGGTTCCTCTGTTGTTAAATGGGGACGTTTTGCGACGTGGAGTGACGACAGCGATCTAGTCAGTGGTGAGGATTCATAGTCGTCACCCAAGACCCTGGGGCCGCCGATCACTATCCCGAAGCCCCGGCGAGGATTCCACCTGGTCCCCCTTTACACGAGCGATGTGATGGCCGAATCCTTGTTGATACCAAGTTGGAATACCTATCGGGTGATATTCCAAGCAGCCGGGATGAGCAGAGTGATTAGCGTTGGCGCAATGCGACCAGGGCGTTGGTGTCCGGATGCAGGGCGGGAACGGTGGATGATGATGATGATGAAAGGGCGAAGTAGGCAAGTTGTTGGCGGGTGGGTTGTGTGATATGTTGGTTCACGATTGTTGTTTGGTTGTTGGGGGCCTTGTTGTTGTCGTTGTTGCTGCTCAGGTGCGGCAGAGTTCAGTTGCGACGAACAGGATCTGACAATGAGGGGCGTAAAGTCGTAAGCGTATTGGTAAAGGACCAGAATCGGGTAAATGCTCTATCGATAGACGAATGCGCCGCGTGCGTATTGATAACTGCCGTATGATCGAGTGGGCCAGCGAGTAATTGCGATGGATAACCTATTGGAAAAATGCACGAATCTGCTGCTGCTGCTATTGTCGAGGGGGAAATCCGGTGCGCGGTTCAGGTTCAACAGGTGGTAGGTTTCAGTTGTGTGGTTGACGAGTAGAGATTGTTGTTGGGTGGACGACACGCAGGTTGTGAATGAGACTGAGGAATTGGACCCAGTGCCTGAATGGAATGTCCTGAATGTCCTGAATGAATGAATGAATGAATGAATGAATGGCGTGGCTGGAAAAGTCAACGGGAGCAGGGAACCGCAGTCGTGCAGTCGGGATGGTCCAGGGTCGTGGGAGAAAAGAAGCGCGAGTGGTCGGGGAGTGGAGACTGGAGAGGGCCGGGGAGTGGGGCATCGAAGGGAAAAGAGATGGAAGGTGGCCCTGAGCCTGGCGTCGTGCCTGGCTGGATGCGCGTGGGTGACGCCCAAAGTTGGAACAGGCGCACGAGAAAGAGACGTCGGAGCCAAGCTTTCCAAACCAAGGCCCGTGCCAGGGTTAGTGCAGACAAGTGGCAGGGCTGGCGTTTTAGCGCAGGGTTAGCGCAGGCCTCTGTAGCCTCTAACAGCCTCTAACAACGACCAAACAGCCTCCTGCAACTCTGGCAAGGACTTTGAAGTGCCAAGCAAAGCGTGCGCAGAACGGGGTTGGGAGGTCGGGTGTTTTGGCTGGTTTGCAATCGTGTTTGGTCCGTTTTGCATCTTGCATGTTTTTGAGGTGGCAGGGACAGCAAGGACAAGGGGCGCGCTTCGATGACCAGTGTTCGTGCGAAACGCTAGCCATCCGTCAACCACCCAGCCGGCTCCATGATCGTGGTCACTCCTCAGTGAGTGGTCAGTGCTTTCATCAGTTCTGCTTCAACATTTGCGCTCCAAGACATATGGGAATTTACAAGTCGATACGAGCTGGACGAGCAATGCCCCAATGTCAGGGACATATTTAGGCTCAGCTGAGGTCTACCTTTACGGCCAGAAACCACTTTCAAAGTCAAGACCGTATAGAGGAGGACCATGTACCACATGACCCTCTTGGAGACTGGCAAAGATATTCGCAAATTGTTCACAACCACAGATCACTAATAATCGAATGACTGTGCGCGATTTTAAAATGAAGGAAATTTCATCCATTGATGCATCTTTTTAACCAACCACCCAAAATCTCGAATCGGGTTGTTCACGTGGCTCGATGCCGGACATGGACTTTTCTGCTGGACAGGGTCTTTGTGCATCTTCTTCAACCCCTTGGCTCCCCTTGCTTCACTTTCAACTCCATCAAGCTCCAGTACGAACGGTCTAGCCTTGTTTGCGGTGGACCGTGGTGTCAGGAACGCGACGGGAGTCGGGACAGCGAGGGGGAATGAAGAGCGAACCGTTGCCTCTAAAAACGGGACAAAGTCATGGGCGGATCCCCGCACTGCCAGGTGCTGCTGCGTGTTGCCGGCCGGCCGCTAATGTGACGGGATTTCTTGCATGGCGCCCCCGATTGATTGCTGCTCTGCTTCGGTCTCCCCTCTTGTCCTCTTTTGGCAATTGGCTTGGTTCTTCACAAATTCACATGAAGAGTTCAAAGACTTGTAGATTGAAGATGTCTTGGAACTCTTCATCATATGCAGAGCAACGGCTTGGTGGGTTCTGTTATTGTGACAGGAAAGACACTGCTGCCTTGGACCCAACACCGACCATGACCCAATCGGTAGACTGCGATGGGGTTCTTTGATGTTGTTGCCTACAGAAAGGTATGGCTCGCAATTCACATACAAAATTCATATATGACGGAAATGCCTTTTGTTTTGTCTCTTCACTTGACCTCACAAACACGCAACATCCTCCCTGTTTCGGCTGCGCACACCGGAACTCTTCCCTTCGAGACATCCTCCTGACGATATCCGACACGGCAAACGGAAATAGCATCGTTGTTGGTGCTACCGTCATCAACCACTCCCGTCCAGCTGAGCCCCAGTCAAGCGTTTTCCAAGAACAGACATCAACACGCGCTCCCGTCCATTCCGTGCAGCAGCAGTTTCCACTTCCCCGCATCCCGTCATCACTCGCAGTTCCATCAGTTGACTGTGCAGTCGTGCAATTTCACAGTTCCAACACTTGAGAATTGCTGGGTGCGGGCCGTCAGTGCAGAGTGCAGTGCAGTGCAGGCCAATCGCCCTCCGTTTCTGTTGGAGGATCTGACCTTCTTTCCACAATCGCTCACCGTCACACCGCGAGTCGCACCTTCGTGACGTCCGACTCCGATTCGTCGCCATCTCCGAGTCAAAGGGTTTAGAACGGTGGACTATATCCTTCCGAGACCATTACGTGCAGCATAAGCGCAGAAATCACCGATACTCCCAATCTCATCTCATCAGCTCTTGTTCATCTGAGCTAGACCATCTGCTTGTACACTTACACTGTTTTCTGCCCGTACAAGCTCGTCCGATTTGGGTTGATTAATCCACCCATAGGGCGGAACCTGGGGCCCCAACGACCGGAGACCAAGGCGACGTCAACGCGGATCGCGGATCGTGACGTTTGACACACACAGCTGCATAACGGAGACGGCGATCCCATCTTTCCCCCGGACCCCCCTCATCTCCATCCCACCCTTTTACATCATTATATAAAAGTCTCACTCATAATACTCTATTGCGCAAGCCACACAAACATGACTTCATCCTCGTCAACGATTATCCGTATCCCCCGGACCGATACCGATCAGGAGGATGACTTCATTCTGGGCGAGGTTACCCACTCAGGAGGGTCATCCGCAAGGGGATCGAAACCGCTGAATCTCAAGATTGTTGCTACGGAGGGTGAAGAACCGTATGCGCTCACGTGTAAGTCTTTGAAAATCTCGTCGTTATTCTCGCTGTTTGTTTAGGGGTTGTGCATCCATTATTTTCTGTCGCATGGAATTATGCAGGGGCAGTTCTTCATGTGTATGCATAACAACACCATGATGCGTGCAGTCTGCTTTCACAATTCTTGTTGAAATGATACTTGTAGAAAGAACAAACTTCGGTTAGGAAAGTCCATACTCGTGGCCCTTGACTAACACATACATCCCAGTAAAACATGACCATATCAACGACCTCCGCGCCAGCAGCTCTTCATGCCCCCCAACAGAATGGGAATCCATTCTCTCCTCTCTCTTCATAAAAGCCTCACCAGTAGAAGGCATCGAAGCCGGCGCCGAAGTAGACTCCCAATCCCGGGGCAAGAAAAAGTCCATCACCATCACCATCCGTCGGCGCGTAGCCGGCATCAACCAACGACTCGGCGCCCTAACCCTCATCCACTCCCCCTCCTCCGAGATCCAGCTCTTCGACTGGTGTTCGCAACTCGCCATCTCCCGCCAGACCGCACTCACTTCGCTATCCACCTCCGCCGCGCAGGTCGCGGACCTCGAGGCCCGCGTGGCTGACCTGAAGGCTCAGTTGGAGGAACTCACGCAGTCCAAGGTCGAGCAAGAGACGGAGCTGCTGCAGAAGTTTCGGGCGCTGCTTAATGAAAAGAAGGGAAAGATTCGGGAGCAGCAGCAGGTGTTGAGTAGTAGGGCAAGGCCGGATTCACAGGAGAGACTCTCTTCCGTGATTGAGAGTGCGAGGAGTAAATCTAACGTCAAGGTATCGGAAAGTCAACTGGATGAGGATGAAAATGAGAAGGAAGAAGAAGATGGCGGTGCAAGAATCGGAAGGATAGGAGGGCGCGGAGGATCGGCGGCGGCAACCGCAAGGACAAGAACAGCCCGTGTCTCCAGACCAGGAAAACGAAAGGCTGCGAATGACGAGGTATCATCATCCGACGACGACGACGATGTCGAACTCGAAAAGATGGATGTCGACGAGCCAGAGACGGAACCTTCATCCAAGACGACCACCATGGGACAATCATCCTCTAGCAAAACACTTGACAACGAAGAAGACACTGATAACGAAGACGAAGAGGAAGACGAAAGCGGCAACGGTCTCGATAAAACCTTCGGTCGCAATACTCCAGACCGTTTCGACGATGATGACGACGAAACAGCCAGTGAACCCGATGAGATGGATGAGATGGTGGAAGCTGGGGAGAAGGATCTTGATGTCCCACCTCCTTCACCACCGCCGCCGCGATTGGCGACAAGAGGCAAGGGACACGCGACGACGACAACTCCTCCGAAAAAGACGGCTGCTGCTGCAGGAAAGGGAAAGGGAAAGGAAACGCCGGCTTCTCATACTAAAAGAGCGGGAGCGACGGCTACGAGAGCGTCTCAGCCTCAGCCTGCGGCTGTGGATGAGGGGAGTGAGACTGAGAGTGATGATGAGTTGTAATGGATGGTGGTTGATGACGAATGCGAGGGAGTTAAGGTGCAGAAGTGGTGAGTCTGGGCAGCGTAATGTAACGATGGATATGAACGGAACGCAAGATTTGGTGATGGCAGGCATCTTCGGGGTGAATCCCATGGGATGGCAGTCTATGTTCAATGCAGTGATGAATGCCATAGAATCTGCTTTAGCTCTATGGGTATTAGCAGTGCATGTCGAAAAACTCTTATGAGTGTATATATGATTCTTCAAGATTTCTGCCCGCTTTTGACAGACATCCCAGTAACTTAGGTTTTACCACCTCTCAGTCTGTAATTGGCCTCTTGTCTGCCTGGTTCTCCTGGGCGCCGGTGACAAAGGATATCACCACTCCTTTGATTACCCCTTGGTTGTTTTCCATATCCTCAACTCCTATTTCAGCACCGTCCCATTCCCATTAGCCTGTTGCCCCCCTCCAGCAGCCGCAGCAGCCTTCGAAGGCAGCAAAGGTATCCTCCTCCCATAATTCCCCAGCGCCAATTTGGTCCCGCACGTCAAACACTCCCCGCCCTCCGGCACCTCGCAAAAGATGCTCAAGCAAATACTGCACACGAACCCCGTGTCGATCACGTTCCGATGACAGAAACACGCCGCCCGGAAATCCACCGAGTCCGCGCTGGGCGTCACCAGCAGATCCGCCACGCTCGCATTACTCCCCAAGTATTTTCCTCCATGCTTCCCTCCCTTAGCCGCGGCGGCCTTCTCGTTCGCTTTATCTTCCTTCTTATTCCCATGCTTCTGACCAGATCGTTGATTCCCCGCCGCCGCCAACCCCTGCGGCGCGCTCCCGCTTCCAAACCCAAACATCAGATACTGCAACAGGCCCCTCGGCTCCTGCGCCCGTATGAACGTGCCGCGCGTGATGTAGCTCGCCTGCTGCAAGAACGTCGCGCTGCCCCGCAGCGCCAGCGTGTCGATGGCGATGCGCGCGTGCGCCGCAGCGAACACGGCGTTCATCGTCGGGATGTACTGCGAGGGGGAGCTGTCGCTTACGCTGACCACCAGGATGCGGGCGTGCAGGCCTGCGAGCCCGCCCCCGCCCACGCCGGGGAGGGAGGCTGCGTTGCCGCCGCCTGGGCCGGCGCCGGAGGTTGTGGAGACGGAAGATTTGCCGCCTGCGGAGGAGGGGGTTGGGCCGGTTGTGGAGTTGGAGGGGGCGAAGAGGAGGGCGGTTTTGTTGATGTGTGAGAGGGCGAGGGTGAGGGCGCCGGAGATTTGGGTGGTGGTTGTGGAGGCGATGTCCTCGGTTGTGGTGGCGGTTATGAGAGACCGCAGGGAGGAGAGGACGGAGCGCTCGATTTGGGCGAAGAGGGGGTATTTGTTTGCGGGCGGTGGTGGTTGTTGTTTACTTGTGAAGGAGGCGTCGCGCATTTCGACGTCTTCGTTCTGATTTGGCTTTCGAGGGTTTTGGTCGGGAGCTGTTGGGTAGAGCCATACTGCCCGGTTGGTGTGTGATGCTATGATGGCTATTTGGTTGGAGTTATTGAAGGCTAAGTGAGAGTTGACGAATATTAGGATGTTGGCGAGCGCTTTGGTGAGTGGGAGGACATCGTTGAGGGCGGCCCAGGCGCGCGGGTTGGTGTCGATGATTATGGTGTAGAGGGAGGGGATGTCGTCGGTGTTGTAGATTTCGTAGTGTTCGGAGGCGTCAACGGCGTCCTGGACCGTCATCTTGACGATGATCTGGCGTGACAACCTCAAGCTTGTTTCAGGACTTGTGTTTCGGGTACAGCTATAGCATTGATCGAAGGTGGTTGGTGTGAATGGTGTCGGCCCTTTGTCGCCGCGATACTCGGTGCGCCGGTGCTCGTAGGAGAGCTCGTCTTTGTGCTGAATGGAGAGATGGCAGGAAGCTAGGCAAGTGTTTCTGTCTTGTGATTTTCGTCGTAATTGTTGTCTGGTTTGATTTGGTCTTTCGAAATGCCTGGCGTAAGAGGACCTTCTCGTCGAGAAGAGGTGCGATAACGTAATGGGGAAATGCGATAACGGTCTGGGTTGCATGCGAAACGCGATCCAAAGAAGGCGGAAATGATCCTGGTCAATTGAGCACACGCTACCACGTGATAATCGAGAGCGCAGAATGCTGTTCTTTGGCTTATCGGCCAGTGAATATGCATTTAAAAGGGCAATGTGCAACTAAACAAAACTCAGCTATCCCACCTACTATTGGTCAGATACATACCCCTCTCTCCCTACAACGATATCATCTTTGTCCAAACATCTCTGCCATCTTCCTTTGCTCATCTTCTCCTCTTGCTGCCATATTCGTCTCTCGTTCAATAACTCCAAAATCGCAGACCAAAAAGCCGAGTGACTGAATGGACGCGCAAGCGTGCGCAGCTCTTTTGGCAACAACAGCGATGAAGTCTTTCTCTTCTGATCCATTCACACCGTTGCTTTTTCCCTTTCCGGTTGCCTCGCATATCGAATGAGACCATGTCAATCAACGCTATCGATTTGCTGCGGGCTGAATTGAACCAAACCCACGTGGAAATGGAGCTGAACCCCAACTTCGCTAGTCTTGAAGCCGGCACAAGGTCTCTCAGCCGCAACTCGAGCTTGGGTCCAGACCTCACCAGACCTCAATAATTCATTCCATTCCTATCAACACTGCCCGGTGACACCCCACATTGTGGATGCTCCCTCTTTTGGAGTTTGGGCCTTTCAAGCTATCATCAACATGTGCCGAGGGTGTCCTGGAGAATGACGGTGCAAGACTTACAACCGAGTGGCTTGAAGTTAGCAGCTGTGCAGTTGAGAGGGTGTCCTCGGTCTGCCCGAGTCGATAGTCGGGCTTTTTGTTGTTAGGGGTCACCCCGGCGATGACAGCTCTGCGTTGGAGGCCTATGGCTCGAGACCATCATCGGTAGGAATTGGGAGGATCCAAGGAAGAGAATTACCAGTATATAGGAAAGGGGCAGCCAGGTAGGTAGGGAATGGACAAGACCGACGCTCAGTTTGAATCATCATCCCTTCTGTGCTCTCTGAATATCTATCCTTCTTGATCAGTCACAATTCTTTACCACTGCAGTCATCACTGAATATCACTTTAATCATGGTAAGCTTCGCAGTGTTGTCGAGCTCAAGACACCCTTTACTCATATTAAACACAGGACTCCTTCAAGGCCGGCGACATCATCGAACCCGGCAGCTCCTTCAAGTCCAAGAACGGCAAATACGAACTTGTCTTCCAAGACGATGGCAACTTTGTCCTCTCCGACGTGTCTTACTGCCGGGTACTTTGGAGCACTGATACCGCCAGTTCTTATCGCAAGGCTGCTAGGGGTCTCTTGCAGGACGATGGCAATTTCAGGCTTTTCAACGACGACAACGGAGAAGTATGGTCAAGCCATACTGGTGGTAAGGGCGACGCCAGCTCCTTGCTGACTGTGCAGGACGATGGCAATGTCGTCCTCAGCTCGAACGGAAATCAGATCTGGGCCACCAACACCACACAGAAGGAGCCGGAGAAGCCGGAGGATCCTACAGTGGGAGCCAAGGACCGTCTCAACGCTGGCGAGGAGTTGACCAAGGACCAACGCATATCCTCTCCCAGCGGCGAGTACACCCTGATCATGCAGGCTGACAACAACCTGGTCCTCTACAAGAAGGGCAAAGGTCCGATCTGGGCCAGAGGCAAGACTGCTGGCAATTCCGCGGAGAAGCTCGTCTTCCGTGGAGATGGAGAGCTGGAACTGCTCACATGGTCAGGCGCTCAGAAATGGGTGACTGGCACTGCTGGCAGAGGTAACAGCAACTCTTTCTTTGCGGTCAGAGATGACGGCAATATGGTGATCTCAACTGACGGCCAGATTGTCTGGTCGTCAAAGACGGGCCCGGAACTACCTGAGGCCAAGAGAGATCGCATCAAGGGCGGTGAAAGACTTCTAGCGGGAGAGGTGCTCACTTCCCCTAATGGCAAGTTCACTCTTACCTTCCAGAACGACGGCAACTTTGTTCTATATGAGGGTAGCGAATCCAGGTGGGCTTCAGGCGGTCGTTCCTACGGACAAGGTGGAGGCTGGCTTCTGTTGACCACTGACGGCAATATGACAACGTTCGATGACGACCAGTCTTCTCGGTGGTCTTCCCGAACAAGATACCGACGCACCGGAGGAGATTGTGAATTGATCATCCAAGATGACGGTGCTGCGGTGCTGAAGCTCGACGGAATCACCACTTGGGCCGTCAATGGAGGCTCCGCACAAACATACGAACCCCGCGATGTAAGTCCTCTGCCTATACCACTTCCTAGAGACAATAGTAGACTAACATCTCACGCAGTTCTCCCCTGTCACATCCGGTGACAAAATCAGCCCTGGACAGTACCTGGCTACCGGTCAGTCTATAACCTCCAGCAATGGCGATATGACCGCAACGCTGGATGAAAACGGCCAGTTTGTCGTTCGCTACATCAAGACAGGAGACTTCATCATCATCTCCACCAACCCCCGGAAGGAAACCGCTACAAAGCTGACCGTCGGCTACAACGATGACGTGATCCTCTGGGGTGCCAACGGAACCAAGATTTGGCAGCCCTCCAACAACGTCGACAAATTTGGCATGCATTTTGAAGACGACGACAGGGAGCGCTTCTTCCGCCGCGAAACAAACGGCAGTCTAATCCTCGGTGACAACGGCAACTTGAAGCTCTACGGTTCCGGCTGGCCGAACGACCTGATCTGGACCAGTGGCCGTTCCTTTGCCGGGTTTTCGGGCAAGAGGATCTCACAGCTCAAGCCCGGCGAGATCCTCGTCATAGGCCAGAACCTGCTCTCCGACAACGGCGACCACGAGCTCTCCCTCCTTCCTTCCGGAAATCTCCGCATCAGAAACACCCGTTTCAACACCAGCGTTTACTACTTCACCAACGATGATACCAGACTCACAGACGCACATTACCTCGAATTCGGCCAAGACCACGTCCTCGAAGTCCGCGGCGAAACCAACGGCATGATCTGGCGCTCCTCCAACCGCAAGTACGAGCCACCCCAACATCGCGGCGGTGGCGGTCACGACGGCGGTCGTGGCCGACTCGACCCTCCCCGCTTCGTCCTCGACGACCGGGCATCAGCGTACATCCGCGCCATCGATTCCAGCTACCGCGCCGACTACGTCGCCTGGTGGATCACCGACCTGGAATCCTGTCTCTCCCCTGTCCGGCCCAGCTCCTTCGGCGACACCCTGCGCCCGAATTTCACGATGAAGCCCGAGCACATCCTGACCAGCAACAGCGGCGAGTACCTGGCGCGCTTCAACAACAAGGGCGAGTTCGCGCTCATCTGCAACACGGATAACAGCCATGGGTCGGCACGCAGGGGCGATATCATGTGGCGCGCGAAGGGCGCGGCAAACTCGAATTCGGTGTGGATTACGGCCGACGGAAATCTGTGCGTGGGCGTGGAGGAGAAGCAGAAAGTTAAGTGGCAGAGTGAGACGGCTGGTTCTGGGACAGATCCGAGGTTGGTGGTGCAGGATGATGGGAATATGTGCCTTTATGCGGGGGAGAAGTGTGCGTGGAATAGTGATACGGCGGGTGGGTGGAGGAGGGATTATGATTACTAGGAGCGGATTGGGGGTGATGTCGTTTGTTTAGATACAGGAGATAGGTTGGCGTCTTTGATAATGCGACTGCGATTCTTGTGTTTAACCTTGTCCTAGACATTTGCTCGAGTGTTCCTTCCAAAGACTTCGGATGAACACCGTTGGACACTGCATCGTACCTGCCTTACCGAAGGAGTCGGAACCCTTCATGAACACCCACGGGCCACCTCCAACTGCAGTCTCCAGAAACATCAAGATAACTTGCCGGCACCAATTAGTCTTAACACCACTTGATGTTATATCAACACGGATTCCAGCTCCAACAAAAGGCATTTTGGTTCAGCGCATCTTCTCAGGGGTAGTAAACAAAGCTTGTACCTTGACCCTAACCCTGATGCTTGGCACCCTTGCCCTCAATGCTTGTCGACTACAATTCAGCGTTCGAATTCAAGGTGAGATTGAAGGTATTTGGGACTCAATTGTAGCTCTTGACTCTTCCTTGTTCTACATACTATACTTATTCTACCTTTCTTCTCCTCCTATTTTCACATCAATGCTCTCACTGACGCGGTCTGATTTTTCTTCTTATTTGGGTTACTAAGGTACCTTCGCTACTTCTAGCGAATGACGTAGTGCTTCAATCCCGCCGTTTCTTCTCTTCCAGGTTCTCCTCTTTTCTTTTTTTCCCCCTTCTGCTCCTATCGCTGTCTCTAATACCATCCCAACAGCCCATGAGCCCATGTTACGCTCGCGCACTCCATCAAACCCAACGCTCCCATCCGCATCCATAAAATTCCCCAGACACTCTCCCCATTCATTCAACTCCATTCCACCTCCCTTACTCCCCCTCTCCCCCCCTTCCATTGAGCAGACTTCACGATCTTTTAAGCCCTTAACTTAAGGCCTAGCACACCCCGAGCAGCAAAATTCCAACCCAACGTTCCCATCATTTTGATCCAAATCCTGGCCCTCCTTGGCGCTGTTCGCGTTGTTCTTGACGATGGTCTTGTGTCCATCGCGGCACCAGGCGCAGAGGGTCTCGCCGGCTGGGGCGGTGGAGGTGCAGCCGCACGAGTTGCCTGAGGTTTTGTGAGCGCAGTCGGGCATTTTTGGGGTTGTGTTGGGTTCCGGTTGTTTGTGGTTGTGAAAGGTGTGGTTGCTGGTTGGTGAGTTTTGGTTTTGGTTGATTGTAGCTGTGGTGTTGTTGTTGTTGTCCTCGGGTGACGGATGATGCTGGTGATATTGTGCTGCAACTGAAATTGCGAAAGCCAAGGGTGTCGATAGCGCGGAGTTATATAGCCGAGGTTGAGGCTTGTTAATGGTTCCCGTGATAGGGAAAACGAGCGGCTACAGAATGGTTTCTGTTTGACGGTGATTCATGAAATCATGAGGGGTGATGCATCATCCTCACTTTCTTCGTAAGTGAAGCAAAAGTTGAAGTTGGCGAACAGGTAACCTCATGCTATTTTGGTAGTGGGGCAGGAAAACAAATGTAAATGAGCGTTAAGCGCTAGATGAGAAAGTCCAATTTCGGCTACAAAATCAATGGAGATCTTCGGGTTGTTTGCCGGATGCTGTCGATCGCGGATCATGGTAAGAACGGAAATTCATGGGACATTGGGACAGAAGTCATCACCAGTTATGGATTCGGAAAATTTCCCCATGTGATCATACACCGTAAATATGCTTGATGGAGATTGTGTTTTCCATCTTGGGTGTGGCAGTGAACGGCTCGGTACCGAGATGTTGGCCGACAGCGGGAGGTCGAGAAGTTATAAAATGCCATCTGGCTTGGATTGTCATCGTCAGAGCTTTGAGACGTGTTGGACATGTAAAGGAATACCGTGACATTGAGGCAGCTCATTTGCTAGTGGGGGAATGGTTGAACTCGTGGCTCCTCATTTGGGCGAATTGGGAATGGAAGAAATGCTGTATATGTGTGTGAAACAAATAAGAAGAAGGGTGACCACTCGAAGTTTACGTGATACCCAGATCACACAGGAAAAGGATACCGTCAATTCCATACAAACCGTGGTCATGACCCTCATGACATCATGTTGCCTTCTCTTTTCCCACTGGCTTGGGTTGATGGTTCCGTCCGGATACATGGCCGTAATGTCCTCCCACTTCCGAGTCCCCCTGGGTACAGATGTGGTTTAATACCAGGAGTCAATAACCCTACCGAGTCCGTCCCAGAGCATACGACAGACTACCACTGGGACAGATAAATAAGACCGAAAACAACAAAAAGAAAGAAATGCAAACCCCGTAACAAAAACTCCAGCATGTCGAAAAGCGCCAATGGGAAGGAAACCGTAAAACAAACCCAGTTAGTTAGAAATATCCCTAGTATTGGTAGTTCATGGAGAATTGGGAAGCACAATCCATCTGTCACTCGCCCCAGTGGTGCTCTGTCCGTGGCATCTAGCCCCGGTGATCATTGTGCCCGTGAATCTCGGGAAGAAGCTGGGCGGCAAGCTGAGCGTCGACAGAGTTACTGCTCACACAACAACATGTTAGCTTCCATAAGTATTCAGGTGATGGGGGATGTCTTTTCCCTACTCTTCATCGTCGTCGTCATCATCCCCGGCTGATAGCTGACCGCCCTGAGACTCTTCCACTGCGTCATGGTGTTGTTGTAACTCGTGGGCGTCACCAAGTCCCTGGAGGTCCTGGGTTCCCTCCATATCCGCCTCTGGGGCCGCCATTCTCACGCCTAATTGCATGGACGTATACTGGGCGTTCTGGTGAGCCATCCCCGTCTGGTCTGGGGCAACATGTTGCTGATCAGCACCGACAACAGGAGTCCCGTTAGTGTTATTGCTCTCCCCGGGTTCTGGTCCAGCAGAAAGGGCCTTGGCCTTGCGCTTCCGGTTAGGGGTAGGGCCTGTATACAACGAGCAGGCTGACGTGTTGTCGAACCACTTGCAGTTCGAACAGCTGTTATGGAAGCTCCCGGGCAAGATCCGACAGACTATGAAGGGACCCAAGGCATTCTTGGTGCGGCGATCAGCACACTGGGTGCACTGCACCGGGGCATCCGTGCCGCGTGAGTGAATGAGCAGACCGTTGACGTAACTGGGCCGCTGAGAGGCAATGTGGCGTGCCGTGATCCATCCGTTGACAAAGTAGATGTATTCGCGGCTGGGATAGTCGTTAAAGATGGCCCGTTGGGTATCGTGAACAAGAGAGTCTGCTGTCAGGGCGTCTTTAACGCGGATGGCGACAGCCGCCAGGGGTTGCTCCTCCTTGGCCGCGTTCCATGCCTTGACCAGCGGATTCTCCTGGTAATCATCCTCCTTGACTGTCCTATTTGGGCGACCCGGAGGACGACCGCGACGTCGCTTGGGAAAGGCCGCAGGAAGCTCTCCTCCTCCTTCTCCGTTTCCTCCTCCGCCCTGTGTGATATCTCCACCTTCTCCCTGAATAGCAGTTAATGGCACCGGGGTCCCCGTCTCCGCACCACCCGTCACTGGAGAAGCGATGGTGTGTGTGTTCGTGTTGAGATTCCCGGGCACGGCCGACGCGAGAGCATGGTCCTGGGGTTGCGCCCCGACCTCTGCTACGCCGGCTCCCGAGTCTGCCATGGGCGTGATGTCGATGAGAGATGGATTCGATGATGAACCAATTGGAGGTGAGCGGCCTACAAGAAAGGTGGTGATGGCAACAGGCCTGGAGGCTTTATTTTGTACGGAAGTACACACAGTTCCAAGCCAAGAGCGAGGGCGATCTTTGAGTTCGTGGTGCCTCGGTGCTTCCCCGGTGCACGGGCCATCCTCAACGGGCTTCGCCAGACAGAACGTGTCTTGCAGGAGACCTGGAGCCTAGACTGCGATAGGCCTGAAACCCCGGGCAGGTGCGTAATGGGGGGGCTCCTCATGCTGTCGCTGCAACCTGGAACTGCCTTGTGCGCTCCAGTGAAACCCCCGCTGATGTTCCTGCAACAACCGCCAACTTTACCTCAACCTCAACCTCTCGAGACTCAACCACCTCAGTCCTTGACAAGACGTCCATCCATCAACATCACGGTCATGTCCTTTCGTTCAGCTGTTTCTTTGTTCTGCATTTGACCTCCATATACCCTGCGCCTCTTGTTCATTGCATTGTCGGCTTGTTTTGGTGACCTGCCGCAACACCTCGGTCGTCTGATTCACGATAAGATAGCGTAACCTCGGAATCTCGAAGCCCGCAAACAAGCCACCGCCAACCATCATGTCGAATCCCAACGCCCTCCTCCTTCTCGCCGACCACATCAAGCTGTCGCTTCTTGAAAGGCAACGGGCAAAGACATTAAAGCTGTCGAGCGACACCCAAGATGGCCACATTTCCCGATCACTCGACCAGTTCCGCGAGGGTCTTGAATCTCTCCGAGCCGAGCATCAGCGTCTCCAAGAAGCCGGTGACGAAGCGTATGCTTTGTCCTCCTTTGCCTCTTGACAATTGTAGTCACTAACATGAATACACCCATTCAGAAAGGCGTCCACGCTGAATGATATCCTCTCCTCGCTCCAAAAGCAATTCGACGATCTCACCTCCCAATTCCATGGCTACGCTTCGCCTGCCACCACCTCAACACTCACCCAACCCAATGACCCTTCTCTCGCCGAAGACTTTGCCCATGCCCAATCCTCGAAACCCGTAGCCACGTCCACGACGACCCCCCCGCCGGTAGAGCGTCGTGCCTCCAAGACCGTCCGTTTCTCTTCACCCAACAGTGACCTCGAAGCCCAAGCCCCTGCCGCCTCCAAGTCTGCTCGCTCCCAGCTACTTCCATACCGCGATGACCCCGTCGTGGACGACGACACAGCCGGCTACCGCGACACTATCGACGGGCAAGACATGAACAACACTCAGGTACATGCCTATCACCAGCGGATTCTGGAAGAGCAGGACGCCCAGCTTGACGCTCTAGGAGCCAGCATCTCACGGCAGCGCGAGCTAAGTATGCAAATTGGTGATGAGTTGGACAGCCAGGTTATGATGCTGGATGAGAGCGAACGAGCGGTGGATAGGCATCAAAGTGCGTTGGATCGAGCAAGAGATCGGGTCGGACGCTTTGCGAGGGCAGCAAACAACAGCGGGGAGGGAAAGCAGATGGGTATCATCCTGGCATTGATCATCATTCTGGTGCTTCTGATCGTTATACTCAAGTGAGTATGGGGCGAGTTTGAACAGAAATCCCTCAAGTCATATTCGCTTTCGGTGAACACGGACAGTGTCACAAGTTTGTCAGACATGTGTTTCCTCAACAGGTCAAACAGGGGAAGAACATCAACGACAGGCTTTGGAGGATTGATCACCCACATTCTCATCGTTTTCCTTGAACTTGCGTTTGTTGGGTGGGGTATATCTATGGGTATTTGCATTTCATATTGGCGTGAGGCGTCGCATCATGTACTACGGTCGCTTATACAGCAAGCGCTTTTTGGTACAGGATTGTCATTCAATCTTTCTCAAATTCGAAATTCAACATACACACACCACTGGGTTAACACGAATTTGTGTTGGAATCGGAATGACTTTGTCACAATGGGGTTGCTCACTTACACCCGACTTTCTACTTCATCGGATCCCCAACTCGACATGAGACATGGACGGCCTAGAATCATTGCAAGAAAACGGTCCCTTACCACGTCGGCCCACCTCCGAACAACAACCCAATGCTCCTTCAAACCTGCAACTTCGATCAGCCATGGAACGACCTGGAGACTGTACCTCGTAACCACGTCCTCTTCGCCGTCCTCCACCCTTTCGCTCATAGTCACTACTCCAGGCCCAACTTTGCAACAACAGCGGTTGTAGTATAGTGGTCAGTACTTCTCGTTGTGGTTTCTCACAGCGATCCGAGAGGACCCAGGTTCGATTCCTGGCAACCGCACATTTTTGGCGCTCTCCAGTCCATCACGACCCGCTTTTTTTGGTGTTTTGGACTCTGTTAACCAGATGTTTGTTTGGTTTCTGTTTTTCTTTTCTTTTTTGCTAAAGTTTCGCTTTGGGAATTGCGAATTGTCATTAACGGTGTCTTTGATTAGTGGACTTCTCGAGTTTGCTGCCGAGTCATTACAGTCGACAAACCATGGGCGTATCCGCATTCATATCGATATTGTGGAACAATCTATCAACGAGTCGAAGCTGCTACCACGGCTTAGGTACCTACAATCCTCTGGCCGGGCGAGAAACTGCAATCAACCATAATCACTTTGCCCTCAACACTCGTTTATCAAACAAGTCACACACACCTCAGACGGATTCGAATCGAACTGCAACCGTGGTCGGCGCATCATCTTATCCAGAGACGTGTACGATACTACGGCGTTGGTCCTTAATGTCAGTGTTCGTCCTTATTATATCATCAAGGCAAGATGGCCGAGCGGTCTAAGGCGCTACGTTAAGGTTAACCCTTAATCCAAATCCGTAGTCCGAAAGGGCGTGGGTTCGAATCCCACTCTTGTCATAAATCCTCTATTATCACCGAGTTCAGGTGGTGGTGTTTCTTTTTTTGATCCTATCTTCTGGTTTTTTTGTTCATTTTCGGCCGTCACTGGGTGTTGAAGTCCATGATGATTTCTCAGACACCTTCTTGAGAACCAGCGCATGGATCCGTTCCTGGAAGCACGAATGACGATTATTAACATTTTGGAGGCTGACTTCAACGATAGGAACCAGCGAACGAAATGGCTGAAAAAGTCAACGCTGAAAATGATATGTCTCTCGCATAGGCGAACATCAGAAGGGAAAGAAGAGTCAAGAACAAACACAACGTATGTTGTTATCGAAATTTTTGGTTGCCGCGAACAAAGGGTTTCTCGTTCGGTATCCAAACCCAACGACTAACTGCAACGCCATATGTCTTCCACTGTGACGATTCAACGCCTTCAACAGATCACGTTAAATACACGGAGCACGCCATGAAACATAGAAAGACAGAAAGAAACTCCAAAAAAAGAAAGCACAGAAGAAGCCCCCGATTCTATAACACCAAACAATAAAGTCATATTAGGTCCCGAAGGCGCTAAAAATGTGCGGTTGCCAGGAATCGAACCTGGGTCCTCTCGGATCGCTGTGAGAAACCACAACGAGAAGTACTGACCACTATACTACAACCGCTGTTGTTAAAACTTTCGGATGGAAGCAGGCTTCAAAGAGCAAGATCAGAAATCCGCAAAAGGTCTCCGTGAATCCAACTCGAGATACCTCTGAGGGAATGCAGTTTCTACTTTTCAATTTCATACATTAAGTACCTTATTTGGTTTATCGTCTTTCACTTGATCGCCCATTTTCCACCCTTGTTTCCCCATCACAAAATCATGGAATACCCAAATAACTGTTGCGATTTCGAGGAGTGATTATAATGAGATGACTGATGACTGATGCTCCTTTGGTCACGTTGTCACTCTCTTGTATTCCATTCAATCCTCGATCGTTCTATTCCTTCGTGCTTTTCCTGCGTCTGCTTTGGCCATAATGCCGTCCTTTTATTCGTGTTGCCTTGATTTTTATGTGTTTGGACTCACTTCACTCCCGCCAACTACGAGATATAGGAATGACATGACGAACCGGACGCAACGCCACGTCTCAAGTATATCCAATGCGATCACACTCACGAGACATACACGTATACTTTTGAGCGAACGGAGTTGTTTGAAGTACTTGTCATTGTTTTTGAGCTGTAAACTATGATTCCAGCTCAGAGTATCTGATTTCTCAATCTTGGGAGCAGGATAGAAAGCTAACGTGGAGCCCATAGATCACAACCCTCCGGCTCTTTCCGAACAGCGCCCTATATGACTCCATATGACGAACGCAACAGTCTCAGCAAGATGTCCCCGATGACCTCCAACGCCAGTAAAGCTCCATTGCCAGTCAGCACCAATATGTGCGCCAACGCCCCCAAATGATCCTCATAAACCGCCAACATCGTCCACCATCCATTCGCCTGAGGAAGCAAAGTCCTTCGACAACCGACGACATGTCCGTGAGAGTAATGTTATCTCTGACTCCCATGCTTTACCGATTTTTGTCATAACGCGCCCACCGCTGGTCAAACCCCTTAACGCCACCCCCTGCCTTGATGGTTTCTCTGCAAATATGTTTTTTTGTAATAAGACGACAAAGATCGGCAAGGAATCCGCAACGAAATCAAAGAGAAACAGAAAAGTAAAGAGCTGGCTCTTCCCTCCGGTATAAAAACCTCAGTTTGTGTGAGTAGTCTCCCTCTCCCATAATGCCTGACGACAAACTGGGATAGACAAGCCAAGCCACATCAACCGCAAAGAGAAAAAGACAGCAAAGAAAACCGAAGGAATGAAATGATTGAAATCCGCCACAAGGAATCCGACTCGTTGGCAGGAAAGCCGCAAGGTTCGTCTCAAGCATGCTTCGCCCTCTTAGAAGGCGACTTCTCACGCTCATCGTCATCATCATCAGGCTCAGACTGAAAGTCGAACATGTTGCCGCCCTTGCTGGACGCACGGTTATGCTGGCCCAAAAAGGGATCTTGGGACCGACCCTGCTGGCTCAAGGCGTGAGAGTACTGGCTGTCCTGACCGTGACCGCCGTGGCTGCTGCTGTCTTGCGTCGACTGATAATTCCCACCTCCGGAATGCAGGGCACTGGCAAAGTTGTAGAAGTCGGGCCGCATCAAGGGGCCCTTACCCAGCACGTCAGAAGCGCCGCTCAGACCCAGAGGAGAGCGGGGATCGCTGTAGAACGGCTCACCGTTGTCGTCGTCACCGATGGCATCGGCCTCGCGCATGAGGTTGGTGATGGGAGGGAGGCGATATTCGTTTCTGGTGTAGCCGTTGTTGTTCGTCTTGCGCGCCGGAGCGGGCTTGGGGGGAGAATCGAGGCCCTCGAACTATAGGGAAAACTGGTCAACAAACAGGCTAGATGGTAGTGTTGGAGGAGGGTGAGTTTGGGAACTTACATCAGCATCTTCGCCCTCGTCGTCAAACTGAGGGACATACGAATGGACACTACCATTACCGTTACCGGCACCTCCACCAGCACCAGAAGCCTGGCCATCATTCTCCGAATCATACCGCAAGTAATACTCATCTGCCTCAGCGCCGTAATCCTCAGCTTCGCCCTCATCATCAGCAACATCAGCTTCGCCCTGCTGATACTCGACAGACTGATGCGGCGCGCCGTAACCCTCCATGTCATCGTCATCCTCTTCAGCGTAGGTAGAGCGAGCAGTCAGCTGCTTCTTGGCTCTAGCCGAACGGCGAGCAGCCGACTTGGGAACCTTCTTCGCGCCAGGGCGGTACTCCTCATCGGAATCAAGATCGGCCGGGTCAGGCGATGGCTCGCGTTTGATCTTGACAACACCACGAGTGCTACCACGGCTGGCTCTCATGCGCCCACCACCACCACCACTACCGCCAGAGCTGCCATCACCAATGGGGCCGACGCCCGCGAGGATACCACCAGGGGTACGCCGAGGGGTGCCGCTGCCGCTGCCACGAGGGGTACTGTAGCTCGGACCATTATTACCACCTCCTCCTCTACCAAAATTCTCCACAGCATCCGGCAGATTAAACTTGCGATCCTCATGCGGCTCATCAAACCGGACAGCACGGGTAGTCAGCTGATCGTCCGGGTTCTCCTGGTTGGCGCGGACGTAGCCACGAATGTGCGGATCGACGAACACGCGAGAACCCGGTTTCTGGCAGATGGGCGGGACCAAGTGGCCCTCGGCGATCAGGTGGCTGCGAAGTCGGTTCAGGTGCTGGTGGATGGCGCTTCCCGTTGAGCCTGGGTGCAGGCGGTGGGCGATGGAGTCCCAGGGGATGTCGACGCGGTAGCGGCTGCATTCGTATTGGATGTGCAGGAGGAGTTTTTCGGCCATGCGGGGGCCTGGGAAAGATAAAGTTGTCAGTAATTCCAGTCTGGTCGGCTGCGACAGCGTTGGGCGGGGTAGGGCAGTGGGAGGTTGGAAGAGGGAAGGGAAGGGAGGGTATGGTACTCACGGCTCCAGGTGATCAAGTTTCTGCCTTCGACGCGACCATTCTTCTTGCGCTCTTCGTGGCTCGGGGGCAGGTAGGTGAAGTTCCACTCCTTCGCTGGGGTGCTCTCGTTCTTCTTTGCGCTGCCGCCGCCGGCGGGCTTGGAGGGGGTCGAGGGACCAGCGAAAGCGTTGCTAGATGCGGAGTTGACGCGGGCGTGATGAGACTTCACCGCGGGTGACTGGCCCAGCTTGGTGGGTGATTTTCTTGTGCTGCCCATCTTGGTATTTGTTCTTGGGAGGGTTGTCTTTGCTTCGTCTTGGTCGATCAAAGGACGGGGCTGTTCCCTCTTTTTTGCCGAAGTATCGACCCGTTTGGTTGCTGCGATCAGAAAGACTGGAGGTGAAAGATTAGCTTTGGTCCGCTAACTGACTGTCAGATCAAAACAACAGGTGGTTTGGGTGTGATCTCGATCTTTCCAGAAGATGACAGTTATGTCCAGAGTGAGGGAGAAGTCAAAGTTGTTTGACGAACTCCCACAGCGAAGCGACTTGCGACGATGACGACGTGACTCGAAGCAAGAAATATCGGCGTCACCTCGACGAAGTGAGGTGAAACTCAGCGACGACACTCCATCAACTGGCAAGATCAAGACCATTCTTTGCGTGAAGGGATACTTGTTGACTTACCCTGGCGCAAAAGTGAACCGATGGTGATGCTATACCGCACTCGACGGTTCGCAGCCTCTGATATCAAGGCAAGGTGAAAGAAGGAGCAGGAAAGGTGAGGTCAAGTTGAACGATAAAGATATACCTGAGGGGCAGATGAAGGAGTATATGCGGTGAGTGGGTCACTTGACGCTCAAGGATCGCTCAATAAACTTTTGGCAGTTGCCAAATTTACCGTCTGATATTTCTTCAGGTGTTCGTCGAGCTGTTATTGGACCGCACGGTGTAAGTGACGGACGGGTTAAGGTCGTCGAAAGGTAGAGGGAAATCCTTACACAGTAGAGTAGGGTTTCTGGGGCAACGGATGGGAGACGGGACCACTTCTTTCTGTGTTCCCGCGCGATGCGAGGACAATCAGATGCAAAAGGTATGTCAATTCGTTATTCATTCACTTGTCTGTTGACTTAGAGTCAGATTGAAACTGCGATTTCTGGCTACCTAGTCGGAGGAGCGGTGCTTTCGTCATTTGTCTGCTTCGCAGGCTTCTCTGTTTAGCACATCTGGACGGAGAAATACGTGGCAGAAGAGCGCTCCGTATTGGAACGAGGCATTCACTTGCTATCTAGAGGTACGCTAGTTACTCACTCCTCAATGTCACAGGTGTCAAGTTACGGTACGAGGTGTATTGTGTTCCTCTTTTAGGAGTCTATACTTCAACTGTATTTACTACATGGCTGGTGTATCACTGACATATCTGTTCTCTGCCTACAGTCGGCACCATTCAACAGACAGTATACTTGATGTATCGGACCCCTAGGCATAGACTGCATCCCAGAAACAGTCTTAGAAGACGAACCTCAAGGAAGGACTCCAGATGTACCTGTATCTAGAGGTACCCGGGACGTGAAAGAAGCCGGCCAGACAGTCTGTCTTGGCGGGAGACACGAGACTGTGGGTATTGTACCCAGAAATGTAAGTGGCTCTGGCGTTTTCTTATTCTAAGGGAAGTTATATCGGAGCCAAGTAAGAGTTGGTGTGAGCAACTCGCAGATATTGAGGTTTGTAATCCGGCATCGGTTTTTGTCTAAGCGGAAAGAGTACAAGACAGTTTGGGGTATCAGTCACATCAATTCAAACCCCCAGAGTCTGAACCGAACTCGAGGTCTGAATCCCACATGTCCTGATCTTCCAGGCCTGACATGTCCTCTTCTTCCGATTCCAGCATTTGCTGAAGTCCACAAGCCTCATCTTGTGGAATTCCCATGAGATCTGCCCAATCTAGGTAAAAGATATCATCGGACGAGGCCATTCTATCCCTCGCTTCCCGGGTTGAGATAGCCATAGAATATACCTCCGACGTTGACAGTTCATAGTCGGGCATTATCTCGTCTCCATCCTGCGAGATCCCCAACACTGCGAAGACATAATCCCTGGGATCTGTCGCCTTGTAACTTTGATTGCACACCGTATCCAGCCAGTTATCAAGCGTTGGCCTTGGAAGCAAGTTTCCAAGCGCAATCACTCGTTCCACCGGAGCTCTCTGGAACAAATCCGGCGCTGGCCAGTTCCTATGCGACCCAGTGCCCGGCTTGCTAAAAGCCCCTCTCAATGACCACCATTGGACAATCCTTAGCCCCCGCTCGAAACTTTCCTTCGTAACAAATACCCGATTGCACAAAACCACATAGTCCCTTGCCAGCACAAACTCCTGCAAGATCCATACTCTCCTCCAGTATGTCGCGTCGCAATATAGGTCCACGAGTCCCTGACGTTCCTTCCACGTAAGATTTTCTTCTTCAATGTACTTGTTCAGATCCCCCCCTTCCATATTAATTAGCTCCATAGCTTCATCAGTGCACGCTGTTCCCATTCCCAACCAAATAATCACCATCTCCGCGGCCTCATAGATAGTTGTCATCAACTGGACCTGGTGGCCCTTTTCCCGATCATCGAGCTGGTTGATGCAAAGGGCGTCCACCCACAGGTAGAGGGGTGATTCACCGTAGAGTCGGTGGTGATTGTGGAGGATGCTATGAAGGGCGTCAAATAGATTTTGGCGGATATGGATGGGGTGGTTGTCGAGAAGCATCGTCGGAGTGTCTGAGGGGTTTGAAGGGGGGAGGCCCCATTCATAAGAGAGGGCTTTGTACGGTTGGTAGGAGGGGTCACAATATCTGGGACGAGGCAAGCTGACTTGAAGAGTAGCTGAGATGAAATATCTGGGACGAGGCAAGCTGACTTGAAGAGTAGCTGAGATGAGTGGGATGTCTTGAGTGGAAGAGGATACTGGGGGCTCAAGGCGGAGGAGGCGGATGTGTTCCTTGGACTGGAGAGTTTGATAGACATATTTTCCGGTGGAGTTTTCCGACGATTGGCGATCAGTTGGTGATGACATCGTATTTCCTGGAGGGGAGAGAGACTGCTCCCTCTGGAGTCCGGAGTCTGATGAGACGTCGATGTTGGAGGACATCGCAAACGAGCTGATAGCTGAGACTATGGCGGATGCTTGCCTAGTGTTCCACCTTGGGCGGCGAAAGTAAACCTGATTGATGTGTAAATTAAGAAAGAAAGATATGACAATGAAGAAAAAG
Source organism: Neurospora sp. CHS-2018b (assembly GCA_009806015.1). Lineage (NCBI taxonomy): Eukaryota > Fungi > Ascomycota > Sordariomycetes > Sordariales > Sordariaceae > Neurospora > Neurospora sp. CHS-2018b. Next base: position 1,013,323 of record RAOV01000016.1, on the reverse strand, counting down.
AGAGGAGAGTTAACCTAAAGGGTTGTGATATTTCGACACAATGGATGTAAACCCAAAGGTCGTCAACCCAACCGTTGACACAGCCTCAGCGGCCACCGGCTCACCTACAAAGTCGTGCCCAATCACGCAACGAAGAACAACTCATCAACCTCGGCCAACTGGCATCGCATTCCCGTTCAAAGCCACACTACACCTAGCGCCCTCAGAGCCTGAAAGCCAACAACGCCATATGAGGCACTGATTTGGTGATTGAGGCCCAGGATTTCTTATAAAAACAGGCAGGAACGCGTGAAGATTGGAGGAAGGAACTCGTGGCCAGCCCCAGAGTTTTCTCCTTTTCCAACGAACCTGAATCAAGCCTTCCCATTGTTCCCTACAACTGATCATCCACTAGAAAGACGATAGATAGCTTTTTGTAAGATCGCATCCTTTTATGAAGTATCCATTACCCAACAGGACGAACGAACGTCTTCAATACTCCACTCGAATTTTTCGTAAGGACGAGGAAACCGAAGCTGGCAGATGCCTTTGAGTTGTCCGTCTTTCCTTGACGTTTGAGATGATTCCTTTCTTCATTCAGTTGCTGTTAAACACTGTCAGTTTTCTGATGGTTCAACCAGGTTCGTGACAATACTAATACCGCCTTCCACGTATCATAGCCCGTCCGTTACACCACGGAAGTAACCAGATGAAAAAAACGTCATGCCATTTTCTACAGATCCGACTTTAGAGTTTGAGCACAACCTCAAGACTGTTGACCCGAGAACAGATGCCGTCGAGTCCGGCCCCAATGGCCGTCCATGCCCAAAGCATAACTCACTATCAACGGCTCCTTTTGTCCATCCCGAACACCGGTCGGAGTCTCTAGTAGAGCTTAATTTTCGACCACAGCCCGAACCTCTGCAAGAACCCTCTCACATGTCCGGGGATATCCGACGACTGTATAGGAATAATTACGCCGGACTATACGAGGTCGGTGAGAGATGTATATTGTTTGGCCTTTGAGGTGATGAACAAGAGTTTTTACCCGGGCCGCGAGATGAATCGGAAATTTGTGCCCCTTGGGAGATTGATGGGAGTTCCCACAAAGGATGTGTTCAAAGTGTGGACAGGGTTGAGACCGCACTCGTCTCTGCTCAGATGGGGTTTTCTGGCGTGTCTTTTTGCAAAAAAGTGTTTCTTATTTTGGAGTATCTGTTTTGGAGCGTCTGATTTTGAGTTTTCTGATTTCGCATATCTTGTTGTTCTTGGGGAAATGATAGTTTTTTCATATCTGCATGGATCGGAAGGTATAGTAGCCATGGTTTACCTTGCATTGGATTTGAGGATGTATCTGGACTATCGGATTTTCTAATCCCCTACCCCTAAGTGATAGAAGCGCCTTAAATGACCATTTACCGGTTCTCTTTGTACCGGTTCTCTCAAAGAGAACCAGGTTGACGCTTTGGTGCATCATTCCAACTGATCGTGATGTTTATAACCGTGACGATAAGAACAAGACCCCATGCTACATATTTCCATCAGACAGTCTGGTCGGACAGCGTGACGACGTGAGATATCCGTGGGTAAGAGTTTCAACGTGATGGCATGGATGATGGTGCTGAAATAGGGGTCACTTGAGCGGTTTAATATACAGCTGGCTGCTTCTGTCAGGACACGTATCCATGACACTCCTGGACGGCTGTCCAAAGGCATTCTCCCACACCAGTTCGAGTTCAACTTGTCCACTTTACAACCGGGATGCTTCCATAGAGGTATCTTACGACCTAGTTGGGACAAACCGGAGCCAACGGCATTGATACATGTCATCCATTGAAGATGTCAAAAAGATGTCGTTTTCGGCTGACAGCCGGTATACATAGCCAAAGGAGAACCAAACCATTTGGAATCCAGATCGGGGTGAAGAGGGGGAAGAAATGCTTCGACTGCGTTCTAACCACAGCTCTAGGAAATGGGCACTGCTCAGAGGACCTCAAACTATCAACAAATTGTTCCTGAATATTTGCTATCGAACTCCGTATCTAGGTCGAGGAGACTCCGGGCACTCCGCTGCCTAAGACGAATAGTCTCATCAATAAGTAGCCTGAGGATTTTAGCACCAGAGAGGCAGTCATACAAGCCTTTTCGTAAACAAGTCTCTGTCACCATAGTCTTTCATCATCACGAAAAAGGCTTCATGTCGAAAGCCTATCAAATCAACAACGTCGAACCCCACTCAGGAGTTAGCTGGCATGCTTGGTAGATATCAGCCACACAAGCAACTATGCATACATAGATAGCTCACGGATAGTGATTGGCTCGATCTCTGTCCCCTGGCTGGGGATTGGGGGCGGGGTAACCTCTAGGCATCAAGAGCTGGAAAAACGAACAAGGCTGGACACTTGAAGTCAAATCGCGGGTCTTCCTTTGTTGACATCCCTCATATTTGGTCAAAGTTCTGAACCGGATAGAACAACGAGAGAGGCTATTTCCCGGACTACGCAAGGAAGATAGCCTGACAGACAAGGCGTTAGTTCGATCATTCCTCGGGTATTACCCAGCTCGGGGGTGACAATGCTGGGTTTGGAAGTGGTTGGTACAACTTTGAACACCATTACACTTGTTTCCGACGTGGCTGATTGTGTGAAGCAGGGTATGCGAACGGACGAGGAGTTACTTCGACCCTCGGGAGATGATGTCGGCGGCTCAGCCGCTGAGAAACCAAGTCACTCGGGTGCCGGCACTGGAGAATACCCGTATCAACCACTTCTGTCCGAGAATCAAATCCGTCTTCTTCTCCTTGAGCCACTCGCCCCAGGCTCAACCCAGGATTCTCAACCTATCTGCGTCACCCTACACCATGTCGACTTCGATTCAGAAAGCCTAACTACTCGGCCATACAGAGCTCTATCTTACGAATGGGGCGCCCCCCCGGAGAAAGATAAAGATAGTCCGATAATCATCCTTGACGGTCATGGTACTCGCATTCGAAAGAATCTATACAACGCACTTAAAAGTATAAGATACCTCAAGAGCGAGATATGTGATTCGAATCTTTGGTTATGGGTAGATGCGCTGTGTATTAACCAGAGCGACGTACAGGAAAGGGGGCATCAGGTGCGGTTGATGAAACGCATTTACAAGACTGCGGAGATGGTACTTGTGTGGTTAGGAATAGGGGATGAGTTAAGTAATGCGGCGATGAAAGCAATGAATCTGGAGGCAAGTGAGTTCGAAAACCTTGTCTCCAGAGAAGAGTTGACCGCCGATGAGCAGCGCGGGATCCGCAATATTTGCTGCATGGGCTATTGGCGGCGAGTGTGGATTTTGCAGGAATTTGTTTTGGCGAGGAACTACCTGCTTATCTGCAATCAAGACTTTGTGTCAAAGGAGAAATTTGAAAGAGCGCAGGCCGTTTGGAGTGATCACAGTTGGAAAGATGGCTCCAAGTTAGCAACACCCTTCTACCGCTCTTTTAATAGCTTCATTCCGCAACGGGGGAGTGAAGCAAAAGCGATTATACAGTGGAGGAATGAACGGGGGACGGAATCATCACTCTTTTCCTTGGTGAATTTATGTATGCTGTGCAATTGCGGGGCGACGGATTCAAGGGATTATGTTTATGGGCTCTTGGGAATCTCGGATGACTGTGAAGGAAAGATTGAGCCGGATTATTCGAGATCAGTGGAGGAGGTATATTATTCGGCCGTGGCAGTAATGATGAACAAGGCTGGCGAAGCCAGGGGACTGAAAGGCGATTCTATCCTTGACTGGTGTGATCGATTTTTCCGTCACAAATTGGCAATTTGGATGGGGGTGCCCTTGAAGTTCGGTTTCAAACAAAGCTCGGAATTAGTTTATGGGGAGGGATGTTGAGGGCGACGTTCAAGGTGGAAAATCAGATTCCTCAGATGACAAATTAAACGCCTCCAGCGATTCAAGCGATGGGTATTGTTCCTTGGAGTAAATATTTTGGAGTGGAAGACTCAGGCGAGGTACACCTTCCGAGTGTGACAGGCTGGACACTTGGGTATTGATGTCGGATATACGGATGCCGAACGCCTGAGACGCGATAGCGTAAAGGTAGTGTCAATCCGTGAATGAGCAGTCCATAGGTAGTGAAAGCCTGGGTGCTGGAATGGGCACGAGGAGGGTTCTTTTGATGGGCAAGGTGCAGGTTGACTAAAAGCCACCTTCGGATACGCTCCAAAAGTCCAGGTTTAAATACCCCTCGTGCTATCATCCAGTGCATCGTCCCAGTAGCCAAATCAGCACGTCGAGATCACCCCCTTTAGTCAACGCAGAACAACCCCTATCAGTCAGGAACAGGCCGGAACCAGCCCACACCAATGGATGATCCCCCCCCTCCCACCTTCCAGTTTGGCCCCCCAGCTGGCCTAATATCGTGGCTTCCTTCCTTCAAGCGAGGCCTCTAGGCAGATGGCAGTGAGGGGGAACCCATCGGTCCCGACATTTATACTCACGGAAGGTTCAATTTGCCAAAAACACCCCGAACCCACCTAGTGATACGTCCACTGCTCCGAAGATACTCAAACCATCAACACATGTGTTCCTCAATATTTGGTATCGAACTCCGTATATAAACCGAGTGAGACTCCGCTGCCTAATCGCCTCATCAATAAATAGCCTGACAATTTTCCCATTAACAAGAAACGCCGCCCAATGCAAAGAAAATAATAAACGCATAGCGTGAAGCGTGAGAGACCGCACAAACCATGGCACACGAAAGCCCCAGACACCACACAATTACTCCAGCTTGGCCAGAATAGCCTTCTCTCTCTCCGCCTTGCGCTTCTCGAACTGCTTGACGGAGTGTTTCCTCTCGTTCTCCTCCCTCCTCTTGATGGCCGCAAGCTCCTCGCGCTTGATCTCGGCCGCCTTCTTGACCACCTTGGGCAGGTGCCTGTGACGGGAGATGCGCTTGATCTCGGGCATGTGGGAATACCTCTCGACCAATGTCTTGTTGTACTCGAGCGCCTGTCTCTGCTTGGTCGCCTTGACGCCGCTGCGCTCCGAGGCATTGGCACGCCACAAGCGGATGTTACCCTGTATACCATGTTAGCCGTGCTGATCAAACAAACTGAAGAAAGGGGGGAACGTACATCGTCACTGCCGCTGAGAAGGTACTTGGAGTCCATAGTCCAGGTAGTCCGGAATACCCTCTGCATACGCTTGGTGTGGTAAACATCGCGAGACATGCCCTGGTCGCGGCGCCACACCCTGATTGTGCGATCGTAGGAACCAGTCACGAGCTCCTCACCGGTAGGAGAGAACTCGACATCCATAACCGCCGCAACGTGGCCCTTCTGAATGTTTTGCGCCTTGGTGAAGTTCCTGGCATCGAAGAGGTAGACGTTGTGATCTTCCGAGGCAACGGCCATGTTCATCGCCTCCATGGGGTTGAAGACAATGCGGTTGGCGGCGAACTTGAGAACAGTCTTGATGACGGGCATGTTGGTGCGCAAATCGAAGAGAATAACGGAGCGATCTGTGCCGACGGAACCAACGATCGAGGTCTCAACCTGGTTGAAGCAAACATCGGTGATGGTGTCGGTGTGGTTCGGCCACTGTATTGTCTGAGGAGCCGTGCTGTGCTCCAGATCCCAAACACGAATGCAGCCGGCACCCGAGGAGGCGACGAAGGAGTTGGCGGTGCGATGGAACGAGAGAGCCGTGTATGGTCCACCTTCTTGCCATGTCGCGAGTGGCGTAGGAGAGTCGGTCTTGGTATAAGGGTCCCAAAGCTTGATGCCATCGGTGGCGCATGTGAGGAGCTTCTTGTCGTTGGTGAAGGTCATTCCCTTGACGATGTTGTTGTGGGCGGCGGCCTTCCATGCTTCGTCCCGTGTTGTGAGATCCCAGACCTTGACGATACCATCACCAGAACCGGAAGCGATTGTGTGTAGCGAGTTCTTGTCCTTGGCCATGGTGTAGACACCCTGAACGTGGCCATTTCCTAGCTGGCCGAGGAAGGGCTTGGCGAAGACTCTCTCCAACTTGACGGCATTGAGGGCTCTCTTGTACTCGCGAGCACGCTCGAAAGGATGGAGTTCGGGCGCAAGGTTACGGGGAGCGCGGGTGACGTCGTTACCGGGGGCTTGCTGGGCCGAGATGTTTCGGCTGAGGGCTTTGATCTGTTGCAGAAGTGTCAGTGGTGAGCCTGGAAATAGGTATACGAATCTTGATCGGCGTCGCGTATGGTAGGCCTAAGTACCTTCATGGTGATGGTGTTTCTCTGTTGACGATGTCGAAGGGGTCGTGGATGGAAGGCTATCGAGGCCGACGGGTATCGAGTGTAAAGATGTTGATGAGTTGTATGAGATCGGGTAGGGTTGAAGTCTGTCGGTTCACTAAGTCGCAAAGCCCAGGTGCTGTGATACGGTGTCGACCTCGGAATGAATGGATGGATGGATGGATGCCGGGAGTGTCTGTCGCCAATTGGGGAGCACAGTCGGACACGGGCAGTTTGACAGCTCCCGTCCCCTTCTCTGGAGAAATTTTGGCGGGGTCTGGCGGCAAGAATCTTGACCGCCTTCTTGGCTCTTTCCTAAACGCTTAGTCTTCAAATGTTAGAGCTTCACTGTTGAGGATGGACAGGACCTGAGCTGCCGAGAGCTGGGCTTGCCTGCCGTGAGATGGCAGGGATCTGTAGGTGGATGTCTCCAGCTAATTACGTCGCGCCTGGCAACCTAGCGGTACGTGCAGTGGTCTCGTTAGTGGACATGCCGCCTGCACTTGGGTAACAGCTGCTTCCAGCAGACAGTGGTGAGGTTCGTCACGACAACGGGGAACAACCTGAGCTCCAACTTCAACACCCGAACAACCTCCAACCACCAACCCTCTCCGACGACACTCTGCGACCACCGGTACGCCGCATATACCACCGCGACCTCGACTAATCAACATCACATTCGATAGCCAAACTCTCGATTTATACTACGACCGTTTACCACTTGGCGACCGGGACAAACAGCACACGACACAATGGCCCAGGGCGAAGCATCAGAGAGAGTGCGCGAGGCGCAGAAGGTCGTCTCGACCGATCCTCGCCAGGCCGAGCAGATTTACAAGGATATCATCTCCAAGCCGCCATCAGTTACCTCTGACGCGGCCATTCGGGAATACGAGACAGCTTTGATTCACTTGGGAGAGCTCTATCGCGACGAGAAGTAAGAGTGGCGGGTGTATCGTGGTCATCGAGGAGGGGCATGGTCACTAACCTCCCATCACCTTATACAGGAACACACAAGGCCTTGTAGACCTCGTAACTCAGAGCCGCACAGTTCTCTCTTCGTTCGCAAAGGCAAAGACGGCAAAGCTCGGTACGACCCCGTCATCAGCTTGGCTCGTTATCGCTATACCAGCTTATGAGGATACTAACACTTGTTCATACAGTCCGCCAGCTCCTCGACCTCTTCGAAGCCATCCCCGACTCTCTCGACATCCAGATCTCCGTCACCAAGTCGTGTATAGAATGGGCCACATCAGAGCGCCGCTCCTTCCTCCGCCAGAACCTCGAAACCCGTCTCGTCACCTTGTACATGGCCAAGCAGTCCTACTACGATGCCCTGACGCTCATCAACGGTCTCCTCCGTGAGCTCAAGCGCATGGACGACAAGCTCGTCCTCGTCGAAGTCCAGCTGCTCGAGTCGCGGGTATACCACGCCCTAGGCAACATCGCCAAGGCGCGCGCCGCCCTCACCAGCGCGCGCACGAGCGCCGCCTCCGTCTACACCCCTCCTCTGCTCCAGGCCAACCTGGACATGCAGTCGGGCATGCTGCACGCCGAGGACAAGGACTTCAACACGGCCTTCAGCTACTTCATCGAGGCGCTGGACGGCTACCACACCCAGGACGAGCCGCAGCGGGCCCAGGCCGCGCTGCAGTACATGCTGCTCTGCAAGATCATGCTCAACCTCGCCGACGACGTCAACCAGCTCATGACCTCCAAGCAGGCTGTCAAGTACGCCGGCAAGTCGCTCGAGGCCATGAAGGCCATCGCCCGCGCCCACAGCAACCGATCTCTCGAGGAGTACGAGCGCGCCTTGGCGGCCTACCGGTACGAGCTGGGCAGCGACACCTTCATCCGCAACCACCTGCGACGCCTGTACGATGCCATGTTGGAGCAAAACCTGATCAAGGTCATCGAGCCCTTCAGCCGCGTGGAGATTGACCATATTTCCAAGATGGTCGGTTTGGACACCCAGCAGGTGGAAAGGAAGCTGTCGCAGATGATCCTGGACAAGGTGATCATTGGTGTGCTGGACCAGGGTGCCGGCTGCCTCATCATCTATGACGAGACGCACCGGGATGAAGCGTACGATGCGGCACTGAAGACCATTGAGAAGCTTAGCAATGTGGTTGATGTGCTTTATACGAACCAGGCCTCTCAGCTTGAGTAAAAAGCGAGTTTCAAGGCAGAAGCGGGTTTGAATGGATGGTTTAGGGTTTTACAACTTGGGGTTTGTCTGTAACATTACGCTTAGATATGATATTAGTTGGGCGTATTGAAATGAGCACGATAAACCGCATGAACATATGAGTTTTGAGCCTAATGGTCTTGGTTGTGTTGCAAAAATGTGATATTGTATGTCCAAATTTCAAGCTAGAACCAACCAATGTTTGTACAAAGAACCATAACAACTTGGTATCTCCTACTCATGCATCCATACTATGGGGTATCCAGGCCTTCTTTCACTGTCCTTCTTCCCTTCTTTCTTTTCCAACTGTACTTCTTCCCTTCTCCTTCCTTCATCACCTCCCATATTCACTACACCCCTAGTCCATCTACTTCTCACAACAAATACACCCAGACATTACGCACCAACGGTCCTCCAGTCCCTTTAATCACCACAAACTCTCATCCAAAAGTTTAACACACACGTCCCCTCCGCCTCGTCCTATCAACCCGTCCCTCCGCTCTCCTCCTCTCCCCCACTAGAAACGCATAAACCCGTCTCACCAGTTCCCCCTCGCTCCACCCCCCCTTTTCTTCCTCTCCCATCTCGAAAACCCCTCCATAAAGTTCATCCGAGCCCCACGCCCGTCTAAACATCTCCCGGAAATCGTAAACGACGTCCAAATGCCATTGCTCGATTACCACGGACTCGTCTATGGGAACACCGGTAAGGGGGTCGTAGGTGGTTTGCTGGGGGGAGGGTGTGAAGGTTTGACCTAGGAAGCGTTGGAGCGTGGGAGGGAGGAGTTTGCGTTTGCCTTTGGCGAGGGTTTTGAGGGAGGGGGGGTTGTTGCGGTGGTTGTGGATTACGGAGGAGAGGATTTCCCAGTGGGAAGTGGTCCAGAGGCGGGTGGGCGGGGGGAGTTGTTGTTCCTGGGTTGGGAGTTGTTGGTGGTGGGTGGTGGAAGCGGATGAGGAAGCGCCGGCTGAGGTGGAAGCTGCGGCTGAAGCTTGGCCATCGAGGTGTTGCGAGGTGGAAGCTTGGCCATTATAGTGTTGAGAGGTCGATGTCGAGGCCGAGTTCGCTGGCTGAGAGGGTTGTTGTTGCTGACCGAAAGACGAAAGTGGTGGTAGGGGAGGGTAGAGCGGCTGCAGAGGCTGGAGAGGCGTGACGATGTTGCGGTTGGAAGGCGGAATGGGAGGCGGAAGAGGTCTGCGCCGACCGTGACCGAAGAGGGAGACACCCGAGCGGATGACGGGGGAATTTTCGAGGGTGGATGTGGGTTTGATGAGCGGTGGTGGTGGTGGTGGTGGTGGTGGTTGACGTGGTTGACGTAGTGCAGCAGCAACTTCTGGTTGTGGTTGTGGGTGTAGTTGCCGTTCCTGTTGCCGTCCTCGTCCAGGGCTTAGTGGGCGAGGGCATGGCGGCGGGGGTCTCGGTGCCCGTGCTGCTGGTGCTGGTGCTGGTGCTGGCGCCCGTTCATGCTCGTACCATTCGATATCATCATCCATATCCATATCCATATCCACGTGCATCTCCACTTCGTCGTCCGGTTTGTGCTCTTCTTCGTCCTGATAGTACTCATCGAACCCCTCAGGCGTGTTCTCCTGAATCCTCTCCGAGCCAGCAGGACTAGGAACAGGACTGCTCTCCGTGTGGGTACTGGGCGAGCTGGTGATAATCACAGGAGTCGAACGACCCCCAAACACAGGACGCCTCTGTTCAACGTCTGCGTTGCGTCGAGGCGTAGGCGACTGCCGGACGCTGTTGGCAAACTCCACCACACGGCCGGGAGTGCGACTCTTAGTCGGTGGTCGCAAGGCAGACTTGATAGGGGAAGAGTTCTTGTCGGGCAGAGATCTCAGCGGTGGTGGCTCGAAGCTTTCCTCGGTGGATGATTGTTCTTCTTCGAGTTCCACTATCTCGTCGTAGTCGTCCAAGTCCTCTTCAGGCTCTTGCTCTTCTTCATTCTCGTTGTTCGGTCCGTATTCAACGCTCTTAGCGGGTGGGTCCGAGAACAGCTTGGAAATGGACTCCTTTATACCAAACAGCAACTGCTTAGGTTTGTCAGTTATCGAGTTCGGAGTGGTGCCGGAGCCTGAGTCGTTGTCTTTGAGCGGTACAGCAGTCGCGACAGTGGTCTTTGTCCCGCCCGATTCGAACAATGGGAGCTTAGCCCCTGGTTCGCGTCGCATGGGAGTGAAGTTCTGTTTCTGCGGGACCGGAGTGTAGATGCTTCCAGACTGTGGTGGTGAAGAGGAGCCGACGATTGAGGAAGAGTGCCGAAGTACACGCTGTGCCGGTTGCAGGGGCCGTGAGGGTTGCCCGGACAACACGGGAGCTGTGCCCAACGGTGAAGGCTGAAACGGCTTCTGAGAAACTGGCACGGAGAGACGTTGAGATGACGGAACGCGACCTATAGGAGTCGTTCCCAGCTTTCTCTCAGCGTGACCCGCAGAAAGATTTTGTGATCGCTCCGAAAGGACTCCCGAACCAGATGACACCCTGCCGTTGGCTTGACTCTGCCTATCGAGCACTTCGGGCTCAGGCAGAAGAGAGGCATTACCCTCTGGACCCTGCAAGCTTAACTCCGGAATAGGCGCCGGTGAAGAAAAGAAGCCCGAAAGGTTTGCCTTCTTGTTCGGAACCGGCTTCAACGCAGGCCGGAACTTCTTGACCCGACTGGAATGAAGCAGGCTAAACTCTTCCAGCTCGTCACTTTTGTCTGCGGCTGTGTTCAGTTGATCGCGCACGATCTGACTCTTGTTGGATTGCCCGCGGGAGCTCGGCTGGGGCTGCTTGGTGGAGGGAAGAAAGCTGGCAGGATCATTCTCCTTCAAGTGAGATTTGGCTTTGACTGCGGGAGATGAACGCATGGCTTCGAGGAGGAAAAGATCCTCCTCCTCTTCTTCCTCCTCTTCATGTTGCTCCTGTGCCTGTTCTCCCTGCTCGACTTGGTGATGACTTTCTTCTTCCGTATAACCCATCCGGTGGTCTTGCTCGTGCTCGTGCTCGTCTCTCTGCTGCCCAAGCGGAGATTCTTCACGTTGATGGTTCTCTTCCGCATGAGTCATATCGTAGTCTTCACCTCCAGTGTAGTTCTCATGGCGTGCCTTCTCCAGTTCAGGTACTTGTCGCTCTCTCGAACTTCGCAGTTGATCACCTCGTGAGGAAGCCCTACCACGCTCGAGCAGCGACTCGCGTTGGCGACTTTGTTCCGAACCACGACTCATCCGGTGCTCTTGACTTTCCTCGACATAGTCATGGGCTTCCTCCGCCTGTCTCCTGTCGCGTTCTGCCGAACCTCGCTGTCGAATATCTCGAGAAGAAGCACCACCACGCTCGATCAGTGACTCGCATTGGCGACCTTCTTCTGAGCTACGACTCGTCCGGTGCTCTTGTCCTTCCTCTGCAATGTAATCCCGGACTTCCTCCGCCTCTCTCCTTTCCCGCTCGGCCGAGCTTCGCTGGTGGTCACGCCGCCAGGCACCTCCGCCTCGGTCGGACTGGGACTCTTGTTTGTGGCTGCTCTCTTCCCTATAGCCCGAGTGCTGCCCTTCCCTTTCTTCCTCATACTCATGCCGCTCGTTCTCCACTTCGGTCACCTCTCTAGTTTCCCGTTCCCTTGAGCCTCGCGTGTGATCATTCCGCCACGAATCTCTAGCTCTGCCGGACTGTGACCCGCGCGGCCCGCGCGACCAGTGGCGATGACTTTCTTCAACGTGACTAGAATGGCGCCCTCCTCGCTCCTCCTCATACTCATGCCGCTCTTCTTCCACGATCTCTTCCGTCACCTCCCGCACTTCCCTCGCTTCCCGCTCTCCAGAACTTCGCTGGCGGTGACCATGTCCCCTAGAAGAAGAAGAAGACGAAGCTTTACCCCGGTCGGATCGATTGGAGCGGGAGGACCCGTGTCGGCGGCTCTCCTCACCACTACCACCGGAGTGATAGTGTTCGCTCTCGTGCTCGTACTCTTCCCGGACCTCCTCCATAATTTCTTCAGTCACCTCTCTCACCCCTCGTTCTCTCCTTTCCCGATCTTCCCTCGTCTCTCGCTCTTCCGACCTCTGTCGAGAAGACGAAGCTTTACCCCGGTCGGATCGATTAGAGCGGGAGCTCCCGTATCGGCGGCTTTCCTCCTCACGACCACTCGAGTGACGACCACCTGAGTGATAGTGTTCGCTCTCGTGCTCATACTCTTCCCGGACCTCTTCCACAATCTCCTCCGTCACCTCTCTCATTCCCCGCTCCATGCGTTCCCGTTCTTCCCTCGTCTCCCGCTCTTCCGACGACCTGTGCCGAGACCCATGCCGAGAACCACCATCCCGTCCATGTCTCCTCGAATGACTACTCTCCCTGAAGCTGGAGGACCTGGCATCACCTCCGTGTCCATAGATTCGCTCTTCCTCTCTCTCTTCGGTCACCGTCTCAACTTCGACGCTTTCCCTAAAGCGAGCGTTGGGTTCCCGCTCCTGCTCTTTTCCCACTGATCTTGGAGTAGAGTTTTCGGGTCGTCCATGTCTCCTGCCAGAATGACTACTACTCTCCCTGAAGCTGGACCTGGCCCTGGCATCACCTCCCCAAATTCTTTCTTCCTCTCTCTCCTCAGTGACCGTTTCAACCTCAATGACTTCCCTATAACCACGAGCTTCGGGTTCGGGTTCGGGTTCGGGTTCCCGGTGATGATCTTCTCTGACTGATCCTGATCTCCGAGTAGAGTTTTCCTCCCGAGTGGTGCGTCCTAAGCCAGAGCTGTTATGATGGCTGCTGTCGTGGAAACCAAGGCTCGCGGAGGCAGATCGGTCACGAGTCACGTTGATTTCATGACTGGATTCTTCCTCTGCTTGCCAGTCCATGGCTTCGTGCTCATGTTCATGATGGTTGCGCTCACGCTCGCGCTCTCGCTCGGAGAAAGAAGAAGGGGCATTGATTGTGCTGCCAAAGATGGGGTTGGCTTGAGGTTGCCTGGTGGAAGAACTGGTGCTAGCTTGGCGCTGGCTTGCGAAGCTGGTCTCGGCTTGGGCTTGTCTGTCGTGAGTGGTACTAGTTTCAGCTTGAGGATGTCCGAAGCTGGTATTTGCTTGATGCTGCGTGTTGAAACGGGTAGTCACTGAAGGTTGTTTAATGGCATGGCTGCTGCTGGCCTGAGCTTGAGATCTGTCAAAGCTTGTGCTGGCATTGGCTTGTCGGTCAAAGCTGGTATTGGCCTGACTTCGTCCACCGAAGCTCGTCTCCGCTTGCGCCGGTCTTTCAAAGCCGGTGGTGCTGCCTTGAGCATGCGATTCTCCGAAGACTTGGCGGTGGCTGCCAAAGCCAACATTGCCTTGAGCATGTGATTCTCCGAAGACTTGGCGTTGGCTGCCAAAGCCACCATCGCCTTGAGCATGCGGTACTCCGAATACTTGGTGTTGGCTACCAAAGCCAGCAGCAGCTTGACTTCCTCTTCCAAAGTTGGCGTAGTCCTCAGCTTGCTTAGAAAACCCATTGTGCCCGTGAGCTTGCCTATCAGAACCGGTACTCGCGCGGCTCTGTCTCTCAAAGCTAGTGCTAGCGCTGGCGCTGGCCTGAGATTGTTTCTCGAAGCTGGCACTGGCACTGGCAGTGCCACTGGCGTCTTGACTACCGGAGCCACGCTTGCTCATCATGCTACCAAAGAGCGAGTTGCGCCCGGTGCTTCCTCTAGAAGACCCGGGCGGATCTGGACCGAACGGGTCGTCCATAACAATGTCAACGGCACTAGTGGTGCCGGCAGTGGCCGATGCTTGTCTTGAACTTTCCTCGGCATTAACGGAGGCTTGCCTCGAAGCATTACGTGGCGATAAGACTTGCGCTCCTTGGGCCACCGGATTTTTGATCGAGTTGAACAAGCCAAAGCCCGATCTTTCGGGTTGATTAGGAGTATTTTCAAATTGGACTTGGGGCAACGGCTGAGGTTGAGGTTGAGGCTGAGACTGGGACTGGGAGGCCCTAGAGGCTGACGGTGACGGTGAATGGCTGTCTTGGACCCCAGGCATCCCTCGAAAGGGACTGCGCAAGAAGCTTCCCCTGCCTGGAGGCGACGGAGGGTCCGAGGTTACCTGCCGCAGTGCTTCACCAGCTCTGATGATTGGGGACAGAGCCGGCCGGTTCTGTGAGTCGGGTGGGGGCATCAGATTCTGAGGGTTAAGTGCCGGAAGACCTGGCGAGGCCAAGGATGTGAGTCGGTCGGCCGGAGTTTCGTTCGAATTCGATCGGACTCGGCGTAATGGAGGTTCGGGGCGGTGCTGCTCGTGTCGGGAAAAGCTTCCAGTTGGGGGAGAGGAAGGCATTTCATCGTCTGGAGCGGGCTCGGCGGACTCGGTGGGCTGTCTTTGCTCATCATCGTTAAGCTCACCGTCGTCGTCGTCGGCCTCTACGTTGGCATGAGCACCGAAATCGTACTGGAAGTCGTAGTCGCGGGGTTCTGGAGGGACAGGAGATGGTGTCTCATCAGGTGTCAGAATACTGTTCGACGCATATAAGGGGGTGGAATTATTCACAGATGAAGGCCGCTCAACAGAGGGCTGGATGATTGTCTTTGTGGTCTGTTGCTGAACATCTGTCTGAGATTTTCTAAATAACGGACTTGATGGTTCAGGTGGCAGAGCGCCTCGCGATTCTCTTCGGAGGTGGCCGTGATATAGGACGCTTGATTCTTGTCTGTCAAATTGGTCATAGTCCAGAGAGCGGTTTGGCGAATTCACCACATCGTTACCACGGACATCTACGTCCAGTTGTCTTTCAAGCGACCGAGCTTTCTGTTGGTTTGGATACTTTACCCACCATGACTTGGGCTGTTGTGCTTGACCTTGCTGTGCTTCTGTTTCAGCCTCCTGCTGCTGCTCAGACTCTAGATTATCCTCAAGCGCCTGCTCCTGCTCCTGCTCCTGCTCCTGCTCCTCTTCGTGGTGAGGTTCAGATTCTGGCTCACGTTCAGGTTCTTGCGGTGATTCAGACTGTTGTTCAGGCAGGGGTTCGAAGTCCGGCGTGTTCCTAGGTATTGGCTCAAAGCCTGTTTCCCGTTCGGCTCCCAATCGACGAGTTCGATTTGCCTGTCGCTGTTGCAAAAGGTTCGATTCCAGCTGTACTCGGTGCTGATGTTCTTGTCGTTGTTCCGCCCGAACCCAAGTACTGGATTCTGGCGCAGGTTTCGGCTCGGGTTCCGGTTCCGGCTCATGCTGTTTCTCCTTTTGCGGTTCTCGTCGTTGTCGCTTTCGTGGTTCTGGATGAAACCATATGTCGGATTCCTCTGGCTCGGGTTCAGGTCCATGTTGTGATTCCGTTTCACGTTCAGGCCTTGATTCGGGCTTCGGTTCAGATCCGGCTTCAGACCCAGGCTCAAGCGCCAGTTCCGATTCTGGTTCGCGATCCAGATCCGGGCCCCGTTCTTCCTCTCGTTCTGGCTCTCGTCCCAAATCTTCTTCCAGTCGTGAACTTTTGCTGTGACGCTTTTCCGAAGACTCTCCACCCTCATGTGCTTCCTCCTCTTCCACTTCCTCCACCACCTCAGCCTCTCCCCTGTTATCCCCCGTCGAATATCGATACAGCGGATCGTAACTGGGAAGGGGTGCCCGTGGCGTAGTCGTCAAATTGTGGTTGACAGAATAATCGATTGTCCTATTATGGCTTGATCGCTCGTCCGATTCCTGCTGACTTATTCGCAACGACCTGATCGTCTTACTGATGTAAAAGCTTGTCGTGTCGCCATCGCGAGCATCCTCGTTTTGCGCTGCTTCGTGCCCTCGTTCTTCGACATAGCTCGAATTCTGCTGCATAGATAGTAGCGAATAGGGGTCAATCATGGTGAATTCCTCGCCTGGCAACCTAGTTTCTGTTGGCTGAACTGGCGTGTCCCTCGGTGTCGCATTGTCATCCTCGAGCTCCGATTCGATGTCGCTATGCGATTCGCCGCCACCAAAGTCTGCGAACTCGACGTACTCATCCCCATGTGACAGCTCCGACTCCAACTGGGGTGTTTCTCGACGCGCGGGTTCCGGTCGTAGTTGCTCGACCCTCGAGGGGGGCGCTCTAGGTGCCCCGTTCCATCGTCGAGCGGCCGGTGTGTCTTGAGGTGGGTTGAACGAATTGTCCAACCATAGGTCACCTTCCGACTCGTCAGGCCTGGGGGCATCACTCGAGGGAGCTCCAATACCTGTATTGCCCAAGATAACGGTCGACGGTACTCGTTGAAAGATGCGTTCGCGACGGATATGTTCTTGATCTCGGTCTCGGTCTCGGTCTTGTTGGTCGCGAGTGGATTGCGCTTGACGACTGGATTGCGCTTCGGCCCCAGGCTCATGGTCGGAGTCGTCTTCTTTGAGCGCCGTAAGATCTCGGTCTATCAGAGCGGAAAACTCGTCATGCGCAATCGAATCCTTCCTCGGCCGTCCTCGTTTCCTTCGCGCAGAGCCCGGACCCAGCAGACTAGGCTGTCTCACTGGCGACGAAACACCCTTTCTCCGCTTCGGCGCACGACTGCTGGGCCCTGGGGTCAAGCTTATCCGCCGCTTTGTACCCGATGTAAACCCGAGCTTGCTGAAATCGATGGTGACATCCGAATCCAAGACGTCCTTGGACGATGATCGTGCTTCGCGCAGTCGGAATCCGGGGGTCGCTGGTCGCATCGGGCGGGTCGTCGTCTTTGGTGTCTCTGAGCGCAAGGCCGTGCCTGGAGTAGCTGTTCGCGGTGGCCTTCCCCGCGGCCTCGGTGTAACAAATTCGCCAAGTCGAGTAATCTCGTCGTCGTCATTATC
The DNA here is from genome assembly GCA_009806015.1 of Neurospora sp. CHS-2018b. NCBI lineage: Eukaryota > Fungi > Ascomycota > Sordariomycetes > Sordariales > Sordariaceae > Neurospora > Neurospora sp. CHS-2018b. The sequence continues at coordinate 996,153 of RAOV01000016.1, read as the reverse complement.
CTCCAAGCCGCGCAAGGGAACCGTAACCGAAGTCGTCCTTTCTCTTTCGCGGATGCTGCGAGCGGTTGGCGTCGAGTGCTGAAACAGACGGCGACTAACACTGCTTCTTGAAGTAACTCTCGAGCTTTCGGCTTCGACGGTGACCAGCAAGCGCTGGGGCGATCGCGCGTCTCCAACGTCCAATTCGAACATGCGCTTTCTCGGCGTGCTTTCTCGGAGGGCTTGGACTCGCTGGGTTCGCGGAGTGGGCTGGTTTCTACGAGAACCGCGACGCGCCGATGCGGGGAGGTGGACTGGGATCGCTGGTGTCACGGAGCGAGAGGCTGGCGTGGCGGCCGTCTCGAGGAGTGGATCCGTGGACGACGAAATATCGTCGACCGACATCATGGACGCGTCTTCGTCCTCGTCCATGGCAGCCCTGGTTGTGGGCGCATAAGGCCCGGTGTGGTGGTGGTGGCAGTTAAGCGCAGTTAAAGTGAGTGAATGGTCAAGCAATATGTAAATGTTAGCAAAGGATGCAGCAGAGGGCGCATGCGCATAAAGCCTCTATCCAAAAGGTGCGAATCTGAATGCTGTCAATTGTTTACTTTGGAATTTCCCGTCGTTGTTGAGGCGACCCGACCCATGATTGATTGACAGGTTTGGATCCGTCGCCAAGCAACAGCTGTAATTGCTGGCCAATGAGAACGCGACCGCAAACTGTCCCCGCGGTTCGGCAAAACCCCGGTCTTCAGCTGGCAGGCAAGGCAGGCTGAGGGAGTCCACATTTTCAGGGCTGGGATTGCTTAGTCAGGCACGGACCCCTCTCACGCAGACGTCATCGCCTCGGCATAATGTTTTGCAGTCTTTCGAGAGTCTTCAACATCCGAGTCAACAACATCAGACTGAAATAGTGACCGTTATTCGCCGCGTGAGGAGGTCTGCAACACCGAGTCGGGGTCTACCATATGCCGTCATGTATCAACACAATGTTCACGTCACAAAGGGCGTATATCATGAGAATATCAGCCCCATCAGAGGGCAGCTGGAACAAAGATAACTCCATCTTTACACCGTCCCAACCCGGATTACTAATTCTAAACCTATCCCATCTGAGATCTGACGACACCACCATATCCGCAGTAGCACTGCAGGGACGGCCCTCACACATGCCCTCGACCTCGGTCATCAATCGGAGCGCCAAGAGGGCGCCAAGATACGCCAAGACAGACCTCGGTCATCAATCGGAGCACTATAACGTATATAAAAATAAGAATTTATACTGTGCTCGCTTACTAGTAATTAAGTTAAGTAAAATAATAATTATTACTTAATTAAGCTTAGTTTATATTCGTATAATTAGATTCGAAATGTATTATTAATCTATTTGGAATCTATTTAGTATATTTATCTTTATTATACTTTTTAGTTTGGTTTTTTTCATGGAACTTTATATATATATACATATTGTCACGGGGTTGAGGCCGTGGCATTGCCTATATAGTGTGCACTTCGGATTCTGCCTTGCAAGCAGAATTACGTCCTATCTTTTACCGGATAGGTTTGGCGTTGTCGGGACATGTGCACTCCTGCCCTGTCATAGTTAATTCTGCTTAAACGGTGGGATGCCGCGGGTTCAATTCCCCGCAGTGGCATTTTGGAAAGGCGGGTTTTTCGAGTGCAGCACCGACCACGGCGCTCGGTCCCTAAGGTTGGGACTTGGTAGCAATGCCGTGGGAAAACAGGAGCGCACTCAAATGAAAGACATTGCTAAACCGCCCGCACTGCGCTTGGAGGGCGCAGAAGCGACCAAGATTGTCAGCGGCTACCCCATTGGAACCATTGGTTCAGGTAGTGCTATATAGACAATTACCTTCTCTTGGATGTAAAATCCGCTTTAAAGAGGAGGTAGTGTCACGGGGTTGAGGCCGTGGCATTGCCTATATAGTGTGCACTTCGGATTCTGCCTTGCAAGCAGAATTACGTCCTATCTTTTACCGGATAGGTTTGGCGTTGTCGGGACATGTGCACTCCTGCCCTGTCATACATATATATATATTAATTCTATTTTAAATACATCCTACGCCTTTTTTTTTGTAAATATATTTTTAATATTCTTTAAATCGATTCTTAATAAATTTACTTATTTTAATAAAATTAGACTTTATATTATACGTAAATTAATATAAGATTATTTAATAAACTATAAACTTATTTCTAATTAATTTATAATAAATTTATTTAATATAATAGAATTAAACTTTAAATTTTAAATAAATTAATATAAAGTATTTTAATAAATTGGAAATTTATTTCTAATAGATTTCTAATACATTTTTTCATTATAATAGAATTAAACTTTATATTATAACTAATCCAATATTAGATTATTTAATGGAATAGGAATTTATTTTCAATAGATTTTTAATAAATTTATTTATTATAATAGGATTGGACTTTATATTATAAATAAATAAATATAAAATAGTTTAATAGATTCTTAATAGATTTTTAATAAATTTATATATTATAATATAATTAAACTTTATATTATAATATAATATAATAAAGTTAAATAAATTCTAAGCCTATTTTAAATAGATTGGTAACTAATTTTAAATAGGTTATCGATCAATTTTAAATAGATTGCTAATTAATTTTATATAAATTAGTAGTTAATTTACTTATTATTATAAGTTACGTTTTTTTTGATTTATTATAATATAACTTTATTATTAATGAATTAAATACAAATATATAATTAAAATTTAAAATTTAAAATAAATTAAATTAAAAAGAAATTAATTTAACATTTATTAACTTTTAAAATATTAGACTTCTATCAAAAAAAGAATAGTATAATATAACATAATACAATTAATTAGGTTTATATAATCTATATTTGGAATATAATTTATTCTTAGTAAATATTTATATTAATATCTTTAAAGGAATTGAAATTCCTAATAATTTATAATTTTTATTATATAACTTAATATAATATAATTTTCTATAAAAGACCTATGTAAATAAATTATAAATCTATTTTAAATAGATTTAATACATAAAATTATATTATAATAATTAAATTCCTTTATAATAAATATATTCTAATTAATAAGTGAAATATATAATATTTATTTATTTTATTACTTTATACTCGATTTTATATAAGATTAATAATTCTATAATTCAAAAATATTACATTTTAATTTATTTCTTTAAAACATTCTTTCTTTATTCTAAATATTAATATAAAAATATATATAACTTATATATAGTATATTAATTTTTAGCTTTAATTAAATTAATATTTAAAATGGTTATTCTTAAATATAAAAATATTATACTTTATTCTACTTTTAAACATGTATTTAAATCTAATAGTAAAAAATAAGTTATTATAATTATAATTTCAAATTATAAAACGATTTAAATATATTATTAAAAATCTTTAGTATTTTATTTTAAAGTAATTATAATATTAAGCTTTATATATTAAGTAAATTAATATAATAAATTATATTAACACTTATTATTCTCCTTATAATATATCTTCGTTTATTAATATCTTTTAATAATATAAATTATAAATCTATTTAAAATAAATTTAGAATCTATTTAAATATTATTAAATTTTAAATCTATTTTAAGTAGATTTTTTATTTATTACATTTTAAAAAAAAGTTTTTACAGAAGGAAAACTTTATATAAATCAATTTATTTTTAATTACTTCCAAATCTATTTATAATAGATTTAAAAATTACATAATATACGCTTATTATATATACTATAAATAACTACAAAGGAAAGATTTTAAATAGTATAAAATAATAAAAATTAATTGTTAAGGCATCCGACTTCGGTTGAGTTTTTTTTACAGTGTGGGGCAGCACCCTTGTTATGGCCTTGGCGCTCCGATTGATGACCGAGGTCGAGGGCATGTGTGAGGTGAGGTAGGAACTCTTGAAGCGCGCGTGTAAGTCAAACCGAACTTAAATGACGGAAAAACATCTCGACACCAGGATGGGCTAGTGTACAGCACCCTGTTAAATCTATAATCCACACATTGCTTTGAAATCGTCACCATTGTTACTAATGTTCGTGAGGTCTTCTAATCTTCACCGTTCTACTTCGTGTGACATGAAAGGAGAAGACTGTTGATGTGAGAGAAGATATAAACTAGCTCGCATCACCTCCATCGTTGTACGTTTGGGAGATATCCAGCAGCAGCATCAACACCAAAGCAGCCATCTTTACACTCAAGACATCTCCATCAAAGACATCACCAACCCCCCAATAACCAAACTTTCACCTCCTCCCACCACCACAATGGCCATCTCAACCTCAGAAGACCGCGTCCCCCGCGGCGACGTCGTCGCCCCCCTACACTTCTACGTCCCCCCCTCGGACGGCTCCAAGCCCTTCAACAACATCGACCCTCCTCCGGGTACCCCCGAGCGCAACTTCTCTTACCAAACCCTCCCCATCACCATCCACGACATCCGCACCAGCTCCGACCGTGACGCCTCCTCCTTCACGCTCGACAACGACGCCTTCCAAATCCTTTCCGGCCTTCCCCCCTCCGCCGAAGAGTCTTCGGACCCCTCAACCGGCACCAAGGGCTCGAACTTCACCTCCGACGCCTCCATCTCCCAACTCTACTACCCCGAAGTCACCCGCCTCCTTTTGGACACGATCCCCGGTTCCAACAAAGTAATAATCTTCGACCACACCATCCGGCGCACCTCCCCCTCCGCGCCCCGGGGCCCCGTGCAGCGCGTACACATCGACCAAACCGCCTTCTCCGCCGCGCAGCGCGTGCGGCGACACGCTTCCTCCCCCGAAGAAGCCGAGCGCCTGTTGCAGGGCAGGTACCGCATCGTCAACGTGTGGCGGCCGCTGAACAAGGGACCTGTGGAAAGTTTCCCGCTGGCGTTTGCGTCTTCGCAGACGGTCAACGATAAAGACATTGTGCCCGTGGAGCATCGGTATAAGGATGGGTATACGGGCCAGACGGCCGGGGTGCTGCATGATGAGGGGCAGAAGTGGTACTTTTTGAGCGGGATGACGGGGGATGAGAGGATTTTGTTGGAGTGCTTTGATAGTTGGGCGGGGAAGGAGAAGGAGGTGGGGACGAAGGTGAAGGGGGGACGGGTGCCGCATACGGCTTTTGAGGATCCGAGACAGAGGGCGGATGCGGAGGGTAGGGAGAGTATTGAGGTTAGGGCGCTGGTTTTTGGACCTTGAGTTAGTGAGTGTTGTTTTGGGGTGATGATTGAGGCGGGGTTGGAGGATTCTGGGTGCATATGTATTGTTTTGATGGAGTTGAGGGGTAGTTTTGAGGTATCGTATGCAGATAGATGTTCGAGTCAATTTGCTCTGGAAACTGTTCTTTATCTTTGCTCTTCCGTTAAGCTAGTAACTCTCAGCGATGTCTAGTTGAAATGGCCGTCAGTCTTGCTCTAGTAGATCAGCTAGTGAAACTCATCCGGCTGTTCGTTATGTGGCAGTCGATATTGGTGACTTGAAGGGAAATATGCGTAAAGCAAAGCGAAGCCTCGCAGGCTCCGAAACAACAATGGGAAACAACATGCAGTAAAGCCACAAGGTAATCAACGAACCAAAAAGGATCTATTCGTAATACCTAATGCTAAAACAGCAGGTATGAAAGCAATGAATGCTCAAGTAGCATCTATGATAAAGTCCAGTAATATTCCCTTAAACTCCGTAACCCCTTCAATGTATGCGCAACCCTCGATCCAGTTCTGAACAAACGCCTCTCCGTCCCTGCTTTTCTTCCTCCTTGTGATAGAAACAACACAGGCATCATCGTAAAGGGGTAAAAACATTCAGTGCAATTTCCGAAGCACCAAAGTGCCAGGCGGCGCTGTGAACTTTCTTTCGTCATGGCGAACCACTTGTCGCCGACCATGCTCTTAGCCCTAGAATCCCGTTTCAGGATTATTCCTGGGCCGCTGTCTTCGCTCTACCGCCACGTCTCGCTCTACCGCCACGTCTCGCTCTACCGCCACGTCTCGCTCTACCGCCGCGTCTCTAACCACCGCGGCCACCGCGTCCCTTTCTGCTGCTGGTCCGGCTCATAGCCACGCCGCCGTTGGCGCTAGACTGCCTGCTCATAGAGACACCCCCAAGCGCCTTAGCAGGAGACTGATGATGAGACGGAGTACCCGAGCGACCACCCTTTGACGGGGTGCCGAGACCGAGACCGAGACCATTAGTTGGCTCAGATCTTTCGGGCTCGACAGGCGCCTTGATCGGGGGAAGACCAAGACGCTCTCTGAGTTCGTTCTCCGACGGCCGCTCGCCCTGAACAAACGATACAAATCTGCGGTCCTTGATCGGAAGCGACACCGATTGGAGAAGCTTCATGCTTCCATGCTCAGTCTGTAGATTGGCGCCCATGCCGTTAAGCTGGTCGTACTGCTTTAGGGCATGCATAACCATCAAGTCCCCGGTCACGTCGTCAGTAGCCAGTGCTGCCGGTGTATTAAACTCAGACTGCTTTGCATGGCCCTTGACGTATTGTGACGGGAAGGCAGGAGGCTGCTTAGGGTCCTGACTAGTAGTCAAACGCTCAAGGTTACCGGGGAAGTCGAAGTTAGCGAGCATCTCCAAGCCCATGAGTTTGTCGTCAAAGTTGGGATTGTTAGCCCCGCTTTTGTTGCTGCGAGTAGCGTGCGACACGTTCCTCTCCATCATCGGCGCCGAGGGAGCCGACTCCGAGTCGGGATCATCAGGGTCGCCGCTACCGGAAACACTGCCCTCAGGGGACGAGATCGGGCGGCCATAGTCATCAAACCGTGGCTTATGGGTAAGAATGAACTTGTGCGCCGCCAAAGCCGACTGGTTGTAGGTCATTGACAATTCCTTGTCCGTGAACAGCTTGTCAATGCTGTAGATGGGACCGGTGGTCTTGCGTTGGACCAGACGGTCTGTCTGCCAAAGGGGTGTAGTGCTGTTGGGGTCGAGTGCGCGACGTTGTGGCGCTGGAGAACCGTCGTCGTCATTCATGTTGCGCTTTCTTTTCTTGCCGTCCATGCCGGTCATCTCCTCCATTTCTCTCCGCAGGCGGGTGGCCCGCTTGCCATGTGTGCCTCCAGGGCTGGCTGGGTTTGTGATGCTGAATTGGTTGGGGTGCAAGAGGAGCGCGGACGCATCGGCAATCTCGAGGGCCTCCTTTTCCTTGTTGAGCCTGTATTTCTTCGAAGTGATGATGTTGATCAATCGGTCACGCAGGGTCGAGGCGAGCGCTTTGTGTTCTCTGTTCGCAAGCTCCGTCTTATAGGCATGCGTGTTGAGGTATTCGGCGATCTTCTTCTCGTAGTCAAACTGTGAAACCAAGAGTCAGCATTGGCACCAGGACTGAAGGAGAGTTGAAGGGTTATGACAGGGAAGACGTACTTTGAATTTGGTGAGAGCATAATCGCGTTGCTCTGCGAGATCCTGTACTTTCTCCATCCACTGGGCAAACTTAGGGCCAGCCATGTCAAGGAGGGATCGTGGAACACCGTCGGAGTCGGCGCCATTGAGCTGGTTAAGTCGTCTCTGATCCTCTTCGAAGCTGTCCAAAGGTCGGTCGACATAGGGGTCGACTCGCATGACCAGACTGGTGTCAATCTGGATCTTCTGTAGTTGTTCACGAAATGTCTGGTCTCTGTCCTTGCTCCATTTATCGGAAAGGGTTGCAATACGCTCGGCGAGCATCTGGCGACGCTTGTCTCTCTTAGACTGTGACTGCGACTGCCCGGGAGGAGGGGAAGCGTTGGAGCGGCGATCAGGCCGTCCGAGAGGCGCGTCGGCCATGGTAACGTCGGTAGAGGCCATGGCGAAGGGCCGCTCGTAGATGTGTTTCTTGGTTGCTTGGTTTTGATTGTATCCAGACCAGGGAAGACCAGGCGAGGCGGGCGGGCGGGAGAATGGGTGCCCCGGTGCAGAGATTTGAGGCTGGAAGACAAGAAGTCAAAAGTCGACTGGACGACGGGAAGAAAGTTGCCCTCGTCCGCCGATGGACGGGCGCGCAGAAAGGTTACAGCGCAAGGGCGAGGGAAAAGAAACTGCTTCTGCTGGTCGAAGCGGATTTGGACATAGTCCTCGTATGGTCTTCGTGAATAATTGTCGACAGCGAGGGGACGTATGGTGCAGATGGAGAAATATGTAGGATGAATTGGGGTTGACAGCAGAATGAGCCGAAGTGGAAGGAGAATGCGGCAGCGGCAGCGGCACTGCAGGCAAGAGCCAGATCAGGTCGGCTCACGTCCGGCCACCGGCTTCACACAGGGTTGAGTCGCTTCACAGAGGGCCCTTACTCCCTTGCCCTGGCAGTGTTTACAGTGACCAAGCTCCACCGCACAGGCGCTGTAAGAGCAATCTGCCGCGGGAAGCAGCGACGGGCAGCTGAGACTCGAGCTGTACTGTGGCTCAACCACCGCAATGTGGCTGACTTTTACACGCAGACTGGGACTGCCTGCCGGAAGATGCAACCTGGATTGGTTACTTTACTATGTAGACAATCCACTAAAAGCTTATGGCAAGAGCCGTGTAAGTGAAAAGGTCTGTGCGGCTCGAGCTGTCCCTCAAGGGACCCTCTCACCGTGGAAAGTGGGGGTGAACTGCGCAAACAGCGGAGCAAGGTCAGGACGGCAAGCTGTGTGTGCGGGCAGGCAACGCCAGGGTGGGCAGCTGTCCCGTCGCATCATTGCATCCCGCTTCCCATTCAACAACCTTGAGGACACTCCCCGAAACTATACAAATGGATTGGAAGACATAGACCATCATCAGATACATCACCATGGAGCACCTCTCGATAAACGATCAACCCCCACCGCCGCCCTTCCCTCAGGGCCCCGGCCAGCCAGGACCCGGCATGCCTCCGCCGGGACTCCTTGGAGGCGGCCGTCCTCCCCAGCCCCAGCAGTTGCCCGCGCAAATGTTCACCACAGCTGCCCAACTCCTCGACCTCACCGATAGTAAGAAGGAACATTGTGGAAATATGTTTGGACAGGAGAGCTAGGCTGACACGAGCGGTGGGGTACCAACAGAGAAGCTAATGGTAGCATTGCGCGACGGACGAAAGCTCACGGGCATCCTCCGCAGTTGGGATCAGTTTGGTATGCCTCCATGAACCTACCTCTCATCACACAACACATGACCACCTACACACGCACGAACAAGGACGAGCATGAGGAGGTGACTGTGTTAACGCGAATCCACTTTTTCCCACCATACTAGCCAACCTAGTACTACAACAAACAAAGGAGAGGATATTCGTGCCTCCAGGCACGCAGTCACCTGCCCAGACCAGGGGGCTTTACGCCGACATTGACCGGGGACTCTTCGTTGTCCGTGGCGAGAACGTACTCCTTATGGGCGAGATCGACCTTGACCGCGACGATGACCCGCCCCCGGGCTACGACCTTGCCGACCTCGAATTGGTGCAGACGCTAGCCAAGCAGAAGAAGGCCGACGAGAAGGCCAAGGAGAAGCGCAAGATCAAGAAGCTTTCCACCATTGGCTTCGAAGGGGAGAACGTAGGCGAGGCGCTTCTATGAACGACATGAATCACGACACACCCACCCTTAAGCCTTACAGATGGAACGGGAAGAAAGAGACGGGAGGAGAGATGACGACCAAAACATATCTTGCTATGATCCATAAATACCCCTGAAGTGGAAAGGGAGTGTCAAAGGAGGGGATGGCATGGGCGGTTGGAAGCAGAATATTGTGAAATGCTATCCGCCCATTTTGCGACTTTACGAATGGAAGATCGCAAAAAGCCTTACACCAAGGTCGCCGAGAAAACACAAAGTGTATTTTACCGTTATCAAACTGACCGATTCGATGGATTGCCTCGAATTGAACCTTCTAGTTAATGACTATTGATCAATATTGGGGTAGGATAACCTGTGAGAGATATCTAGGACTAAAATTCTTTTAGGACTATTCACATAGCAGGCACAAACCCATCCACTTCAACCCCCTCCCACCCCTTCGGGAAGTGTTTCCCTTCACTCCCATCCCATCCTCCCGCTATCATCGACACCGCCAACAACAACGACGCCGAATTCGGGAAATAAGGCGTCGGCACTCGTGACCCGCCCACAGGATACCCAGCATCGTCAAACTGAAAGATGGGATGCAGCAGATACTCAACCGCCTGCTGCGCATCTCCCAGCCTAAGCACATTCATCGCCAACATCGAGAAATCCCACCCATACGACTCTTCCAACGCCCAATACCGCTTAATATTCTCCGCCGTTTTTCTCAACACATCCATATCCAACGGCGGCCCACTATCCGGCGGCGGGAGCAACCCATAAATCCCCGCCATAGCCGGGTGATCATTCGTCGTCTTATTATCCGTCCACATGCCTTGGATGCCTTCATAAACGGCATACGTCCCATCCACAACCGGCAACGGCGCCAAGTTATCCCTTACACGCACCCACCTCTCCGAAACAGTCTTATTCTGCCTCTCCCTCCACCTGCATGCGACATCCAGCCCAAAGCGCCAATACGCCAGCTCAAACGTCGGGTTAACCGTGGCGTTGGGATCGGTATTCTCCGACACGGGATACATCGGCGGCCCGAGGTCGTATACCTTTGTTGATGTGTTGAAGTAGGCGTAAGAGGCCATGAAATCAGCCGTGGCGGTGATTATTTCGTCCCATTTTTCAAGGGTGGTACCGTTCGGAAACGCCCTCCACTCCGTCTCCGCAAAGTACATCGGATGCGGCTGCTGCCAAATCAACAAACTATTAATCTCCCCCGGCGCACTCCGCCCTGTAGGGTCGGTCATCTTGCCCCATCTTGCCCCCCGGTAACCCTGTTCCTGGGCGCGGGCGAGAGAGGAAGGGAGGAAAAGGGTGTAGGTGGAGGGTAAGCTGCGCCAGAAAAGGGGGAAATGGTTCCACCGCGCGAAATGTAAAGTGTTCCAGAGTGCCATTTCGAGGTGGAATTTGCCGTACCAGCCGTTGTTGACTAGGCCGGATTCTTGCGGGGGGAGGGAGGAGGCGTGGTTTATGGCTAGGAGGTATTGCGAGAGGAGGATGCGGCGTTGGAGTTCGGTTGCGGAGGCGGTGATGTTGGTACTGGTTGGGGATGACGAGGACTTGGACTGGATGACGCGGGAGAGGTCAACAAAGGCCCCGGTGATCCAGTAGGTGTTCCACCATGTTTTGGTTCTGGCTAGTAACTTGGTGAATGAAGTAGTGGTGCTGGTGGTGGTGGTGGTAGCGTTGGTTGTTGCGTCTAGGGGCTCCGGGGAAAAGGTAGCTGTAAGCCGCAAGCTTTTTGCTGCTGTCTTGTTTTTGCTGTTCATCCTGAGGAAATACCGATGGGTTCCCTTGGCAGGACCGGTTACCGTTGCTTCTCCTCCCTCCCAATTCAGAGTGAGATAATACGTTGTCTGGCCCAAAGAGTGCTGGATCACGGCGGAGTGAGGAGATTCCTGGCGCAAGATGGTGGTGTGCTTGTCTGTTGCGTTCCACACGCCGACAAAGGGGGCGTCGAACTTGTTTTGGTCGGAATAGGGGAAGTCGAAGAAGAGACCAAGCCCGCCGCCACTGCCGCCGCCGCCAGCGGATCGAAGCAGCAGCTTGGAACCAACCTCCATCAAGACGGTGTCGGAGTCTGGATCGACCGCTGTGTTGACCGAGACAGGAACACCCTTGTAGATAAATGATGACCTTAATATTCCCGACCAGATATCGAGTGTCTGGGTCTTCTTCTCCAGGTCTGCCTCCGTGACGTTCCCATCATCATCGGGGAAGGCAAAGCCGATGTTGCCCAGGTTGATCCGCTGGGGGTTCTGTATAAGCCATTGGGAGATGTCGTTCTGGGCTGGGTTGGGCTGGTTGTAGGTCACCAGTCTGTCGTGAGTCCACCACTGCAAGCCTGTGAAGTCATCGATAGATGTCTGGTTGGGCGTGGTGGGTAGGCTGAAGTTGTGCCAGCCCCATGTTGAGAGGGTGGCGTAGGGCTTGAAGGTCTGCAGGCCGGTGATGTCGGCGCCGAAGGCAAAGTTGCCGTTTCCTACTTGTAAAGGGGTGGATTCTGAGCTGGAAGTCCGTCGAGGGTTGTATGCTTGGATTACTTTTTGTCTTTCGTGGGCGGATATTCTGCCCTCGACCAGGCAGGAGAGGAGAATCAGGGTGAGATGCCACATTGTCGGTTGTAGCTCACTTGAGCTATCTCATAGTCATGGTCCTAGGCATGCCTTCATGATATACTTGGGATCGTAGCCTCTAGTTCTTGGTTGAGACGAGTAGATTCATCTTGGGGAATACTTCTCCTCATCTATCCGGGCACTAGACTACCATAGGGCAAACCGTGGATCGTCAACATGGTGAAGCCATTATTAGCCTGTCCACCCGGTAGTCTGAAAAAAGTGAGGGGGTTTCTGTCCCGAACAGGGCAAAGATGGTCACATAGAAGACATTTAGCCATTATCTCCGGCCCCTGTTACCCCCAAGGTCGTTGATTGCGGGGTGCATTGGCGTCGTTGTGGACGAAGAAGCTCGGTGGAGGATATCCCGAGAATGTAATCTTCCACCATCTGGTCCATATGTTTTCTGAAACCCCGAATAGTGAACCACCGACGACCATTCTCACGGGCAACTGTACGGATAGTCCCGCACAACGGAATCTCCGAGATGAAGAGCCCATGGACAAGAGTTCGGAGAGATCTCAGGTGGATGTTTACTATCGATTTGCCATGTGCTTTGTTGCTCTAGCGAGATCGGGAGCACCGTCGACCCGCGACTCGGAACTGCCCATGCTCCACCGGATGGAGGCTGTGTGTGGACAGGGATTAAGATAATCTGAGGCAATCAGATTTTTCGAGCGATTTGCCTCAAATTGTTTCAAATCGACCAATTTGCCTCATTTCAATATTGAAATCATTTGCCTCATTTGGGAAACAATCTCGGATACCCATTTTTCCGGTCCCGGAATACAGTAAATACACACTTCTATTAGCCGTATTGGCACCATTACACAACAAAAACGACCAGAGGGAGCCTAGTACGTGTAGTTGGAGGATGCAGATGTGGAGGTGGCTATTCAGAAGACCTCAACACCAAGTCGGCATCACCACATCTTAAGCGAATCAACAAGGCCAGTACACGCCCCCCAGCGCCCCCTAGCACCCTCAAACGCACGCCCAGCGAACCCCCAGAACCCTGCCAGCGGGCCGTCGGGAGTAGACTTTTCACCAGGCGTTTGAACGGGTATAAATCTAGGCTTCTAACATAGTAAAGAGCTAAATCCCCAGCCAAAATCGACTCCCTTAACTGTTACGAACCATGGTACGGTCAAATTGCCAGGTTAAGCCAAACAATCAAGCAAATCGACCCGGGTCTGATTATTTGCCTTTTACCCCAGATTGCCTCACCAGATTGCCTCAGATTGTTACTTGTTATTTGTTATTTGAATTGTCTTAATCCCTGTGTGTGGATGTCTTTATCGAGAAATCCATATTCAGATGGATCCATTCAGCCAGTCTCATTAAAAGAAAGCAGCTCTGGCAGTTGTTTGAAGAAGCGCAAAGCATGTGATGATCCTCGTGATGAGCTGGTGATGAGTTGCGGAATTATAATACAGCATATGTTCAGCCATTTGTCCTGGTCGTTGTGTATTGCCTGTACAGTGATGTGAGGGTGTTGTTCAGAAGAAAAACCATTGATAACTCGGGTTATCAAAAGTTGAGATGCCATGAAGTTGCCGGCCGCTTTCGAGGTTGGAATGGGCGGCCGAGACCCTTCAAAACAGTGGGGCTGGGAATTGAAGTGACCCCACTACCGACGAACCTAATGCGGGGACATGGCAGGCGCTAAGAGCTTCCCGGCTGCCCCTGCCCAGCTGCTGTGCCATAAAGAGCCCGCCTGTGATTCGCTGCTGCCAGCGCGAACTTGACTGTCGTTGTTCAGGTCGGGCGCATCCCTCAAGGTAAACAATTAAAACATGCTGTATCTCTCCCTCTCCCTTTCAATGTCCTCAACAAACACCCGACCTCTGCTTCTACCCTTATATCAACACACGGCTGGTTGAGAAGTCAGATTAGCGCCATTTGGTCTTGATCTTCCAGCATCCTGTATCGGGCGCATTTGCTTGTATCGGTACGTTGTTCGCACTTCCACGGTCATGCGACAAGGACCATTCCTGTTGCCAACTCAGATGTCACCCGCCAACAAATGACATATCAGCTGCCCCTCCGCTAACTCGTGCAACCACTTGTCGCAGTTCACCGAACATCCTTCCGAACATCGCGAACATTTTTGACCGGCGCCATGAGCTCCTTTCTTACGACCGTGTACGTTGAGCCCTCCCCCTTTTCCCGCCCTTTACAAGCCCGTCACGGCAACTTGGCGATCCGATGACGTAATTTGGAAACGAAGCGAGGATGAGCTCGCTCGCCGTCGCGTCCATCTCCTTTCCAGGAGGTCAACACACCGCATAACTAGAACGCCTTTCGACCTCTCTAGAAGTCAGAAATGCCATGTCGGGTGGAATAGCTACTAACATGGTTTCTCCATAGAAATCAGCGGACGCGCAACCAGTTCCGACCTCGCGCGAGCGGCAAGGGCGGTGCGACCAGCTACCAACTGCGACAATATGCCGAAGCAACACTTGGCGGAGGTAGTTTGCGAAAAGTGGTGAAGCTGCCTGAGGGTGAAGACGAGAACGAGTGGTTGGCTGTAAACAGTGAGCTTCAACCCTGCCGACCCAGTCTGTCTCGCTCAGGGGCATCCGCTAACCCGGTATGCTAGTGGTGGACTTCTACAACCAAATCAACCTCCTTTATGGCGCCATTACCGAGTTCTGCTCTCCCCAGACTTGCCCTGAGATGAAGGCGACTGACGAGTACGTTGCGATCAAAACCCCATACAAGAAGGCCAACACGCTGACAGAGTCTAGGTTCGAGTACTTGTGGCAGGACACGGAGAACTACAAGAGACCGACCAAGATGCCTGCTCCCGCCTACATCGAGCAGCTTATGACCTGGGTTCAGGGCAATATTGATAACGAGGCCGTCCTACCGAGCAGGATTGGAGTTCCGTTCCCCAAGTCCTTCCCGGCGCTGGTGCGTCAGATCTTCAAGCGCATGTACCGCGTTTACGCCCACATCTACTGCCACCACTATCCTGTCATTCGGGAACTGGGCTTGGAGCCGCATCTCAACACCAGCTTCAAGCAATATGTGCTGTTCATCGACGAGCACAACCTGGCAACCGGCAAGGATTTCTGGGGGCCTCTAGGCGACTTGGTCGACAGCATGTTGCGCAGCGACTAGACGACAAAATGTTTTATGGCTTTGGCTTTGGCGCATGGTTATTGACAGGGCTAAGCAGGTCGGCGTTAGGTTGGGCGCGGATTGTTTCCATTACAGGCATTCGTTTGGTTGGTATGGCGGGCTGGCATTGGGCTGATAAGGGATTGAGGTACCACGGAATTCAGGAAGGGCGGCGCATGCTTTTGGTGGCGCGTAAAGGGCACCGGTATCTCTTTGATTTTTCGTTGTAGAGAGGGACAAAGAGGCCTGGAGCTTCCCCCGGAATTAGACACTTTTTAATACCATAATGCTGCAGCACAACAGTCGTCCACCTTCACATGGAACTTCATGTCAATGTCAAGGATGCATGAATTGGTTGGGCGTGATGCGCAGCCGGAGACAGGATGGCACCGATAACGTTATCGGGATGTTGCTTGCCCCACTTGGCACGGGCAGTTCCGGAGAGAAAGCACTGGGCAGCTGGCGAGCTAAAAAGTCTTGGCAGAGGTAACGACCGGCAAGCTCCAGGATTTGCAGCCTGAGGCAGACACGATTTTGCCGAGCGGCTCCAAACCCACCCGTTACTTTGACAAAACTGAACCGGAGCTTGACTTCACGACATCGAGGTCCCCCGTCCACCCGTATCATATCCCACACGCCCATCATGTTGTCGCGACAGGCCCTGCTCCGCCCCGCGCGGGTTATCAACACCCAGGCCCGCACCTACGCTGCCGCCGCCGCCGCCTCCACCAAGGTCAAGCCTCCCGTGGCTCTCTTCGGTCTCGACGGCACCTATGCCACTGCTCTGGTACGCCCTCGCGCCCCGGATCCCGACGTCACAGCCAATTGACGTACCCCCGAGCTCCCGTGTTCGTAGGGTTACGTCGATTGGAGCTCTCCCACATAAACCGAACCAACGATCGAAGGCAATGGACGGATAGACAGATATCAGAGAGCTAACATGGTTCCCTGCGTCATTTACACATGATATAGTACACGGCCGCCGTCAAGACCAACGCCCTCGAGCCTACCGCCAAGTCCATCACCGGCCTCGGCAACCTCCTCGCTAAGGATCCTAAGCTCGCCACCATCCTCGAGACTCCCACCCTCTCCCCCGCCGACAAGAGCGCCATCGTTGCCGAGCTCTCCAAGAGCGCCGGTGTCACTGGCGAGACCGTCAAGAACTTCCTTGCCACCCTCGCCGAGAACAACCGCCTCGGTCTCCTCCCCGGCGTCGTCCACAAGTTCAGCGAGCTCATGAGCGCCGCCCGCGGTGAGGTCGAGATGGTCGTTACCAGCGCCCAGGTACGCTCGCTTTGTTCCGTTACGTTGTTTGGTGGTGGGCAGGAGAAGGATCAGAATGAGGAGGGAGACTACGAGGATGATGACGGAGGGGGAATCGAGCTTACGGGAGGAACCACAACGACGACGATGACGACAATGAAATTGAATTTGGGCATTGGCGGAAGCTCTGGCTGGAATTGGGGGGATCCTGGGTGAACCGAAATCACAAAGAGATGGGAAACAGAAGTGCTAACGAAATGCTGAACCACCCCCATATAGCCCCTCGACAACAAGACCCTCAACCGCCTCGAGTCCGCTGTTGCCAAGTCCCACTACGTCGGCTCTGGCAAGAAGCTCAAGGTCACCAACAAGGTGCGTTTTATCTCACACTCAAAACCCGGCAGAACTGGAGCTATACCCGATCCGGCTGCTTTGTGGCACTAGAAAGCAAACAAATACTTACCTTCTCACTTCAAACTTGAACAGGTTAACCCCGACATCATCGGCGGCCTCGTCGTCGAGATCGGCGACCGCACCATCGACCTTTCCGTCTCCGCCAAGCTTGCCAAGATGAACAAGCTCCTTAACGATGCCCTGTAAATCTACTATTTTCCGAGTTTCCTAAGAAGAGCAGAGCAAATCTTATAGCATGAACAACTTCCAAACCGACCGACTACTACGGCTCTCCTGATGTTTGCGCGTTTCTACTGGACTGGGCGAAAGTGAAGCAGCGGATACGTTACGTCATCTGCTATAACAAGGAGTGAAACTTCTGTGTTGCGGACAGGGTCTCTGGGGCATCAGCAGCAGCAGGAAAGACGGGAGGAAGGGGGAAGAAAAAGGGAATGAACCCCCTTTGTGTGTATGATGAGCTTGGAATTTTCAGAAGATTTTACAGCCAGTCAGTTCGTCTCGAGAAGTGCCCCTCGCTGTTTGTTTTTTGGATTTGCTGGGAAGAGTCAATGCAACTGAGCGCAGTGTTTCCTTACATACTGCACTTGGTTGTTGAGAGAGAGGTGAGCGTTTCCCTAGACGACTTCAGCCGCTTACTACCATTGATGTAGGCACACAAGAGGTTGGGCCTATATTCGAGTTGAACAACCATGTAGGACCGATGTTTTGCTCCCCCTAGGAGTACAGCATAGTCCTTGACCTCCAGACCTCCGAACTAGGAAGAATCCAATGTGATTCCAAGAAACCACAGGAAGCCCCTCCTGCCCCTCCTTCCCTCGGGCACGAGGCCAAACGAAGCGGGAAGAACTGAAAGCCGGTGGGTAGATGAGGGTACTTGGACAAGCAGGAATTGAACGAGACAAATTCAAGTCTTGAGAGGGTTTCTATGATTGATAGTACTCGCTTGGCCGCTGCTCCATCGTGCGGCAGGTACAACAGATGCAGTCAGTCGCCTGCATGCTCGTTAGGCCTCCTTAAAAGGACGGCCGAGTCAGGCATCCTCTGACTTGAGCATCCAACTTGATCATCATCGTCATCAATGGAGCGCATTCATCTTCTCCAGCATTTCCATGGATCACACTGCCTTCAGCTGAGATGACCGAGCCCAGGCAGTGACCAACCACTTCCTCCTACGGACAGCAACCTACCTACCTACCTACCTATCTTACCTGCTCCGTAAACGACTTTGCTGTCAAAGGCCTGCACAATAAATGCGTGGTTCGATGCGTCTATCCAGCGAAAGAGAGGTATCCAATGCTAATTCGGGTGTGTCTTCTGACACTAATAAACACTATGGTAGTATGTACATGCTAATGATAAAAACCGTATAGTAACCTAAACTCCTTTTGAATCCACAACCAGCACTGAAACACCGAAAGAAACAGCCACTTGAATGATCTAGCCCACAGCACTTCATCTTTCTGCCGCGCCATTGCTCTCTTTGCCCTGATTTGGAACAAAGTTCGACATCATCCGTCTAGAGTCCACTCATCATCATCGTCGTATGTCCAAGTTCATTTCTTCCACTATACTTCATGCCGCTTCTCAACCATGTTGCGCCCGCGTATTCGGGATATCGTGTCGGAACTCTCCGAGAATGTGTCTCAACGACGTTGGTTGGGACTAGCTTTGCTTTGCCTTGCCCTGGCTGTATTGTATGCGTCTTCGCCGATCCCAATGCTTTTTGCCTGCATTTTATCCTCCCTGTTATGCACCCTTGGCCCCCCCTGTCCATTGTCCAGGGCCTCGCAATCGGGCCAACAACTAACTCAACTGCATTAGATCCACGGCGTTGGTGACATCCCCCGCTCCGCATACCGCCCCCGACTAGCCCAACTATTCGTCACCGACTCCATCCCTCCCGTCCCCGTCATGGTGCTGCTAATCGCACCTCCTTCCGGAAGGTCGTGAAGGTTCGTCGTCGCAGTCGGACTACCGGTACGGCTCTTCAAACTCTGCAAGCTCTGCCACCGACTCGGAGTCATCAACGACGGTTCTGCCGACGAAGGCATGTCCGAACTCGCCGCCTCCATCGGCACCACCGCTTCTAATTCGGCAAATTGGTGCCCGGGGTGCTCGACGGGACGGCCGTACGCGTAACTCGGACTGCGACTCGGGCTCTGGCTCGGACTCTGCCAAACCGGCGACAAATGAGCCCGTTCCGGCTCCGCAGGTTGTCCAGGCGGCGGCGTAGCGCCAGAAGTACCTGTTGATCTGGAATCCGAGAACATGCTCATGTGCCTCGACGACTGATGACCGCCCGTCGACGCCGCCACGTACGAACAGGCTTCGTCTGAGAGCTCGTAGTGCGGCTGCATGTCCTTGGGCGGAACAGGCGGGCCATTTCTGCTGCTGAGGCCACCACCACCACCACCACCTTTGCTGCTGCGGGTTCCGGCGGTCCCGGTGGTTCCTCTACGTCGTAATCGCTTTTTCCGTCGCCAGCGCGTAAAGAAGAAGAGACCCACGGAGCCGGCGGCGAGAAGGGCGACGGCTGCGGATCCGACACCGATTCCGATGGCTGCGCCGGTGCTTACTCCGCCGCTACTACTGCTCGTCGTCGTTTCTGATGGGGCGGTTGCTGTTGGTTGAGGTGTCGTCGGTAAGGTGGCGGTAGGAGTGCTGGAGAAGCTGTCTTGCTCTGAGGGCTGGATGCGCCCGTCTGGCATTGCTCCGAGGACTACTTGGATGCCGTAGGCGCCGATGCCGCCTCGTCGTTCGGATACGGTGGTGTGAGCTCCGATGGTTCCGTCGGATATGACGGTGACACCCATCAGGACCTCGGCTCCCTTGGGAAAGGTTGTTGTACATGCTAGTGCCTGAGCGGTGTTGTCGGCGCAAGTGAAGGTGAGGGCACTGCTTCGGCGTTAGTATACTAACATATGTTTTTGAAAGAAGGTTTATCGTACGCCCCGCTCGGACAGCATACAACTGCCGTTCGAGTCTCACCCGCTGCCTCTGTCTCTGTCACAGGCAGCCCAGAGTGCGAACATGGTGCTGCTGTGTATCCCTTGGGACAAAACCCGGGGTTGTAGTAGTTGGTCGGGTTCGCATCGTAACCACCAGGAAAGCAATTCGAATCAGGTGTATAGAGAGGACCGTGGATGTATTGGGATGTGCTCCCCTTCCAGACCTGATATATCTGAGGTGTGTTGGTGGTACAACTGGCTGGTGGTGTGAAGGTCGTCGTTAAAGAGCCAAGATTCGTCATGGTGGTGCCGCACTACGCATTCAAGCGGGCAGCTCTTAATTCATCTCAGATCCAACACCTAATCGAAATAAGAAGCATTATAGGTATGGGTATGAGGCCGCGCGTGGGTAGAGAAAGAAAGATGTCACTGTTCTCGCGTCACTTGCTCGGTCGACAACACTTGCAACTGAAGCCTTTTGGTGCGAAAACAACAACAACGTCGGGAGCAGAAGAGGAATGGATTGGGGGTTGCATAGTCCAAGTCCTGTTGTTCCCTTGACTACACCCGGAAGAACAAAAACCTGAACTAGCCCGCCCATGGACAAGATGGACTGTTGGTGAAAGATGCAACCTGGAGTGCATATGGGCGGGCTGGCGGGTTGGCACACCGTCAGGGGCACACCCGCCGCCCACTTTCACCCACGCAGCAGGCGCCCTACTGGGAAATGTAACCTATCGTGCTCATGGGTGCCCCCATCACCGAATCACTGGTTGCCAAGCCTAGAGGATGAATGAGGAGATGAACCTCACTCATTTGGGTTTAGACGCGACAAGCAGCCCAATGGGATGGCCAATTTGGAAGGCTAGCCCCGGAGAGAATGTTGAGAGCGGTCGGTCACCGTCAGCTTTTTTGGGTTACGGCTCCTGCGTGCGCGGCGGGATACGCGATGTCAACCGGATCCTCGGGTGTCGCGGTGAGGTTGGGGGAGAATGAGTGCGATAACTTGAGTTCATGATGAAACCCCAGGGTACACATATTGGTGTCTGTTATGAACATCTTGAGTTCTCAAAAAGCCAGATAATTTGATGAGAGTTCTTCGAGAAGGCCCAGCTGAGAAAGGACGTAACCCAATTGGGAACGAGGACCCATCGTGCCCCTGCATTGCCGCAAAACCCGCTCCCGGAGCTGTCTGTGATCGGGCGGGGATCGGGGGTTTGGTGGCGCCTGGCGAATCTCAATGGACGAGGCATTGAGAAGATGTTCACATCAAGCGCCGTGCCTTTTGTAGTGTAAGATATGCGCTGACATGGCTGATGATAGAAGCAAGGCTATGCTCAGCTACCGGTAGAGCCCTACGCAAATTACCGAGGAGGAGCAGGTAAACAGACTTGGTGATTATCGCTGATGTTCTAGGAGGACGTGGTTCCTAGAGAGGACCACGAGTGAAAAAGTGCGGCGGATCTGCTCTGGCAGTGAATAGTGACTCAGTGTGTTATATCAGCGCCGTTGAATTGGCTGAATCAATACTCCTGAGAACCACGACAATGATCTTGGTGATGGCTTCATGTCACAGTCGGGGAGAGAACTCGGATTGAAGTCGCGGTCGGATTGAATGATCGCTGACAGGACGGGACGGGATCACCAGTGCATGCTTTAGCGAAATGGCTCCACCTGTCAAGTTATGCCAAGACAGCTGTCAAGCCTCTCAACCGAGCAGCTCCTCGGCCTGCCAGCAGCTGTCAAGGACTGTCATCTGGAGTTCCTCTCCAAGACTCCAACAACAGCTCAACTCCGAACTCCAACCCTGCAGGGGCGGGGGGGTCGCTGGACATGGGCTAAAACTCCAAGTCAGAAGGAAGTCAAGTGTATAATTGCAAATCGAATTTGACATGGAGTTAAGTGCCCCTCGGTTTGGGACATAATGTCAATACTGACTTGGTGTCAGACCGCTGACTTGGTGTCAGATGTTCCATTTTTTCTAATAAAAGAAAGACCCCACTTCTTTTTATCGAAGCTTATCTTACTCTTTTTCTTTTTGGTAATGCATCCTTTTTTTGGTGATGCATCTTCTTCTCAATCGATTTTTTCACAATGTCACAACGGGGAATCGAACGAGAGTATCACGGTTGGAAGCGTTTCATTTACTATCTAAGCTATGGAAAGAATCTATCTATTAATACGCGCGTGGATTGGAAAAAGGGACTTATATAGGGAAAAGGAAGGAGCGGGAGAGGGAAGTGGAAGAAGTGGAAGAAGTGGAAGGAGCGAAAGTAGTATCAAGTCAAGGAGAAAAACCATGTTAACGGCCAAATTTTCATGTTTCTAGAAACGCTAAGTCCAGCCAAAATATCAGTTCATTATAAAACCCTATTTTTTACCCTATAATACCGTATTGGTGCAAAAACTCTATTGCAGCACCAAGTCCAACGATAAACTCCATTGCAACACCAGGTCCAGCGACCCCCCTCCCCCCGCAGGGAACTCCAACAACCCCTCCTTTTCCCTCAACCACAAACCCACAAGTTCACCAAGAAAGCGGCCAGTATGATCGCTTGAGTCAGGCCTCTTTCCACAGCGACGACGTCGGATTTTTGTCATTTTCACATGCAGTGCTCAATTCCCCGGAAGTGTCCTCCTACATCACATAACTTCATGGAAGCAACCAAGCGGCCTTGCAACCCTTTACTTCCATCTGGACGGGAGCTCTGGAGCGAGCAATGCATTTGTTTTGATGCTTGATCCATCATCCCCTACCACGCTGTGTCACTGGTTATCACTCATTTGACCAGAATATACATACAATGACACCATGTTGCTGTTCCCCTTCAAAACCTTTCTCTCCGTCTGCCTTACACACAGGTCCTTCCTGGCTGTTGTTGACAAGAGCGGGAAGCTTTCCCGGACGCAGTGACGCTTAATCCACACCTGGCTGACCAACTCCGTAGTGCCTGCTCTGCTTCGACTTTCTGCGCCGCTGGGTGAAGATGGAAGCCGTCATGATCCCGAGGGACGATGTATGGACAAGTTGCTTCACCTTTCTCGTTGATTTGTGCGGCTCCTCCATATATCAACAGTGCACTTCCTGAGCTTCACCTCCTACGCCTCCACGACTTGAAGCTCAGTGTGATCGCTTTCCTATGTTCACGAACCTATTCCTTCGCTTTCTTCACTAGTCCCTATCTCACAACAATCCATTTACCCGGTCCTAGAGAAGCCGTGTGCTCGAGGCAGGAACCTCAACCGCAGCTATGATGGGCATCATCTCCACGACACTGGCCTCCGTGCTGGTCGGAGCCGCTCTATCTCAGTCATCTCCAAACACCAGGGACGAGTCCGCTACGGAGCGTGTATGGTCCTCTATCGCATGGGTTATGCATGGCGACCGGAGTCCTCTCGGTGTACCTGGCGCTCCCCCTAACCTGACTCCCCTAGGTGCTCAACAACTCTTTGACCGAGGCGGCGTTCTTCGTAATCGTTACATAGTGGCTGCTCAAGAACCGGATAGTTTCGACGTTTCCAAGCTCATCGGAGCCAAGCTCGTGGGCCTAAGCACGAATGCCATCGACAATACGCAGCTGGATGTTCTTACGGGCGCGGGCAGTTACAACTTTCACAGTGCTTTGGCCCTGATGCAGGGCCTCTATCCTCCATCAACACGGGTGTTTAATGGGACAGATGGTATAGCTGCTGCTCTTCTCGCCAATACCAAAATCCTGGATTATCCTCTGGAAGGATACCAATATCCGGTTATCAGGTCTCCGTCAGTCGACGACCCTGAATTCGTCTGGTATGAAACCTCATAAGTACCACTCTGCATGAGGAAGATAGCTAACAGTCGTTACTTTTAGGGTTGACGCAAATAAGCTCTGCCCCCAGTATCTGCACTCTTTGGATAGCTTTGAGAAGGACACTCGGGTGGAGAAGACCTACAACGAAACACTAGTCTTTTACAAGGCGGAATGGGAAAGGATCTTCCACGGCGACAATATCGCGTATCCTTTGGACTTGGCAGACTACCACCATGCTTACGCGTTCTACGACCACGTCCAGTACCTTTACGTGCACGACAACGCCACAAAAAGTCAACTGAACTCCACCTTTGTCGATTACATGGGCAGTCTCGCAGCTTCAGAGCAGCGTGAAAAGCATGGGAACTTGACTGTGTCAGGAAAGGAGGAAGGCGACAAGATCCGCGCCATTGCAGGCCGCACCATGGCCGGCGAAGTCCTACGGTGGTTCAACAGCAATGTCCAGACACAAGGACGCACCAACAAGCTCAACATGGCCTTCACCTCCATCGAGCCCTTCTTCGCATTCTTCTCTCTTTCAGGATTGATAGATGGTCCATCCGGCGGCGACTTCAAGAACCATGTTCCCAACCCGAGTGCAGCCATGATTTTCGAGCTCTTCTCCAAAGGCGGCAGCGACTCTGTATACCCCCCCGATGAGGATCTCTGGGTACGGTTTCTCTACGACGACGGCAAATCTGGCTCCCTTCCACAGGAATACGCTCTCTTCGGCAACGGGAACTCGCAATCGGTCATGCCTCTCGCCGAGTTCAAGCATTCCATGGGGGCGATCGCCCTAAATTCATCCTCCAGCTGGTGCGACCTATGCGACAGTCCAGCCTCCTTCTGTCTCGTAACCAAAGGTACCACCGGAGGCGACGACACAGGCGGCTCAGACCCAAGCTCACCCGTCGTCTCCGACGGTGGTAACCGTCTCAAAATGGACCCCACCATCGCCGGCGCAATCGGCGCAGCCTCAGCGGTCGCCGCTATCGGCCTCGGCTTGCTCGCCGCCACCCTCTGCGCCGGTCTCCGCTTCCACCGAGCCGGCTCGGAGAAGAGGCGGGAGCAGGAACGCATGTTTCGCATGCTGAATCTAGGCAGCGCTTACAACATCAACAAAGGTCCTTCTGAGAACAATCGAGCGGCGCCTGATGCCGACGTCACGTACGCGAGAAACGGAATCCGACACGAGCGCGTGGGAAGCTGGGAGATGCATAATGGGTTTGGTACGAACCCGTATGGCACGGCCAGTACTAGTGGTGCAGGGCTCGATCGCGTTTATACCAATGATGCTGGGTTTTACTCGCCTACTGTGAAGCCCGGCGGCAGCTCGTCGAAGCGGCAACCACCGCAGCAGCAGGTGAGCGTGGAGGATGATCGGGAGAGTTACTTTGGGGCTGCGCCGGCGAAGCCGAGGGATTTTACTTTGTGAGTGAGTGACTGACTGCTGTTGGGTGGCATACCTTACCTTTCTACATCCTTTAGTCTTCTTCCTTTTTGCATACCCTCGCCGTGGTTTCCCTCTTTACCGTTAGGTACCCCATTTTGTTTTCTTTACATCCGGTATTTTTGCATTGGGTTTTGGAAATCGTGTAAGGTTGGATTATCAAGAGGTGGGCGTTCAAAGGGGAATGGGAGTGGCAGTGGGTTTGTTTACTTTACCCCTTTTCACTCAGTCCACATTGCAATTGGCGATCACAGATCGCCGAGTGCTATGTACACTATGGAGCAGTAGGGCTATGGGCGTTCGGGACTCGGGAGGGATCGGAGCCATTGGAAAAGCCTGACCGCTGGCTGAGTAAACAGGAATATCATCTGGCCATCCTGTGGTAGATTGGTAGAGTTGGAATACATTCGCTTGTTGGAGCATGTTTTAGTTGGCTCTTTGATGTTTCCTACGTGGTGTGGATAGCTCATCACCTCATCACCTCATCACCTCGTACGTATTTACGTACGCAAATCTCTGAAGAGTGACCCATTACCACTGATCATGCCTTCTCCTTCCTCCCTCCCCCCCACTGTCACATGCACATTCATCACTCGCACCTTCCCCAAGTTCAACCAAAATTGAACATAAATGTCAAAAAAAGACATACAACACCAGGTTATTCGCCAGTCGTCACCGATCCGACTACTAGTCTGGCGGTCACCGGCTTATCTAGGGGAGATCAGACGGGATCCCGAGTTTTGGCCCTGGTGCCTATGGTCGTATGTAATTTTGGATGTTGACTTGCTGTTTGGTCGGATGTGGGAAGAGAGTGTGGTTTAGGTGGTTATATACCCTGGTTGGGATTAAGTAGGTGAATTAGCAGCACCTCATTTCCACGGGAAGTCTTCTCGTCTTCTATTCCCTCCTTTAGAGATACTTCCGGCCTCAACACAGCATACCACCAGTAGAGTGAAACGAAAAGGCTCGCAGCAAGCCTAAACCCCAAAAATAAAAACGAAACCGACACCGCGAGTCCGTCTCCGTCTCCGCGAAGTGCGGTCAAGGGCGACGAACGAACGAAACGAATGAACGAGGAAAGCCGGGGGTTTGTTGGTCACGGGATCATCAAACAAAACAGAAAACGTATGTAGGGATTCGGCTTTCCTTCCTCAATCCTTACAGTACGAACTCTACGAACGAACGAATCCTTCCCCGTGGGGCGTGGATGGGCTCGTGGATGGAGCCTCTTCCTCTTTTTCGCTCCTCCGCAGTCGCAGTCCGCGCCGCCGTAGACGCCGTTCTTATCTGTGCTGCGTAGCGGTCGGAATGGTGAGTGGAGATAGTTCCTAGGGCAAGCCAGGGCACTGGTAGTCATCTCTTTCGGTGTTTTCTCTTTGAGTCGTCTTCTCGCGTCAGCCAAGAAAAGATGGAGATGAAGCGGAGCTGTATCGTATCGTAACGGATTTCGTCTCCAGTTCTCCAGACTCCACGTCGCGCGATCTCGGGATCTCATACACCGTTCGGTATTTTAGTGCGTGCATTGGTGTGTTATTTTCTTACAACCGAACGACGCTTTGTCAGTTTGAGTTCAAAGAGGGCCTGGTTTGATTTCAAAGAAATGTCTGTAAGGGAGAAATTGCGATCTCAATGCGTGAGGCAGTCCTGGATGGAACTCTTGTAAGTTATGGAGGGTTAATCCATGTTTTTTTTTGTCTATGATAACCGAGTGGAAACAAACTGGGAGACTGGCGAAGGCAACAGTCATGTGATGGGTTGAGGTTATCATGTTATGCCTTCCACTTCTGTTCTCTTTTTGGGAGCAGATAGAGATATTTTGAAGCTGTGGATGTGGTAACGGTAGTCATCGTGACTGAGTGGGAAAGATATACCACCCAGCGGTGAGACACTGGTTGATGAACACTCACCGTCTCCGCAAAACGATGTCATCATCACAAAAAAAGCACAGCCGCTTGAAAAACGAACTATGAAGTCCGTTTCGTTTTCGCAACTTTGAAGATTTTCCCCGAACGAACGGGATATCGGAGTGCAGATCCGGGGAAATGCAACTGACAAAAAGCTTGGCATTCAGGGCGCCAAAACTTGGACTGAATGGACTTTGAGGACTGCTTTTTGATTGGACGCTTCTTGGTGTTACATCTCAAACGGGACTCTTTCTACTGCGTAATAACTGGACTGGGACTGCTGGACGGATCGATGGAGGAAGCATGCATAATCGATGCGAATGAGTTTGATTTGATTGAGGGAGAGCGCGGGTTGAATCCCGTTTTGGGAGGAGATGTCCGTTGTTAGTTTGGAGTTTTAAAAGTCAAAGTCTGGGGTAGAAAATCTAGCGTGTAATTCCGATTCCGATGATATCCTTTGATCCGGGGAGAGTCAGATCTGTTACCCCGGAAGAGAGCTTTTGCCTAAAAGAAGCATGTTGTATCATGGTTCTTCCATGGACATCTAGAAATCCGCCGCTCTGAACACTTTCTCGACAGTCAGTGTTCGAAAGTGCTTGCTTAAATAAGCACATGTTGAAATTTGTGAAGTTTTTCTTCTTCCATCCCAGATTACAGAAGTTCGTTACAATGCAACCATCATGCGCCGTACTTATGCATGCCTTATCTTTTTCCTCTTCGCGAGGTCTTGAACGACTCGTGGCTTTACAGTCACCATCTCCACAAATATCCGGTCAGCCGGAGGAGGGAGGGTCGTGGTAGTCTGTAGCTTGTAGTGTTGGTGAAGCCAGGGCTGACCCAACCCGAACTGGGAGTTCTCCAAATGCCTATCATCACCAGGCTCTTGTTTTCCGTGTGTGAGGGTACATAGCTCTACAATATGCCCTGCGCTGGCTGCAATGCAAATTGACTGCATTGGATAGCGGCGGCCCCCACCATGTGCTTGGCTGCCAGCGCTCGTGGCTTTCACATGTCTTTATCCGGAAGAATGCGGCAGCGGCAGCCGTCTGAATTACGCCATGTACATACATATCTGTGCTGCGGTATTGGCATATGATGCACGTGCATTTTCGTAGGCATGAGCAGGTACCCTATCTTCTGCAAGATCTTTCCTCTTGTCAACCTCGACTACACACGTTGAAAAAGTATGATTTCAGTTCCGAAAACAATCAAGGGAAAAAATCGACTGAAAAGAGACAAATGAACAAGATGAATGAGGTCCAGTGGAGGTCAAGCCCAGAATGGAGAAAAGGCGTGGCCTGGATTCTTCTGGAGCGGACCCATGCTCATCCAAAGTGGTCACCCCGCAAACCGGAACCTGAGGTCTTGGGCCAATGAGGCCCACTCGTCTCATCCCGTCCAAGTCCCAGGAATGCCGTACCGTCGCCTTTCACTGCCTCCGCTTGTCCGAGCAAGATCCCCACGATCCCCCTTCCAACGTCGTCCACTTGTCTGTGATACCGTACCAAGTCGTCGCTCGTCACTGGCCAGCCAAAGAAGCAAGCCTGCACATCTTCTCGCTCCTCGCTTCTCGGGCGGCCGCGATACAGTCCACCGTCCCTCCTCCTGTGGGTGTTGTCTCTCTCGCTGGAACTGCAACTGGAACCTCGCGCCTGAACCGCTCAAAGTTACCGGCGAAAACGAGTAATTTACCGTTATCCCACCATCCGTTCCAGATTTCCAGGTACGTAACCAATGTATCTTTACCATTCCCCCGGTCAGGCCAAGGGCTCGACGACGACCACAACGTCATTGTCGCCAAGGGGTGAGAACGACAGTCCCATCCCATCTCCAGCACATGCTTTGATCCCACGGGGAAGGGCTTGATGGGTCTTAGTCTAGTCTGGGGAACACGTGTGTCCATGACCAAGGCAGCTGACCAGTGACCACATAGGGCTACAGCTATTCAGGACTCATAGATATTGGATACTCAGAGAGGGTTTGCCTGTCTTGGGATCTAGCAGTCATCCATCTACTTTCATCTTTGTTCGAAAACTCTACTCTTGATCCATCCTATCCTATCCTCATCCATCTTCCAAGAGATCTGATACGACCACATACACTACCTTACTGCCGAGAGAAGGAGATCAAGAACGGTTGAAACCACCGCTATCTGTCTCGGTACGTTGCACACCTCCTGCTTGAGCTTCCCTTTGCTTTTATCAGACCCTACGGGCCACGGCAGTTCCACGCATCTGGACCGTTGGGCGCATTCCATATTGGGTGCTCGGACTTGCGGAGAAAACAAAAAGAACCCCTGAAGATTGGACCGGTTACCGCTACATTCACGGTATTCACACCCCAGGGGGGCACTTCCACTCACACACGCGCACACTACGGCTGAAGGAGGGCCACCGAGGGAGCTACCACATGCTCCAGCTGCCACCTCTCGCTGTCACAGCAACTCTCGGCATCATCTTTGGTACCTCGAATGCTATCTCGGGCTCTTCTTACTCCTCCAAGGGAACAAGAGGTAGTTCCACTCTGTCCCCAGAGCTCGCTCCATTCTCCAGATGTTCATGACTCTCACTCACTGTACTTCCCGGGTTGTCCGCTACCTACGTGTGTGGGCCTGGTGCTGTTCTTCTCTCTGCCTGCTCCCCTTGCTCCCCTCACCATGCCCATGCGGCTTACATGCACCCTGATACTGTACCAAGTGTTCATTGATACCCTCCTCTCCATAGTCCCGTCCCCCGGCTCCCACTCCCCCTTCGTATAGTTATACATTCATAAGCCCGGCCGAGAACCGGACTCTTTCCCAAACCATTTCCCTGTCTCTTACATCTTCCCAATTTCCTTCAAAAAGATAACAAGACCGCGGACTTTGTTTCCAGTGGCATGCCCCCTTATTGTCTCCAAGACTGCCATTATTTCTACCGTACAGCCTTGCGTGGCTTGAACATCAGCACTCGAGTCTCACCTTTATACGCCTAACCACCACACTTACACACACAGCCTGGAGCTGCCTCACACCAAACTAAACTGACACAATGGCTCTTACTGAAGTTCGCACATTTACTCCTCCGAGAGCTTTCGGTGACGCTATCAGCCAACCCGTTGTCACACCAGTTACCACAACTTCGACAACACCGCGCTCCGTCCCCGACCTTCACATCACACTCAAGCCCGCCATCAGCCCATCGCTACACGCTCGCAAGTACAGCATGGCCTCTACTCCTGAAGAGAAGCCCAAGGGCGGCGTCACATTTGCCCACCAGGACAAGCTCCCCAAGCTTCCTATCCCAGAACTCGAAAGCACCTGCCAGAGATATCTCTCTTCCCTAAAACCGCTTCAGACGCACAGGGAACATGCCGAGACAAGGCGTGCTGTTCAGGAATTTCTTCAAACAGACGGCCCCGAGCTGCATGAGAAGTTGAAGAAGTATGCCGAGGGACAGACGAGCTATATCGAACAGTTCTGTAAGTCTTTTGAGCAAACAGACCCTTATCAGGCCATGTTCGGCTAACACATCTTCAGGGTATGATTCGTACCTTAACTACGACAACCCTGTGGTTCTAAACTTGAACCCCTTCTTCTTGCTCGAAGATGACCCGACACCAGCTCGCAACAACCAAGTTACTCGGGCCGCCTCCCTGATTGCGTCGGCTTTGGAGTTCGTAAGGGCAGTCCGCAGGGAGGAGCTTCCACCAGACACTGTCAGGGGAACTCCCCTAGACATGTACCAGTACTCACGCCTCTTTGGTACCGCTCGTGTCCCCACCGATTCCGGCTGCCAGATCCAGCAAGATGACAAGACAAAGCACCTTGTCGTCATGTGCCATGGCCAGTTCTACTGGTTCGATGTTTTGGATGATAACTCCGACGCCATTATGACCGAGAAGGATATCGCCATCAACCTCCAGACCATCGTCGACGACGCCGGACAAACCCCGATCCAAGAGGCTGCCAAGAGCGCCCTCGGTGTGTTGAGCACGGAGAACCGGAAGGTCTGGTCGGGACTCCGGGACGTCCTGACGAGGGATCCCGGTTCCAACAACGCCGACTGCCTGAGCATAGTCGACAGTGCTCTCTTCGTTGTCTGTCTGGATTATACGGAGCCAACCACCGCTGCTGCTCTTAGCCAGAACATGCTCTGCGGCACTAGCGAAATCGAGAAGGGAGTCCAGATTGGAACCTGCACCAACCGCTGGTACGACAAGCTTCAGATCATCGTGTGCAAGAACGGCAGCGCCGGTATCAACTTTGAGCACACCGGTGTCGACGGCCACACCGTGCTGCGATTCGCCAGCGACATCTACACCGACACCATCCTCCGCTTCGCCCGGTCCATCAACGGCAAGGCTCCCTCGATGTGGGCTTCGACCAGCCCCGACCCGTCCAAGCGTGACCCCGAGAGCTTCGGAGACGTGAGCACCACCCCCCACAAGCTCGAGTGGGACATGGGACCCGAGCTCAGCGTGGCCGTCCGCTTCGCCGAGACCCGCCTGGCCGACCTCATCGAGCAGAACGAGTTCCAATGCCTCGACTTCCACGGCTACGGCAAGAACTTCATCACCTCCATGGGCTTCTCCCCGGACGCCTTCGTGCAGATGGCCTTCCAAGCCGCCTACTACGGCCTCTACGGCCGGGTCGAGTGCACCTACGAGCCCGCCATGACCAAGATGTTCCTGCACGGCCGCACCGAGGCCATCCGCACCGTCTCGGACGACTCGGTCAACTTCGTCCAGACCTTCTGGGCCGACGCCCCAGGCGACGCCAAAATCGACGCCCTCCGCAAGGCCTGCCAGGCCCACGTCAACAAGACCCGCGACTGCGCGAAAGCCCAGGGCTGCGATAGGCACTTGTACGCCATGCTCTGCCTCTGGCAGCGCATGCAGGACGACGACGCGGCTAGCACCACCAGCAGCAACAGCATGAACGGCTATTCCTTCGAAGACGGCTCCGTCATCGGCTCGCCATCCAAGGATTCCGTCTTCTCCCAGTCCATGGAGTCTCAGTCAGGCAACGGTGGCCGCGAACGCGGCGACTCCATCATCTCCCACATCTCCGCCACCCCTTCCCAGCGCGGCGGCGTGCCCCAACAGCTCCCCGCCATCTTCGGCGACGCAGGCTGGGACAAACTCAACACCACCATCCTGTCCACCTCCAACTGCGGCAACCCGTCCCTCCGACACTTCGGCTTCGGCCCCGTCTCCGGCGAGGGCTTCGGCATCGGCTACATCATCAAGGACGAGTGCATCTCCATCTGCGTGTCGTCACGCCACCGACAGACGCGCCGCTTCGTCGACACTTTGGAGTCCTACCTTCTTGAGATCCGCCGCATTTTGCGCATCGCTGCCCGCAACGCTGCCTCCGCCAATGGTGGCAACGGGGTTAGTGCTACCGCGAATAAGGGTATGAGCAGGGCTAGGGAGATCGACGCCGCTGCTGTCGGCCAGAATGGACAGGAGAAGCCGGTTCGCCCCAAGATCGGGAACAGGATCAAGTCCCGTGGGAGACTGATTACGGGGCAGAGTAGTGGCCTCGGTCAAGGACCAACAAGCACCTTCAATGGAGGCAGCAGTATCGGAAACATTAAGGGAACAGGAGGGGGCAGTGTGAGTAGCGCGATGGAGGATAGCGTGGTGATGAGTGAGGATGATGAGATTGGTGGTTGTAAGTTTTTTTTTTTTTTTTTTTTTTTTCCCTTTCCCCCATTTTCCCCTTTTCCCCACCTGTCCCATCTTCCATCTTACATACGTCAACAACACCGGATCGGATAAATGACTAACTGACATGCGCACGATAGATGGTTTCTTCGACGCCGGTATGCTCCAACAAGCGCTTAAGGCGCGCCAGCAGGGATATCACCATAGCCACCACCATGATAGCAGCAGTGATGATCGGAGTAACCAGAGCAGACAGAGGAGAAGCAGGAGGAATGTGGGCAAGAAGTTGCCTTTGATTGATTACTAGTAGACTCAGATGTTTGTTTTGGGCTTTTTGGTTTCTTGGTTTTTGATACACCATGGTTTTTGGAGGTGTACCTTGGCCGTTTGGTATAGGTTCCTTGGGTTGGGTTAGCGCTGCTTTTCAGATGTTCTTGGATTTGCTATACCGCGATGGAGAGAGATGCAGATACAGAGATGGGATGTTAAGACGTACCGTACCTTAGCGTACATGCCCTAGACGAGACGGTGGTGAATGACGTTACGTATACATACAGTTGATGTTATACTCCTTTTATTTCTTCTTCTCCTCTTCCGTCAACTTGTGTGAATGGAAGCAAGTGGTGAACGTGCTACACAACGTGATGAATGGAAAAAAAAAATTAAGTCCAAGTAATAAAATGATCAACAAACAACCATCTCTGACCACAGACTAAGAGGGAATGAAGTTGAGCTAAACCACCAAACACCGTAACACATCCATATGATAATTGACAGAAAACCTAGAATCTTCAGTTCGCAATGCATGAGATAAGCTAATCCAGACCAGACCAGACCAGATAGATAACCAGGGTAGACAGTGATGAAGATGATATGCATGCATGACAGTAAAAAAACGGTATAAAATTCAATAATTCTCTTCCCAGAGTCAGTCCATTTGCCAAAAAACTCCTCTCCCTTTTTTCCAGGTACCACCTTGGATTACTTCCCTTTTACACTGGGGGCACTAGCTGTGCCGCCTCCTCCTTTATCTTCTTTCCCCTACCTCTCCATCCACCCCGGCGCCCTCTCTTCGTTCCCTTCTTCTTCTGGTTCTCCTTCTGGCTCTCATCCTTATTCCCAGCAGACGAGGCCGCGCCGACGCGGGCGATATTCTCCGTCACGTGTACGAGCGGCGTGCGAGTCGGCTTATCTTTCTCGGTATCCTTACTCTTTTCAGAACCACCACTACCATCAACTACCGCAGCAGCAGAAGAAGAAGAGGAAGAAGATGTATTCTTCTTTCTCTTCCTGTCTCTAGAACGCCACTAACGCGCGCTGCCGCTGCCCTTGATGGCTTGCCTCCGCTTGACCTTGTCGGTGATACGAGTGAGCGCCGACTTTATCTCGCCCTTCTCAAAGGTATCCAGGTCGTAGTAGACGGGAGCGATTTCCTGTTGTATCGTGTCAGCTCAAGATGCCATTAACAAGGGGGTTAACAAGGGGATACATACAAGAAGCCACTCAGGACGAATGTTGGTCACCGTCCTGACGTACTGCTTAGTCGTAAGAACGAACTCGTTATAGACGACCCAGTCGTACGGGCTCGTCACCGCCGTGCTCGGGTGAATCATGACGAGCTGGTCGTCCTTGACCGTCTTGTACACCTTGCTGTTGCTGCTCTCGCGCATGGCCACCTGCATGAAGAAGCCGGCCAGCAGCGCGCGGCGGATGTTGGTGTAGTAGTTCTTGTCCTGGAACGGCGTGCTGACCAGGTCGATGTCGTGCGTCTCCATAATGCGCTTGAGCTGGGCCCGGACGTTGTCGGCGCTCGACAGGTGGCGGTACGAGAGAAAGTGCTCGTGGCACCAGCGCTTCATGTCCTCGCCGTTAGTCTCGGCGCCCTTGTAGGCGTGGTAGGCGTTGAGCAGCGTCAGGTGGTCGCCGTCGGGGTGGGCGAACTGCATCTTCATCTCGTCGGCCCGCTTGCGCGCGTTGTTGGGGCGCACCCATATCGAGGGGACCGAGAGGAGGGACACGATAGAAAGGATCTCGTTGGAGCAGTAGAACTCGGGCGACGAAATAAGCATGACGGCGAGGGCGGGGTCGAGCGGGAACTCGGAGGCCATACCACCGAGGCGCGTAAGCTCACCATCGTCGTCTAAGCAGGCGAGGTAGTTGAGCTCCTCCAGGGCGCGCATCATGGTCTCGGGCGCAGGAGGGTCCATGAGATCGAAATGTACCAAATCCTCGACACCAAGCTTCTTCAACTCCAAAACAGTGTTGGCCAGGTTAGACCGGAGAATTTCAGGGTAGGTTTGCTCAATAAGCTCCTTCTTGAAAGCCTTCTCGGTGTAAAGACGGAAGCATTTACCGGGCCGTGTACGACCGGCACGACCAGCTCTTTGCTGAGCGGAGGCCTTCGAAATAGGAGAAACCAACAGGGACTCAACACGAGAGCGAGGGTTGTAAATCTTTTGCTTGCTGAAACCGGGGTCGACGACGTAGACGATACCATCGATTGTCAAGGACGTTTCGGCAATGTTGGTCGAGACAATGACCTTGCGACCAGGCCTGCCACCCTTGCGCAGGGGCTCGGGAGCCTTTTCGAAAATGCGCTGTTGGTGCGCAGGAGGGAGAGTACCATAGAGAGGGTAGACCTTCATGGGGCCAGCATCCGACTCGCGAATCATGTCGTCCACCTCCAAGCTGATTCTTCGGCAAGCATCTTCAATCTCCTCCTCACCAGTAAGGAAGAGCAGGATGTCTCCCTCGGGCTCGGTGGCGTGAATCTGCAGCACCGTCCGTACGGCGGCCTCGAGGTAGTCACGCTCGGGCTCGGGGGTATAGAAGATCTCGACGGGGAAGGTACGACCGGGGACGGCGAGCAATGGGGCGTTGTAGAAGTAGGACTGGAACTTTTGGGCATCGAGGGTGGCAGACATGACAATGATCTTGAGGTCTTTGCGGCGGGCGGCGATCTGCTTGAGCAGGGCCATGAGGATATCGGTCGCGAGGGTACGTTCGTGGGCTTCATCGAGAATGATGCAGCTGTAGCGGGACATGTCGTGGTCGTGCATGGACTCGCGCAGGAGCTGACCATCGGTCATGTACTTGAGCATGGTCTTGGGCCCCGTCCTGTTCTCGAAACGAATGCTGTAACCGACTTCCTGGCCCAGTTCGACATCCAACTCGTTCGCGACACGCTGGGCAACCGACATGGCCGCAACTCTTCGGGGCTGGGTACAGGCGATGAGCTTGCCGTTCGTGTGGGGGAGCTCGTCGTAGAGGACGTATTGGGGGATCTGGGTGGTCTTGCCGGAACCCGTCTCACCGACGAAGACGAGGATCTGGGTGTTGTGGTACATGTCGAGGAACTCCTGGCGCTGCTTGTGGACGGGGAGGTCGCGCCTCACTTTGAGGATGTCGAAGTATCTCTGCGAGTGCGGCTGGCCGGTCCACGGGTTGAGCTCCGAGTCCTCAGCCTGGGCGGCCTGGACGGCGGTGGACTTGTGTCTCTCGAAGGAGTCGAGGGGCGATTCGAAGTCGCCATTGCTGCCGTTGCCGTTGCCGTCCTCGTTGAGGTGGGCGAGGTA
Source organism: Neurospora sp. CHS-2018b (assembly GCA_009806015.1). Lineage (NCBI taxonomy): Eukaryota > Fungi > Ascomycota > Sordariomycetes > Sordariales > Sordariaceae > Neurospora > Neurospora sp. CHS-2018b. The sequence continues at coordinate 959,866 of RAOV01000016.1, read as the reverse complement.
GGGGTTGTACTTTTCGGGGGCAGCATCGCCATTCTCGGCGCGCTTGATGCGCTTCGAGTCCTGGCCGTTGTCCTCCATGTTGGATCTCTTGACGCCTTTGTCGTCGTGGCTGGCCATTGTAGTACCGACCGAGGGCAGCAGGCCTTTTTATCTTGTTTCGAGCGGGAGGTGTTGCGACAGTGACCGAAGGAGAAGAAGAGAAGCGGCGATAGGAAAATGGAAGGCGGAGTGTCGATTATGGCACCTCCAGTTGGCAGTGATGGACAGTGAGAGTGGAGGGCAGTGGGCAGGCAAGAGTTACGGTTCCAGTCTGCGAGGCTACAACTTTTTTTTTGTTTGTCAGGGCGACCAGACCAGGTCAGTTCCTGGCAGCAGGGACGCCTGGCCAATAGTAAAGGCCAGCGATAAGCTTTAATGGAGTAAATGTCTTGGCAATGAGACCGATAACGCTGATAAGCAGATAAGATGGACTAGGACTCTTTCATCACTGTAGCATTGGACCCTTGCACTGTTCTGTGACTGTACTTAGGTTGCTGCACGGCAAATGGAAGAAAAGGCAAACGCAGGCAGAAGCTCTGGAAGTCAAATGCTGCACTGATGAAGTTTGTGAACATTGTGACTTTGGCGCATTGGGTTTGGATACAGCCGTCCAGGGCTAATAAGTTTTCTCACACTCACGGCAGTTACTACCTATTTCATTTCTCTATGTAGCTATACCCCTCCATCATTTCCTTGTTTACTTTGAGTTTGTGAAAGGAAACCGAAAGTTTGACTTTTCCTCTGGCGCTCCTTCCCTGGAAATATCCACTGCCATGGGGTCAGTCCGTTTTTGAAAATATAAGTTCCATCCGACTTTGATTCCAGTCTTTTCAATTTTCCCCGTGATTGGGTCCATACATAATCAAGGTTCAGGTACCTCTATAAGTGTATACAAGCCCCAGGGACTAGCTACCTCCTCTGTACCCCTCCACTGCTGTACCACCTCAAACCTGACCTGGAACATCGCGGGGTTGTTTACATCTCGTCAACTCCCTTTCACTCACTCGGATTCACAAGAAAGACCAAGTCACTCACTCATCATGTCTTCAAATCGCGGGTTCAATCCCGAGTCCGAGTCTTTCGAGCAACGGCCGCCCTTCTACATTGGCCAGCATGATTCCCACAGGCATGAGTCGCCCACTGACAACCAGTACGGCCAGATCTTGGACAGTGGTGTAAGTCTTCACTTCACATAAAAATCTCCGCTTGTAGAGAGATATATATGAGCACAACAGAGATATTAATACACATGAGATGAGAATAGTTCAACTTCGTCACCACCCCCATCACCAACGAGCACTTTCACCAGCGCGTGATCGACTTGTACAAGAGCCATCTCCAAGAACGGGAACAGTGGGTCACCGAACGGGGACTCACTGATGCCCAAAAGGCCAACCCTTCGCTGCCACTTCCTACGGTCCCAACCTTGACTGACGACGATACCTCCCTGTTCCCCAGCAGCTACGTTGGCTCTCTCATCGCCTACACCAGCCCATGGATCGACCTCTGCTCTGCCGATCCCATCATCTCAGACATCTCCCGCCAGGTGTTGAACCTCGAGCTCGCCTACGCAAACTTCTGCGGCTCCAGGACCATCATTATCCCCGGCCCAAGACAGGATGACGGTCGTGCTGTTGCTCAGTATGCCCGTGCGATCCAGGAGGCTCAGGAGGTGGGAGGTCGTGTCAACCTTGTGATCCACTTGCCCATGTACCGCGAGCCTGGCTTGGAGGAGGAAGCAGAGACGCTTTCTGCCCTCCTTGTTGGTGACGGTAACAGCAGCTCCAACAAGGAGGTCGTCAAGACCGATGCTGCCAAGGACACCGAGATCGATCTCTTCAGCACCTGGGACAGCTGGCACACCATTCGGACCGTCTGCAAGTACAGCGGTCGTCTGTTTGTCTCCCTGCGCATTCCCAAGCGGGTACCTGAAAAGGACCTCCAGGAGCGCTGGTTTTCCGAGCCGCTGCACTACCTGACACTCGACAAGAACATCTTCTCGCTGAACAAGGCCGGCCATCCTTCCCTCACCCGTCACCATCAGGACTTGATCAACCGTTACATGCGCCTCAAGAACCACCCTTGGTTGATCCTGAACAATGTCGGCCCCTCGGCGGAAAGCCTCGTCGAGGCTCCTAGCAAGATGGAGGTCGACTACCCTCCCCTGTCTGAGGCAAGCAAAGCGATCAAGGAGAACCGCAAGCCGTATGCTCCTCCTTACAACGACTACGTCGACTACATGAAGTACCTCGAGAGGCATCAGCCTCCTTACTCGGCCATGGAGACCCCTTCGCTCGTCAGCTTCCAAGACTGGCTTCAGTCCCCTCTTCAGCCGCTCTCCGACAATCTCGAGTCAGCCACGTACGAGGTCTTCGAGGGCGATCCGGTCAAGTACGATCAGTACGAGAAGGCCGTGGCCGAGGCCATGCTCGAGTGGAAGAAGTACAATCGGCCCGTCTCCTCCGTGACGCCCGAGACGCCCGACGGCAAGGACCTGATCGTGGCCGTCGCCGGTGCCGGCCGCGGCCCCTTAGTCGCCCGCGTTCTCCGCGCCGCCGCATCCACCAACACCTCCATCCAGCTCTGGGCTCTGGAGAAGAACCAGAACGCCTACGTCTACCTCCTGCGCCGCAACAAGCGCGAGTGGAACAACTCAGTCACCGTGATCAAGACCGACATGCGCGAGTGGGAGGGTCCCCGTCTCGCAGCCAACCCGAACGTGATCACCAAGCTCGACATCCTGGTCACCGAACTCCTCGGTTCCTTCGGCGACAACGAGCTGTCCCCCGAATGCCTCGACGGCATCCAGCGGCACATCGCCCGCCCACACGGCATCTCCATCCCATACTCCTACACCGCGCACCTGTCCCCTATCGCGCACCCGCGCATCTTCGCCGACCTCAGCAACCGCGTCGTCAGCGACCCCAACGCCTTCGACATCCCCTGGGTGACACGCTTGTTCCAGCTCGCCTACGTCGCCCAAAAGGTTCCCCATCACGGCCGGTTTCAGCAGGCCTGGGAGTTCGTCCACCCGGTAGAGGTGTCGCGGGCCGACGACTTTTCCGCCAAAAACGGCCGCGCGCGCAAGTATGTTACGCAGGGCAGCGGCAGCATGTACGGCTCTAGCGGTGTTAACGAGCATAATGCTCGTCATTGCCATTTGACTTTCGTGTGCCCCACGAGAGGCGTGATTCATGGTCTTGCCGGGTATTTTGAGTCAGTGCTGTATAAGCATGAGGAAGCGGGGAAGACGCCGGTGGAGATTAGTATCTTGCCGGATCAGATTGATCGGAAGAGCAAGGATATGATTTCTTGGTTTCCTATTTTCTTCCCGCTTAGGGTGAGTTTCTTTTCCGTTCTTCCTTCCTTTCCTTCCTTTCTTTCTTTTTCTTGACTCCTCGCTCCTGCTTGTGTTGGTGACGATTACTGACCTTTTGTTTTCGACGATATAGCAACCCCTCTACTTCCCCCAAGACACCGAGCTAGAAGTCAGCATGTGGCGCCAGACCGATGACACCAGGGTATGGTACGAGTGGATGGTCGAGGTGTATGCTTGGGTTGGTCCCAAGACCCGTATCAAGGTTGGCGCTTCCGAGATGCATAGCAGTCGTAAGGTTGCCTGCATTTTTGGTTAGAAGAGAGAGGAACGTAAAAACGGAGGTAGCTAGAGAGATGGTGGGCATGGCTGGCTGGGACGGGTGTTTGGAGTGTATGTCGGTATGAACTAAATAACAGCAAGCAAAATGCTGCGAGGAAAAGGTCAAAAGTCTTGTTTTAGCGAAATCAAAAAAGTTTCGAAGTCAATGTTGGATGGAATTGGATGTTCACAGTCGGGAAGCCGCGATGCGTATGATGTGATGATGGCTGCCCCTGCCTGTGCTCGTGTGATTTGTGCTCAAGTGGAAGTTGCGACCAAAAAAAATTCACGCCTCTTGTCCTTTTTTTCAATGAGAAAAACTGGAAACCAGACGCCGTCTCTGCATGTCTAAATCATCCTGCCCAGTCCCTTTTCTTGCTCAGTAGATCGATGGTCTTGACATGTTTTCGTTTCTCTTTCTTCCCTGCTAATTTCTTCCAACACCATCTTCTAGCCCCTATCTTCAAGTCATGGCCAGATGGTGGTATTTGCCCTTTCAATATTTGGGTCTTGCGCAGGAGATAATTGAGACACCCTTGGCCAGATAAACGCATTGGTACCGATCCATCCACCTTCTCCCTTTTTTGAAGTCCTTTATACCAACTCCCCATCATGCGGGTCCGGTCGCATAGCTATTGCCACCTCTTCGTAAAGCGCATTTTCATCATAGGGAAACAAGTTCGGCGAGCGGCGGTTGTGGTTTGTGGTTCGGTTCGGTTCGATTCGGACGGTAACGTAGATCCATCTCTTCTTGAATCACAGGGTATATCGAAACATCACAACCCTCCTCACACGTTTCCTGTTCTTCCCTTTCGCCCTTTCCCGCACTGGGGCACCTTATTCATTTCTCCTGCTGCTGGTGGAGAAAAGTTCACTCCTCCATCTTGGTGTCGACGTCTGTTTCCGCCTCGTCGGCCTTCTTGATGTAGAGAACGTTGTTACACCTGTTTATGCCCCATCCATCGTATTAGCAGCCACTCAGTCGCGCGATTGAGGTTATGTGGTGGTGGGAAGAAGTGGGATATACCTAATCAAAACCTGCCCCAACGCGCCCGTAAACTTGCGGTTGATGTACTCCTTCGTGTCGCTGAGCTGGATGTTCATGTAGCTGTCGATGCTCTGTTGTTCACATATACAATTGGTTAGCTTGTACTCTGTCTTCCTATGCTCCTTGGGCCTGCTGTGCTGTTTCCCCTCTCGCCCTCGCTTTCCGCCATGGCACCATTGATGGCCGTATGCAATCCAGCCAAAACACAGCAAATGATCCTGGGAGATACGTACAACAAGTCGGCCAACATACTCCGTCTCTCCCCACTTCAAGCGAACCGTCACGAGGCTGTTGACGAGATCTTGGAGGAAGGGACGGGGGTTAACTGGGACGAAGGACATGTTGTCGGTTTCGGTTTGAACGGTTGTATGTAGTTGAAGTGTGTGGCGCCTTGTGCGTAATCACAGGCTGGTGGAAGATGGGGCGGCTCGAAAGTTGGATTTCTCTGGATTCGCGATTCGCTCGGTAGTATTCGTGTGATTTCTTCGAAGTGAAAGACGGGTTGGTCGGGTTGACGCGACAAGGTTGTGGTTTGGTTGTGAAAGGTTGTAGGTTGTAAAAAGTTGGGAAGAGGAAATGGATTGGCGTTGATGCTATGATGGAAGAAGCTCCAACTGGGACTGCCTGCAATGATGGACCTTTGCGGCGTTGGAGTAGCGCGACGATGGACGTTCCTACGTGTGGAGCCGAGACGCGATAAGCTGATTGGATGTATCAAGCCTGGTGAGGTTGCATGGAAGGGTTAGGGTTGGTAGTCAGGGGATGTTTGATACCGTTGACGACGACGACGACGAGCATCACCAAGACATTTATGGTAATAGTTTTACTTATCATTGCTCAGGTACATAATCAAGTATGGTGATCCCTTCTTTCATTCAAGTTTCACTGCTAATATATCCCATGATGCTTTTCCGATGCCCATCTACCCACGCCTTCGGGTCAAGACCCTCGAAGGCGCCGATGTTTTGAAACGGAATGGAAGGAGACTGTTCAAGTTCTGACAGAAAATCAATCTAAATTGATCTAGTTCCAAGCTGGGTCAGAATCTTCTACTCAATCTCCTCAATCCTAGGTCTACCACCAAACATCTCAACACCACCACTACTTCCAGCACCCTCACCAGCACCACCAAGGGAAACCGACCTCTCCGGATCAACAACCAACCCAGCCAGCTTCGTCAACCCACCACCACCAAACCCTCCTCCCCTAGCCTGCCTCAGCGACGCCTCATCCACCAAACTACCCATCTTCCAATTCTCCAAGCTCTCCAACACATCCCGGCAATACTCCCTCACCAACCCATCCTCATCCGTCCCCTCCACATACCCCAAAATCGTCCTCACCTGCTCCTGCGTCTCACTCCCAAACGCAATTCCCAACACCCTCCCCTCTTGCTTCGCCTCATCCAACGCCTTGATAAAGCTCATAATCAGCCTGACCGCCGCCCTCCTGAGTATCCCCTTCTCCAGCTGCCGTTCGACCTGCACAACATTAATGCACAAATCCACGCTCGCCATCGCCAACACAGCCCCCACACCACCAATATTCGTCTCTATGCAATTCGCCAGAATCGACAACGCAGAGGCACGAATCCTTACATCCTCCTCGCCCGTCTTGGAAGTACCCGACGACCACCCCTCCACAATCGCCTCCAGGATATCCAACCGCGCCTGCTCTTCAGCAGAAATCGGATCCGCCATATCCGGCACGCTGCCGTCCCACGCGTCCTCGGCTTCTTTGTGCTTCTGCTCGCGCACCTTAGCCTCGCGCGCTTGGCGCGCCATGGTCTTGGGCCTGTGACCGCGGCGCGAGGCCAGGCTGATCAGGGCTTCGCATGTCATTTTGGCTAAGTCGCCGGTGAAAGTCTGACCCAGTCGGTCGATGACCTGCAGCAGGGCCTCGCCGAAGCGGAGGCGGGCGTCGACTGTCGCCAGGGCGGATTCGCGCGGGTCGAGGTAGCGGTCGATGAGATCCGTCAAGACGGCGCGCGGGTGTTGGGAGGCGAGTTGGGTGTAGAGTTTGATGCACCGAAGGTGGATGTAATCTTCCTCTGAAGAGTTGGGCTCGCAGAGTAAGGTGGAGAGCAGGACGAGGATGCCGGGGATGTCGAGGATGGGGGAGTGGGAGGTGATGAGGTTGGAGATGAGGTTGAGACCCTCCGAGCGGACGGGCGGGGGGGAGTCGGGTTGGGTGATGTAAGAGATGGCGAGGGAGTAGGTCTTTCGGTCTTCGAATTGGCGGTCGGTGGGACCGCCGGTTGTTGTGGCGGATGATGATGACTCGCCGGCTTCGAGGGCGTCAATTTCGTCGCGGTAGCGCAGGAGAAGGGTGAGGTTGGATGCCGTTTTGGCGTTGTCGTTGTCGCCGGTCTTGGAGAGGGCTTCGAGGGAGGATTCGATGACACGGAGGACATCGGGGTCGACGCGCTTCTTTTGGAAGCCTGGGACGGTGATGACCATGTTGAGGAGACTGAGTGCTACTCTAATCACTTCGTCCTCTCCGGCCTCTTCCGCGGTTTCTTTGGTGGCTTCGGAGAGCACCTGGCTGACTAGCTCGAGGATGTGTTTGGGTTGCCCGGCGAGTTTCTCGGGAAACTTCTCCATCATGGCTAGAAGGAGCTTGACCTCGGTAAACTGAGTTATCGGGTCCTTCTCCTCCTCTTCCTCTTTGATAATCTGGATCCCGCTCTTTTTCTGGCCTCGAGCTGACTTGAGCCACCGCCCGAATAGATCGAGGAATACTGAGGAGACATCGGCCTCGGAAAAAGTTGAATCAATCAACTCCAACAGTTTGGGTATCTTTTGATCAATTTCTGGAAGTGAGAGGCCGATGTATTGTTCCCCTGCCTTCTGCAAAGGACGATTGGTATCGACAATCTGGATTTCTCCTTGTTCGTTCTGCTTGTACACCCACTCGGGCTTCTTCTTGTCAAACCCACCAACGTAACCCAGATTGTGGACGAGTGCTAATAAGACAGGAGCAGAAGGAGAAAGCTTGAGGAAGATCTTGAGTAGTTCCGAAGCGGCTTCCGTGACCTTTTCGCTCAACGGTTTCTCCGAATTTGGCCAAGTGGTAAGCGCCCACAGGGGCAGCAGTAAAGGAGAGAGCAGCCGCTTGCACAAACCAGGATTTGGATGTGAAACTATCAGTGCGTGTAGCCGTTGTAGTGCAGTTACGAGGTCCTTCTGCTTAACCAGGACCTTATCCTTACTTAGGTCAATTACATCGTCATCGTCGCCAGTCTCTGTCTTGGGCAATCCTCCTGGAGGTGGCTTGATGTGATGTAACAGGGGCTCCGCAAGGTATTTCCAGCCGGCGGTGCCTTGACAACAATTAGCATTTTGCCGCAGAAATATTTCATTTTACAATAAGGAGGCATACCTGGAGCACCAGAGACCTTGCGGCCCAGGATACCGAATCCAATAACATAGGCAACCACCTTCTTGAGCTCAGGTCCCTCTCCTCCATCAAGCAGCGCAAACAACTGCGGTGCAATACCCGAATACCACTCTTCCGGAGTTACGGTAGAAGGTGGCGAGGACAACAGATTACTGGCCAACACAAGGGCCTCGTGGGTAATGTTGGCGCCTCTCTTTTGCGGTACGGCAGCCTCGGAGAGCTTGACGGTGCTGGAAGGATGAACAGCAAAGGCAAATTCCAGACTAGCCCTGACCCCTTCCTCGCGGAGAGGTATCATCGTCAGGTATTCCCTGAGCTTAAGGCGCAACCAGTCGGGGGTGTTGCCGGGCCTGATGAGGATGTTCAGGGAGGCCAGCAGTGATAGTGTCTTGGTCCTGTAGTCACAGGTCAGACTGAGCCGGACACCTTGGGACAGAAAGGTGAGGAGGCTTGCCTTTCAATGAGAGCCTCGAAATCACGAACAGCTTGGGCCCGCGCTTGCGAGTCACCCCTTGAGTCTGGGTTGAATGCTTTTCCACCGAGGTCCATGATCTCCTCCATCAGCCTCTGGCGCGCAGTCTTTTCTGTCTTCTTCTTGTCGCCGCCCCCCATGGCCTGCTTAAGGGCCTCAAGCTCTTCGGGGCTGGGGTCTAGATTAGGGTCCGCCATCGTGACGACTGGGTGGTTATCACCGGGAAAAGGTGAAAAAGACCGTCCTTCTTTAGGCTGTGAGAGATGAGGATGTCAACCGGGTGTTGAACCTTTTGACGGGAGTCGAGGACGTTGATTAATCAGCACTTGAATCGCGAGTGCGTCTCTTGAATTCGTGGTATTGATGAGTGACAGATTAACTATCTAGGAATATAATAGCATGGAACGGTCCATCCTAGAGCGAACCTGATATGAGTGAAGTGATCTGCCTGGCAACCTGAGTGAGTTCAAGGTTTCGTTGCCGCGGCGAGGCGTGGAAGGTGAAAGAAGATTGGCCAATTGGTGTTCGTGGTTGGAGGTCCGGGTACCTGCCACCCACTAAACGTACAGTGGAGAGCACCCGTGACTTCGCGCCTGTGCAAGGACTTGGACCTGCGAGAGTTCAGGTGCTCACAGTGGGTCATCCTTACCTCATTGGCGCACGGTGCACAATGAGGCAAGTGCACACCGCGTTGCCAGAGTTGTATCTCTCCCTTCCAACGCGTCTTCCCAACGTTCCCCTCCTTTCTCTTCTTCTCTTCTTTCAACCAACAAAGACAACACCTTCGACCTCCAACGCCCAACCATATTGATCCTCGCAATGCCCGAATGGGCCCAACCTCAAGTCGGTCTCTGTTTCGATCCTTGGAAACCCACCCGAAATACAGTCAGAAGTCAATCCTGTCGAGATACACGGTCAAAACGCGCTGGCCGGACGACGACGACCGCCATTCCCATCGAGTCTTTCAGCCCTCTCTCAGAGCACGACGCCTCCCCCACAGTTCTCCGATTCCGGTTTTCCCGTAAAGGAATGTCCTTCGTGACCGCTCGGGCGTTCGGTTCTTCCGCAGTACGTCGCAGCTTCGAGTCCTGTATCAGGAGCCTTCTCAAGCTTTGCCGCGCATGGGATTACTGCGGATTCCGGGTTTCTCCCATCTTTCCGGCGCCCAGAGTGAATTGGTCTCGGAACTTAACCCTAGCTATACACTGGTTACACATGAAGTCTTGCGCGCTTCGGCAGTCAAATCTACCCTTCGCCTTCTACGTCTGCGCCATCGTGGTGTTTGCTTTTGGGGTCTACGGCGCCGCTGAAAAGTTGCGTCCTCTGGGCTCTTGGCGTTCTACTGGATGGCAAGGGCTGACCGGCAAGGAGAGAAGTTTCCAGTCATCTTGTGCACTTCGGTGCGCCAGATGGGCGAGGTGTCCGGTCCCATGAGTCAAAAGCTGGTCAGAACCTCTGGCCTGAGGTCGCTCGTCAGGACTGGACCACTGGACGCAGTACTCTGGTCACCATAACGGGTTGTTCTGCTGATGTCCTGTGGCTAGGTATACCGCGTTGGGGTAGGATACATTTGGGTGCCCTGCCATGCCTGTTATCCAGAAGTTCTTTCTGGCTCTGACTCTTGGAGCTTTGCGTTCACAACGCATGCTCTGTGGAGTGACGAGGGGAGAGCGAAGATATGGCTACATACGATCACATCCCTCATTTCATCTTTCGCGTCTTCAGCTTGCCTCGCCTGAATCACTGCACTTGTGTAGTGAGCGGGGGCTGTATGACTACAAACGGAAATGTTGTGGAAGGATTCTTTCACGCCTGTCTGTCGCGCTCTCTGCACCCTCAGATCTCTCGTGTATCGCATGCGCAGGAGCGGCTACCCACTTGTACGCCTTCCTCCCGGATAACCTCCACCGACTCTGTGGAACCGCGTTCGGCAACATACCGTCAACGTGTCATTGGCTTTGTGTCATTGAGATCCCCGGCCAGGCGCATTAGCCGATTTGCACGTATGGCCTCGTCCTACGTTGCGAATTGGACGCCAGAACCACGTTTGTTCAAATCTTTGATCCGAAAGGAGAGAAGCTCTTTGGCAGACACCTTCCTTTCGCCTGGAGTGCGCTGAAAAGTTCACTGCCGGGAGAAAGATGATAGCACGGTTTTTGAGGACGCATTTTGTCCGTGCGGTAATGCCCTCCTTTACACTTTCCCGGCTGGTACGGGAGTGCGGAGAGGAAACAAAAGCTAGTCTCAGTTGGCAGTGCTCCACACACGGAAAGACTCATGGGACGGCTTTCTCGACGATCCGGCTATCGAATTGGCTGCCGACACTTGACGACTGCTATGTTAATGACGCTGCGGTTTCTTTTGGGGGGTTGAACAGGTCCGCCATGGCTTGCTGGTTTGGACTGTGAGAGTGGTGGCTGGGTGTCTTTAGTATCCTCTGGGGGTGTCTGTCTGGGGGTGTCCGTGTCCGTCTGGGGGAAGAGGAGTGTCTTTGGGCCAGACTTATTGAGAACCAATGCTTTGAAGCCCCTGGATTTCAGAGGATGGTAGCTGTGGATTTTCAGGAAAGAGAACCAAAGGCCGGGACCCATCTCGAGTTGGAGTCAAAGTTTCGTACTTGTCTGGCCTTCGGACCCCCTCTTTCTTGGTCTTCACTTCTTTCCTAATCTGTGTCCTTGTGGAGGCTAGCTTTGCTGTTTGGAGTTCTGGTTCTTTAGGATAGGGGACTGCCTTCCTGGGAGGTGATCCTCGGTTGTTCCTCGTTCCTGAAATATGGCGGGAGGAACAACCCCTCGCATTTTTTGAGGATAAGTCTCCCTCCACTTCCAAGCTCCGGTTTTCGGTTGCCATTCACATGGTCCGATACTGACGTTGAAGTATAGGTATCCTAGACTCAAACCCGTAGGGGCGTGACCGGTGCCGACGCGGAATCGTCAAACTGGTAAGTCCTCTTCCCATCCGCACCGTGATTCTCAGCAAACGTCTGTGCGACACCGTGTGATACTGAGTTGCGATATGCGGGCTGTCCGCCGGTGTTTTAAAGGAATGTCGGACGTTTCGATATTCTCCGGGATCTCAGATATAACGGCCGTAAGTGTCGATCTGTAGGGGTATGTTGGGCATTCCCACAACCGGTGTGGCGTAGCGTGGTAGCCTTGCTGCTTGCCTAACAATGCTAGCATCTTTGGTATATCTCGGTGCCTGTTGGCCTCATGCATTATCACATCATTCCCAAAATGCCGTCTTGCCTTTGTCCCCGAAGTCTCCGTGATTGTCCATGTCGGAGACGGTCCAGGGAGATGATATCGTTCGATGTTTCACCCAACGGTCCCATTGGGAAGGGAGGGAAACGCCATGCCGTTACATCCTTGTAGGGATGTTTGGTGGGGGTACCGGGGGGTGACTGGGCCCATCGAGGTCACCGCGTTCCCATTCCGTACTGTTTAACTGTTTGATATGCCGCTTTGATGACGCGGTTTGAAAGATGAAGCCAGAACTGAACGGGACATGGAAGCTTCCGTGCCTCGTGTTCAGACTGCACTAACCCACCAACTCCGTTAACGTCGGGCCAGCGAAGCTACGAAACAGCGAGACTACCTAGGTTCGCTAAATGTCTTCAAACAAATTCTCAGCTGATTCCGATGGGGACACAGACGACAGTCTCTCGGGCCTTTTCTCGTTTTCTTCCAAGCTTCCAATACACCAACTTCAGCTGACATCGGAAAATACCGAAATCCAAATCGTTACCCTTTCCCATTTTGTTTAGCTTCCTCCGTCAACAATTGTTCCACTTCGCACTGCTATTTTAAGCAAACAACGCTAAGTTTTAGTGCTCAAACAACGTTACATAGTTCCAACGGTTTTCTCTCTGCGGACGTCCCGATCTGCTATGTACGTACGAACGTAGTTCGCATACGAGTGCCGAGCGGACACCCGGTCTGATCTTTTTAGTTTCGTTTCAAAAGTGCTGTTCAGCTATGGATGGGTTCATGCGACAGACAGATGGCCGTGCGTACGGTATTGATTCGGCATGAATCGGGGTCGTGACAAGTTGGCGGTGATGACGGCTGTCATGACATGGTTTTGTTTGGGCGTTTTCTTCGAATTCACTTCGTCTGGTTAGTTTCTTCTACGCAGACGATTTGGTAGTCTCGAGATGAATTCTTCATCTTCGTTCACTCGTTGGCAAGGCCTCACACTGTATTTTCATATCTACCACTAAGAACACTTCATTGAGTACGTAGTATCAGTGACGAAACTTGAGCGTGATGATCAACGATCATGGTCAACGGCCTGTGAATAGAAAGTGTGAAATTCAAACTTGCAAATCTGTTTCGGGTCGAAGACTTGGAGTTGTGGTAAAGCGGGGAACATGATGAGCGGCTCTGCGTTCCATTCCAGTTGTTCACGATTCACGTTTCAATGTTCATGTGGAAGGAATTCAATCGTTCGGCACGACGGCACAAGACAGGACGGGACGGTGCCGAACTTGGACCGGCTTGTTTCCATTCAACTCGGCTTCTTCCTTTCTCTCCAACATACCTACTGTTATAGTAATCAAGCAGCACGACGAGCGGCAAATTGAAAGGGAGGATGAGAGTGAGACACGTCAGTCAGTAGAGTTATGAAGTGAAGCGGCCCTTCCAAAACCATGTGGTATTTGGTACGCACTGTGTTCGCAGCAGGTTGGACTTCGCGTGTCACTGTCGATCTTGGCCGTTGGATCCAACGTCCCGTCTCTTTCTTTCTTCAGTCTTTTGTTCTTTTTTTCCCTTCGTCGATTGTTCTTTCCCGTGTGCATACATTGATCCTTTCGTTGCTGTGCTTCTACCTGTATACTGAAACAGTTCATTAATCACCCCACTACTATGTAGGTATGCCATAGATAGGTTCTTGTCTCGTATCATCCCTTACCTCACCTATACGTCTCTGTTGTAATATTCTACGTGGGTCAGAACTTTGTAACACCTTCCAGATAATGCTTCCCGGATCCAGATGTAACTCGTCTATTATGAGCATGGGCACGATCAAAGACATGTGAAGAGATAACGCAGGGGGGGAGGGGGAGCAGAACTAGTTGTAGACAAGCTCTCATCGAAGGATCAGAAGCGAACTCGCTTGTGCGAAACACGCACGTCGTTCGTCACGCAACATCTGTCAATGCGGGCAACAGCGTTACATCAGCGAAGAAACTCCATCGTACTTGATTCGGTAATCGGACATCGGAGAACAACAAGCAGGGGTGGTATTCTTCCGGTACGTAACTGTTTGTGCGGTAACGAACATGTGGATGTGGATGTGTTGACATGGGACGTTGGGTATGGGCGTGCATGGTGTGGGTGGTATTCTAGACGCCGGTCCTGTTTTCCGGTGAAGCCGTGCCTTGTCGGATTTATGCGTTGTCTTCTCAAGATGTTACAAGTTGTTCCATAACGGCTAGGTAGTAGTCATAAATGGTCAGTTATAAGGTGAGGGAATGGAATGGGTGAACTGCGTGGTCGATCATTGGAGCGTTAGTGGGAAACTTCTGATGGTGCTGCATGCATTCGTGGCATGGTTCGGTGAGCAAGATTTTTATTCACAAGATAGTAATCCACTTTAACTGAGATGATGATTCCGTGTGCTGCTGCTAAAAGAGAAATGCAATCAAGAAGAAACCCAGTGCCCTTTGAAGCTCCGTATGTATGGGGGGTATCAAAACAGCAATCTCATGGCGCCTAAAACACGCCGGTGTCCAATTTCTTTCTTCCCCCCCTTGGAATAAATCCATTCAAGCCAATGTCTTTCCATGTCAAATCTTCCGCGCAAAGTATTTCTGCCGATGTTCGCGTTTGTTCGTATTGATGTATGCCTCCTCTCCCTAACTAGCCCATTCTGTGAACGCCTGTCGTGCTCATGACAGGGCGAGGTGTGTCGGTCGTCGTCATCGTTGTAGGAAAAACCTCGGGGGGAGACCCTCTGAATGCCGGAGTGAAATCACCAAGACTTGTGGTTGAGCTGTTGCTACCGCCCATAGATGGATTGCCGGTCTTGAATGTCGGTTCGAATCCAGTAAAGACGGGAGGGGCAACCCAAGCTGATTCGTAGGACAGCATGCCATCTAGTGCCCGAGGTACGCGAATCTCGAAGCGTGTTGCCGATGGGACGACTTCCGATTCTTCCCCCCGTCCCATAGCCTGTCAATGGGTTAGCATATGTGATACCATATAAGAACGAGGCTTAATCTTACCAGGCAGGTAGCACAAGCAGCATAGTTGACCCAGACCCAATTCATGCAGTTGTAAGTGTAAAAGTGCTTGCACCGATACTTGTAAAAACCGCCACCTTGACCGCCGCCGCCGCCGCCGCCGCCGCTCATTTTGGCTAGTGTTGTGGTAGGATTGAAGGAAGTTATGAGTCTGCAGGAGGATGCTTGAGGGATGACAAGTTAAGATATGTCAAGTAAGCTGTTGGATTGTTTGAAACGGTGTTTGTGATGATACTCTGGGAAAGAAAAAGCAACGACAATAAGACAGCCAGGACTCTTATATATACCTAACGACGGCTGCTACGTATACATGGGATATCGGACCATGCCATATGGCGAGGTGAACAAGGGCCCTCGGAGACGTGCCGACGGGTGTCCGACCCTGACAAGGCATGACAAGGGTAACGAGGTCGAGCCTCAAAGACACTGGGCTGTTTGCTGTCAAAGGAAATGCCTATCGCCTTGACAGGTCTTGGTATCATTAAAGTGATGTATATGGAGCCATGGTCAAGTTCCACGCTTGGGCGAATAGCCCTGTTAGTCTCTCTGGCTGCCGTCTCACGACTCTGGGTCATGGGTACGGAGCTTGGTCTGGTGTCAGTCTAACGGTGCATTATGATACTGTGGACGGGATATGAAGTGGAAATATGGACAAGCAGAGTGAAGCTAGCCAAGAGGGAGAAGACGTATGCAGTTTCCAGAACCTCTTTACGGGAATTCTGGGTCCAGAAGAGGTCCATTAATTGCAAGGGGCTATAGCTGATACCCCATGCTAGCCTGTTTGATCGTGACCATTGGTCCCAGCCTTGGCCAATGCCAAATGCTGATGAAACAAAGATTCGGCCAAAGAGCGCTGAGAGGCAGACAGATGCAGAAAAGAGACAAGATAATATATTGTTAGTGATAGCCAATGAAGCTCGGCAGGAATACGAACGGTGTCTGGACAGCCCGTGATGGTGAATGAATGGATGATGCCATGGGAAGACAGTCAAGCAGGGAGAAAGAAAGATAGTGTAGAGAGGTGTTTGGATATAACAATGGAACCGTGACATGAAAGCGTCACATCGAAACCCCCACCGTGGCACCTTGATGGGCTGCTTTTGAAAGTGATGCATGGCGCGATACGTCGATAGACGATGCAGAGGTGGCGGCGGTGGAAGCCATCCACAGTCCTCAAGTCGTCCTCTCGCCAACCATCCCAATTCTGAAAGACTGCAATGCTGATGCATTATACACGTAGACGTGATGAGGATGTGAGGGAGACGGGCCGGGGAGACAATCACGCAGGACGCCATGTTGTACGACAAGACAAGTAGAGTCCATGCGGGCCGTAACGGGACGGCGGGATGGCCATGGGAATGGTCTCTCATACACTCATTCGTGTTGAGGCTGAAATGTCGGATCCAATGGGGAAAATTGGAATGTCTCAGTCGCATGTTGGTTGGCGGCGGGATGTGGGAGATGGAGATTGTGGAGGAGGGAGGGAAGGTGATGTTCCAATCCAAGTCCAAGTTGAAGATTGAAAGTGGAAGTCGGAAAGTCAATTGACACCGACTGACAGTTGACAAGAGTGGCCCTTCCCCGCTGAGGATTAGCGGGGCTCGATCCGGGTCTCCGCTCAGCTGCGGATTGTGATTGGTTCAAGGCAGACCGTTGCTGCTTCGCTAATCCAGATCGGGCTAAGCAAGGCACAGGTACCGAGCTAGCTTAGTTGTTAAGGAATTCCCCTTTCTGTTTCCACTGTCCAGGCCACCACCTCGATTCGGCAACTTCCATCTCCTTCTTCCATCTCCATATTCATCTTCGCTGTCGTCGCAATCGGACCAGATATTACCCCTGGAAACCGGGCTGAGACCGGCCTGGGCGCACTCGGCAAGACATCATGGCATGACGACGCTATCAAAGCCCTTCAACGTCTTTTTCCCACGATGTGCTGGATCTTATCACATCCACGATCACGCACTAAAACACCACCAACCATGGAATAAGCCGTCGCCATCTCCTGCCAAAGAGGCCATTCATTTCCCACTCGCATTGACACAGTACAACTAGGACAACTGGGTGGTTATGTGGTTGTGAGATCGTATCATCGACGAGCACTATGCACTATTCCGGACACACTATCCCTTCATTACACGACACACAGAAGTGGCGACGGCTCATTGCTTGCCTTCTAGAAGCCTATGTGTTACACAGCATAATCTTTACCTCCCTCTTCCCCATCCTCATCCTTTCTGTCTCTCTTATCCCTTCCCCGTCCCCGACCATGTTGACCTCATTAATGGGTTGCATCACCTTCGCGTAGAGTGAAGAGAGCCCGATGTGCTTGGTCCGGTCATATTTACACGTGCGGTCGACTCAGTCTTTGAAAAAACGACGTAGAGCAACTCAAAGCATGACTGAGCAATAGATTGCTATCTTCTGACATGGAGCGGCTGAAAGCATTGTTCATTATGATGGTGTCTCCGACTCTCCCGTCCAAGGCATGTGATGCTATCGCAGAGCTCACCAGCCGTTGGCATAGAACGGCGACCTGCTCATCGTGGCAAACTCGTCCACGTTGCTTGCCTTTACCACGGCTTGATAACTTCATCTAGAGCCTTTTCCCGCAATGACAACGACGAATAGAGTATAAGTAGGCAGACGACATTATGATGCCGTTGTCTGATAAGGCTCCCAGCTCCAACAATCGCCACCATATAACGAACTCATACCTCTTACTTGTTCGGTAAAACTCATATTGTACTATTTGAACATCACTCCACCCTCATCGCTTAGTTCAAGTTGAGACTTGACGGATTCCCCCTCTACATATACATGAAACCTCTGTGAGCCATTCCCGCCAAGTCATCGATGTTGAAGAGGAAGGTTTTTAACTTCTGCATGCGCGGATCTTTTTGGCATCCAGATACCGAAGAATCTCGAGGCGTTAGAAATTAGGTTCCCTAGAAATCAGGCATAATGTATAAGCATACTACAACATTTCATACCCGCCAAAATTGTATGCAAGACGGTGATTTTGAATATCCCCACCCTCCAGTAGCCTTTTTGAGACCTGTCTCTTTCCCTATAACCTTCCCCTATAACCTTCTACCCTCTATAAAACTCGTCGTCGTCGATATCGTAATACTTTCTAGTATTGAACGTAACGATAGATCTACGTATTAGGATATTCTATCTCGATATAGACACTAGGATCTGGGAGCGGGTATTTGAGGTAGTAAAGCCCCTAGTACGCCTAATACTAGAAATCCTAGAAATCCTAATACAATTAGTAATCCTAATAATCCTAGCAATCCTAATACGATTAGCCCAGGTACCCCCAACTCCCCCTCCCCCTCCTCCTCCTCCTCCTCTTCTTCCTCCTACGAATTAATAGCGTACTAAATAGCGCTTTAGTCCCAAACTAAAATCGTACGGCGAAAGGGTTATTCTAGAGAGGTACTATAGGGGGGGTAAACCTAAAAATAAAATATACCGGTACTATACCCCCCAATTTAAAATCCAAGTTAATAAGGTTATATTATAACGTTTAATCGTTAACGGGGTTACTTAGTACTAATAATTAAAATAAGTCTTAATATACTTAATATAAATTAAAGTGCCTATCGACGACGAAAATTAACGCCGCTACTATCGATAGGGCGCCCGCGAATATAATAGAGACTATACTATCGATAACTACCGCAATATTTACCTTTACGAAGTTATTACATTCTTTAAAATACTATAAATTACCCTATATAATTAGTGGATTAACTAATATAATATATTACTCCGTATAATTCGAGAGGGTAAAACGCTATAGTTAAAATTTGAATACTAATTATATAAAAAGTTCTAGTTTACTAAGTATAAGAATATTCTGGTTATAATACTATAATTCCGCCTGTGACGATTGGGATCCAGTGCTATAGACCACATCCTATTCGTCTTATTGGCAATACCCACAGGACCCACCTGGGCTACTAATACGCGCACCCTAATTGGCTATACTAGCGGCACGGGCGGCATTAATATATATAACTATTTAATTAGCACCGTATTCGTATTCATATATATTATTAAATTAAATAAGGAAGGCGGTCGAAGTTAGTAGAATCTAGGCCATCCCATATAAGGATACAATTCTAGGGCCCAAATCTCAACCTCTCCTTCTTTCCTTCTTTAACTTTAATTATTTTATATATTTATACCTAACTACGCAATACGGAACTATATAAGCTAATATATCGTAATATTTAACTAAAATTCACTACGTCTATTTAGGAAGGTATTATAATATCCTTAACCGAACCCGAAAACCCAATAAGTCGCCTCGCCGACTTCTAACCCCGAAACGTCGCCTCGCCGACATTATAAACCTATTATTAAACCCGACATCTATTAAACCCGAAACCCCCCTTACTAATTATAACGAAAGTTAACTTCTATAATTAATTATACTTAGGACGTACCTTCGGGTCGTCTTCTTATTTCCGATAAATAATAACCCCCTCCTATTAATTATAGAAAAAACGATTATAATAATATCGATACCTCCTAATAAAATAATATTAAAGGAAACCCTAATTAGGAAGATAAAAATAATAAGGCTTCCTTTTATACTAGAACTAATAACGAATCGTTTAATAATAAATCGGTCGTAGCGTTTACCCCCGTTAGAAAATAATATACCCTTAATAAACTACCCCCTTATAATACTTTTATTCTTTATAACCCTAAGAAAGAGACGCCTACCGAATTCGTAGCGTAATTCAAACGTAGTATTAAATATATCCCTAAAATAAATTCCCCGCTCAACCCCTACTACACCCCAGCTATTAGCGGACCAAGCCTAGAAACCGTACGAAAATATATACCCCCTTATAAATAGCAGACTATAAAAGAAATCCCCTACTATTATATTCGATTTAATTAGGGTAATCTCGATAGTATCTCGGATTTTTAATGTAATAATATTACTATTCAAAATTCCCAAATCTATTATATCTCTATTAATACTAGAGAATTTAATAATTAAATAATAAACTTATCAGCTAAATCCCCTTCGCCATTAATTACTTACCTTATAAGAGAGTAACTATAACGAAACTTAGTTAGTAATTTAATTATCTATATAAATAAATTTTACTTATTAATTAAAATATATTATTATACTTTAAAGGTAAACGAAATTATCGCAAATAGTACGGCCTATATTAACTTATTTAATAATAATAATAAAAATAATAAAAGAAACTACGTTATTAATTTTTACGCTATTACCTAAAATAAATAATATTCGTATACTATTAAGAATTAGAATGGCCCCTTTACTTTCTAGGAATTTCTTAATTTATTAGGCCAAAACCCTAATACTATATAATATAAATTTAGTATTCGAGTTTACGCTCTAAAAGCTTTTATTAATATTATTAAAGAAGTAATTCAAACCCTTTATTATATTTATGAAATTATAATTAAAATAAATAAATAAATTATATATTTCGCTTAAAAGGTAAAGGAATACCAAGTTAACGTTAATAACCGTTCCGGAACTAATAGCTTTAACGAATTCGCTTAAATAAAGGAAATAATCAATTTCGAATAATAATTAAAAGTAATAAATTAAAATAAAATAGACTTAATAAACGAAATCCAACGGATAAAGGACAAATATTTTAAACTTTATTAAAATTATAATAAATAAAGTAAATTATCCGAAAAGTCTATCGATATTATTACGAAAACGATTGAAAATACTATCCTAATTTATAAAGAACGCGCCCGAAACTAAGTAAAAGGACTTAAAAAAAATCACGTTAAAGAACTCAACTATATATAAGCTTAATATACCTTTAAAATATCTTACTTTAAGGCCTAAATTAATAACCTAAAGCGCGTCGTTACTTTAATAAGTATAACGGAGGAAGAACTAGAAGTAACCGATCTAACTAAATTAAATAAAACTAAAAAAAGGGTTACCTTTTATAAATTTATTAAATGTAACCCTAATATTATCCCCTTAATTAATGTAACCTACCGTACTCGTAAGTATAATAAGACCCCTAACGAGCGTCGACCTTCGAAAACCCTACCGTACTATTTCAATATTAATAATAATAATCCCGACGATAATTTTAATAATAATAATAAGGACGGTAATAATGCTAGTAACCTACTTCGTCGTCCCCCCCGAAATCTGCTTCGTTTTAGTAATTCCGAACCCCACGACCGTAATACTACGCTTAATAATTTATATTCGTTCGAAGGAAGTTATTACAAAGGTAAAATAGTAAAAGTCGATATTCCTACCTTTTTGGGAAAGGAAAGCGACAAATTTAATTTCGATATATAGTATTTTTAAATATATTATCGGCTAAGGGTTAATATTAATTACTTCGCTAATAACGAAGCGGTTTTTAATAATATTATTTCTAAATTATTTAAATAAGCGTTAAAACACCTTTTCCCCTTTATTCGCCCTAATATTAATTCTGTTCGTCTAGAAATTATCGAATAATTAATAGTTTATTTATAAGTTAATTATTATAATTTTAATACTAATAAAAAAGTACGCGAAGATTACGAAAAATTATTTATACAATTTAATAATCGCTTTAAAAACTTCAAAATCGCTTTTACTCGTTTAGTAAACTATTATAATATCCCCGAAGATTAATAAAAAATTAAATTTCGTCGCAAAATTACTATATACTTCTATAATTATATTAAATTAATTTACTATTCGAAGAATATTTACGATGAATACGTTAAAATATTATAAAAATTCAACGAAAGTTTTTATATAAATTAAAATTAAATTAAAGAGAAGGATAAAGAGTCGTTAATATCTAAACCTTTTAACTATAAAAAGCCCCCTAAGGACGCAACGTTCGGTCCTCCTTGTAATTATTTACCTAGCTCGTTTTTTATATATAAAAAACCTTTTAAAGAAGAAATTTATACTCTATAAACAGAAGGTAAATACTTTATTTATTAAGAACCCGGCTATATATCGACCTTATACCCCCGCCGAGATTAATTTTATAAAGCTATAAAGGTAAAGTTTAATACTATATAGGCTAAACTCCCTAATAATAAAATTAAGTTTGAAGGAGAGGGTTCTAATATTATAGTCGAATAGGAGGAGGAAAACCCTAAAGAAGTAAAAAACGAATAAATTTAAGGAAAGAGGTCTCCCTCTTAAGTAAAGTATCGGTTAATAATCTATAAAGCGATTTAAAGGACGGACTAAATAAGTACGATAAAAATAAATTTATTCTATAAAATTATTTAGGAAGAGGATCTTCCTTTCTCATTAAATATATTATAATTAATAATAGACTATTAATTTCAATTTATAAAGTACTTATAAATATAAGAATAAATGTATATCTTATTATAAATAAGAGATTTATTTAAAGATTACGCAAGTACCTTTAATTTAAATTAAATAATAATTTCAACCTAGAATACGTTTAATTATATAAGGTATTTTAGCTTAACGTTATTTTATAAACCTTTAAAGGCTATATTAAAATCTAAAGCTTCTAATTTAAAGACTAATAAATAATCGTCCTACCCGATATAAAAAGGGATATAATTATTAATTGTATATAATTGGCGGAATATAACGTATTCTCCGATTATCGAAATAATTAATTATAATTCCCAGAAAAAATAAATAGAAGCCTAGATATTAAGGATATTAATATCGGTAAACGAAGGCCTCTATTAATAAACCTATCCTTTAAAAAGGATATAAAAAGGAGGGAACGATTAATAGTTAAGGAAAATAAACGCCGGACGGATAGTGCCTTATTACAAATTAAATATTTAAAGGAGATTACTACCGAAAAAGCGGCGAAAAAAATAGATATTATTATTACGGAACTATAAGGTAAGATGGAGGTAGTAAAGAAAGAAAATATTAAAGTAGTAAAAGAGAAAGCTATTAAAAAGAAGATTGAGGAATTAGAGAAATAGGTAAAGGAATTAGAAAAATAAGCCCTTACTATATAATTATTAATAAAAGAGGATTTAAAGGAAGAACGGAGGATTCCTAACGAAACCCTAAAGAGTAAACCCCTATTTAATTAATAGTTTAAAGGTATTTATAATATTATATATTGTACCGTTAGCGACCTTATATCCGATATTAACTAAATAGAATAATAATTCTTCAATAATATTAAATACGAATACGTTTCGGTCGCTAAAATCGCAGAAATAAAATAGTTAATAAAGGATATTTACTAATAAAGTAAGGACCTATATTTATATTAGGATAAGTAAAGTCTATATTATATAGAACGCGAATTCGGCTAAATAAAGAAAAGACCCTATAATTATACTATAATTAGCGTAATTATAATAAATTTCTATATTAAATATAGCAAAATTATTAAAGAAACCAGCCTATACGAAATTAATAGATTAATTAAATTTATAAAGATTAGGACTATATTTCTAAAGGATAACGAAGAATACCGATAGTTCGTTATAAATAAATTCCCTAAAAAATATTAGAATTATATTAATATATTTAGTAAAAAGGAATTTAATATTTTACCCGAATTAAAAAATAAAATTAATTATAAAATCGAATTCGAAGAGGGTAAATCCCCCTAGGATTTAGGTTACAATTCGTTATATAAAATAATATTTAAAGAATTAGAGGAATATAAATAATATATTACTAATAACCTTTAGAAAGGATTTATTAAAGTTAATTTAACGCTATAAGCGGCACCCGTACTATTTATATTTAAAGTAAATAAAGGATTGCAATTCTATATAAATTATTATAAAATTAATGCCCTATCGAAGAAAGACCGCTACCCTCTACCGTTTATTAATAAAATTCTAACTCGTATTAATTAAACTAAAATATTTATAAAAATAGATATTCGTTAGGCGTTTCATCGTATACGGATATATCCGGATTATAAGGACTTTACGACGTTTAAAATCTAATACGGAGTATATAAGTATAAAGTATTACTATTTAGACTTATAGGAGGCCCCTCCTCATTCTAACGGTTTATTAATAAAGTTTTAATAAAGTATTTAAATTTATTCTACAATACTTATATCGATAATATCTTAATCTATTCCGATAATTAGGAAGATTATAATAAATATATCGATATAATACTATAGAAATTCGAGGAAGTAAGGCTTTAAACCGATATTAAAAAATATAAATTTAATGTTACTAAAACTAAATTCTTAAGATTTATTATTGAAACGCCCATGCCTTCACCAAGCAGCTTCGTCGTCGGGCCCACCTCCCAGGTGCCACAATTGGATCCACACCAGAGGTCGTGGTCCGTGGGCCCACATCGAAGCGCGGAAGGCGCGGCGGTTCTGTCTATTACAGGTCAATCTGCAAAAAAAATCAAATGCGCACAGACCACCCCCTGTCCCAAAACGGAAATTGTGTCGTCATCGGGACACAGTCTGAATAGTCAACGCAGACTATGCTGCATTTCCGTCGCCTTCAGACTGTCATATCTCAACATCAACTGCGTGCATTAGAATGCAAAAAATGTTATGAAATGCAGTAAATTCGTCTGCATCTGCCATATCATTTGCATAAAGATGCAGCGTGAAATGCGGTTGCTTGCAGTGTTGCAAGTGAAATCCCAGGCGATTGGTCGCGCGGCCATTTGCATGCGACCGCGCGACCGTGGCTCACGTGCCGGCTGTCTGGCACCGGCTGTCTGGCACTCCCGGCAAATCTGGCACTCCCGGCAAATCTGGCACTCCCGGCAAGTCGGCGCACCGGCCACACCACCTTTCCAGTCACGTCATCGCCTTTCAACCCCACCACTTTCAACCAACAACACCACTTTCAACCAACACCACCTTCAACCAACAACCACCTCTTTCATCGCTGCAACTATTGTGCAACACCAGGAATCATCTGGAATCTTTGATATCTTTTGATTTCAAGCCTTCAAACGACTGCGCAGGCGTCTGCACGACTTTTCCTGAGGTGCATTCAATCGCGCATCACTTTGGTGTCGGCCCAGCACCTTCCGTCTCTCAACACCAACAAAGGCAATCGCGATACCATTCACCCGCCACCCTTTCCATCTCAACACACTTTTCACCGCCCATTCACGACAAACAGACAGTCGCGACGACAACAATCACGTCATCAACCGCCAGACCCATCTGGCAACCAGACCGTCAGGAAATTTCTGGCACCTGTCGGCTCCCTCCCAGAAGGGTATAAGAATCTGGCTCCCCCCACCTCTCCTCGACTCTCGAACTCTCTCCTCTTCAACACACATCAGAGAGAGATCAACCTCAACACTTGATCTCAATCTTTCAAGAGAGAAGCGTATCGGAATCTTTCACAGCGCCGAGGCAGAACGTGTCGGTTATCCAGCCGGCGTGAGTCCCCTCCCCTCCCCCCATCTGACTATTCATTTTGCTGATGCCTCGACTTTCCCAGACCTGCCTTCTCGATCTCGTTAACGCAGCATCCCTACACAACATCCTTACAACAACATCCTTCCACCGACCATCCATTCTCGCGACGGTACATTGTACTGGTTGCTGCGGCCTGTTGTCCCGCCTCGATCAGGATTCTGCGTCCGGCTCCTCTCTTCTTCCCAGCTCGCGCCCTTTTCCACATCCTGGAGGCTGCTATCGTTGACTACGAGAGCAACTGGTGTCAGAGTGAAGAGGTCAACGACTTCCATCAAAACAACGGGTTGGTTCCCCTCCCTGCTCCCTGCCATCTGCCTGTTCCTCTGCTAACGTCTTCACTTTCATTCAGAGACCTCGGTTCCCTTCACGGGACGTACGTCAACGAAAGCGACCAACGACTTGACATTTCTCTCTCCT
The DNA here is from genome assembly GCA_009806015.1 of Neurospora sp. CHS-2018b. Taxonomy (NCBI): domain Eukaryota; kingdom Fungi; phylum Ascomycota; class Sordariomycetes; order Sordariales; family Sordariaceae; genus Neurospora; species Neurospora sp. CHS-2018b. The sequence continues at coordinate 934,179 of RAOV01000016.1, read as the reverse complement.
TTCCCAACAGTTCACTCCAACATTGACCCGTTGGTACAGGGCACCCAATCGGCGGCACTATCTGGACGAAGCTGGAAGGGCGAGGTGATTGTCGGCTCTGGCTTTGTCTTTTTGGCTTTTTGGCTTTCATTCTTTCCATCTATTAGCCACTCGGTCCTGTATTCAGTCAGACAGTCAAACAGTCAATCAATTCAATCATTCAGCCATTCAGTATTCAGTCATTCAATCTATCAAAGATGGCTTCCAGTCAACAGCCGCCGCCTGGCAACCAGGAGCAAAGTCAACCTCCAGCTCCCACTCAAAGATGCACCCATTGTAGCAGGAGAAAGCCAATATCGGCATTTATTAGTAAAGCCGATCCCAACGTCACCACCGTCACTTATAATACTTGCCGTACTAAGCGAACCTTAGTAAATCCAATCCCACCTCCCGTCTTCTCCCTTCGTCATCAAACCCCATCATCTCCCTCCCTACCAGTCAGCCATTCGACCAATATTGCCTGCTTAACGGTAAATCCTTCAAAATGCGTAAATCCTACCAATAGAATCCCAATATGCCGCATCGTTCCACCACCTGAGGGTGAATAGTGCCCGAGAGGGTCAAGATCCGAGCCGCGGGGGGTTGCGGGTGCGACTCAGGCACACTGGTTGGCTGTCTGTCAGGGTGTGTTTTGAACACTAACTTTTGTTTCAGGATCGAGCCAAAAGTCGTCGATTACAATCCAGTTTGCGGTCCGCCGCCGCCGCCGCCGCCGCCAATACTGGTGATGCCAGCTTGCAATCCACTGTCAATCCTGCCGCTGGTGACAAAAGAGATCCCAGTGCTGCCATGCTGTCTTCCCCAGAGGAGACCCGAACCCGAGTCAACCGCCGGCCTCCGATTGCCGGTCTTTTCGATGCCGATCCGTCCCGGGCATTCCAAGCTCCGGCATTGCAAGCTCCAGCATTCCAACGCCTCGATCCCAGACGTCAACGACTTAACAGCGAAGAAGTCAACATTTCCACCCAAGAACTATTAGCGGCTCAATAGGGACAACACTAATAAGAAATATTTGGAGCTTAACAACGACCCCAACCCCGAGAACTTCACTAGGCAGTTCAACCCCAGCCGGTTTAGAGAGTTGGTTTGGATTTACAACAGCCTAATCGTTCGAGGTCGGTTCAATTACAGACAATCGAAAATCTCCGATAAGTTAATATTCAATTAACTACCGCCGGCTCAGTACGTCGCTTCAAAACTTATACTTCGCAATTCCAAGCCATCCAGTCCAAGGCCAGTCTGGCTCAACAGGACACCCAGTATAAGCTGGGCGGACAGCATTCGCAGGACGATGAAGAGACTGCTCGAGCCCGCCGAGAAAGAGACCAAATCCAACGTCATCATCGTTATCGCCATCGTGCCGACCCTAACGAGGATATTATACCCACTCTATTATTAGCGACATTGATTGTACGATAATACCCCAGTTTAGAATCTACGGCTAGCGACCCCGAGCGATTTATATATTACTATTATTACTATATCCTCCCTATTATTGACCATAACCCGACTACCGGTTCCTGTCGATTTTATAATAACGATGAATAGTTTATTTACTTACAATATTATATTATACGACCCCTTACGGACTAGAACCTAGCTACGGGCAATTATATAATGTATAATAATAATAAACGATTCATTTATCCGAATTACTATTATTCTCGCAATGTCAGCGACCGCAACCCTATTACCAGTAATTGCTTACTTTATTTATTAACTATATAATATAATATTTCTTCTTAGCGCAAAGTCTATTCCGTTTATAATAGTATAGCTGAACGTTAGGATTTCATTATTAATTTCCTAGAAAGGGATTATTGTATATATTGTCTGGGCGAGGCTAGAGCTGGGAAGAGGCCATCGCTACTACAGCCAGCCAATTCTCCCGATATTTTAATATAGTCGGCTAATAATAATAATGCCAATATTCAACCCGACTACAACTTACTATATTTTATCTGCCCGGCTTATAATATCCCCCGTTATCTTGTTGATAAAGATCCTAATACCGGATCTTGCATAGTATATATTTATGCTAGTCCGAATTATAATATTCAAGAGGAAAATAAGGTCTACTTCTATTACTATTAAAACTTTAATCGCGGTTATTTCTTCGACAAATAAGGTATTGAACGGTATTATTATAGATAGTATTAGGTATTACTTAATAAAGACGATAAAGAGGATAACTTCTACTATTTTAATAACGATAATAACGACCTATTTTAAACTAGATAGCTACCCCGTTTACAAATACAGAATAATAATCCTTTTAATAATTTAGGCATTACCTTTAATATTAATGATTTTGTAGAAGATTATAGCCTTCTTAAAACCTAGTCCTAATCCCAACCCGAACCTTCCTAGCTAAAAAGAAGAAGAGGTTAACGCGGCCTAGGATGTCTTAAAATTCCCGCGCTCTCACTAAAGCTAGCTGGGCTTCGATTCCCGGGCTTACCCGGTATTAAATTTAAATAGGACCTAATATTTAATGGAGATATAAATACTAGAACTATTCTAGATTCGTACTACCAATAGTTTTACAATTATTAGGCCGCACTAAATGCCGAAAATATAGAGAAGTGCAACCGCTATAACGAAAAGTGGTTCTAATTGACTGTTGACAACGAGGGAATATACTTACGATATCGCTATACTGATACCAATCTTCGATAAGGAAAGCCTTTTAAATTCAACGTAGTTAACGAGATGGATTTCGGCATATTTACTAACTAAGATATAGAATAGTATCTCCCCCCTCTTGATCCCGTAGAAGAAATGCTTATTGTACGAGTCTATATTTACGTCGGTAAGTTATCCCTTCGTTAAATTATATGGTCCATATACTAACAAATTAACTAGATGTTTATACCTTTGGCTAGCAGCAACGAAAGTATAAGGGTTATTATATTAACTATCTTCGAAATATTGCCTATATTTGTATTTAATTACCTAAATTACTTGAAGAAGTCGATATTGTCTTATTACGACTACGTAATTACCGGAATTATCTATATTTTAATCGAATGCGTAAGGAGTTTAAGGTTAATCGACGCAAGGTTACTATTTGGCTTAACTTTCTTAAAGACTATTACCCTGGATATCGTAATATCGAGATTATGGAGGAACGCTTTAACGTATTGCTAGAAGACGGCGATATTATAAATAATATAAATCGTATTGATGTGGATGATATTGTTATCGAGGAGTTTAATGAATTATAATAATAAAGATTGGAGGAGATTTTGGCCGAGGTTGAATTAGAAGTTGGTGCAGCTCCCGATATCGTTAGTAGTATACTTAGGGATATCGATTAACTTAGGGTATAATTTCGTAGCGATCGTATGCCTGACCCGAACTTTCCGCCAATCCGATTTGCAGATCTACTGGACAATTAATAACCTCCAGGCCAGCCAGCACAATCTCTAGGTCAGCCAGTACAACCTCTAGGTCAGCAAGGACAGCCTCTAGGTCCGGCTTCGGCTCCGGCTGCACCACCAGTCCAAGGCCCGGCTCCTCAAGGTCCCGGTTCCGCTCCGGCAGGTCCGGCAGCTCTAGCAGGTCCGGCAGCTCCAGTAGAACCCGGCCAGGCTCCAGCAGCTCCAGGTCCCGGCCCCGGTCGCCCCCCTCAACGTCGTCATTACATTTAATAAGGTCCCCTTCGAAGCCAACCGATTAATAAATTTCGATACAACCAAGTATTATTATTTTAGGCATTTCCTAGTCTTTACCTCCGCGGTTAAATTGAATATTTTAGCCTTCGTATAAAGAAGGTTAATTACAATAAATATATTCGCTATACTATGCGTTGGTACGATAGCCGATTTGCCAAATACGATAGATTTCAATATATTGCTTTCAATTCCTTAATGCGTGGCCAAGTCTATAGTAAAAGCGTATTCTATATTCGGAACGCCAATTTCGACCCAGAGCTTTTCGCTAATGCCGACCGCTTTGATAAATAATTTGAAAATCGAATTGATAAAGCAAGAAAGCTATTCGATTCTATTATTCGTTTTTCGAATACTCTTTAAAGCATACGGTTATATTGGATCCAAAAGTCCCGTGAATTATCGTTATATATCAATTTCTTAGGAATGCCGGCTATATTCATTACGTTCAGCGCCGCCGATTTATATTGGGAAAGTCTAGTAAAATATATACTAAATTACGACCGTTAGCTGGCTTCTAATAATAATAACTATCGTTAAATATCTAAGGTTAATATTCTCCAAAACCCTTATATCGCTACCTACTACTTCCTTCGCCGATTTTAGCTTTTTAAGGAGTATATCCTACTCCTAAAGTTTAAATTCGATAACTATTAGTAGCGGTTGGAATTCTAGGTTCGAAGAATTGGCTATACCTATAGTATATATTAGGTTAATAATATCGATACCCCTAACTTAGCTAATCTAGAAATCCGCAAACAATTTACTAAAATGTAGGGTTTATATATTATAGTATAGAATCTAATACTCGAAGGTATTGAGCAGCTAAGAGCCTAGTTTAGCGAAGGTAAGGATCCAGAAGGTCTACCTCCTAGTACTGCTGCTGCTAGTAGTAATTAAAATCCTAATTAAAATGCCCAGCCACCTCCAGCTCCAATTCCGATTAGCATTCTTCCTCTATACCCCGAACGTAGCGACGTCTTGAGTAGAAAGATGGATGCCATTGAGCTTACTTTTTAAGAGTTTACGGCTATAATTAACCGTATATAAAGATACGTTTATAGTAATGTTTATTATCTTCGAGTACGCCGTTAGGTTCGAGCCCTCCTTAGTACTCGCCCAATCCCGGATCCTGAAGCTAGGGAGGTTAAAGTGTATCGTTTCCATTTTGCTAGGAAGCTTTACGAACACCCCTTCCTTACGACCCGTATTAACCCTGGGTTCTGGCTTTTCGATAGCAAACGAAATAATAGTATTCTCAACCAATATAATCCTCTAATTATACTGGGTTGGATGGCTAATATAAATATTTAGTTATATATTAATATGAATACTATATTTAACTACGTAGCCAAATACGTCTCTAAGGCCGAAAAGAGGACGAAATCTTACAATGAGATTGCTAACGAGTTAATACCTCAAATTACGGCTAGAAATCTAATTAAATAATTTATAGCTAAGTTTATAAATAAGTTTATTATTGAAAGGGATTGGTTTGCCTAGGAAGTCTATTATTTACTACTCAACCTTCTATTATAGGAAAGTACCCGTATAGTTATTATAGTAGATTACCGTTATTAAAATAATAGAGGTACTATTATCCCTAATCTTGAGGTAGATCTTTGGCCTACCGATCGGAGAGTAGCAGATAATAATAATAATGCTAAAGGTATTTATATTAATATAGTTAACGAGGTTAAATAAACCCGTTCAATCTATTAGAAGTATATAAATTGTGAAGAACGTTATTTTTACGTTTCCTACTTCGAATTTGTTACTAAGTTCGATTATAGCCTACGTCCCAAACCTCTAACGGATCGTACGAAAAAGAGGGTTATTAACTACTTCCCAATCTATAAACCCGAAGATAATTGGCGAAATTATATTAGGGTTAAATTTATATTATATTATCCTTATCGATACCCTAATAATATCTATATTATCGATAGTAGGCGCTACAATTTATTGGAAAATGTTTATTTGACTTGTTATAAAAGTTATATTAACGAATTTAATTACCCCGAAGATTATTATAGTAAGCTCCTAGATCTTGAACCAAAAGAAGAGTTTAAGCTACCTAGTTAGGAAGAAGAAGCTGATGAGCCTAGTTGGGAAAATATTACTAAAGACAACCCCAATCGCCGTATCGATCCTAATAATAATAATTTCGAAAGCGCGGTTTTGGGTCGTCGTACTATCGATATCGACTACGATTAGTATAATAACTATACTAGGTTCTAGGAATTCCTTCCTTTAGTAATAGAGTTTTGGAAATTTAGGCGTAACACTTTTAACCTTCCTAATCTAGAGCCCATTATACAACGTACGTATAATAGCCTTAATACCGAGTAACGAATAGTATTTAATTAGTTCGTTAATTATTATTAGGCTATACTTAATGGCCAGGATCCTGCCCCTAAGTAATTACTTATTTAAATCGACGGCCGTAGTGGTACTAGTAAATCTCACCTTATTTAATTATTATTTTATAGGTTTACCGAAATGGCATCCATGCACAACCTTCCCTCCCTTGTCGTTCGTACTACTCCTACTAGTATTGTAGCTAACAATATCGACGGCTATACCCTCTATTCCCTTCTACAACTTCCTTTCGGTAATAGAAGCTTAGTTAGTCTTTAGGGTGCTAATCTTACCTATTTGCAAAATAAATTCCGGCCTTACAAATATTTTATTATTAATAAAAAGTCTATACTAGGTATAAAGTATATATATTATATTAATAGCCATCTTCGCTAGGCCTTTATTGAAGATTAAGGCAAAAGGTTCGGTAGTACTAATATCCTTCTACTAGGAGATTTCTTCCAATTGGCGCCTATTAAATAAAAGCCCCTATTTTACTAGGAACCCCTTAAATTTACCAATAATCCCGATACCCCCCTTAAAGTACTTAGTGAAAATAATATAGATAGGCTTCCTAATAAAATAGAAGAGCAAAGAAAAAAGCGGTTAATAGGCAAGCTAGACTTAGTATAACGTAGTAGTTGTACTTATTACTTCGATTTCGATTAGAGTATTGAATTGAAGTAGATTCTCCGTCAATAGGGTAATAACTAGGAAGGATTCCGTAAAGCCTTGGAAGGACTATAAAATAATAAGCCTACTATTAACGATTAGAGGTTATTAACCACCCGTATTAAATTTAAATTATCCGTACCAGAGTAGGCGACTTTCGACGATGCCTTACGAATCTACCCTACCAATGCTATAGTCAATGAATATAATCTTAAGCATTTAGAAGAGTTATAAAGTCCAGCTTTTACTATTAAGGCCACTAATGACCCTCCTAGCGCTAAAGACGTTAAATATACTGATACTGGTAACCTGTACAGCAAGTTCATATATATTAAGGGTAGTAGAATTATACTTACCGAGAATCTCTAGACTGAAGCTGGCCTTATCAATAGCTCGATTAGTACGGTTATTAATATTGCATAGGATGGCAACCAGTTGTATAATATGTAGTAAATTATTTGCTTGGTATTGATGTGCCTAGTATTATCTTCGGTTTATTAATACTTCTTGCTTTCATAGTCCTAAAGCCGGCGACTCCCCCTTTATTATATTAGTACACTTCGACTGCTACCGAGGTTCTAATTGCTTTGAGGATCTGGATTACCTTGATATCGAGGATCCAGAGTATACTGTACCAATATTCTAGTCTACTCGAGAGTTCTTGAAAGGGGCTCGTATTTATAGAAGAACCCAGTTCCCTCTTACGATTGTATATACTATTATAGTATATAAAGCATAGGGCCAGACATTAGACAAGGTTATTTACGATATTTCTAAGAAGGACTTTGCAGCTGGTCTATTATACGTGGCTATCTCCCATATACGAACCCTCGACGGCATTATATTTGACGAGAATTTCGAAATCGATGCCTTATAGTCCAAGAATACTAAGACCTATACCTACCGAACTATAGATATTACTAGACGTGCGCCTCAATAATTATAGCTAGGCCACCCTCTACCGCCACATCATGTCCGTAATCCGGGTAGTCCTCCAGCATCTAACCGGGTACACTAACTCCCGCCGGGACCGGGTGATATTACCGACGACGACGATGATGATGATGCCGGTGGTGGCTGGCCGGCCCGGAGAGGAGCACGGGGTAGAGCTCGGGGTAGGCCTCGTGGCAGTAGAGCCGGTAGTCGACTACGGGGTAGACCTCCTGCTAATGCCGCTGCCGCTGCCGCTGCGCAACCACTAGCCAATGCCGCCAGAGCTGCTTCTGGCAGTAGACGTCGTGGAAGACCGCCCGGCAGTAGAGCTGGCAGTGTTCCAGCAAGAGCAGGAAGTGCAGCTCCTTCTGGCAGGCCTCGCGGAAGACCTCGTAAGAGCACTGGTACTGATGGACCGCCGCAGTTGAGAGGAGGATAGATTGACATCGACATAGACGAATTGACAGCGATATGGAGGAATTCATGAGGATATGGAGGAATTGACAGGGTGTTTGTAAAGATAGATGTTATAATAGAATCCACGTTGATGAACACTTACTTGAATGAGCACTTTCGTGACCGCTCCCAGTCCCAGTCCCAGCCTAAACACCAAGGACCCGGGCACCCGGCATCACCACTTCCGAGCCCGGCCCGGGTATCTTCGAGTCAGCACCAGACAGCCCAGAATCACTCAGTTTAGACAGCAATTGAATAATAATCAACACTTTCATACGTGCCTTCCTTTATAGATTAACAGTGTTTGCAGCCACTTTCATGCGTGCCTTCCTTTACAGATTGATAGTGTTTGCAGCTATTCCTTCCATCTTATTTCATATCTGGTCTGGCATTTCCCACGTCATTGATATCTCCCTCTTTCTCTCCCCCTCCCTCTTTCTCTCACGTTCAACTTTTCCTCACTTTCATCTTCCCATTAACTACCAACTACCAACCCCCAACGCCATGTCAATCATCTTTGAAGACAATAATTTTGAGCTCGAGTTGCGCCTCAACGACATATTGAAGGAGGAGGAAGAGCGCCGCGACTTGCTTGCCCTCAAACGCCAGCGTATTGCTACTGGTTGGGTCGGTACCAAGACAGCCTCACCAGATAAAGAGGAACCTATTTATAAAAAGATCAAGTAAAAGGCTACGCATCCCGCTAGCCTTTCTCTCCCTATTCGATCAAAGCAGTATGTTCCTCTTATTCTAGTCGTTAAAATGAATCTAACTAATAAGGATTTAGGACTTGACAAACAAGGATTTAGGACTTGACAAGGGAAGGATATAATGTGGTGGATATGACCGTGACGTTCAAGACTGAACAATAAGTGAGAACTTAGTGAATGAATACTTGAATCAGCACTTTCCTGACTGTGACTGTGACGTTCGTAATTGTGATTGTGATGTTTAATATTGAATAATAAGTAAGAACTTAGTAAAAAAAAAGAAGAATTTAGCAAAAAAAGAGTTCAGGACTTACAAAGCACGCCCCACCCGAAGTCTCTAGAGCGCGAAGCATCCTGAGCCTACTACGAGGGATAGCCCGTCTTAACTATGCCTTAATCTCTCACCTTACTGCACCACAGGATTTCGTGGGCAGATTTCCCCAGAACGGACACCCCAAACGGACAAGATTGGAGAGCTAGAGTTAGTAAAGACTTAAAGCTAGAGTTAGTGTAAAAACGGCAGTCACAGCTGGGAATCGAACAGAGGGTCTCTACGCTATATACACCAGTAGCGGCTATACACGTCTGTACAAACCGCTATACCACGAGCGTCCCCGTAGCACCCCTTATGGGGCTGGTGATAGTAAGGTTGAGAGATGTAAGTTATAAAGAGCGTTGTTTAGTATTATTTAGGATAATAATAGAAATCTGAATTAAAAGTGAGTTTAGGATATTTGGTAATGTTTTAGCTAGTGTTTTGGATCTGGTAATATTTTTCTTAGTGTTTTGGAAGATGTGAATTCTATGGGCGTTTCTCTGTCTCCCCTAGGCTTTAAAAGGCTCCGCCTAGGGGAACTGTATTTTTAGTACTAATAGCATTTCTATAGACCTAAAGAAAGTAATAGCCGTAAAGGACTAGAAAACCCCTACTATAGTAAAAAGTATATAGGCTTTCCTAAACTTCTATAACTTCTACTAGAAATTTATCCGAAACTTTAATAAGAAAGTAAAACCGTTTATTAATTTAACGAAGAAGGATTTAGCCTTTAAATAGAACGATTATTATAAAGAAGTATTTAATTCTTTAAAAAGGAGCCTACTTAACGCCCCTATATTATTATACTTCGACTACGAGAAGGAAACTCGAATCGAAATAAACGCTAATAATAGAGTCTATATTAAAGTAATAAATTAATTCTAACCCGAGGATAACGAATAGTACTTAATAACCTTCTATTCTAAAATTATAAATTTAGTAGAATTTAATTACCCGGTTTATAATAAAGAACTTTTAATAATTATAAAAGGTATTAGTTAATAGCGCCCGGAATTTAAAAATATTACGCCGTTTATAATCTATATAAATTACTAAGCGCTCGAATATTTTAATAAGAAGAGGGTACTAAACGGAAGATAAATTCAATAATTAAAGATCTTATTTAAATACTAATTTAAAATAATCTACCAACTAAATAAAGAAAACGTAACTACTAATACGCTATTATATAAATTAGAAGATTTAAAGACCGTAAAAGATAAGAAGGAAGATTAATTTACTTTACGAATATTCAAACCTACCGATAATAGCTTCTTTACCTTCGCTAGCAATAAACTTGCGGACCTAAAACCCCCAACTAATTCGGAAGGGGAAAGTAAAAAAACGGATATTAAAGGAGCGGTTATTAAAATTACCGAATTAATAGTCAATTATAATCTAACTAACGAACTTATTTAAACCAACCGCTTTTCAAAATTACTATCGATCTATAAAGAAAAGGTAAAGGAAGATAGATCGGCCTTTATTATTAAAAACGGTTTATTAACCAAAGACTACAAACTAGTAGTCCCTAAGGACGATAATCTACGAATTAGACTAATCGAAGCAACCTATTGCCCGGTTATTTCGGTATACTTAGGAAGAAATAAAATTAAACGGATAATTTATAAGCGGTATTAATAGGCAAATTTAATTACGGATATAAATTAATATATTGGGAACTATTAGACTTACAAAGCTTCAAAGGCTCCTAAGGATAAAACCCCGGGTCTATTATACTTAATTCCTTTAAAGGAAGATTATAAAGTATAGAAATCGTTAGTAATCGATTTCAAATTAATACTTAAAGACCAATACAATTATAATATATTAATAGTCATTATAAATCGATTTATAAAGGCAAACTAAAATATCCCCTATAAAAATACGGTTACCGCTAAAAACGCCGCTATCCTCTATTACCGAGGACTATACTATATCTTTAAATTGCCAAACGAAGTAATTAGCGATTATAAACTATAATTCGTATTCCAAATAATATAGGAAGCGGCCTCTTTACTAAACGTTAAATAGAAGCTAGCCACATTAAGCCATTTACAAACTTCGGATTAAATCGAAAATTTATACTAATATATCGACTAACAGTTAAAACCCTATATTAACTATAATTAAAATAATTAATTAAAATTTATCCTAATGTTAAATATTATTCAAATAAACCTACCCTATAATAATTTGGACGGCCTATCCCCTAAAAAGGTTATTATAAGTTTCCTTATACCTAGCGTACTAAATTAAAAAGACCGCGTTAAATTAAGACTTCTTAGAACCGAGATTAATTAATAGGAAGCCTATTAACTAATTAATCAGTTAAAAACTTTCTACGTAACCGTACGTTATATTATTAATAAAGTATAATAGTAATAGGCTATTTAAATAAATAAATATAAAAGGGAATTAAATTTCGGCGTTAAAGACCGTATTTTTATTATTAAGAGAGGATAAATTACTAACCGCCTTAACGATAAATTTGATTAGTAATAAATACGTATCCCTTATAAAATTAAGGTTATAAAAGAATATTCGTACGAATTAGAAATTCCTAAAGGATAGAGAGGTACTACCGTTTATTATATTAATTATTTAAGGAAGTATATTAATGACCTACTACCTAAGTAAGGTAATAATAACTTAATAAGAGAATTAGTTAATAATTAAGAGGAATAAAAAGTTTTAAAAGTAATATTATCGAAAGTAATTAGGGGAAAATTAGAATATTAAATAGAATAGAAAGGCTAGGACCCCGACCTAGAGTTTTAGTTAACAGGCAATTTCGTTAATTTAATAGAACTTTTAAAGGAATATTATAACGCAAACCCTATAATACCAAGACCCCCTAAATAATTAAATTACTAATTAAAGGGCGATAAGTTAGATTATAACGACAACGATATATTAATAGAAAGATTACGAATTAGTTTAAAGAGGAGAATAATAATAAGGAAGAAATAGGACTACGTTAGAAGGAAAACGTTGGAGGAAATATTCGAATTATATTTATATTAAAATTTTTTCTCTTTATTCTTAAGGCTCTAGGGCTAAACTTCAACCCGGAGGGGAAAGTAATATAACGATTAGGATCTAATACCATAGACCACATCCCATTCGTCTTATTAGCAATACCCACAGGACCTACCTAGGCTACCGATACGCGTACCCTAATTAGCTATACTAGCGGTACGGGCGGTATTAATATATACGACTATTCAATTAGCACTGCGTTCGTATTTACGTATATTATTAGATTAGATAAGGAAGGCGGTCGAGGCTAGTAGAATCTAGGCTATCCTATATAAGGATACAACTCTAGGGCCTAGATTTCAACCTCTCCCTCTTTCCTTCTTTAGCTTTAGTTATTTCATATATTTATACCCAATTACGCAATACGGAACTACGTGAGCTGGTGCATCGTAACACCGCCGTGAATTTACTACTCTATTTAGTACGATTTATCTGGATTAAGTATAATTATGCCCCTAGAAATTCTCTCGTAGCTAATTTAACGGATTCTTATTTCGTTATTACATTTTATATCGAAGGATTATATATTAGTCCTAGCGGTTACTAGTAGAATTATTTACTAAAGTAAACTTATTTTTGAAGTAAAATTATATATCTATATAATAATTTATAATAGATTTATCCATTATAGATTATTATATATTTCTTACCTTCTATTCCCAATTTTCTATATCTTTTGCCTCCTAATTTCTCTATAGAATAAATTATCGGCGAAGATCTAAATATTGTCAGCGAAGACCTAGATATTATCAGCAAAGACCTAGAAATTATCGGAGGCTAACTTTTTCGACCTATAAATTTATTAAGCGTAATAGCCAGCCAATTTTACCTATTTTACCTAGTATAAAGACCAAATTTCCTCCTTCTACCATTATAAATTTCGATAAAATCCCCCTCCCTTTCGAATATTTCGATAATTATTTATATATAATAAAAGGTAATAAATCTATTATAAATAAAATTAATTATAGTAGATAGGGTAAACGATAAATTACCTTTATTTTATATATTTTTATAGATAGTATTGCTCGTTTTAAACTTACAATTATCTTTTATAGTAAAGGTGCTTTTAAAGCCGTTATTAGGGAGAGAGTTCTCTACGTACAAAATATAGAAGTATAATTTAATAAAGTAGTATATTAAAATGAGGATTTATTATTTAATTAATTTAATAACGAATTTACCCCCGTTGTGAGAGAGTTTGGCTGAGTTATTATTAATTATGGATGTATACCTATCTTATAATACCTAGCGAGTTAGAAACAAGCTTAGTAATAATATACTTTATAAGGTTATCCTAGCTATAATCCTTGGTGGTTTAACTAGCCTTCTTTAGCCTCTTAATATAATTATTAACTTATCCTTTAAAAAAATGTTAAAAGAAGAGACCTTCTTAATTAAAAAAGAGTAGGAAAATAAGCTAGAGAATTAGGGTAAAGTATAATCTATATTAAATAGAAGGATTATAATAACTTACGTCGTTTTAAAATATTAGAATACTTTAATTATTAATAAAAAGGCTATAATTATTAAGTCTTTTAAAAATAATAGTATTACTATTTAACTAGACGGATTAGAAAATTACTTTATTAATATTAAAGAAATTAATAAGGCTACCCTTAATTAAAGTAATTAGGAGAACGCTATTAATATTACCGCTAGTATAGACGATTTTGAAGTTATTCCTTTAGTTAAAAACGACGTCGTTACCTTCGAATTATAGTTAGAGGAAGTAATAAGGTCTAGAGGTTATTACTAATTTAAAAAGGATAAATTAAAAGACTAATATTTACAATATAGTTTACTAATATTAAAGAATAAACTAGACTTTATCTAGAAGTTAAAAGAATATAATAAATAATATTAGTAACAATAATTAATAATTTAAATAATTAATAATTTAATTTATTAGTAACGAATAATTTAGTAAATAGTTTATATTATTATTAATAATATTAATTAATAATTAAAAATATTACTAGCAATTTGATTTGCTAGTAGTTATATTAGTAGTAATGGCCAGCGGTTTAGATATTATTAACCTCGCCGTCGTTAGAATTACTACCTTTATCCTACTTAACGATATTAATATACATATAAATAATACCCTTAGCTTCCTACTACTAATATACTACCTTAAGCCGATTATTCTACTTATATTAATATTTACTTAATTTAATCATATAATAGTAAACTTTAATACCCTTAAGTTTAATTTCAAATTCAATCTTTTTACGGCTTCTATTACGAACCTAACTATAGTGGGTACGCTTCTGGGCTATATTTATAAGGGTAAGACCTTTTAGAACATTGGGAAATAAGGGTATTCGCGGGACGACGATATAATTAATATACTCAACGAATTATTAGGAATTTAGGTAGTCGTTTGTAATATTTATAAATAGGGTAAGCGAATTAGAGAGAGAGAGAGAGAGAGCCTTAATACTATAAGGTTTGTTTATTTATAGATGAGATCGATATCGCTAAGGATTAACTTCGTTTTCGCTATGGCTAGATTATTGGGATTTGGTTGTAGGGGATGGTTACAGGGGGGAAAGAAAAAGATAGGGGGAAAAGATAGGGCACTGGAAGAATTGAATTTATAGTGCTCCGGGCTCTCACGCTGTCCCCCCCACTCTTTTTCTCGGGTATAAAAAGCATATATTCGTGCAGTGTGCTTACAGATTATGCCTGATTTCCAGGGAACCTAATTTCCAACGCCTCGAGATTCTTCGGTATCAAGCTTTGCTACTGCTTCGGCAAAGCCGCATACAGTATGGCGGACATGCACATATTGAAGCTGCACGCCATCACTGCAGCTGTCAGGCAGAGACAACGAATGGGGGAATTAACTGCGAGCAGCCAATGGATGGCAAGGAGCAGCGATATTTTTCCACAACGTTCAAACCGCAAAAATCCTCTATTCAAGTGACTATGTGTTACATAGCATCAACCTCTCCTGTCGTTGACTTCAGTTGTCCTGTGTCGCTGGACTTACAAGTATTGCCGACCTGTATGTCTGTAGCATAAGGGTTAGGGTTACTGGAGGAGTTGAAGCTCGACTGTGTTTGTGTAACCACTCAGGTCAGGCGGAAGGCTTCCCGGTCTTGGCATCGTGACCGCGCGTTTCAATGTTTAATTGCTTCGTCCCAAGACGCGTCTCGCCTGGCAACCACAAAGTCGCCGCCCCGCTTCAGCACGACAACATCAACAGCTACATCATCCATTTGTTTTATCATATCTTCAGTATCATATGACCGGAAATGGCTCCCATGAGGGAGATAGCCGCGTCAGATGATGAGGGAAGCGATTTCGACCACATCGACGACGACGAGATCCACGACCCCATTGACGAGATCCAAGACGCGCCCGCGCCCGCGACTGTGCAGCACAACGAAGCTCAGGAAGGACACCAAAGTCACCATGATGTTAGCAACGTCTCGACGGACCTGTCCTTCTTCCAGCGCGTCTATGACGAACAAAAAGCGGTCGCAAGCGCAGGAACCTACATCGGCACCAACATCACCACACAAGCGCAACAACAGCCTGCTCAAAAGAGCGAACAATCCTCCTCGATAACCGACCCGGTACCCGCTAGCCGTCGACCGCTAAAAAGAAAGATTGGCGATAACATCATCGATCTGACCGAGCTCACCCAGGTCACCACCCCTAGGAAAAGTGGCGACGGGAAAGAGAAGACCAGCGAAGGTGTAACCACGGGTGGTGCACTACAAGAATCCGGCTCGGTACAACAGGCGGTACGAACATACGGCAAGCGAAAACAAGTCCATACACAACCAGTTCCTGAAAAGAAGGAAGAGATACCGCGACAATCCACAATCGTGCGAATCGACCCCTACGAGTTCCCCGACGACGGAGACGATGACTATACAATCCCTTCAATCCCCAAGAAAAAGACAAAGGCAACGGCGAAACGCGCTTCGCCAACCTCGACCAGCAGTCTCCCTGTGGCACATCCAAATGCGACACCCGATCACGATGACATCAGCTTTATCCCACTACCCCCGTCCGAAAATGCGCCTTCTTCCGTCGCCCAGCTCCGTAGCTACCAGAAACCAATATCAAGCGAAGAGAATGTCTCGACAAGCAGCTTGTCTGCCACTGCGCCGCAGCGCTTATACATCGCTCCTAGTACCCTTACGGCCAGCCAGAAAGAAGAATACAGGATAGTCAGCTTGTCCACCCAGGGAACACAAGATAACCTGGCCACACAAGACAACTTGGCCACACAAGAAAACATACCTCCAGAGTCTTCGCTCCCTGCTGTACCGCCATCAGATCCGTATCCACACCAAATGTTCGGAGATGGACTACTGTATGCCGGGGCTGGGACGGCGTACAAGTCGAGTGGCATGACTACCGTTGTGGCCTCTAATCTCAGTGACATAATACGCGGTAATGCTGGGAATCCGTTGGATGCTGCAGCGGCAGCGGTCATGAACCTAACTTCGGGTCTGACATCGGGCAGTTTGGAGATGGGGACTCCGGCGAGAGTTAGAACAACTTTTCCAGCGTCTTCTCCGGATATTATTGGCGGAGGGTCGCCTGGAATCCGAACAAGTGGGAGAAAGAGGAAGGCTACTCAGATCTTTGGGGAAGATGCGACTGAAAATAGCCCGTTGAGAAGTAGTCGGCTGGTAGAGATTCGGGAGATGGGTGCAGAGGATAACACTGATCACATCCCTGATGCCACGGACAATCAAGCGTCGACAATTCTAGGCAATGATCAATTGTCGAATGAACAAATTGCCGAACAACCTATTGATGCTGCTGCACCCGGCAGTACCAACAAAAAGAAGAGAGGGCGAAAGAAGAAGGAGTCTGTCCAAATGGTTCCCGAAGAGGAGGTTGGTGTAGACAATAGCTTTGAAGCTACCGAGTATCAACAACCAGAAGAGGTTCCAGCTGCTCCTCCTGAGCCTACGGAGCCTGAACAGCCACCACCAAAAAGAAGGCGTGGTCGTCCACGGAAGTCTGACGTTGCCGCCACTCAAAAAGCACCCAAACAATCGACTCCAGCGCCCGAACCCGACGAGGGAGACGAGCTAGCCTCACCTGCACCAACAACAGCCAGGAGAAGGGGTGCTACCGACACCAACACAAGGAAACGAAAAGCGTCCGCGCCTATAGTCATAGACGACAGCGAAAGCGACGGAAACCTCTCCGATCCACCAGAAGACATACTAGACGAAGAGGGCCCTATTGAAGCGGAGCCGGAAATACCCCCAAGTGATGAAGACGAGGACGAAGAGGAAGAACCTCCCCGTAAGCGTGGACGACCAGCAGCAACAGCAGTAGCAGCAGCAGCAGTGGCACCAACAAGAGGGAAAAGAGGCAGGCCACCTAAAAACAAGGTGGTGCAGGAGGTCTCGGCCTCTTCGGCCAAGAAGAATTCCCGTTTGAAATCAAAACTCCAGGCGGAGTCGGAGTCAGATGATCAAGATCAAGACCTGAAAAATGATCTAGAAGAAGAAGGAAATGAAGAAAGTAACAAGGATACCCGGGAGGAAACCACTCCTGTTCCTGCTGCAAAGTCTTCTACATCTCCCGAACCTGTCACGAAAGAAGAAAATGAGGATAAAGACAAGGACAAGGACAAGGACACGAAAAAGGAGAAACAGATTATCAAGCCAACGAGCTTTTTGTCAACGCAAGGCAAAGTCAAGTACAGAGTGGGACTGAGCAAACGGTCGAGGGTGGCGTCGCTGTTGAAGGTGGTTCCGAGGAAGCAATGATAATGAGGTATGAGCTGTTGGAGTATCGTGCGTGGCATGGCACCTGCTTTGGCTTTCTGAATCTCTTGGGAATGGTATGTACTGGGCTCGGCCGTTGTGTGGACGAGCCATAACCAGAAGCTGTCTCGGTGACTGACTGCGTACATAGTCCTCTGTCAGTCATAAAGTGTTTGATAGTATCTGCTTGTATATACAGCATCTTCCTAACAAACTTGCACAACTGTATCAAAAAACAAAAGACACGGGCAATAATGACTCACGATCCATCCCCTCTTCCGACCACCTGCACTTATATAACCACCACTTTCGTCCGATCACGACCTTAACACCCAACTCCAAGCATCATCATATCTCACTAACCAAAGACCTAAGAAGTATGTGCACCCACCACATCACCCGCCTCCTCTGCCCCCTCTGCTGCCTCACCACCACCCTTACCCTAACCTCCGAAACCAAATGCCCCTCCGCCGCCGCCCTCGACGATGGCCCCTCCGACACCTTCACCCCTCAACAACACTGTCCCAACTGGTCCAATAAAGAAAAAAAATTAATCGGTAAGGAGCCGTGTCAACAGTGTAAGCTTCAACAAGAAACGGTATCGAGGTTGCCGGGGAGTGATGAGGAAAGGAGAAGGTGGGAGGCAGAGGAGGGGGGTCAAGGGGCTGAGGGGAGGGGGAGGAGGGGGAGGAGGTTTTGGATGGCGCTAGAGGAGTAAGGGGAGTAAGGGTGAGAGGGATGTAGGGGGTGGATATGGACGGGATGGAGGTGATGTAGGAGAGGAAGCCGAAGAAGGAAGAAACCTCCAAAAACAAGATGAAGGAGACGACCGATGTCCTCGCGCATATACAGAAGCAGAAAAGCACGGGCGGAGCGGGTACTGCTGGAGGGTATGAAGAGGAGGTTGCGGGAAGGGCTGGGGCCTAAAGGGGGGTGAGGGCCCGGGGGGTAGAGCGGATAGAGGGATGGATAGTAGGAGAGGGGAAGAGAAAGGGAAAGAGAATCAGAATTAGAATGAGAAAGGGAATGGGAATGAGAATGATTCGGAAACGGAGGAGGTGGAGATTTTGGAGGGGATGCCGGTTGGGTGGAAGGGGAGGGAAGAGGTGAGGGAATTGGTGGAGGAGGAGGAGCGAAAGTATTGGGGTAATGGGATGTAAAGAGATTAGCGAATATGAACGGTGGGAATAGGTACTTTGGTAGAGTTGGTTATGGAGGGATGAAAGATGTGGTTTAGTTCATTGGGTCTTAGTCAACATAGGTTGTCTGATGACTGGAGCTCTAGCTTAGGACAATCTATGTCGATGATTGATGATCAACGGCGAGACCGCAATGAGTATCCGTGATGTTTTACGTGGAATGTGTACACTACGATATGGCCAATGTAATACAATCAATCACAGCTACAACTCCCCAAATAACAAACTCGTTCACTTCATCTAGTCTACCCCCCTCAAAAATCAACACCTTCACCCCCTACCGATCCTCGCATCCAGCGCCATCATCTCCGCCTCATCATCCTCATCCATCTCATAATCACTAACCTTATCCCTCTCCTCCTCCAACCTCCTCCGTTCCGCCTCCTCCCTCCTCTTGCGCTCCTTCTCCTCCTCCTCCCTCGCCGTCCTCAGCTCCACAATCATATCCTCCGCCATCTTCTCCTGATGCCTCTTCAAGTCCTTCATCCCCCAAATACTCACGCCCTCCTGATCCTTGGCACTAAACGGCTGCGCCATCTGCTTCAAGAACGCCCGCGCATTGCCCACCGCCATATCCGTGCTCAGATTCGTGTTTGCATCCAACAAAGCTTGGTTGATCCACTTGGGCAGTTGCGCGCGCTTCTTCATGAAGCGTCTGTCAGCCAGCACCATCACTCCATAATCGTCTTTACCGCGCAGGACGCGCCCCAGGCACTGCGCGGCGTGGCGCATGGCGTCGAAAGACAAAAAGTCGTTCTCGCGGATGCGGTACGTTTCGCGGAGGAATTCCAAGCGGGCTTTCAGGATGCGCGACTCGGTGTACTGGAACGGTACGCCGATGCACAGCACTGTGCGGCCGTACTGGTGGTCGAAGTCGATGCCCTCCGACACCTTACCGCGCGCGACGCAGAGCAAGACGGCGCCGCGCCCGTTGCAGCAGGCTGTGCGGTAGGTTTCGAGCGCTAGGGAGGTTTCCTGTGCGTCGGGCGTCTCCACCAGGATGAGTTTGTGCTTCCAGACTTCGTCGAGGATGCCCATGCCTTGCCACATAGAGATGATGGATTCCATGTACAAGTATGAGGGAAAGAAGACAACCATGCCGTCGGGCGTAATGCGGGCGAATTCGGTTAGCAGGTTGCCGTAGTTGCGCACGACACTGGGCTCGTTGCGGACTTGGAAGGAGGTCGAGATGGAGGCCTGGTCGGAGCCGCGGGTGACGATCATGGGTAAGAAAGAGCGGCGGGCGAGGGTCATGGAGTAGGATTCTTGCACGACGGTGGAGAAGTTGAGCATTTTCGGGTACATTTCCAGGGGGGAGATGGTGCCGGAGGTGATGATGACGGAGCTGAACCGGTCGAAGACGGGCTTGATGGCGATGGCAGCGTCAAGGCAGGTGAAGTGCAGGACTGGGTTGGGGGTTTTGGCCGTGTCGGATTCGTAGGGCTCGAGGATCAGGAGGAAGCCCTTTTCGTAGGTGGCGACGAGGGTTGCGAAGGTGGCTACTTCTTGGAGGGGCCGGTAGTCTTCGATGTTGGTGAGCTCGAGGGTCCGGACTAGCGAGGTTAGACGCTCGGCGCAGAACCGGAGCGGTTTCTTCTCGATGAAGGTGTATTCTTTCAGATGGGCGAGGAAGGATGGTGGCGTTTCCGAGATGACCTGGCGGACCTTCATGCGGGTCTTGAGGTACTCGATGAATCTCCGGAGGAAGGCAACAAAGTGCTCGGCTCGCCTGATATTACCAGGGACGGCCTCCTTCAGCAAATCATCGGGTAGTGTTGGGTTGGCCATGAAAGCATCCTCCTGTCGCCCTTCATCTAGACCTTTGAGTCCTTCGACCAGCTTTTCGTACTCGGACTGGAGTTTCTCTTGATCCGAATCCTTCATCTCGCTGATCTTGGCCTCCAAGTTCTGGGCACCCCTGGTTGCTCTCATAAGTGAATCTTGAGTGATATCGGTACTTAGAGACTCGATACAGACGTTGTCGATGTTGTGAGCCTCGTCAAAGACGACGATGCAGTCCTTGGAAAGATCTTTGGACACGCGCTCGGCGATCTTGGGGTCTAGGAGGTAGTGGTAGGAGTAGATGATGACGTTGCAATATTGCATCTACATATGAGCGTGTTAGTACGACATACCGAGCTATCCGTATCCCGGGGTGTCCAAGAGACCTACCATCCTCCTGGCAGTGAAATAAGGACACTGCTTCTTCTCCTCACCATACCTCAACAGACCATCCAGTGTCCAAATTCCGTTAGGGATCAGGTTATGCGGTTCAAGAAGGTCGAGGTTGTCGTGGTAGACGCACGTCTCCACATTCTCACCCTTTTCCCTCTTCTCCTTGACGAAGCCGGCCGTCAAGCTGCGACACCTCGCGTCGACAATGGCGCCACTCTTCTCCCGCTTGACTGAGGGATGCAGACACAGGTTCTTTCGACTTGTCAGACCGAGACCTCGGAACTCTTCTTCGCGCCCCAGCCGCTCGGCTCGGAACTTCATGAGGTCTCTCAGCTCGACGAGGGCCTTTTCGATTTCGGACATTGTTCGCGAGCAGTAGATCAGCTTCCGGTGCTCTGGGTAGTATTGCTGGTAGGCGACGATGAGTGACAAGAGGGTGACGGTCTTGCCGGTGCCCGAAGGCATTTCCAGGACGCAGTTCCCGCCTGCATCGAGGGTTTCTGTGGAGGGTGGTTAGTGGACATGTGATGAGTGTGAATCGTTTGTTGGATGCTCACTTTTCAAATCCACCATGTACGCATATTGTTCTATAAAGCCAGTCTGTCAGCACTTGTGATGGTGTGCCATCTGTATGAGCTCACATACCTGGATATATCCTTGGGTAAGGAAACAGAACTGGTAGATCGCTGTATTTACCTCTGTGTCAGTCATGTGGTTTTTTTACAGACCAAGAACGCGTCTTCCTGGATTTGACTCTTACTCAATGTTGAATTCCATGTTGGGCGTTGAGTATCACGGCCTGGATACAGGGACACAGGGAAGGGATTAGGAATGGCTGCGCGGGCAGCACGTTGATGAAAACCGTTGTGTCTACTATGTTGCGGAATATCTAATCGATGCGGACGTCCGGGATGAGAATTGCGACAGGGTTGATGTTATATGTATTCGTTTGATGTTTTATGCCGTTGTTTTGGTGGTGAATGGAGAAAGTCGTGAGATCGAGGTCAACCTTAAAGTTGATGTACAGCGTATCGTCTGCACGCTGGAGCTTCTATCTTGGGTCTTGGCGGGGGCAGTCGTTCGTCTGTTCTTCGATGTCCAAATGTTCCTCCCTTGTCTATGCAGGCTCTTCCCCTAGACCGTGTTTCTCTATTATTATCGTGGTCTGTATTGCGCTTGTCGTTTTATTTCATAAATCTGTGAAGTCGCGAAAGCACGTGCCAAGGTTGCCTGGCGGTGGCCTGTGGCGATCAGCTTCTGGATCTCAGTGGATGGATTGATCAATGATGTGCTGTTTCTGGGAATCCGGATCTGGTACAAGGTCAAGCACGGTGACACTTCCACGGTGAGCTTTTGCCGGCCCGGCACGCTTATTGCCGGCCTGCTGATCTTTGCCTGCCGGATCGACTGCGGGATGCACAGTCATTTCTGGAGCTCAATTGCACTGTGGCCTTCACTTCAAGTTCCTCACTTCACAGCTGTTGCTTCATCGTCACTTTCAGCTCCTGGCAGCCACTGCACCGTAATGCAAAGACCCCTGACGCCTCGAATGTTGCAGCTTGCTAATTTGATACCCTGGTTTTGAAAGTTTCTTATTGATGCTTCTGACGGGCACCTACCTTTCCCGCTCAACACTCCCTACACACGTCGCGCCGATAGGACATGTTCGTTTTCCTTCGTGACTGTAATGCTTCGAGTCTAGAGCAATCGGCGGACTTGGAACCTTCTCAGATTCGGATTTGATGAGAACCACCAGCATTTTCCACGCCCAGTACCCAATGTCGTGATCTTGACGAGTCTCTCTCCATGCATGGATGGGTCTCATTCGATGGGAAGAAGAAGTTGGAGAGAGAGAGAGCGACCGAGAGGGAGACAGGACAGACAACTTGGAAGCAAAAGCAATGAAAAGCAAAGGGGAAAAAAGTCGCAAAAAAAGAGAATGGGACCAGGTCAAGTGGTCACCCCCAGATTCGAACCCGCCGCCTCCTCGACGGTCTGCCCCCAGCCGTTCTTACCCCCAGTCGTGCCCGATTTCCGCCGGTTCGGTAGGGGACATATGCCATCAACAAGGACATGCTTCGTGAGTTATAGGGTAAAGAGCAGTTATTCCACTCGCGACACTGTTAGGAAGCCCCCTATACCGTCCGACTTGCATCTTCTGGCATTATCCCCCGGGTCGTTCGTGTTGTGTGGTTGTCGGTCGTCGTCGGATGTCGTCGGACGTCGCCGCCGGTTGACGTCGAAGCGGGAAGGGGATTTGGACCCCAACGCTTTAACCACTTGACCATTTGTCCCATTGGGAGGTTGTTGGAAGTAAGGCATCTGAAGGTAGCCTATAAAGGGCAGAAGCAAGCAGGAGCGGGAGCGGGAGGCCGGGAGCTGGTTGGCTTGAGGGATGGGATGAAATATTGGGCTGGTGGCAGTTGGCACCTGGTAGGCAGACAGGCAGGCACGCACGTACGCACGCAGTTTGTTTGTCCGCTTGGGTTGGGTGCCCGGGCCACAGGTTCGGCTTTACTCCTGGATCAACTTGGTCTATGGAAGGTAGGCCAGACAGACTCTTGCTGGAATGTACAGAGACGGGAGTCAGAGGCCGCAGAGTGAGTGAGTGGTGTTGGGGCAAGGATGAGCATGGGCCTCGTTCTCCTCGATAGCAATGTCCCCCGTTTCCATAATCGAGAGGGAGCGAGCGAGTCCAGATATTTGCGCCCGTCTTCTCGGAAGACAGATGCAAGAGTGGCTGGGCTGGGTATTTCATTTACCTCTTACGCTTAAGTTCCGCTTTATCGAGACGGTTCCTCGAGGTAACTAGGTAGAGGTATCCTGTGGTTGGTCAGGAGACGGTGGTCATAGAAACCTACCTCTACTCAAAGTTCCCACATGAACGGGTCACTTCCCAACCAGAGACACTCGCCCATATCTTGCCCAGAACAGACTACCTACCTCAACTCGTGCATACCATTCATGTGCGGGACGTGATGGCGTTTATTCTTCGGCGCTTGTCATTAACCGCCGGTTGGGACCAAGCCTCCTTCAAAGTTCCAGTTCCATTGAGACTTCCGAAGGATTCTCCGCCGTTCCCCCTCCCTCCCTGCGCTCCTTCTTCCTCCGTCTAGTACTTCTACTAGGATGGGTGGGTGCGTGTGCGTCTAGGCGCGTTGTTGAATCTAGATTGAGGCGAGGAGGGGGGCGGGGGATTGAACCGACTCTGCCGCCTACTCACATCTTGTGACTGTGAACGGAACTGGTCTCTTTTGTTACCTCTATGGATGAACGAACGTTCATCCCACCTAGCTACTGTTATAGCGAAATCATTAGTCCCTTCATTGATCGACCAGTTATCTCTCATAAAGCCTTTCAAGCAAATCAAAGAAAAGACTTTAATGCCAGTCACTGCCTCTATGGTTTTTTTTCTTTTTTGGGAATCATGAGGAAAACACTCCAAGCGCAGGATATGTCCGCCAAAGACCGCCATTTATAAGGTACTAGGTAGGTAGAGTACCTGTACCAATTCTCTAGAGGTAGTGACCAAGAGTCTAAGACCAATCCGACTGCGTCAAACAAATAGTACATCTATGCAATTGACTGCAAATGCCCATTTCCCCCTCGAACGCCTGCCTGTATACCTACCAAAGAACTTATAATCAAAGCAACACCTGTTGGTGCGACTCTGATTACCCAACCAACACCCGTGACGCCTAGAGGTAGTCTAACCCAGAACCAAACCGACCTCCAAAAGTGCATACCACACCTAAAGAAGAAGCGCAAGATGAGAGAGAGACAAGAAACTTCTTCGAGCGAGTACAAGGTAGTGTAGGATCGTTTGCAAATAAATAGGAAGGCATTAGTCGTCGAAATTCGAGAGTTGTGGCTGGACCTGTGAAGGATGGAAAGCATTAGTGACCATTTCACTTTGCAAAAGGCACCTCATGGGAAGGACAAAATAAAGACGTACCCGTGGTACCTAAATCTCAGTCGGGCTGGCCACAGCATCAGCTCTACCATCAACGGCAGCAGCCTCCTTAGCATCAGCGGCGGCGTTAACCTCCAAAGCCAAAGCCAGGGCCTCTGCGGCCTCACTACCGGGCTCTTCCATGCCCTCCATGGCAACCGTGATCTGCTGGTCCTCCTCAGCAGCTGCAATAGCTTGCTCAGCAGCAGCGATGGAAGCCTCGGCCTCAGCCTTAGCCTCAGCCTGGAAAGCAGCAGCAGCAGCCGCAGCTTCACGCTTCTGCTTAGCCGTCATGCGCGGCTTGCGCACCGGCTTCTTCTTCGCCGGAGTCTCGTCCGGGTTGCCGGCCTCAGCAGCGTTACGCTTCCTGCCTGAGGTGGTAGTGGTAGACTTGGACGGGGTATCAGGCTGCTCGTGCTCGATGAAACCGTCGCTCATAGTAAAATTCTTTGTCAAGCCGGTGAGGCCGGTATGGCCGGGAGTAGACATGGAACCCATGGCAGTTCCGGGGGTGGAAAGGGCGTCGCCATTGGTGTCATCGCCGCCCGCGCCGGGGGTGAGCAACATCTTCTTGGGAGGACGACCACGTCCTATTTTAACAGGAGTAGCACCAGCCTCGCCATTCTCAGCAGCAGCAGCAGGAGCTGCCTTTTTGGCGCTGGCGGGGACAGAAGCAGTAGCGCCGTCGGGAAGGCCATCCTGGTTGATGTTACACTTCTTGCGCAGGAGGCGCCAGGCCTCTTTCGCGCTTTTGGCATTCTTCTGACCGAGGGACTCCGCGACTTTCTCCCAGTTGGCGTCGACTTTAGTGGTGAGGTTCTCCATGATCGCACAAACGACCTTGGTCTCGGTGAAGCTGAGGGTCTGCCCGTTGATGACGGGACCAGAGGTGGCGGCGCCCTCGACGACAGCGGCTTTGGGAGGCATCTTGGGTTTTTGGTGGGATTCTGTTGGTGGGAGAATGTCAGTCTTCTGTCGAGGAATTGTGAACCGTTATGGATGGCGGCGCCGGGCTTCTTCTTTCTGGAGCAAAAACCCCAGGCCAAAGCAATTGGCCTAGTGGATGAAGCTAATAGAAAAACATGCAGTGTACTCACAAGAACAAAAAGTTATTGGCGAGTGTCTTACCAGAGCAAGACAGAGAAGGTGAGCTTGTTGTATGCTTAAGGGGAGAATTGGTTATTCTTGGTTGAGAAAGAGAGAATGTCTCGACCGCGAAGCAACATAGAAAATTAACAGCAGCTGGAGTAGAAGCCCGGGGTGGAACCGTAATCAGTACGAGGGGAGCTGCAAAAACCGGTCGTCACGCTTGGGTAAAGCAATGGCTCGTACCAACCCTCCAATCCTAGAAGAACAAGAGGTATCACTCCGAGCACTTCCTAGTCACCTCTCTGCCCATGGACAACCAAATACCAGCTATAACTAGCTTCAAACCATTCAAATTGGGTACCAGGTACATGGCGCTCCTCCTGAAGGCCGGGCACTGGACCACTGCCTTGGCAGGATATAGACTTCTTGCCTCGTCAAACGTTATCCTTTTGGGAGCAAACACCAGTGGACCCAACGTACTGGTACCTGGTGTGGGTATCGTACCTTGCCTTATCTTCCTTGCTTAAAGTGCCGGCCGTGGAGAACAGTCCTAATTGGCCTCCAGGCTGGTGTGGTTCTTGGCCCGGGAGGGGGCATAAACGGATGGTCACGAGGAGAGACTTTTCGAAAGTTTGCCGTCTGAAATCGACTAGTCGAATCTGCAGGAACCGGATACCATTAGTATGCAAGCTTCCTCCTATGCGTACGACTTTCCGAGAAAGGGCTTTCCCCATTGGCTAACAAGGAGGCGTTTATCGTGAGGGCCTTTAGGGGTAGGTCAAGTGGTCACGCCGAATTTGTTCGAGGAGGGGATTCTCGCAAGTGAGGTTTTTCCGCCCGTGACATCTTAGTTCTTCCCCTCAGCTCCCATTGGAAACCGTCCCACCCCAGGCTTCCACTACTTCTTCCTTTTTCTTTGCTCCTGGTCAGGACTTTTCTTCCTTCCCTACCTGCTAGTCAACAACTTGGAACGCTTCGTCGTATACTACCACTCGCAAATCAGATCTTGCTTCAGGCAGAACACTTTACAAACAATTGCTTATTCTTATGAGTATACCATCTCCTCTTCCATTAGAATCACCCATCTGTAAGTCGGAGATCCATCGTGGACTTTGTACCTTCCGGTCGCGGTACCAGGAGGATTGCCTTCATTTTATCTTCAGGCATTAATTGACTGACAGAGTATCCCTCCATATACATAGAATCTCGCCAGGATTGAAATACTTCATCGACAACGAGCGTTAACGGTCATCGCAATAGTATCGCCTCTATCACTCGAAGGTAAGTTTCTCGATCTAAGTTATATCCCATTGGCATAGTCAATAATCACCAGTCAATCACCCCTCGCCTCTCTCTTAATTATTATAGCCTCTTCCAGTTCGCTTCAACATTGAGAGAGCCACCCTCCATACCAATCCTCAATTCCTCGGCAGGAGACTGACAGTTTCCCACCTCCAGAACCACATCAAGAGTTCAAGATGCCTCCCAAAGCTGCCGCCGCGTCCGAGGGTACCCCCATCTCCTCAAGTAGAGGCATAATCATCAACGGCGTTCAGCTCACCGCAGCAGAGTCCCGCATCGCCGCTGCCATCCTCGAGACCAGCAAGATGGAGCTTGACTGGCCTAAGATTGCCGAGAAGACCGGACATAAGACTCCCAAGGGTGCCAGAGACGGCTGGCGTCTTATCCGCATCAAGTGCAACATCAACACTGATGACGCTGCTGGTAGTGCTCCCGCCAGCGCGAAGAAAGCTGCTGTCAACGGTACCGACAGTGGAGAGGCTGGTACCACTCCCGTCAAGAGAAGCCGTGGCCGGCCCCCCAAGAAAACCATGATGCTCACCCCCGGTGCCAATGGCGACGAGGGCGACGCCCTTGTCACTCCTGGCTCTGCCATGGCCAATCTTTCCTTTGGCGACATGACACCCGAGACCCCCTCAAAGACCGCGTCCGGAACCAAGCGCTCGGCCGACGACACGGATCCTGATGCAATCATCTTCGAGGAGACGCCCGCCAAAAAGAAGGCCACTCCCCGCAAGCGCCTTACCGCTAAGCAAAAGGCAGAGAAGGCTGCCGCTGAAGCCGCTGCTGAGGCCGCTGCTGCGGCTGCCCTCGCTGCTCCCATTGATGAGCCCGCCACTGTCACTACATCTGCGGGCTTCGAGCCTGCTTCCTCCCCGGCTGGTGCCAACGGCGATGGCGACAACATCGACGTTGCCATGGACGGTCTTTCTCAAGCCGAACAGGCCATCGGCGACATTCTTGCCGCTGATGCAGCTGACGCTGCTGCTCTTGTTGGTGGCATTGATCCCGGCGAGATCTAGGTAAGTTCCCTTTTCTTTCTTATGTGCTCTCGAGGGGAGGAGGAGTTGCTGATGCTGTTGTTCACAGATCCGCTTCAAACTGCGACGACCGGTATTCGGTTGCTGCATACCTGTACGACTGTCTCCCTATACCTATCAACCGGATGACTTTTGGTGTTCTCTGTTTTGGGACTTTCGGAGTTCGGTTCTGTTGGCACTTTTTCGGTTGGGATTTGGGCTAGAAGGTTCTTAGTAGACGGTTCTTGGAGTTTGTCAGGAGTTATACCGGCGGACTTTGCTGTTCTTCCAATTTCTTTGCCAAACAGGCTCGGAGTTGGGAGTTTTGCTTTGGTCGGAACTCGGTTGCATACATCAGGTCGGTTATTCGGGTTTGTCGTCGCTTTGATCATGTTCGGAGTTTGGAGGTCACTTTTTCTTTGGCGAGGATAGCCTTCTTTGCTTTTCGTCTAGCACAACCGTTGTTTGGGACGATGTGTCTTTTGTCATGGTTGGCATGGTTGGCATGATCTTTGTTGCTTTCCCTGGTAGCCAGAGGACAAGGCCGGTTGGAAGATGGAGGTACAAGAGAATTCATGACTTCGCTGCAATAGCAGAAGGAACGTTCATACCCCAAGAAAACAAAGTGCACAATCACAACTGCCAGCCATCGTAATGTCAATCGATCAGTGTAATCTCCCATATCACGAGCTGAGGAAAGACTTTGGTGGAGTGCACCTTCCGACTCCTAGGTGTACTGTGTAAAGCCCCTGAAATTGACCCACTTTTTTTTTTGCTTGCGACAGACGCTCGATGGACACTCGTCGGTTATTTGATCAGAACGCGCATTGACTGCAGAAAAGCTTTTTTTCCGTAAATAAGGAGGGGTATATTTTGTATGGATGGTAACTTTGGATACAGAACTGCCTTTGGTTGGCTGTAATGTTGGTTCAAGTATAACGCACATGTCGGGGCAGGAACTTGCAGCTGGACATAAGCGGGGCCGATGCTCGGTTCGCTATGGGCACGCTTAGATGTGAACACTGCCATAAAACAGGTCAGTAGGTTTGAAGCAAGTCGCAAGTCACACAAGTCACACGCACTGCAAGTTCTGAGAGAGAGGTAGTAAGGAAAAAGCATCATTGATTCGATCCTCAACACCTCACCTGTCAAGTTTCTATCAGAGCTATCCCATCCATTGATCCATGAGTCCTGCAATACTGTGAACGAAGAGCCATCTATTCAGACCAGAAACCAGATCAGATCAGACCAAGACTAGACCATGAACCATTCCATTCCATAAGCCAGCCGAACACCAACGGATGCTAATACCAAACGCCCCAAGACCATACCAGACCAAGCAACAAATCCTTTGCGCCTGCTAATACCCTTCTTCCAACTCCATGTCCTTAAACAAAGCGCCGAAAGTAGAAAAGTAGAGGTGAAAGAGCTCCAGAGATGTCGATGTGTGTCGAAAGCCATGTATTGTATAAGGCATTAACCATATCGTATCCACCAATGTCCATGCCAGCCAGCGAAATACGAAAGTCCGTTGAGTCCGAGCCAAGATCCATCCATGTGTCGATCTAGTCCATGCTATGTGCCGTGAGTCGTATGCAGATCCTCTGCTGAGTGAAGAAAGCGAGAAGATTTCCGTCCGTCCATCCGTATACCTCCACCCACATGACCTCCAGATCCATTGCCGATAGTCATAGTCGAAGTTGAACTAAAACTTGTTGGAAACGGTTCCGATGATTATTTGGGTTGAGACAGACGGCAGCAAGTAGCTCAACCACCGCAGCCGGGACAGAGATGACTTGCGACCCAAGAGAGATTAAATCTCATTAGGGTACATGTAGTCATCGAGACTGTTGTCAACATTAGCATCCTTCCCCTCCCACTCCCCTCAGCACAGGGCATTCAGTAAGGTACTCACCCATCATCATACTCCTCCTTGACCTTGCTCTCCTCGGTCTTCAGCTTCTTCTCAGGGGACTCCTTGATGTCATCCTCATCGTCCGAGTTGATGACAAGGGGAGCAGTCTTCGCAGCAGCGGCCTTTTTACCGCGACCAGTGCCGGGAGTCTTCTTGACGCCGCTGCCGGGGGCGGCACGCTTGCGGCCCTTGGTCGGGGTAGACGTGTTGGCGCCGCTGTCGGAGCCGGCCGCCGCGGAGACACCTTCCTTGCGGCGGAGCTTTTGCAGGTGCTGCCTGTAATGGTAGAATGGTTAGCGCGCTGTTTGAGGAAGAAGTGGTTAAGTTAAAATGAAAAATGAACCAAAAAACGAACGAATGAAGCAATAGAGCAGCAGAGGCGAACGATAGGTAGAGGTAGCTAGTAACAGCTTACTTCACCGCCTTTGGCGTGCATCGGTACCCGAGGTACCCCATGCGCGCGGCAAGATTCCTGTAGGTCTCCTCGCCAGGAACAATCTCGTCGACGATAGAGCCGATGAGGTGCTTGTCGGCGTTGTGGTTCCAGGTCATTCTGGTTTCGGAGACCTTTTCGGTTTCGGAGTCCCCCATGATGGATGGTGGCTGTAAGGAGCAGCAAGCTTGATGAGGTAGGGTGAAGGTGATGGTCGGGAGTAAGTTGGAAGATGAGTTGTAAGAGGGAGGGAGGAGAGAAGTGGCTCGAATCGGGAGGGGAATTTATAGTGATCAAAAGAGGGGCCAAGGTGAGGATAAGGTGACCGCCCACTCGAGCGGAAAACGGCAGAAAAAGCGACAAGAACGGGCTTGAATTCTTACAGCACTGCGGTTTGGGTATATTGGTAGCCCCGTGCTCCAACGCGCTTCAGAATCTTGTCCCACTGCGACTTGCTAGGAGGCGCCTCAATCATGACGGCTTGGAGCAGCGTCAGATGGGCGTCGTGGTCCCAGATGGTGGGCCTGGAGGCCTTCGCCACGTAGAAGACATCTTCCTCCTCCATCTTGAAGGGCTGAGAGTAAGTTGATTCTTTTGCGAAGCGGGAGCAGAAGGCGAAGCTCTGAGGGTTGGTGATTGCGGTAGCAGTGTGCTGCTGCTACTGCTGCGATGGTGTTGATGTAGATGTGAAAGAGTGAGGGAGCGAGGAGGGAAGAGGAGGGGAGAGAGGAGGGATTTTGTGCTCTATGGGAGAGCAAACGACTGGAAGCGAAGGGTGGAGGTCCTCTCGGGTTCGTCTCAACGTACAGTAGAGCGCCATCCGTAAAGGCGTGGCCCTTGGGATGAAGAAGCTCAACAATCTCCTTCATGTCAGCCGCCGTGGGACGGAAATGCTCAAACATGGCCAGCATGATGTCCTCGTGAGTCTTTTGATCCCACCTGGTCAAGTTTCGCTGCGCATACCGCTGCGAAGACATGGTGACTGAGTTGGAGATGTTGGTTGTGTTAAGGCTGAGATGATCGAGTTGCTGAGCTGGCAAAGATGGACGGTGTAGGTTGCTGGGGAGAAGGAGGGAGAGGGGGGCGGGAGCAGAAGGGGAGAGAACTTATAGCACAAACAGACAGTGCCGGCTCGAGATCAACTGTGGGTGGATCTGGTGCCTCCGAGTTCGCAAAACGTGAAAGATGCCTGCCTGCTTCAATAACCACATACCTAATGGCGTTCCACCTTATATTGTGATTGCGCTTTTGCATGAACTCTTCGATCGAGGCCTGCATCTCCGGGGTAATCGGACCAGTCGCGTTCATGTACGCCTGGAAAAGGTCGTCGCGGATTTCCTCCCACTTGGGCATTTTGAATGTAAAGCGAGGTCGTTGAAATGAAGCGGTTTTTGTGGAAGGGTGGGCAAAGGCGTGGACAATGCTGACGCTTGTTGTGTTTGGGGGAAAGGGAAGAGAACTCGGAGACAGCCAGACGAAACAAAGGAGGGGTTTTATAGTGTCGAGTCTGCAAGCCACTTGGCAAGACAAGACGATCAAGCTTGGTAAAGGAAGGAGTACCAAATCGGTTCACCGCATGTATCTTACCGGAGCGCGTCCCATCCGACGTCTTCATGGCCTTTGGATCGCATGGCCTCCACGACGAAGTCCTGCATTTCCTTGTTCATGCTAGGCTGTAAGGCCGTGTAGAGGGCGATCATCAGATCGATATGGGTCTGCTCATCCCAACGAGGCATTTTGCGATGATTTCTCGGAAGGAAGTGCTCGGTTGTAGGACAAAAGTTGAGGGGTTTGTGTTTGTAGCGTAGATAGTGCAGAAGTTTTGTGGGAGTGATGTGGGAGTGATGAACGTGGGAGAAAAGGACAGGCAGGAAGGAAGACGCGCTTCAGGCAAGGAAAAAATACAAACAAAACGCGGTCATGCAGCTGAAAACCCAATAGGAACACACGTATCACACTTACCGAATACTCTCCCAGGAAAAGCCCTCATGACCACACGCCTTCATGACGGCCATGATGAGCTCTTTCTTCTGTGCGGGACTGCTTCCTGAAGCAATCAGGGCCTCAGCGAGAGCTGTGCAGAGAGCTGAGTGAGCGTCGTTGTTCCACTTGCCCTCCTTGGGGATCTCGTCGACGTTGGACATGGTGGCGAGTGTTGGGGAAGAGCGCGTAATGCGGTGCTTTTGGCTGGTTTGTTGAGTTCAACGTGAGCTGCGATGGGCTGACGACTAGAGGAAGGCAAGGTGATTGAAGTTGATTTCGAGAGGGTGATGAATCGTGAAAGGTGTGGGGGGAGGGGTGATGGGAGAGCTTGAGATTGTGGTCACATTTTATACCCCAAAGAGGGGAAAGGAAACTTTCGACTCGACACGAACACGGTTATCACTTTTCACCACGCGTAACGAATAGGAAACGAGAAATAACAAAAGAGGTTACTTAAACCGAAACAGATATGTCAGGCCCTGAAACTCACAGCAAAATCCGTAACCGTTGTTATGTAAGTATGATGCTCGTAACCATACTGTAAGACAAGTCGGAGCGGCGAAATACCATCGTCGACGTCGAAAACGTACTCGATAGCTGCTCGATAACTAAAACACACACCAACTGCCACCTCCTAACACGTTTGGAGGGGGGACCGGGACCAGATACCTATAGCCGAAACACAGAATCCCATTAAACACAACCAGAAACGCCCATCAACCACCTTCCCTTACCGCATCCCTGCCCGCAATCAAAGTGTCTTGGGACCTTAAGCCTCTTCGTAGTTGAAGCTTGAAGGAAATCTTAGCGCCGCAACGGCATAGATAGGTAGGCGTTAGACAGGAGGGGCAACAGTAAAGATCAACTCACTCTGGCGCAAAGTGGGCGGCGCCTGATGCTGGATCGTTATGAGCAGCCAAGGCATTCATCACCGCCGCGTCGTCCAGAGGGTCCTGTTCCATCTTGCGTCGCTTGTTGGGGTGCTGCTGCTCGTCGTCGCCATCCTCAAGGCTAGGGTCCACGGCAACATCATCTCCATCAGCCGACTGTCCGCCAGACTGAGCCTGGACACCCTGGTTGGCCGGCCCTTGACCGCCAGCCTGGTTTCCGCCTCGTCCGTTTTGCTGGGCGCGAGCTTGTTGAGCCTGGGCTTGAGCGTGAGCCTGGGCTTGCGCGTGAGCTTGAAGCTGAGCCTGAGCATGCTGTTGCTGTGCGTAGGCTTGAGCTTGGGCCTGGGCCTGGGCCTGGGCATGAACCTGGGCCATAGCAGCGGGATGCATACCACCGGGCGGAGCGGGCATGCCAGGAACAACGGGGACGGGAATCGCGGTGGTGCTCTGACCGGGAGCACCAGGAACAACCGGGGGAGGAATCGGGGTAACACTGGGACCGGTGGTTCCCGTCTCGGAGACCGAAGCCGTGCTGGCGGGGGACTGCCCCTGGGCCGTGTTTTGCTGCTTCTTGGGGCGACCACGTCCAGGTCCCGGTCTCCTCGTGATAGGATTGAGAGTGGGATCTAGCCTCCGGTTGGGGTCAGGGGAGGCGGTTGCAACGCCACCTTCGCTCTTGTGCTGGGCGCGGCGAAGGCCTTGGAAGTGTTGTCTGCCGTGGGCATGTTAGCTCATGGATCTTTGTATGTATTGGGGGCAAACGAAGCCGGCTGAGGCATGTCATGGCGATGTTGGTGAGTAGTCAACAGGGAACAAGATTATTGTGTCTGTCCACGACATCAACCCAACAACATGGGGAATCATGTTAGGGATTGTTAAGGGATGAACAATGGATAGTGTAGTAATAATGGCCTGTTGTCAACCTAGTTTGTCTAGACGAGAACTCGACGTGTGTATGCAGTCTTGGTGCAAACAAACAGGCAAAGACAACCGATGACGATGTTGACACGTTGGTGGAGGAGCACAAGACAACAGAGAGAGAAGACAGCAACAATGCCAGTAGTCAACATGGATACCGGATACAGAGAGTAATAGTATGTAATTGATAACTTGGCACGCGAGTCAAGCTCCTTGTTGATTTGAGGTTTGTTATGGAGATAACACTCATAACACGAATAACACGACAACAAAGCACTTACCGGCATCCCTCGTTGGTAAAGCCATAGCCCATGGCGCGCATGGTGTTGCCGATGGTAATCCATTCCGAACCGCTGATGACCCCGATGTTCTTTACATTAAGAATGGTAAAGAAGAGGTCCTTGTCGGCCCGGTCTCCCCAGTTCTTGTTCATGTTTGTTAAGGACGCGATGTCAGAGGCGCGGGCGAGGCGATCGAGTGGTAACAACTGCAATGGGCTGGACGGGACAGCAGTCATGAATTGATTGAGTGGGAGTCGACGAACGAGATAGGGTCGACGGCGAAATTGCTAAGGTCTGCTAAGGAAGGATGGGGTTTTCAGTGTGTCCCGCCCACGTTCCCAAACCAAATCAGCCACGGCTGCAACATTCAACCGAGCCCGACGATCCAATGGCGTGATTGGCCAATGTCGTGCACATTTTGTGGAGAGGTAACATGCTTTGATTTGTGATTGGTTGGCCAAGAACTGAGAGCGGGGGTCCGTGCATAACACCCCGCAGACCTGCCAGAGTTGTTGCCTCAGGCTCTCAAGGCACGTCTGACCGACTCGGTGGCACGGATACTCGCACGCAAGACGGCAACACAGGCACGACACGGAGATACTCGGAAGAGCTTGGATCATTGAGGACACGGACAGGGGTTGGGGAAATTGTGAGTGGATCGCCTGATCAAGTGACTTGGCGCCAGCATCGCGCGGAAGCCCAGCCACAGTGCCGATTGCGACGCGCTGTTACCACGTAATTTTCCAGGACCTCTGACGTCCCGCGACCCAAGTTCCCAAACATTTCATCTTATTCTGGTTCCCGTCATCGCCCCCTTGATTGATGCCACCCTCTCAAACCATCCAAGCCTGCTACTATCTTTCCGTTTCCGGCGAGATGGGAGAAAATAGTTCATGGCGCTGGAGTCATCTGGTCTAATTCTGACGAGGTCTTTTTTATTTACTGCAAACAACTTTGTCCAGGCAACAGGACGGAAGAATAGCGATGAGTGACATCTTCGGTGTAAGTTCCCGATTTCTATCCAGTACCACTCTGGTATCTTTCCATGAGGGGGTACAGACACAACGAGCAGGCATCATCTGGCAGCTTCCTCTCTCAATCCTGCAGTGCCCACCATTTCAACATTTCAGCTTTCATCTTCCCCTCCATTGATCAGCCCTTCTCCGTTCGAATCTCTTATTCTACCCGGTTACCAGTCAACTATCTCACCAATCAAGAAACACTCCTTTCTCTCCGTTTTGCCCTCGTTCAACTCGGAGTCGAGTGACTCACATCGATTATAGCCTCACTGTATTACTGCATTTTACTCTTGCCGTCCCTGGATCTCATTCCCGACGTGCATGGCGTCCGTCCGCTGGCAACCCCACCCACACACCACCACTTTACACGACCTTGGATGGGGAATCGCGAAAACGAATAAAAATCGAAACGAGGCGACGCGGCGTCACCATATTAAAGTGCTTTTTGTCCCAGACACACCATCTCCTTAGTTTTCATTGATCCTTGTCTCCCGTTTTTACTTGTTTGAATGTCGTACTTGATTCGCAACCATGTCGCGTCTCCCTCCCGTTTCTCTCATTGTATTGCCTCTTTTCCAATTCGGGAAAGTCAAAAGCAAACAACGTTTCTTCTTTGGCAGGACAACGGACGGGAGGGTGTGTGGGCTAGTGCCTAGTGGATAGCTGGCGATATCTTACCTTACCTGACACCAATACCGATACCTCCAAGTGGCCTATCTGTGATGCTGGTGCCTCGTTCCATGTCAGGATCTGCCCTTTT
This sequence comes from Neurospora sp. CHS-2018b, assembly GCA_009806015.1. Lineage (NCBI taxonomy): Eukaryota > Fungi > Ascomycota > Sordariomycetes > Sordariales > Sordariaceae > Neurospora > Neurospora sp. CHS-2018b. Next base: position 897,288 of record RAOV01000016.1, on the reverse strand, counting down.
CTAACGCTGATTGCTACCCATTGAACCACCCAATGCTGCCCTTTGCAAACAGGTTTTCATGCATCACGCACCCATTCCAGCCGTTTCCCCCGAAATCTCCTTTATCTCAATGGCCGTGGAGTGACTGGCTGTGCTCTACTCGCAGGGAAAGGGAGACTAGGAGGAGGCCATCTGCCTCGGGTTGCTGCCGATACACGATACTAGTCCTTGCTATCGACGCTTTTCCTTTGGTGGTGCCTAGTAGTACACGATACGTACGTTGCCTCTCCGACCAGCTACCGCCCTCACCCCGTATTGACTTGCCTACCGTTTTGGTGAAACAGACATAAACCTATCGTCTCTCCCCCTTCCCCTCCAACAGCCAGCCCTGTCTCCTAGTATCATGCTTCATCCACACCCCCAACACCCTGTCCACTATCGCTCGAGTTACATTATCTTGACTCACGCCCCCACACCTCACAACGCCCGCGCACCGGCTACAGTGGGTAAATCTGACCGAAGCCAAGGCTGCCTTGCTGCTGAATGGTTGGACATGTCTCAGCACTCCTAGCGGCCAATACATATTGTGGCTGCCCCCTCCTCGCTTTTCCCCCAGACTTTCCCTTTTCTCGCCGTTGGCTGGCTTTGAAACCACCTTCCAGAAACTAGGACGACATCCTCAGGCATCAGGAAGGGAAAGCCAGTCCGGTCATCGCCAACATGTCTGCCACCGAGAATGCCATGGCGAGGTTTCTTTTTGCTATCCTCCAGCAAAAATCTCTAAAGGACGTGAGTGACCACTTTTCCCGCCTCTTATGCCACCGTCCTGGTGGCTTCCTGAAACTTGGTTGACTGACTTGTAATTGCCTCTACAGATCGACTGGAACGAGGTAGCCGCCAGCCCATTTCTCTCCCAAAAGATATCGAACGGCCATGCCGCCCGCATGCGCTACTCGCGATTCCGAGCCTCCATGCTAGGCACCGAACCCCGACCGAGAAACCGTACGAATCCCGACAAGAATCGAGTTACAAAGGCAAAGAAGGAGGAGGAAAAGCCCAAGAAAAAGACAGTCAAGACCGAGAAGGAGAAGGAGGAGGAAGTGTCGAAAAGCCAAGCCTCCCAGGCGATGCCATCTCCGCCTCTCAAGGACGAGAGAGACTACATACCTCCCGAACCATCATCCCTCGATAACGTCTATTCCACACCGACCTCCATGGCCACGCCCATGTCCGACATACAATCACGAATGCACATGCGGCTCCTCACTCCCTGCAGCGACTCCGATGCTCTGACAACGTCGCCTCACATCTATACCCCGGCGGCAGTCCCGGCATGTCCCACCGACATGCTTCTCGGCCATACAGACACTCCTTTTGATTTCGGCACCGGCTCGTCCACCACCACCGGATCCTGGCAGCCCACTTTACCTGCCTACGCTGGCTACGGAATGGGATATGAGCTAGACACCTACGCTACGGCTTTTGCCGTAAGCGACTCCCAGCAGAACGAACAGCACGCTGCTGAACAACTTCGGGTACACGCTGCCATGATGGAACACGAGAACCAGACTGGCATGATCAAACAGGAAGACTGGGATGCTCAGCAGTATCAGTGTTGATGTTAAGGGGCAGTGCGGGTCACTCCTGAACAAATCCGGGATATTTACGGATATAGAATGGCCTTCTCCTTTCGTTGTTCTTACTTCTATTGTCTGTCTCTATCCTTTATTTCTTTTTGTTGGGTTCAAGGGCTTGGATACCTACAGTTTGACATTTGCTAAAAGCCTATTGCTCTTGGGATAGCTATGGATGTTGGGTTTCTTGGTTTTATGATGGGCGGTCGGTCTTGGTTGGTCTTTTGCTTTGAGTATTGGCACCTCTCTTATCCTCTGTTCTGACGGATAGCTGTTCTATCTTTAACTTTGCTGGCATCTATCTGCCACTGTACGATTATAGGCTTTAACGAAAATGATGAATAATGGTTACTAGTGAGGTACGTCCTTGAATGCTCATTTGGTGCTCTTGTATGTGTGCAAGGACTGGCTAATGTCCTGGGTTTAAGTTTGGGCTAATTCGACCAGGACACTCGCAGTTTTCTCCTTGTTTTGGTTCGTTAATGATTACAGCTATGCTCCTTCCTGTTTGTCTGGCCACAATGATGGTACTGTGACAGGAGGAATGTGCACCCCATCCAAAGTTTCAGTTCCATCCCCACAGTTTTTGCTGGGCCTGGCACGCCTTTTCCTCTTTTCTCTCAACCGACATGTCGCAATCAACCAGGGCAGGCTACTCTGATCTAAAGCATCGCCTTTCAGTACACGTTCGTTTACTCTTCTTCTCCAGAAAATTTCTGGCCGTCAACCCACGTGCCCCCGTCGCTGGCCCCGAGCTACCTGGAATCACACGGCATCTATGCGTCAAATTTCTCCGTGGTGGATGATCTCTATTATTTTGATCTCTGTTTTCTGCAGTGATTGCGTATCTTCCACCAAACCTCCCTGCCTTTTCCGTTCCTGATCAGCTTGCAAGGGCAACAGGAATACAGTTAACCCGTCACGCCCAGTCCTCAAGGGTCACTGCCCGTCCGCTCGTCTGCCAGCCTCGCCCGTCAGTTCCTCGATACCGCCCACCTCGGCCTACCGTCGTCAGCCGCCTGCCACTGCCTCCTTTGAGTCACCCCCACAAGCTCATGGCGTTTGACCACCTTCCTTCTGATACTCGACCGCCATGGCGTTCACTGCTAGCCTCCCTGCTATCAGGCCCGATACGCTCGTAGCCGCCCTTTCGATAGACATAACGATACCAACCCTCGTCGATCCTCCTCGAGCAGTGATCCAGACCAGCTTACGCCTAATGCAAGCCCGAAGATCTGCTCTGCCAAGGTTGGATTTGGCGTTTAGTAAGTCCCGAACCCTCCCAAGGTGCAATATCAACCCGTCCACGCTTGACTTGGTTGATTTCATTCCAAACCGGCTAATGATCAGGTCTTAGGTACTCCAACATCGTCAAGTTTGGTTTTTTTTTTAGGTCGCTGGCGTCCTCTTGAACGCCCCAGTGAAGGGACGGCAGCCGTGGGACGACAACCGTTGCCGAACTGGTGGTCCTGTGGGCGACACCAAAAATAAAAGTTATTGGATTCCCTATTCCATTCCTTTACCTCCCACTCCTCTCCCTCCTGCGTCGTCGTCGTCCTCCTCCTCAACAACAACAAAAACGGCAGCAACGACACCGACGACGCCAACGACGCCAACGACACCAACGACAGCAACAACAACGACGACGGCAACAAAAATCAAAGGCAGTTAGCCAAGCAACCGACCCAAAGCATAATACCGACAGCAGCAATTTATTATCAGCCACCTTGAAAACCATCCACCGTACATCATTCAATCACTCAACATTCTCCATTTTTGAACAATTTACAAATCAATCAGGTTATCTAGTTGATTTAAACTTGGCCGAACCAGGCCTCAAGTCATTTTCAGCTTAACACCAACACCAACGACAATCAACTCTCAACAAAATCAAGATACCTGCCACGATGCCGCCAAAGAATTCCAAAGCTTCCAAAGCTGCATTTGGCTTGACAAATGCCGAATACAAGCTCTTGTGCGGCATCATTGTCAACGCACAGACGGTCGAGTACGATTTACCGAGTGTAACCAAATATATGGGGTCTATCAGTGAAACGAGTACCAAGGTATGTTGCCTACTTGGCTGTCGCTCGGTATTTGTTTGCTCTTTCCCCCAACACATGGCGTTGAACAAAGGAAATCGCTTGGATAGCTCGGCTTCCTTGCTTGCAACATTCCAGTCACTCGGCCCACATTCCAGTTGATTGAAGTTACATTCCAATGTCTCTCTCCGACCCAAATCAACCGTTGTCGCGGTTTTCCGCAATGTCGACCTGGTTTAGATCCGTGGGATTTTTCTTTTATAATTTCCATCAACATTTATCTTGGATTGCGATCATCACCAAGAATTCACCCTCGATGTCCGACCCGAAAAACAGCTACATGGCATTACAACTGTACGAATCATAGCCACAAAATGATAATTACCAGCGTAACATTCACAAGCCCTCGATCTGATACCCCTCGATCTCTTCAAAATATTCTTGATCTCGCAACTTCTCTCGATCTTATCCTCGAAATACAGTCGGCGGCAGCATATCGATAGACCGTTTTGGTGTTTCCATAAAATGGATTTGCCGACGACTACTATGCAAAAATCATCCTCGAGACCCTCCAGCAAGTTTGGCTCACGTTTATCCTGCTTAATTTTGTTTTAAATTTGAGGGCCAATCGGCGCCCGATAGCGTATTCCTACTTCAAGGATATCTACTAATTTTAATTATAAAACAGAATCGCGTCAGAATACTTTGGAGGAAAATAAGGCAAGATGCGTATGACATCGGGGACGAAATGGATGCGAAGGCCAACAAGGCCATTCAGGATGCTGCTGCGGCTCCAGCCCCGGCTTCGAACGTCAACCCGCTAAAGCGTGCCCGGGAAGACAGCGAGTTTGGTAATGACAATCGCAGCGTCAATAACCGCCACAACCCCGGTTTCTCGTCGTCTTCCTTGTCAGCTCGAATCCCCGAGCTCCGCCTGAGGCAGCAACAGTATAAGCGGCGGTACCAACAACAGCACCAGTACAAGCAGCAGCACCAGAAGCTCCATCAAATCCCGGTTACCTCCCGCACCCCTTCTGCTACTGACACCCGCGGCCTCCGGGAGTCTTCGGTACCGGCCGGAAACCAGAAGTATGAGACCCCCCCGCCGCCTTATACTCGCTTGACGACTGCCGGCCCTGGGGTTATTACCCCTGCCCCGGTCATCAACTCGAACAATGCTGTCAACCAGGGTGTGGACATGGACATGGGCTTGGGTTCCCTCTCTGGGGCGCGGATGTTTGGGGCAGAGGGGCTCGGCAACGGGTTCGGGTACGGCTTGGACGGCGATGGCTTTCCACTTGGCATCAATCAGGTTGGCAACGGACCGACCTTTGGTGCTCCTGCTGGCCCAGCGCCCATGGCCTACCCAAGCGACGCCAGGAACGGTTTTGGGTTGCCCAACAACAATGGCATCAACGGCAGCAGCATCAGCAACCACCCGAACAACGGCTACATGGGCAATAATAACGGTGTGAACGGCGGTGCCATGGGATTTGCTTTGCCTAACGACCTGGACTACAACCTTTCTGTGGACAGCGCGACCTTCTACGACAACAACCTGCGTTTGAGGGATGCCTTGGTGGGTGCCATGGACAATGATTTGGCCAACGGCTTCAACAGGATTTCTGGCAACACCATCAACGGCGCTGCTGTGGAATACGGCCTGCAAAACAATTTTTTCCACCCTCCGGTCAACCACATAACCGGCAGAAACTCAAACAGAGTCCCGCAGAATGTTCCTATCGCCACGGTTCCGCGTCCCGTCCAGCCTGTCTTTCAGCCCGTCTTCCAGCCGGCCCAGAACGTCCGGGCACTCAACCACCAGAATGTCAACTTGGGCTTAGACTTTCTCGGCGAAAATGGGAACGTAAACGAAAACACAGCAGCAGCCGCCCAGCCAAATGGCGTGCAACCGGAAGTGGCCTTGCCTATCCTCGAGAAACTACCTGTGCCCGTACCTGCCGCTGAACCCACGCCCGCACGCCTACCCACGCCTGCACCCACACCCGCAACTGCAGAAGATGCATTCACTGCTATGCTCCAGCAGCAGCCGGAGCTTCAGCAGCGGGAGCTTGAGCAGGAACAGGAGCAGCAACCGCCGCAAGGGGAAATTGACCCTTGGGATGCCCCGTTCCTCCAGGAGCAGGAACAACTACCACAAGGGGAGTTCGATTCTGTGGAAGCCCAGCTCTTCTCTGCATTGACTGCTGAGGGATATGGTCTCGGTCTCTCGGATCTATAGTGTCGGGGAGTCAGGGGCCGGACCCTTGCTCCGCTCAGCTCATGCAGTGGCAGGAGTTAGCAAGGAGGATAGTGGTGGTTGTGCTCCCATCGGTACTTCTCTGGTTTCGGCTTTCTGATTTACGGTTTACGGTTTACGACTCACGACTTACGACTTACGACTAGCGGTTACGGTAACGTTACGGTTTCTGGTTCTCAAGGCTTTCAGCTTGGTTTGTTTCATCTCGTCTCGTTTCGGAGGTTTGCTTCCCGGCGTTGGGGGTTTGTGGTTGGTGTTTGAAGATTGGGAATCTACGATCTGGAGATACCCAAGGTACAGAACGAGCGTGACCTGAGGCAAAATGGTGGAATACCGTGGGAAGCTACGGCTTTGGTTGTCACTTGTCTTTCGGTTTCACCAATATTTCCATTTATTCGATTTCGGATCTTACCATCGGCACTTATACAGGGAAGGGCGGCTACCGCTACTCATTTGCTTTTGCTCACCGGATTAGGCTTAGACATCATCACCAAGACAACAGACAATAACCCTTAGCACAATTACACTGCAGATGTGGCTAGATCACAGCAGAGCAGAGCAGAGCAGAACAGCATCAATAAGAACAAGGCATTATCCCCTCTCAGCCCTCCGGGCAATTTTCCTCGTCTCACGACGGGAAAATTCGACGCTGCAAAATTGCAAAATTGCGCGCAACGGCCAAAGGACGATGCAAGTCCTTGTTGGTTATGGTGGTCACGGTGGAAGCCAAGCTGGTCTTCTGCTTCTCAATGGCAATCAGCCACAGGTTGACGTCCTGGGCGCGAAGGGCCGGTGGACCTTGCAAGTCCATGTTGGTCGCTGGTGACAGTGGAAGACAAGCTGGCCTTTTGCTTCTCAATGGCAATCAGCCACAGGGTCGCAGGGCGGTTGACGTCCTGGCCGCGATGGGCCCGAAGGGCGCGAACGACGTGAAGGGCCTTCTCCAGCTTTACATCGGTAAGTTGCTCCTTATCCCAGTGTCACGGCTCACTTTGACAGAATATCTCTCGAATACCTCATCTACTTCCCGTCGTCAATCTCCTTCTCTTTCGCGACCTCATCGATCTCTTTCTCGTCAGCGGCCTCAACGATCATGTCCCAGACTTGCTGGTCCTAGTCCCGATGGATTGTCTTCTCCGGAAGATGGCCACGATCATATTGTCGGGCAGATCTCTCCGGTCCAACCGTCAATCTCTTTCGTCTTCGCGGTCTCGACGATCATGTCCCTGGCTTCCCGGTGGTCCGTCTCTTCGGGAAGATGGTTACGGGATGGTCGATCATACGGGCCGGGCCGCCTCGCTGTCGCACTTGGCGATAGTGGGGCCTGGTGGTCTGGTAGCCTTGTAAGCCGTGTAAGCCGTAGGCTTGGCAAAGGCGTTGATTGGTATCCAACAGCACTGGAGAGACGGGAGATACTCGATCTTGCAATTTCTGGCCCCAGGGTCAGTTCTTGCACGTTTTCTCGGGACAGTTTGTTGGCGTTGTTGGCGTTGTTGGCGTTGACAGCGTTGTTGATATTGGCGGCGTTGTTGGCGTTGACAGCGTTGTTGGCGTTGACAGCGTTGTTGGCATTGTTGGCGTTGGCAGCGTTGTTGATGTTGGCGGTGCTGTTGACGTTGGCGGCGTTGTTGACGTTTCTTCTCGGGGCAGTCCTTGACCGTGTGGCCTGGTGGTCTGATGTCTGGTCGCCTAGCAAGGACGTTGGTCTCTATCTAACAGCAGGAGCTCAGGCTAATACTCTCTCCTCCACGGACCAGGAAGAGGGCAATATCAAGTATATGCTCTTTTCAGCTACTTTCCCCAAGGCCGCTCGTGACCTTGCCAAGACTCATCTCGCCGACAACCATGTGCGCCTCCGCGTTGGACGTGCCGGAAGCACCCACGGCAACATCAAGTAGGATGTCATCTGGGTCGAGCCCTATTTGAAGAAGCAAGCTTGCCTCGATCTCCTCAACACGGTGCCTCCCGGCCGCACCATCATTTTCGTCAACAACAAACGCGCTGCTGATGAGCTTGACGACTTCTTGTTCAACAAGGGAGTTCCAGGACATACTCGGTCTTCACAATTTCCCGGCGCAGGAACAGTTCTTGCAGGTTTTCTCGGGACAATCTCGGGGGAAGCAGAGTTGTCTTGCTCAAACCGAAGCAGAAGTTCGGGCTAAGCAACAGCGGTGATGTTCGGGAACTGGTTCGATGTGGGCGCAAAGATTTGGTCAGCACCAGAACCAGCACGCCAAAGGCTCTCAGAAGCAGCAGCCGTTAGACTGGTTGTGGTGGTTGTGACCGGCAAGTCATTCGGAAGCTGGATGGTTTGAGTAACAATTGGACCAGCACGGACACGGTCACATGGGTCCCGGAGGCCGTGAGGCCCGTTGGCAATCCATTGCTCTTGCACATGATGACTCTGGCTGAACCACATGCATTGTGGATGGTGGTGCGGCCTGGCGGCCTGGTGGCCTATTGGCCGGGCAAACGCGTTGGTCTGTCTGTATCTCACAGCAACGGAGGGGCATACTCGGGTCTTGCAATTACTCGCCTCAGGGTCAGTTCTTGCACGTTTTCTCGGGACAGTCCTTGATCATCAGGTGTGGTCATTTGTGGGTGGCCGAGGCCAAGGTGGTCCGCGAGCGACATTGCGCCGAAGCAAATCGATTGAGGTCTCGTTTCCCGTCTTGCAAGATCGGAAAGACCTCTGTGGCCGAAACGACTAGTGCGACCAATGCGATGAGTGTACTCTTCGATGTTTGTCAAGATGGCAATTGGTGCCATGGGGTATTCTCAGTAGCTAACTACTGGCAGGTCGTCGTTGTCGAAGCCTGCGTTGTCGAAGCCTGCGTTGTCGAAGCCGTTGTTGTCGAAGCCGTTGTTGTCGAAGCCGTTGTTGTCGAAGCCGTTGTTGTCGAAGCCGTTGTTGTCGAAGCCGTTGTTGTCGAAGCCGTTGTTGTCGAAGCCGTCGTTGTCGAAGCCGTCGTTGTCGAAGCCGTCGTTGTCGAAGCCGTCGTTGTCGAAGCCGTCGTTGTCGCAGCCGTCGTTGTCGATGCCGTCATTCGAGGTCGCCCGTCTCTGTCGAAGCCGAAGCGGTTATTGTCGAAATCGAAGCGGCAACTGTCGAAGCCGTTGTCGTCCCTTCTAAGGGCAACCTGGCACGTTCCCAATACGATCAACACTGAGATTATTGAGAATAGCTTATTCCACAGCTGCTTTTTGCGCCTCTTTATTTGAGGTGGGTGCTGTCAAAGTCCTCGTTGTTGCAGGTCAGCGAAAATTGCGACCGATGCCATACGCCGACCGGTCAATCCCGCGGCGGTGGTCCTGACGCTTTGAGGTTCGCCGGTTAAACAACGAAAGCCAGCAGCAGATGGTCAGCAAATCCCCCAGCATTATAACCAGCGAGGCTTTAATAGAACCGATCGAAAGATCACGGCCGCCTGAACGACAACAATAAATCCAGCAAGCTCAAGGGCATTCACTCTTCCACTCCAGCGTGGGTCGCTTTGACGCTGCCAACGAGCAACAAAAGCGCAATACCGCCAACGAGCAATAAAGGCCAACGAGCAAAAAACTAGACCACCAGACTAATACCGCGCTCTCGTCGAGATGCGAAGGCGTTTACTGCGTCCGACGGCTGCGCGGTCTCTCAACCGGGAACCCCAAAATTAAAGGGTTTCGCTTCAGCCACGAGGTCAATCAACAGCGCATTCCCGGCTCCGGTCACGTCTCGGGACTCGGGCGGCCACGTGGCGTTTCTCATGGTTCCGGTTCCGGTTCCGCCGGCCACGGTCCCGGCCAGGACAACGGAACGGTAACAACACCAACCTGAACGCCGGCAACCAGATTCAGAACCAGCACGCGGCCGTCGCGCCGAATTCCGGCGCCACCAGCGTCTAGAGGTATCCAGAGCCTCCAACAACGGTGAGAACGGCGCACCTGCCCCAGTCGAGCAGGTCGTTCCCCCCAAGCTTGAGGGTTGGGTTGAAGCCACTCCGTACCAGTACGATGAGCTCGCCGGCTATAGGCACCTCAGCCACGGGTAACTCTATTATCGACAACTCTATCATCGACAAACCGTGAGACCGAGTGGGACAGCCAAGCCCGCATCTATGGTTGGGTTGAAGCCACCCCGTACCAGTACGATGAGCTCGCCGGCTATAGGCACCTCAGCCACGGGTAACTCTATTATCGACAACTCTATCATCAACAAACCGTGAGACCGAGTGGGACAGCCAAGCCCGCATCTATGGTTGGGTCGAAGCCAACCCGTACCAGTACGATGACTTCGCCAATCGCGAGACCGAGTGGGACAGCCAAGCCCGCATCTATGAGTGGGATGGTGGAGAGGGCGATTCACCTTTCGCGATCCGCATCAGCACACCAACCTACCAACCTGGGCTTCACTCCCAATGCGCGCATCAACGGCACCAGCACCCCTCATGGCGCTGGCGCTGGCACTCCCATTCCCCAGTACATTCGTCCCTTGTCAGGGCGTTCTGCTGCTGCTACCGTTTTCCCGATGGGTTTCTGCACTTCGATGGTTGACTGGCAGGTTGAGACAGGTCGGGGTCAGCTCCGGACGTAAGATTCTTTGTATCCTCGGGATATTGGAATCGGCTCCCGACGTTAGATTATTCGTGTCCTCGGAGACGTACTGCTGGAGAAAATCCGGAATAGTCTGGCCGGTATCGAGGAGGTCGTCTCGAGGAGAGTGCGGGTGAGCACAGAAGCGAGATCCTCGTCACGCTCGGTGTAGAAAGAGGAAGCGAGATCTTCTGGACCGAGACTTTGCCTCTGGATGGCTTATCCGGTCTCGCGAGTACGGCTTGCCGTTTTATGGCGTTGCGGCCTTGAGAGTGCTTGTGTAGCTTCCACGAAGGATTGTGGGTGTAAGCTCTACGAGTCTACGGCCTCTGGCGATGATTTGATGGACCTGGATTTTGAGCCAGCCACCATGCAATATGTCCCGCATCCCACTCAGATTTCTCCCTTGGGTTTTAGCAGTGGCCATTCCTCTTTCCATAATCCAAACTTCGAGGTCAACATGGGGCTCCCGGCCTTCCACTTCGACGAGGAGGGAAACTTGGCTTCCCAATTCCAGAGTCTGGCGCCTCTGATTTGCGACTGATTCCGAGTCTCGTGAACCAGGAATCGAAATTGCTCCCCCAAAAAACGTCCCCCACACCTCCCCGTCCATTGGCTTTCCCAGAGCCCCCTCGACTGGTCCCTCCCAATCAAGGACTTCCGTCTTCCCGGATTCGAGTTGCATCTCGTGCATCTTCCCAGTCTACTCCTCACGCAACTATCAGTCGAGCACCCCGTCATCTTCCTGTCAACCAGGCTCAGACACAGTCTCGTCTAACTGTTACGCCAATTGGTTCCCGCCAAAACTCCGCGAGCATCCGGCAGCCTTCGACGCCTACCGCACAAGGCCCAGCAAGTCAGCAGCTCCGGACTGTGGGCCGTGAGAATATTGCTCCCTTTTCGGGGAACGAATTTCCTCCACTTTCAGTTCCCGGTCTGTATTTACAATGTCTTTGGCCCTGGCCCCAGCTCTAGCTTGTCTAGAACTTCTAGTCAGAGCATCAAGCGAGCGGCTCCTCGCCTTGCACCTCGTACACATAACAACAGACCTACTACGGTGCCGAGTCGCCGAATTACCAACCAGCCATCATCACCGACAATACCTCACATATCGGAGGACCGACAGCACAGAATCAGACACCTCTTGCAACCCAGCCTGTTATTGATACGCCTACTCAGCAGCCAAGCGCCATCAGCGCACCGACTACTCAAGTACAACTCCCGATTACCTCTAGCAATCTTACCAACCGTGGCCTGGCCAGTTCCAGGTTTACGAGCACCCCGAACGGCGACAGGGAGTTCTTCCACACCGGCTCCTCCTCAAACCCAGCACCTTGTGCTGTTCCGCATAGCAACCCAGTCAACCCTAGGTGGCTTGGCCGCGGCATGCCAGTCCAGTGCCTCATCTGCCACCAGGAGAAGGCGGGCATAAAAGCCATCTCACTGAGCCCTTGGGGAGCTTGCAAGCGGTTATCGTAAAGTGACTCCAAAAATGGACGTTGGTACACTTGACGGCGTGTCTGTGGTTCTTCCAAGGGAAGGTGGCCCGGTGGTCTCACGGGGAGTTGTTCTTGCGGTCTCAGAGGGAGGTCTGGGAGCTCGCGCGAAGACCACGACGACCAGACAGAAGCAGCATTTCGCCCAATGCACTGCCTAGTGCCTGTCTCGCAACAGACTCGAGGCCCGTGCCTGAGTTCCCTCCCACTACCTCCCAGACTCAGTCTCAGTCTCAGACCCAATCCCAATGTCAGGGCTTCAACATGAACATCAAGCAAGAGTCCATTTCCTACAGCAACGGCGGCATGTCCTTTGACGGCGCAGTGGCTACCAGCTTTACTTCTACTCCTAGCTGCTACCATCAAGTCTTTGCTGGAACAGCAGGCCCGGGCAGGGTCATAGTGGCTCCGATCCCGTCTTCGGGAGCACATCAGACGGCAGCCGAAGGAGGTTGGGTTGGTTCTTCCAGGAGACCAGACTTCGGGCATGAAAGACAGCTCGCTGAGCCGCCCAGACAGAATGGAAAGTAGCTGAAAAGAGCGTGTACTTGATGTTGCCCTCTTCCTGGTCCCTGCCGGGGTTTTGGTGGGTTAAATCAATACACCCGGAGACGGGGGAATCTGGTCGAACTCCTCCTTCCAATCGTCGTGGAGCATCTCGCCCACGTCATCGATGACCGTATAGCGGACATGACACAAGGTCAATCGTCCTTGCAGCATCTCGTCCACATGGTCAACCAGGCGTCTCCCCGGCCCGCGCAAGGCTAGATCCGAAGAAATTGGGTAAAGCGCAGCTTCATATGGCTCTCCCCAATTTCAATTACCAACGTTTTGCTATATCCTAATCCCCAACGCCACAATTTGCCGGTCTACATTTGATGTTTAGCTGTATCCTAATCCCCAACGCCAAAGTTTGCCAGTCTACTCTTAACGCTTAATCATATCCCATTCATCATCCGCATGGTCAATCACCGTGTAGCGGACACGGCGCAGGTCCACAAAGTCAGGACGCTCCATGAAGTCGACGAGTCGCCCGGAAGAAGCGATGAGGATATCGCAGCCTTTGGCGAGTTGCTCCATTTGCTCCCTGATGGGGCCGTTATCAATCCAGTCAATTGGTCGGCCCAGGGCGGTCCATGAAATCAATCAGACGATCGGGAGAAGCGATGAGGATATCGCAGCCTTTGGCGATTTGCTCCATGTGCTCTTGGTGGGATTGCCATCAAGACTTTTGCACTCTCCTGCTACAACGACTGGCCGAGCTCACTTGTCTTCTTCTCCTCGTATTCATCCTGGTAGTACCTGACCTCGCCAACTGGGGCTGGGGTTGGTTCGTTGAAGATGTTTTTCATGACATCCTCCTCCTCCTGAGTCGCAAATCTGCCAATCCTGAGGCCGAGTTGGCGCAGGCGGGCAGCGAGGCTTCTGTACTCCTCCTGGCCGGGGACCCAGTCGCCAACGCCGCCAGAGCCGCGGCGCTGGAAGTCCCGCCATCGGCGACGGTAGGAGCACGACCACCACCCACCGTCGCCAAGCCGAGAAGATCAACAGCCAAAAAGGCGAACTACGTAGAGCCGCAAACGACTATGGATAAGGACGAGTCGGCTGCGTCTGTCGACTACGACGCCTTGGACGACTCTCCCACCGGCCAATTGGCCAAGAAGGCGCGCACCACTGCCTACCACAGCCCCAGTTGGCGAGGTCAGATACTACCAGGATGAATACAAGGAGAAGAAGACAAGTGAGCTCCAGAAGCCGAACTCATCCAAGTCACAAGACAACAACCCAAAGCAGCGCACAGAGACCTGGAGTGCGGCCACCGGTCGCCCTCAGGGTGAGCCCAGTGCCACTGTCAACAACAAGACCGACCTCGAGACCAAACCGAAAGGCGAGCCTTCTACATCTACAAGACATCTTCTGCTTCAACTGCCAAACCAGCTGCTTCTTTGGCCCATACTCCCGCACAGGTCCCGCATACCCCAAGAGCAGCAAATCTGGCCCCCCATCAAGACTGCGCTGCCGCCTAGACGCATGTCTGGCTCTGTTGTGCCGATCTCCCAGTCGGTTTTCATATACCAAAACCCTATTATTGGCTTCCCTTCTGTTGTGCGCCAACCGCTTGCAGACTTTGAGAAGCTCAAACCCCAACGCGAGTTCAACGTACTATCTGGACGACCTCCCAGATGTGGAAGATATCAGCTTTCTCGACACCTTGCAGCTATCCGCCCTTCATCGAATGGCCTCCAAGGAGCTGGCCACCATCCAAAGCCCTCCAGGAACAGGAAAAAACTTTCACCACCTTTGTGGAGGCACTCAAAGTCATGCTTGCGACTGGAGTCGCCGGAAGCATCCAGGACGCAACCCGCCGCCCTCGTCGTCGCTGCTCAGACAAACCATGCCTTGGATCAGCCGCTTGGCAAAGACATGAGAACATCCGCTCTCGGAGTACTTCATCATGAAGCTCAGCCGGTCAGACAATTTCCCCCGAATTACCGACCGTCCCCCACACCTCCCCGACGGTCCCGACCATTGGCTTCCCGAAAGCCCCCTCGACTGGTTCCTCCAATCGACCACTCCCGTCTTCCCTGAATCGAGTTGCATCTCGTTCAACTTCCACTGCACCTTTCAAAGAGCCCTCTCGGATTACTTCGGTTCAGTCTACTCCTCACACAACTATTAGTCGAGGCCGTTGTCTCGACGAGAACGCAAAGATTTTGCGTCTTGGCTCAGGAAGTACTGAGGCACTGGATGAGATCTTTGAGGTGGGCGATAGGCTGCATTTTCACTCTCCGATGCCGCCTCCTTGCCGGTGGAATAATCCCAAGCCTCGTGTCGAGCCCATTGACTCATTCAAGACTATTGGCTTGCGCCTAGCTATGCTTCGCAAAGTCGAGCTTGCTGGCTACGAGGTTACCACCCCCATCCAGCGCTACTGCGTTTCTGCCGCCAATTGGGGCCACAGGCCGTCGCAATTACCTAGACTGGTGAGTCTAATTCCACACACCCATGTGAGGAAAATATCCAGCACTAACAAATGGATAGATTCCGGAACGACTGCGGCATGCCTGATCCCCATCATTTCCACCAGTCGCTTGTTAAAAATACCGGTCGCTTCGCTGACGAGTCGACGACTGGGCCAGCTCTACGCTCTGGGAGATATACTACGTCTACTATACGACGAGAAAAATTTGCCAAGATCACGCCCGATGCCATATTTGGTTACCTGGCCGATTACTTCTGCGGCTGTGGTTACGGGTGGTTCGTACCAAATCTCCAAACTGCAGCCGAAGCGAAGACATATTCTGCGGGAAGCGAATCATCATTGAGCAGCTCGCCGCAACTCTCCGGGTATGATTGCGGGACGCTGGGTATGAAAAGAAGAGATGAAAGTACCTACTATTCTCTGAGTGACACAAAGACCGGATAAATTGACGGTTACTCGACAACACACTGGCCTTTTCTCCGATGTCGACAGAACCTGTCCAGGGTTTCCCGCAGCCCAAAGTATCTCCTATGCTGCCACCATGCACAGAGGACAGAGGAAGGCAGATCGAAGTTGATGACGTGCAAAACGTTGCGCACCGGACACCAATACCGCGAGCAGTGGCAGGGAGCGGTGGTCATCATGACGGGAGAATTCCCGGCACAGAAGGCCATACGGGAGACCTTCCGGCACGGAAGTCCGCGCATGGTAGCGTCTCGACCTCTCTAAGTTCTCTCACCATGCATTCTGACACGATGAATTCCTTGTTGAACAAGGAATTGTCAAGCTTATCGGCGATACGCCTGCTGTTGACGCAATGATCCATGGAAACGAGATCTGGATCAAGGAACTAGAGGACTGGCCCGACATCGCTGGTGGCTGTCACGAAAGATGTCGAGGGACTAGGCCTTGCGGCCATCCTTGCACTCTGAGATGTCGTGGCCAGCAGGCACCGAGTTGAGGAGATCAAAGCAAGCCTGCCTCTTCATATGATGCTGTACGCAATGCGCACGAAGCTGGGCAACCCGCCGCTGCAATCTAACAGACCGTTCCTCCAGGTCAAGGACCGTCCCGAGAAAATTTGCGAGCATTGACTTCTCCGCCATTGCTGAGCTCCAGCTTGTCCAAGAGGGACCTACTCGTGTCGAACCCATCGACTCGTTCAGGGCTGCTGGCCTGCACCCAGCCATACTCCGCAACGTTGAGCTTGCGGGCTACGATGTGCCCACCCCTATTCAGCGCTACTATGTCCCCGCGACTGTCCTGGGGCGAGAAAGTGTTGGAGGACTAAGATGAGTCATCGCAACCCCAGCAATCGCCCAGGTGTCATGGGGATCAACTGCAGTACAACCGCTATCAGCTAAGCGGAAAGCAAGTTAAAGCATTGCAGAACAACATTGGAAGATTAGGCAGAGACCAGGGCGGACACGATTCGTTTAACGCTTTACTTAACTGTGCGGGCAAACGATGAGTTTGATCCCATTTGCTCGAGTAGCAACGCGAGGCGGCTTGAGAGCGTCATCGGGCGAAGGGACCGTCTGCCCGAGAAGATGACCGTAGCCATCACC
Organism: Neurospora sp. CHS-2018b; assembly: GCA_009806015.1. Taxonomy (NCBI): domain Eukaryota; kingdom Fungi; phylum Ascomycota; class Sordariomycetes; order Sordariales; family Sordariaceae; genus Neurospora; species Neurospora sp. CHS-2018b. The sequence goes on along the minus strand of RAOV01000016.1, from coordinate 880,751 downwards.
CCGGAAGTCATTCCAGGACCAGGAATCCTGGGACAAGATTGCCCGTTGAGGCCGCGAAGGAGAAAGATATTGACGACTGCCGGTGAAGGCTGTACACTCCTTCCGAAAGAAGGGAAATTACAAGCGGTCCTACGCCACAGGATGGGAAGGAGCTTCCAAGAACCTGTTCAATTTTTCTCCGGTCTTCCACCATGGCGCCTTCCCCCATGGACAATAAGTTGGACGTCCAAGTCATGTCCGTTCCACTGGTTGCTCGACGGTGACACAGCTCTTCCTGTCCACGACAAGTGGCCAATGCCACTGCATTTAATTCACCGAACACTGACATATGATCGTCGAGATAACTCAGAACGCCATCAACCTCAACAGCACACCTGTTCCCCACAAAAACCAACAGCAACCGCCCTTTCAAGCTCAACAGCAGCCGTGCCTTCAAGCTGAACTGGCCTGTCTGGTGCTCACCAGTGGCCCTCAAGCCAGACCGCAGTGGCAGCCCCATGTCCGACTCTCCGTAAGTCATTGTGAACAATCGGACAACCGACGTCTGCTAACCAACGTGTGTCCAGCTTCGACCTCCGCCGTTACACGCCTTGACAGACGCTGTCCCGCCGGCCGCAGAATAATACTCTATGATCCCTTGGGGCTTCACTCTGAAGGTCTGGCTACTGAGTACATGGCTCAGCCTCCTCACACTCTCGGCGTGGCTAGCGCCCATCATCCGCTCACCCAGCACTACTATCTCCCGCCCATGCCCACCATTCGTGAGTTGGAGGAGGCCATCGAGGCACTTGAGCGGCCGGCAGCGCCTAATCAAATCGGACCGGTCATCATCAAGACCGTCAACAGCGCCGCCAATGTCAACAACGCTGTCAACGCCAACAACGCCATCAATACCAGCAACGACGTCAACACCAACAACGCTGTCAACGCCAACAACGCTGTCAACGCTAACAAGGTCACCAATGTCAACAGCACCGCCATGGGGGCCATGGTCAACAGCACTCTATGATTAGGGGTCATAACGCTGCCAACGTTAACCAAGGATGACCTCCAGCAAATGGACCACACCGAACTCTTTCTCGGGCTTCCCTAGCAACGGTCTCTCCAACACTCGGCCTTTCCGGCAAAGCAGACTTTTCGTCTCAGCAGCACAATCCTTGCTGTGTCCATTGGGCAGGCTGAGAGGCCCTCCAACGTGCAGCTCGGCCGTTGTGGCTTGCCTGGGCGGGCTTTGCAAGCAGAGGCTTCAAGATGTATTCAACGATGCGGTTGGTAGCACGATCACTAAGTCCCGGAAGATCGAGTGTTGATGCTGCGCGAACGGCGGCGGATCTGGTGACAGCCGAAGTCCTGGTGGTCTTGGCCTTGGAAGAGGCTACGGAAATGGGGTCTTCCGGGGCTTCTGGCATTTTGGCACTCTAGCCTACCAAACACTGACGGCTAAAAGGTCACCTAGAAGGCCCCGAACCACAACGGAATGCCGATGTGGTCTCCGACAACAACAGCAACCGCGCCTTCAAGCTGACTGGCAGCCGGGCTGGCGCCCAGCAGTACACTTGGGGGTCACCCATGGGTCGTCGAGGGACATAAGTGCTCGTACATGGCGAGCATGATTTCTTTGGGAGCCTTCCGGTCCTTTGACTGTCTGGTCAAGGTCTGCTACGATCTTAAACTGGTTCCACGATGGTCGGATCTTTGATTTCGACGAGGAAGAACGTAGGTTGTCCAATCCCAAAACCAAAATGTCCTCATCTGCCCTCTGATCCCATTTGGTTGCACCTCGCTGACCATCCCGTGGCCGTGATACTAGCTCAAGATCTCATGGTCTTGTAGAAGTACATAAGGCCCACAGACCGGTTGTTTTCTTCCTGCCCGCTCAACTCCCGAGATACAAATGAAGAATGAATTGCCTAGACCAGCTACGTGCCCCATGTCCAGTGATATCGAAACGACGACTGGATGGACAACAACGCCAACAACCCTGTGAGCTCAAGCGCCACCAAGATCAGGCAGAAACGGCATTTCCGCGGGGAAGCTGCAAAGATAAGGCATCGGTAGTTCTACGACCGATGGCGATGCTATTCGTACGGGCTCGAGGCGCCTCTCTTCTCCGAACCTCTCGGCTGTTGGGCTTGGAGGCGATTGGAGACCGGAAGAGAAGATCCCCAAAGGTGCGTTGTTACTGATAGTGTCTGTGTGGAAGAGCGGGAGACTAATGAGCCTAGGCCCGGCCAGAATGTGCATCAACGCCGTGCCTTTAAATAGCTCACCAAGGACAATGCACGGGTGGACTGCAAGTCCAATCATGGCTCTTGCGAGATGTTGGGCTGAGTATTTGTGTGATTTTCTGGCGTCCAATCTAGTGAGAAGCTGAACCTACTTGAGCAGAGCCTCGTCTGTTTACGGTTGTGCATTTGACCAACATAGATAGCAAAAGGTGTGTTACACGGCTACGCCATATGCAATGAACAAGCTGACATGAAAGTAGGCTGCAAGCAATTGAGTTGTGCAACTACCTGCCTGTGTTAATCAATGTCTACCTCAGTTGGACATGTAGATATATTCTATTTAGGGGAGGATGAAGGATCCCATTCTTGGAGTCTCGTCGCCCCGGTTCTTCACTTGTCACTTTCGCTCTCGAATCATTCCAAGTTTGTCTTTCTGTCACCCACTCTGGCTCACGATCAATCCGTCCTATGGATTCAACCAGACGAACAGTCTCCTACGAGGGTCACGATTATCACGACTGGAATGACCATGTTGACGAATCCCCACAACATTTGCCCTCTAGCGTCCAAATGCTGGAAGAGAATGTCCCGCTCCATGATCAACCGGGACGTACAAATTCTCGGCATTACTCGGATTCGGAGAAAATTGGCTCATCTCTGAAGGGCCTGGATAACATCAACCATGATTGTCCCTGGCGACCAGGAGGCTTCAGACGTTTCCCATATCTCGGTTACATTCCTTTGCTTCTGAGTATGGCTTGTGAGTATTCGAGTCCTAAGTGCTCTGTATCGCGGTACGTATGTACTGGATACCCAGAGGGCTTCTACTAATCGAAGCTGATAGGCACTGGTTTGGCGATTTGTATCATTCTCGGCAACGACGGTGAACTGGTCAGCGATCGGTCTGGGAGGGACCAGGCCCAGCCTGCTCTTCTCCTGGCCTTAACCTCGACCGCGGCCAATACATTGATGATGATTGCCTACTTCCAGGGATGGGTGTCGTTCTTCTGGATACAAGCACTCAAGGGCAATATGCCTTTGTCCAATCTCCACTATAATTGGGAAGCGGCCACGAGTATTTGGGGATCCCTCAAATCCTTGATGCGAAGGAGGGCTCTTCGCGTTAGTGTTGGTAAGTTTCACTTCATTCACGAATCCTTCCCTCCGCTATGCAGAACCCTGCGCTGCTTGACAGGTAATTGATCCTTGGTAAACTGATTCAACCGTCATCAAGTATCCATTCTCGTGGCCATGACGTCCTCACTCCGGGGCCCTCTGATACAGCAAGGTTCCTACGTCCTAACCCGTGAGGTATCGCTCCCAGGTACTATTGCTCTTCAAGTTTTGAACACCACCGAAGCTTGGGATTCGATATCCTCTGATACTCCCAAGTTCAAACGAATCTTCTCAGATGTGATGAGAGAGTACCAGGCCAGGACTCCCATCTACATGCCCGGGCAGGATTGTACCAATTGTTCGTTAAGCGTTCAGGTAAGCACAGATAGCCCGAATGGTCTATGAAAACTGCTGTTCTTGAAGAGTTTAGGGTTAACTCGTGCATGCTATATCTCACCAGGGTTTCGGATTCGACTATGTTAAAACAACCGATCTTTCAAACTCATATCAATTCTTTAAGCGTCCACCAACCAGCGGTACGCATGATACAAACGGTACTTTCACCAATACTGCCATTTTTAATGTTACGACTCGTGCCATTGATGATACCAAATACATCGAGGTCGGGATAACTCGGAAGGCCTCAAATAGTTGCGATGCTGAGCTTTTCACCACAGTACATCGTCTATACCCCTCAACGGTTATGTATGACTTGTTTCTGAAAGGACAGAAAGCCACATTCTTAACAAACAGCACCTGGCGGGATGATAATGTTGTCCAACAGCTGTACGTACCTTTCCATGAGCCTAAGGCCTGATTATGAATTGCCGGGCGTTGGACCTAGCTCTAGCTACGGTTCCACTAACGAGTTTTAGGAATCTACCGCCAACGGCAGGGGGTCATAAGAACTGGAAGCTCAACTACTTTGGACAGATAGCTGATCATTTTTGGGGCGCCGCGACCTACCTAACTGTGGCCTGGGGGGACATTTCCATTGACGAACCGAAAGGGAAGTGGATGACTTGGAATTTTAACATACCAGATCCAGATGATCCGGAACATACAATTCGGTCTTGGATTGACTACGAAGGAGCAACATCTTTCTTGTACGAACAAATCCCTGGCGACCAAAGCCCATGTGGTCCAAGTTTCGACGATCCGACCGATGATATTCTGAACGGTTTTCGAGAGCTGGCCCTACGCCTGTCAATCCGCGAGGCAATTGAGAAGAACAAGGCTGCTGCGGCTGCAGGCAACGGGACAGAAGAAAACCTGGCCTTTGTACAAGAGGTTGATTACAAAAGCCATCAGCTTCGCACGGAGTACGCTGTCAACACACCAGTCCTCTCCCTAGCGGTATTTTTCAGTCTTCTTGGCCCCATTGCCATCTTCTTCCTCTTCCAAGACTGGCACACTCTCGGAAGGAATTTTTCGTTCAGCCCATTTGAGCTGGCGAACTCCCTCCTTCTTCGGTCATCGCTGCCTTCGTCGTCATCTCGGTCAAGCAGTAGCGGCGACTCTATCTTCGAACTAAAGCAAAGACAACATCAGCTGGCTTCACTACTTGCTAGCTGCAGTAGTAACGCCTCGGCTGAGAAACTGGTTGAGTCAATCCGTCAAATGGCAGGGGCAGGCAGTACAGGGTCCAAGGAGCCAGTGGTGCAGTACGGAGTGCTTGACGGTACGGGGCTGCTTGGCTTTGCTATTTCGGATGCAAATGGCGTTGTTCACGCTCGGAAACCGAGGAAGGGGGAGATGCTGTGATCTGGACTTTCATGCTGTTACGACTTGGGATTTCTTGCGGTTTTGCGGGACTTGAAGTGACGTGGCAGAGGTAGTTCTGATATGGGATGCTTTGCTCGTGTTGGTAACTGTCGGGAGGATATTATCGTCTAGTTGGATGATTGAGATGAGATTATCTACCGGCCGGCTAGCAGCAAGATAACAAGGAGTCTGTCAGCTTTCTTATTCTATGGAGGCAAGAAGGAGTCACAACAGGGCGTTTGCGATCTTTACACCGGGAAAGGTCTGGCGGGAGAGGGTGGGGAGGACTGCCTGCAGGCAAGACGCTACACAGCAAGATATTACGTGGGGCAAGAGCATATACACCTCTACATAAGGTCAATCAGTCAGTACCCATAACTGCATATACGAATTGTTCTTCAAAACATCCAGTCACCGTCACGACCAGAGCAGAAAACAGTCCGGTCTTTAGCTCAAAAACGAACAGTTTCAACAAAGATGCCCACTTACACTTTTTGGGTCCGAATAGTCACAGAGTAATCAAGACAAATATCAGCATGGTAGTCGTCCGTCACTTTTAGGTTGGACTGGGGTCGTCAAAATAAGCTTAACTGTTAAGCTTTTCCGCTACAGCCAATCACAGACGTCTTACACGGGTAAAGCCCAAGGTCCAGGTTCATTTCCAGGTGTCTATCTATGTACCGTATCGCACATTGAAGACACGAAACATGATGAAAGGATATTGGCAAGTACATGTAAGTTGAGCAACATCCATCCACCTTGTCATGATCATATGGTTCTTGTTTGATATGCCAGTTTATTATTACCTAAACTCTTGTTTGCACCACATACATGATCTATCTACCTTAACAACGAAGATACCGCTGTGTACCTTATCCTTCCTTGAAATGCGCGAATGTTTCCTTCCTGGCATCCAATGAGCTGCTACCCCCTGGTGAAGTTCCTTATCCATTCGGAAGTGCTGTTGTCCTGTTGTCCTGTTGTGTCTCGTATGTGATCTTCGTCACTGCCACCGTATGGGATGAACAGACCCAAGACCGATCCTTACTTGTATAGAGCGTTCTGTCCTTCCTCCCTGTATATGAACACGTGAGACCCGTACAAGAGATTGAAGCAAAAAGTGAAAAGAGCCAGGGGAGCAAATGTGTAGAGCAAAAAGCCAAGAGAGCAAATGTGTACGAAACGTATGAATGCCTAGCCAAGACCATGTTCAAGAGAGCCTGAGCCATGAGGTTAGCATTATGAGCGTAAAGAGAAGAACATTCAACCTTTTGTTGCCAGATCACCACCGGTATTCACGGCAATTACAATGTGTACTTCGCAATCGGCTGCCGTGATGTAGGCTTGTCCGCCCTGAAAACGAAAAGGAAAGTGGGCAATATATGCCTACAAAGAAACGGTCTTCCCCGTAAGACAAATTGGAAAGGGCCTTGAAGGCGTACAAGACTTAAACAGACAACGCTCTTTTATGCCTTGGTAAAAGCCAGTTCAACCTCCGTTGATGTAGAATAAAAGCAAATAAGTGATCCCTCCGAGCGCCAATGATAAAACCGCGAGTTAACTCCCCCAAAGCCATGTGTAAAAGGCCCAGCTCCAGCTTCAATTACCCAACCAACTAACCAGCCAGTTGCAAAATTCACCAAGCATACCCCCCACCACCATAATCATCGTCCCTATCCATCCCATCCCACTCCGAATCCTCCTCATCATCATCGCCGCTACCATCCACAAAATCCTCCATCGTCAACGTCTGCTCCGTCAACTTCTGGTTATCCAACTGGAGCTCCACCTTCTCGCACCAGCCATGTCTGTACAAAATCTCGCCCGCGACGTTGGCTTCCCTGGGTGACAGAGATAGTGCCTCTGCTGATAGTGATAGCGAGGAGGTCACTGAGACTTCACGCTCGTGTTGGAAGCTGTTGCCGCGTGAGGGAGAGGGCGTGCCGCGGCCGGATGAGGAGCCGGAGGATAGAGCTGCTATGCGGGCGCTTCGGCGGGTGGACATCGCTGCTGAGCCTGAGCCTGAGCCTGAGGCTTGCCCTTGTTGGCCCTGGGCTTCGATGGATTGGGCTACCCATTTATCGGTGCGAGAGCGCTTGGTGGCGGAAGGGGGTATTTTGGATGTTGAGAATGTGGGTATCATCTGCTTGGGGGTGGGTGTTGGGGGACGCAGTGTGAAAGGGGGCTTGGGGTCTTCCCATTTGCGGAGAAAGACGCCCTTGAGACGGGCTTCCCATCTGTCGCGCATTTCGGAGCGCTGGCGGATAGGGATGTTCAGTTTGGCGTTGATGTTGATGATCCTTAGATCAGGAAGGTCGGGGGCGGCTTTGATGAGGGACTGGAAGAGGTTCTCAGCTGCGTCGGCGGACCACTTGCGCATGTTCTGCAGCTCAAGGGTGCGCAGACTCACTGGCCATTCTGGGACTTCTCTGACGCTTAGGACCTCGTCGTAGCTAGGGTCTGAGTCGTTGTAGAACTCGTGGTGATTGTAGGTTTTAAGGTCAACGCTCAGCGTCTGCAAGTATGGACAGGCTGTGCCGAGGACAGTGAGGAAACTCAAGCTGAGGGACTGGTTGTGCTTCAGATAAAGATGTTCAAGACGGTGGGCACGGGTCAGAAGGTATTCCGAAAAATCATCGGCAGTGATTTCCCAGCAGTTGACGAGCTCCAGCGTCTTCAGGGTTTTGGGCAGAAGGCGGAGCAGATAGTCGTTTGCAATGGTAGAGGATTCGATAGACAGATACTCCAGTTGAGGAAGAGCGTTGATGGCATGAGCAAATTCGCTGATCAAGAACTTTTCAAACCCTTCGTCTTCTTCGACAACCGCTGGCCAGTTATGCAAAGGCATCGAAGGGACCTGGAAGTTTTGAAGGCAAATTTTCTTAAGCTTTGAGAAAGCCGGGGTTTGGTGAATGATCGCTGGACTTTGCAAAGTCATGTCGGGGGTCATCAACCTCCCATTCCATCTCCAGGCCTCGAGTTCGATCGGCTTGTGCTCGGTTCCTGGAGGGTCGCCGCCATTGAGGAATTTCCACAATGCGGTTGGGTATTTCCATCTTAGGCTCGCTTCAAGAGATCGGAATGGGGCATCGTCCTTTGCATGGAAGAAGTCGATAGACATGAGCTGTGGAACATTGGCGAAAAGGGCTTCCCAGTCGAGGTGTTGCCCTTTATAAGTCTTGGAAGCAATCTCCTCAACATCGATCCGCAACTTCTTTACTTTCCACCTGTAGCGGTACTTCATCTTTGAGGGATCCGAGGACAAGAGCGCCACGAGTCCATGTGCCATTTTCCGCGTGAGCAAGGGGGGCGAGTAATACAAGGCCGTCAGGGCTGGTTCCGCAAGTCCCCTACAAAGACGGCTCGCAGATAAGAGAAGGTTGACAGCATCCCGATCGCGCTCGGCGGATGCAAACTTGAAAACCAAGAGCCAGAGCTCATAGGGAAGATGTTGCCAAGGGGGGATGACTTTGGGTTCCTTTTCTGCTGTGTCATCCTCGGCGTCACCAGAGTGGACAAAGTCCAGTTTAGATTTCCTGGACGAAGCAGGCGTGCGTCTCTTAGTGGCAGTCGCCGGCGTGCCTCTTCTTCTCTTGCGCTCTGGGGTACGTGGAACTGACGATTCCCTGGCTCTTACTACGGATGTGGCCGTTGCTCTGCTCCTGCGAGGAGTGGGGAGAGTTTCATGATCGGTATTGACGATCTCGTCATCTCCGTCGGTGTCTTCATGAAAAAAGCCGGACCGGGGACGTTGCCGCTTTCCTAGTGCTTGGCGACCGGAGGTGACTGCTCGTGTGGTGGTGCTGAGCTGGGTCCGAGATGGGCGCCCCCGTGTTGATATCGCGGACCTACGCGGTGGTTGTGCATTTCGTTCTTCTTCGCTGTCGCTTTCATCAGGTGTAGAGGCACTGTCGCTATCGTCGGAGGAATCTTCACGATAGTTGATGGACGACCTACGAGGGCGAATGTTGTGGTTGACCAAGGAGTTGCTGGCGTTGTTGTTACCACCTCTACGGCTGTTGCTGTTCCGGGCTGCCCCTGCTGAATCCCCGCTGCGAGCGCTTCGTCTTAGTGGGCTTGCTGGGCCCAGATTTGATGTCGCACCGCCGCCGATTGAAACACCAACAGCGGCTCCCACAGCACCCTGGCTCCCGGCTCGGCGTGGCCGCAGACTACGGCCACCAACTACCGCCGCTAACGCCTCCGTCGCCGATAGTGCAGATCTAGTACGGCTTCTCGCCGAAGCACGCCGGGCCTCCACCTTGGGCATGGCTACCTGTGTTGTTCAGCAAGCGGCATCGAATGGGGTGGTTTTTTGTTTGCGATTGATTGTTTGTGGAATTGAGTGCAAAGGAAGAATGTGGCAAGGTGCATCCAACTGATTTGTCAGTTCGATTGTTCGTGTTGTTGGAAGACGGATGGTTGCGAGTCGGAAGATGGGTTCAGTTTGCGACTGATGATGAATGGTCGCAGTGGCACAGGACCAGTCCGGAACAAGAAGTGGTCAGTCAGTCAATGGAAGTGGGAGGCAGGCGCCTCTTGGTTGCTCACTGTGCGGAAGTGCTAAACGGACCATGCCAAGCGACCTCTCGGTTCGCTTTCGTACCAATCACGGGACTCGGCCAGCGACAGTCGAAGCAAGTTGCACGACCCACATTAGCTAATCAACGATGCACGAGCCATTAGAAATCCTAATCTCAAACGATGCGACCGACCGAGTTCTTCGGACTGCAACTTGGAAAGCCAGCAGCCGTAACAACATCAGAACTCAATGTCATTTTGTTAAAATTGTTGACTTGATCCTCTCGTAGCCTCGTTCAGTTAGAAACTTGTAATTTGAGAACCTGAAAAAGCAGACCCCGAAACGGGATGTAGGCAGAAAGCCATGTTCTCCCGCCACAACACTTACAAAGCGACTGTTTGGGACAAAGACAAAAAGAGACCAAGCCGTTCTCGTGCACCGTCAACAATGAAATATTCAGGGACCGTATATCATGCCACCCAGGAAAATGACCAATGCCCATGCCGTACACCTTGCAGCCTTTTTTAAGCTCCCGGCCTATCAAGGGAGCAAAAACAGAAGAACAACAAAAAAAGACCATTTGAGCATCTCAGTATACGAGATCGGCAAAAGAAAAGATAACTCGATCCACCCAGGGGTCGAACCTGGAACCTCCTGATTCGTAGTCAGACGCTCTGCCATTGAGCCAGCGGACCTTGTTGAATATCTGTCACGGATGTTCCAGTTATGTAGAGCCACAGAGGTATCATTTCCTCCTTCACTAATTCTTATCTTCTGGCTGGCGTGAATGAACATGCTGCTCATCCGTGAACATCCCATCCGTAGCCGCGTTAAGGTTACGTCGATGTAGCTTTCTTCTATCTTGAAAAAGCACCGTGCCTGTCCATGTGTATTCATAATGACGCTACAAACGTTCCGTGATCCCTTGACGTGAACCTCCCTTTCCCATTACCCTGTTTCCCATGAACGCCCGAGAATGCATCAAAGCAAAGCAGCCATCTAGTAACAAGCTTGAACGAAAGGTTGTGCCTAAACATTCCTGCCGTCAAGTCGCCTCCCCTTGCCTTCCTCCGGCTTCTTCTCCGGTTGCGCGGCCTTATCATCACCATCGCCCTTCTTCTTCGGGACACCTCCCCTGAGCGTCTGTCCCTGGCCCGCAAAGTGCGGCTGCTTCGCCGCGGCCGCCTCCCTCTCCTTGTCTGCCGCAGTCTTGACAGGCTTGATCTCGTATCCCAAGAAGAGCTTGTTGGGCGGCAGACGCAGCGGCAAGGGGCCGTTGTTGTTCTTCCTCCTGGGCAGGACCACGTCCTTAACGTTGGTCGAAGTGCCCTCCACCGGCGTCGCCGGCTTCGGTGTTCCCGTCTTGCTACCCTTCTTCGCCGCCAACCGCATACCCTCGCCGTGGAAGTTGCCCACCGACGTGGTGGTGGCTCCCGGTGCCATAGCATCGTAGTTGATGGCCTGAGCCATGGTTCCCTGGTTGTGCAAAAGACCACCCGCCGGAAGTCCTCCGCCAACAGCCCGTCCGCTGCGTGGCGTGCTGGTTCCGCTGCCTTGTGTCTGTCGCGACGGCTCGACGTAGCCAACTGGCGGCGCGAAATCGACGCTGACGTCTGTCTCGATCATGCAGACACCCATCTTAGCAGTCTCCGGCTTGACGTCCAGAACCGCCATCTCGTAGATTTCATCGTTGTACTCAAAGTTGAAAACATCGCCCTTGGTCAGGGCCGCAAAGTTCCGGAATGCCTTTTCGAGGACGGCACGGGGGTCGCTGATGTCGAGGAAGTTGACCGATTGCGGTTGGAGCTTTACAAGCTTGGCGAGCTCAAGAGATGTCGTCTTGATCTGGATCATGTCGCCCACGTCGAGCTTGAGTGTCTGCATCATCCACTGCGGGATGTACGCCCTACCCTCCTCGGCCACGAACTCCAACACACCGGCGTGTGTGTGTGCTCCCTGCGAGCCGTTGATGAGCTCTAGCATGATGGGCCATTGTACGTGTAGTCGCGAAACCTTGTCGAGAGCGGAAGGCGGGAGCAGGATCTTGGAACCGTAGTTGAGCTCAGGTCGTTCGGCACCGGGCGCCATGACAAGGGGATAGCAGCGGTAGTACTCATCGAAGCGTTGCGCGCCCCGAGAGCGACCGGCGGCGCGGTAGATGTCTCCGTACTGTTAGGGTCAGAATGTTAGATCATTCCAGACATAACGAGGGGTCAAATAGCTTTCGTCGTAAACGAGCTTGAGGACAAGGGTAGCTTACCATGATCGCGAGGGAGCTGCTGGAGATGGAGTAGAGTGATGCTTTGGAAAAGGGAAACGACGGGGTATCTATATCAGGAGAGAAGATATCTATGTAGGTTTTGCAGAATGAATACCCGGGACGACGACGTGGGACAAACGCAGTGAAGGGGGTGTTGTGACGGTGTTGAAGCAACCTGACCGCGTGGAAGGTGAAGGCAACACGCAGATGACATAACTAAGTGGGCCAAGCACCACCGCCGAAAGTTACAGGCACGTTAGGTAATGACCGGGGCCCTGGCAAGGGTTCCTGCCTGGCGGGATTGGCGGGGTGAGAAGGTGTAGTGTAGCCGTGGCGTCAGATCTGTGTGAAACCATAAGGTGGCGTGAGCTCCAACATTCTTAAACGCTTAGGTCAAAGGTAGGTACCTTCAGCGCTGCCCGTCCACTGCAAAACGCTCTGGACCTTGATGTCAGTGGAGAGCTCCATGTTAGCGATCGAGTTCATCAGATTCCCAATTCTGCCATCCGGATTCTCTCCAAACACCATCCTCTAGAGTTACCATTCGCCGTCGACTCGGGCACAACAATCATCATCTCAGGCCATATCCACACGAACTCTGCGATACAGAGACAGAATAGGCCATTCCATGAAGACATCATAACCTCTTCACATCCTGACGTCAACGCCTACATACGAACACATTCACAATGTCCTCCCGCTTCTCCGCCGCGCGCCCCAAACGCGCCAGCGAAGCCTACGCCCGCACCCACCACGGCGAATCGCGCTCCGCCGACGATGACACCCCCTCACACAAGAAAGTCAAATTCGACGTTCGCAACCCCTCCGCGCTCGCGCCCTCGGCGCACGACGACGACCTAGACGAAGCCGACGACGAAGTTCTCGCCGCGGACGTGATCGGCGGGCTCTCTCGAGCCACCAAGCGCGGCGCGGTCAACATTGACGGGTACGATTCCGACTCGGACAATGACAACCTGGAAGACCGGGCGGAAGCCCGAGGGAAGAGCCGCAAGAAGGGCAAAGACGCCGAGGACGTGGATCTGGCGGAGGTGATGGATAACTATAACAAGCCTTCGAACGGGGCCGGGGCCGGGGCAGGGGCAGGGAAAGACGATGACGACGATGACGATGTAGACATGTTCGGCGACCTCGAAGATGACGACGAAGGCGCTAAACCCACCACAGCAGGCGGAATCTCCAAAAAGGATAAGAAATCCGTCCACTTCCTCGCCGACTCGGAAATCGAAGGACAAGACCTCTCTTCCAAAGCCGGCGGTACCGTCACACTCAACCCCGCCGTCGAGTCCAACGAATCCGACGATGACGACGACGAAGAAACCATAGCAGCCGCCATCGCCGAAGAAGGCGTAGACGAAGAAGTCGGCCTCGGCGGGCTCAAGAAACACGCGCCCAAAATCGACGCCTTCAACATGAAAACCGAGCAGGAAGAAGGCGCCTTCGACGAGGCGGGCAACTACATCCGCAAAGCCGCCGACGCCAACGCCGTGCACGATAAGTGGCTGGAGGGCTTATCCAAAAAAGAAATAAAAAAGGCTGCTGCTGCGCACGAGAAGCGCGAGGCGGAAAGGCGGGCACAGGAGCGGGAGGACGACAAGATTGCCACTGGTGACCTTCTTAAAAATTTAATCCTGACGCTGGAAAAGGGGGAGACGGCGCTGGAGGCGCTTGCCAGACTAGGGAAAAATCAAACAAAGGGGCCGAAGAAAGTGCCGAAGTGGAAACAGAAGAAGCAGGAGCGGAAACAGGGGATTGACTCGATGGATGTGGACGAGAAGCCGAAGGAGGAGACCGAAGATCCCAAGCAGAAGAAGATTAGGGAGGCGATTGATGCCATCACCGAAGCGGCGGATAAGTTGCTGGGAAGGGATTACCCGGATATCTATGATAAGGAGAGGGAGTGGTTGGTGAGAGAGTATAGAGCAGAGACGGGCGAGACTTGGGTGGAGCCTAGTACTCTTAAAGAAGAGGAAAAGGAGGAAGAGTCATCGTCATCACCAGATGGACAACCAAAAATGTGGGAGTTTAGGTGGACAGATAGGAGAGACGGTGGAGGAAGTCAGGGGCCGTATGACGGGCCGACTATGAAAGCGTGGCAGGATGCTGGATACTTCAAGGAGGCGGTTGAGTTCAGGCCGGTAGGCGGAGGGGAGGGGGATTGGTCTAGGGCTGCGACATTCGTATAATCATCACATTGTAAAGACGATGTGTGTGGTTGGATTTTGTATGGATTTTGTACGATTGTGTGTGATAGTATACCCCCCAATTCGAAATGACGAGAGAATGAAAAGCATCAGCATCATGCTCAGAACTCTACCAGCAGCTGGTGCCATCACCATCCCCACAATGCCACAATGCTCTCTCTTGCTACGCCATGCTTCGACTTCGTTTATAGTTCGTTGTATCATACAAACGGATATTTCTGCAAACCCACCACACCCATCATCATCCATAAACTTGACAAAAACCTTGACTGGGGCCAGCTCACAAAGCAGAAGAAAACTTTGTTATCATATCAAAGACGCCTTTTTGTTTAGCCATCCCAATTAAACGCCTACACGAAACGAATTATACCCCAAGATCATTAAATCCCTTGTGCTTGTCCTATTTCATCGCTCTTTTCCCACCCACAACAGAACTGTTTAGCTGCTGGTATCCATGGAATCACCACCAGCCGTAGCAGCCGCCGGCTCTCCCGTAGCACCACCATTGACACGGAAATCGACCACGCCATCGTTGCCGATGAGCCTATTCTCCGATTCCTGCACGAACTTGACGCTCCTGGCAGGGTCGTAGAACAGCTTGAAGCTGCGCTGGACGTCCTCGACGCTGACCTGCTTGGCCTTCCTCTTGGCGCAGATCAGCTGCGACGTCGTGATGAGGTTGCTCGCGTACCGGAGACCGGCCTCGGCGCCGATCTTGGTGAGGAGGGCGAGCGCGTCGGGGGACAGGTCGACTTCTTCCTCCTGGGCGCGGATGGTCAGAATCTGCCTGAGCTCATCGGGCGTGTACGAGTGGGTGTTGATGATGGAGATGCGGTCGAGGAAGTCGAGCGGCAGACCGTGGGGGCTCTTATAGTCGGTGCCGCGGATCTTGGAGTGGCCCCGGTTGCTGGCCATGATGACGATGGGGGCCAAGTCGGACTCGAGCGCCCGGTTGACGTACGAGAAGCACTCGATGTCGAGCATGTGCACCTCGTCGATGAACAGGACACCCGGAACGATCTCGGCCTTGCCTTCTTCCTTCCACTCGGCCACCTTGGTGTTGATCTGGTCGCGGATCTCGCTGCGGATCTCGCCCGTGTCGCCCGAGAAGAGGGCGAGGAAGCCTTGTGTCCGCGAGTTGATGACGTCGATCTCGTGCAGCGTTACTGTGTGGACGACCTCCTTGCGCTTCTGTAGCTCGCCATCGGGGCACTGCAGGAACTTGGTGTCGACGCCCATGGCGTCGTAGTCGCGCGACCTCGCGTACGATCGGCCCAGCTTGGTAATCTTTCCAGATGACTTGTCTATCGAGATAATGTCGCCGGCCATCACGCGCTCCTTGGTCATAGCATCGATCATCTTGCTGCCCATGTCGTAAATAGCTTCCATGTCGGTCGTCTTGATCGTAAGCTTGCCCTGCTTGGCGTGGCCGGTGACGCTCCGGTCGATCTGAATCTCCACCACCTCACCCTCCATGATCTCGCTCTCCTCCTTGATCCTGACACCGATCGACTTGCGGAATGCTTGGGTGAGGGCCTCGGTCTTGGACATCTCGAGCGAGTAGATTTCGGAAGCGGCAAGGGTGGTGAAGGGAACATCGGTGCCGAGGGACTGGGCCATACCCATGGCAAGGGCAGTCTTTCCGGTACTGGTTTTCGCATAGGTAGGTCAGTATACGACGGTATGCGGATTAGGACTGGCACGGCAAGACGAGCTAACCTGGGAGGACCGGCGATAAGCACAGCACGGCCGGCAATCTTCCCTTGCTTAATCATCTCAAGAACGACAGCAGCCGCCTTGCGCGCCTTCTCCTGGCCGACAAGGCCTTGGGAGGCAACTCTAGGCTCGAGTGTATCGGCATCGACGCCCAAACCGCGAATGTGCGAGTGCGCAGCGATAAGGTTGAGACCTCGGAGGTCCTTACTCTCTCCGACGGTGACGACCTGCTATATCATGGGCGCAAGAGGTTAGCTATTGTTCCGTCAAGGTACTGTGATGTTGGGAGGTAGGTGGGGAGCTTACAGCAGCCATGTTGCCCACTGATTTGCAAGAGATCAAGTTTGAATATGCCGATTGTTGTTACAGAGTTCTCCAAGAAAGGTCGCTTGGGTTTGGGTATCAAGGTGGGAGATGGATCAGTTCGTAGGTGGATGCAGGGATGGTTGGCAGTGAATGATGGAATGTGCTGAAAAAGAGAAGGACGACGAAGTTCAAAGCTGCAAGTGCGCGTCGCGCTGTGATGGAACTTTGCAGTGAGTTCTCCAAATGCATAGACAGGCCGGGCATCCAGTGGTTTGTTACCAAAGTTACGTACCAATACGACCCTTTCCAGTCGTACGCCGACTTACACGCCACTGTGGCTGAGGACGCAAACAGCGATACCAGAGAAGGGCAAGACGGGACCGGGACCGCCCCCGGACTTGCGCCGGCGGAAGAGCTTGGTGACCCACAAGACCCCGGATATAGACCCACATCGGGAATCCGACCGAGTTGAGCAAAACAAAGGCTCTTTCATTCAGTAACTTTCAAAATCGAAACAAGCTGGAGCATCTGAAGCTTTGAGTTTCCGCTGCGATTATGCATTCATGAATGGTCAGGACGCTCGGGTCATCACTCTGTACATGGTCTAGGACGTTGTCGACCTTCATGAAATGGGCATGATCCACCTTTTTACAGAAACACGGATAGAAGTAGTGTTGGCACGGGATCGTGACTTGGATGCAAAGTGGAATAACGGGACATGCAAGTACTCGTTGGGACCTGAAGCGGCCTGCAGGAGGTTCATCAGGTCCAAACTGCATGTGAGGCAGCTGGAGGATTCTGTTATCCTCCTCAACCCCGACTGTACCTACCAATGCAGTGGATGCCTGACTGCGAATGGAAAGAGCTGAAAGGAATAATGCAAGCAGGACAAGGGAAGATATCATAAATATGACGTTCGGCCAGTCATAACCATTGAACGACAGAATGACAAGGGTCCGTAGCGCCTTCCTTTACAAGAGAAGTTCTGTGAGTGGAAGAGCTGCAAATCTGCAACTCTGCAACCTCGGGCTCATGGTGGTCCCCCAAAAATATTTAAACCAATTTTCCCCACCAAATTGCAGACACTTTTATGTTTTCTTTTCCTTCTGACATCTTCGACGATTATAGACCTGGCGTTCCGGAATGCATCCAGAACTATTAGTTCGACTGTCCATTTAGACAAGGAAAAGAACATCAACTTGTACCTTTGCGCGGCAAGCCCTAGTCTGATCTCATTCCCGTCCGGAGGTGCGGGGCCTCCAAAACTTTCACTCTCCTACCTACGCGTCTACCAGCACAATACATTACATCCAGGTTCCATTGGTATCGCGTCAGAAACACATCTACAATCTTCAACCAACAATATCGAACATCAACACACATTTCAGGCTCAATTCCGAGATTGACTGACGTCTCTACCGCTGGCACGGGTCGCCCCCCCCGGCTGTCACAAATACTTTACGGTCTTAATCCGTCTTCGGTGCCGCCTTCGCCACACATTATCTATTAAGCGCACGCTTGATTGCAGCGTCTCGTCTCACTGCACACCCCATCCATCCGCCTGGTGTCACCATGTCTTCCAGGCCGCCGGATCCCGGGCCGTACGCGAGGCGGCCTTCCACTTTAAACGACCGCCGACCATCGGCAGACCCCCATCAGCGTCGCGATAGCCAGCCACGTAATGCATACAGAGAGGAACGGTATTCCGCAAGGCCTAGTTCCAGTCATGCAAGTACTCTGCCGGACAGGCCACCAAACAGTTGGAATGATAGTCATCACCGGGACCGAGATCGGGATCGGGACCGTGGCTTGCCTGATGCACCTGCAAGAGGCCTAACGGTAAACACACAAACCGCATCGGCCGGTGACCGTGCTCGACCTGACCATGGACTGAACACGCGTAAGCTATCCACAGTCTCTCCGGATCACATTAAGAGAAACAAACGAATACTGATTTCGATTGCAGCGGCCACTGCCTCATCGCCTACGAGCAACAGGAATGCCTCCGACGTAGAGATAGGAAGATGTCTTAGGGCGCTGTGCGACTCTCTTATCAATTTTACTACGCACAAATATGACCTCACCCAGGCTGAAAAGGCCCTCGAAAAGCGGCAAGCCGAGTACAACAAATGCACGGCTAAGCTAGCAGACTTCCCTTCAGTACCAGAACTTCAAAAGAAGTACTTGGATCGCGACGCCAAGCGACGTGCAGAATACCAGAATATGGTGCGCGCTGCTGAAGATGGTATCAAAAGGGCAAGAGAGGGTTTCCTCTCCTGCTTATTGCAGCTGATGAAGTCTGGTCACTTGCCAGCTGCGTTATTACCTCCAGCTTCTACTAGCTCGAAGGAGTACGACGACAAGATCGCCGAACTGGAGCAAGCCTTGTCAAGTCATAAGTCCGCGGCACAAAAGGAGATCAACGCACTGCAAGATTTTTTCGACGGTCTCAAATCTAAACGGCTTCTGGACCAACAAGACATGGAATCTCGATTTAAGGACCTCGAGGATAAATTTGGCAAACAACAACGAGAGAATGAAAGCAAACTCGCGAAGCAACAAGAAGACTTCACGAAGCAACTTCAAACAGAGCTGGCTAAGCAGCGGCAAGAATTTGAACAGAAACTTGCAAAGCAAAGCAAAGAATTTCCGAAACAGAGCCCGAAACTCGAAGAACAGATCAACAAGATGCAGGCAGACTTGAGGAAGTTTAAGGAAGCCCAAGAGCAGGAACTCAAGACACAGCTAGCCAAACAACAAAAGAAGTACGAGAAGCAACTTGAGCAACAGCTCGAGCAGCAACGCGCTACGGCACAAGATGTTTCAAAGCAAAGCTCCGCTATCGAGGTAGCGTCTCTACGACAGGAGCTTGCCGACCTACGCACCCATCTGGGAAACAGAGAACAAGAACTCAACCAGGTCCGAGCCCAAGTTGCGGAATTCCAGTCTAGAGAACAAGAACTCAACCAGGTCCAAGCCCAAGTTGCGGAATTCCAGTCTAGAGAACAAGAGCTCAACCAGGTCCGAGCTCAAGTTGCGGAATTTGAGCAAAAGATGGCAAAACAGGAGGAGAAACTAGAGAACGTCGATTTCGTAGCGCTGGATGAGGCAGCCGAAATTGTGTCATTCCAATTCCCGGCGCTCAAAGACCGCGTTACAGATCTGGAGACTAAGACACCTCTGGACGTCTTGGGGCTTACCAAACAAGTTGCAGACTTGGGGATGAAAGAGACGAATGTTTCCGGACTTGTCAAACAGGTTGCGGATCTGGAGACGAAAGTGACACAAGTTTCCGCGGCCCAAAGGGACTCGAACAGGAAACTGGAGGAATTCCAAAGCAAGTTCGCGGTTACGTTCGGGCAACTGGTTGATGCTGAGCGTACCAGAATAAACAAGCTCACAAATGAAGTAAACAACCTTAAGCTAAGGCCGACTACTAGAACGACAACTCCCCAGCCTGGAGTCAGCACGGCAAATCTCGAACCTCTCCGTGCCGAGTTCAAACAAGCCAAGGCGGAGCAGCAAGCAACGCTTGAAGAGTTGCAGCAAAAGGCTTCAGCGCTGGACTTTGCAATCAACAATCTCAACCAGCGCTTCAACAACATCACCTCCAAGCACGTAGCGGACATCTTGATCCAACAGCTGATTCCGGAGACGGAAAAGTGGAAGCTAGATCTCGAGGACTCGCACCAACGACATGAATCACTTCTTAAGGAGCTTGATATGCTCAAACTTAGCGTCAGTATCTTGGAGGTCAAGACTGCAGGGCTCAGTGTCGAGCTTGAGGCTCAGCCAGGAATGAAAAGGCGCCGAACTGATCAGGACGGTACGCATATTGAGCGTCCCGCTTCAAGTACCGGTGTAAGTTCGCAATTATACGAATCCCAACGTCGTTTTATTTAACAGTAATAGCGAAAGACTAACTTGGAAATAATTTGTAGCAGCCAAATAATGCCTCATCCTAGCCTGGTTGGCATTATTGTTCTCTTTTGTAAAGAAAGCTTGTACGAAAAACGAAGTATGACTAGAAGTCAGTAGACTTGTACAAGTCAAGGGACTCAGGATTATAAGTGGTCCCGTCGCTATACCACTTGTAACTAGGCGGAAGATCACTTTAGGTTGGCAAACTGGCAGACTTAAAAGCTGCTTCAAGCCACATGGATGGGATGTTCATAGGGACTCTTCCTAATGGAAGTAGAAGTTTTGTCTTTCAGAATTACAACTGGAAGACAAAATAAGAGGAGGGACAAAGCATGGCAAAATCATCAAAGCGCAACTGATACCCGAAGTATCTGCGACTTTGTTCTGGCGATAATACTCGAGTGTTGAGACACTGGAATGCAAGTTACGTAAGCAAGGATTGTATAGAGGTTGACCATCACTCGGTGTTGAACCAGAGGTGGTAGATGTTGGGCATGGATGCAAGAGATAGACATGTTGTGAAGAGGCAAGAAAAATACGTTACTGCTGGAAATACCAAAGAGGAGTATATCTCTATGCTTCGACAATATTGTTCACCCTTTCTAAGAAGCCTTCGTGTCAGATGGCTTGTGTCATGTCCTCCGAACATCTCAAAACATCAACACCACCAAACGCTTCAAGCTATGGTTCAAAAAGTCTTGGCATCACAAACGGTGCAGTTGACCCCCTTGTCGCGGATCTTCTCGAGCGGGGGGGTGAAGATCTCCCGGGTCTCACACCTCGCACCCCAAGTGCCGCGCCGGGTTGAGCCTGCAGTCACAGGGCTTGGGCGACAGGGCAATCATCAGCGCCGGTGTGGAGCTTTTGGAGCTTGTTCCATGTCCTCTGTAGCCCTGTGCGGTGGCGTGCCTGGCGGGCGGCGCGGCGCTTGTCTTTAAGCTCCCGCGTTTCTTCCCGACATCATCATCACGGATGGATCTTGAGGACTTTGAAATGCTGTGCGGAAGGGAGAAAGAAGAAGAGAGACAAAGAAGCAGACTAATAGAAATAATGTGTTCAGAAGACATGGGCGAACTCAATACTCGTATCACCTACCACAGGGCGTGCGTTGACGAATCAGAAGCTGTCCATGCAGCCAAGTTGGAAGCTGTTGCGCCAACTAGAATCGTTCTCGTCATAAACAAAGTTTCATAGTTTCTGCCACCTGTCCGTGTTAGTGCTCTAAACTAAACATTCGGAGCTCACACATAATCCTCTACCACAACATCAATGGAAATACCAGTTCCTGTTGAGTAAATCATTTGAAAATAGAGGCATACGCAAGTTAATAACCTTTCTGCAGAGCCTCATGACGAGGACTGGAATCTCATTGCACCTGCACGCAAGCTCCTCTCTTCTGTCCGGCGATGCTCAGGGCAGGGCAGGGCAAGCAAACCGGGCTGTGAAGCAAAGCGGAAGCTCTTAAGATGCCCGACAAAAACTGCGGACCTACCTAGTGTACATGCAGCTATATGTAGGTAATCATACAAAAAAATCGCATCATGACATATTTGATTTCTTCCCGTTCCAACGTCGAATCTGTTCTCTGTTCCATTTTCCAGGGACCGGGAAGCACAACACTCTTTCCTCTTCCTTAGCCCTGTGGCCTGTGTCTCAGTGACGAAACACAAGCCGGTGAGTTCCAAGCCTGGCTGCCATTTTGTCTTCTCTGTACACAAAGCCGCCGCTCAGCTAATAGGGTGTGGTCCACTTCGTCAAGCGCGATGCCGCACAGTGGCCGCTCAACCGCTACCGCTCCATCTCCGCAAGAATCTCTCCGCCCGGATACGACCCGACCGCTAACCACCCACGCTTTTCCACTACAGTCCCAGGGCATTCCTGCCAATCTCCAACAACCCGCACCCAACAAGGGGAAAGAGGTGGAAGTAGAAGCCAGACCACCCAGGCTACGGACCTCCACGGCGACGGGCACATCATCTCTACACCTGCAACCACCACACGGCACTCAAGTGATAGTCGTCCACCAGACACACACAAGCAAGACATCCGACACCACCCGGACACCGTTCATCCATCCTGGTAGAGTAAAGGTACGTACGACGGCACCTCGAGTGACGGGCAGCCCAGGTCCATCACCACCACCACCTACGAAGGCAGTACCGGCCACGGCTAGCACGCCCGACCACCACCACACACACACGCACCAACACACCCTTCACCCGTCACGCCTTGACCCTGCTGCCCTTCCACTTGTCCCCGTTTCCACCGTTCTGCTCTCCACTTCGATTCAGGTTCCATTCCATTGCTCGCGCCCCCAGCAATCCCACCTCGGCTTCCCTGCGCAACACCATCCGAACTCCGGCCTTCTTTCGCGATACCTACATACGTTGGCTGCCAGCTAAACCGTCTACAGTACCTATACGTACATCATTGCTGTCGGATACACCACCGCTGTGCGCGCAGTCCCATAACCATCCGCTATCTCGAACGCGTTAACGACCAGCGACGACGACTCCATCTGCACCTTCGGGCACGCCCCCCGCCCCCTTCGAACCTGCTCGGGCACGCTCACCGATCGATTGCTCGTCGTCGCATGATTTGCCCGACCGCGACATGCGCCCTTGTCTGCTATCCCAAATCAAGGTTGTCGATAGGAGGCTAGGATAGAGAAGTTAGGCTACAATCACACGTCCCCTTTGACGGGCGGGCAAATGAGGAGGAAACCGGCTGGTGTTGGCGATCCACACACGACAACACTGCGATAGCGACTGAACCGCCGCTTGATATCTTGGCTGTTGCTGCCGCGCGCACGCGTCTCTCACACAGAGAAAATCGCAAACACTTGATTACTGGTTAGGTATGCCATTTCCCCGACTTCTTGTCTCTGGTGACGAATTGTGGTCGTTTGCTGCGTCTTGCGTCTGTTTTGTTTTTGTGTTCCAATTGCCCCGCAAACCCAAAAGTTGGGATCAGGACCCCATGGGGACCTCGCAAAGCTGCGATCCCACTTGTCGCGTTAGCCACATCTCCATGTACACTGACGACTACTTTCCCTTTTGCTTTTCTTTTGCATGAGGGATGACGCATGCTAATTGTGCAAATTGTCAGACTCTATTGCGAACCAGAAATCCGGCTATTGTGAAGGTCGACCCGCCTTCCATCCCATCTTCGTCGCATGTTTGCATTGAATAGCTATTCATACAACCCCACGCATACCGCACAATAGGAACCCTTTCTGAACCCAGGTTGAAGACCGAACCTTACCTACGCTTCATTCTACTTCGACTCGGTCTACAACTCTTTCACTGCGTCAACGAACAAGAGCTACGAAATCCAACACGCAATATCTCTGCAACCCTCGATTGCCCGCGCCTAATCTTCGAACCCTACACAAAGAAACGAGTAACACGACATACCCGACTTGCCCTTCCACGGAGTCCAATGTGCCAACGATGAAAAGAACGATGGAAGGAGCGGAAAAGAATGCAGACAAATTGGCTAAGCGTATATTACCACAACGTCCGCACCACCTTACATTGTCCCTGACGGACAAGTACCCCGAGCCTGCTGGGTTTTGGTACACCGGAAAGAGTCACAGACTGCAATACACCACCTACCTCTCAGACTGCGATCGAGGCATCCTCATCACGCGGCCCTCGTATGACATTTGCGAGGAGCCCGCGAGCGCCCCTAGCGCTATGCCTCCAAAACCGGCTCTCCCTAACGGGGAGGCCAAGAAGAAACTTTCGTTGAAGGATTACCAGAAGTGGAGGAAACAGTCACCCCAGGACCCTTCTGCTACACCAAAGGCGGATGCCAAGCCTGAGGCCAAGGGTGACACAAAAGTCAATGGCACAGTCGAACGAAGTGCACCGGTAAAGGAGAACGTCAAGCCCGACGACGCCAAGGCAAAGACGAAGCCTGTTAGGACAGAGGGAGGGGAGTCAGAAAAGCCCCGTATCACGGTCAATGGAGACAGCATGCGAAGCTCCCACACACAGTCTCAGGTCGAGGTCGATAGTCGCAAACGGGCTGCAGATACCGAACGCGACCAACCCAAGCGTCCCAGGACGGATACTCACCACGAGACATCACGCCTTCCTCCGAAGCCAGAGGCATCACGAAATCGCCTGGGCGACAGAACCGACAAGGATACCAGAAAAGAATCCCTACACCCGACGACCAATGGACAGGCCCGCACTGCCGCAGACAGGGAGCGTGATGTCAGCGCTTCTCCCAAGTCCACGATACTAGTGAACGGGTCGAAGCCATATAAGGAGAGTACCCCAGTCTCACCGCGGAGGAAGCGAGATATGGCGTCAAAAGCACCTGTGCCTGCATTACTGTCGCCTCTACACCCTTCCTTGCTCGCAGGCGAGTCGGATAAGCCAAAGTCGAAGAAGCCGGCAGACAAGGCCCCACCGAAGCCTCTGAAGATTGACAGCTTCAAGAAGAAGTTCGAGATCCCGGCGCTCTTGTCTCCTACTCTCCCTGCGATTGTTGAGGAGGAGCTGGCACGCAAGTTGAAAATCACACCGTCCAAGGCTGAGTATAGGGACATCAAGACCCAGCTACCAGATTCACCTAGCATTGCGAGGAAGACCAAGGTGAAGGCTGAGCCTATTGAGGAGGAAGACGAAGAGGAGGAGGAACCAGAACCTTCCTTGATCGTCACGTTGAAGCTTAAGAAAGCGAATGCCAAGAGGGCAAAGGATCTTCTTAGCCTGCCGTCCAAAGCCGTTAAGGATGCAATGAGGAAGGAACGCACAGCTGCAAGAGCAGAGGCTACCCCTCCACCTGCTAGAAAACGACCACGGGCCCCGGACGATACAGCTTCAGAATCTGTTGCGGCAAAGCGTCCCAAGTCATCAGTCGGCGACACAGTTATCGCCAGACCAACAGGCATGACGACACCACTCAAACCCAGCGCACCGGCCATGTCCCGTGTCCCATCAACTCAATCCCAGAATGCAACACCAGGGCCGCCCCCGACGAGACACATCACTCCAGGCATGGGCGAGCGCTCGTCTGTGCCACCACTCCCTCCCCCATCAGCCGAGGCCGCACCATTCCGCGAGCGAGACATCGAGTATCGCGCTTATGGAAGCAAACTGAAGCACCAGCGCGACGCAGTTGACGCGGCGCTCCGCGATCCAGCCAAACTCAAGACCCTTTCGTCGGCCGCCGTGACTCTGGAGACAAAGCGCGCCATGGTCCTCCACATCGAGATGGTCCTCGCTTACATGATCGCGTTCTACAATTTCAACCACTCCCGTATGATGGACCGCCGACCGCCCGATTTCGCTACGTGGGAGTCTCTAGTCCCCCACTTCTCCGAACTGAAGAAGCGCGTCTACAGCGTCCGACCGTTCCGGATTCTGACAACTCAGCTATTCGCCGTCATGCTCGAGCACATCACCGCAACCTTCAGCCAGGCCGACCAGGCGACGGCCCCGGCGCTGCTTGCGAGGTGGCAAAAGTTGGAGCGTTTGAGGCCCGAGGTCTGGCATGAACTCTACGGGCTGTCGGATTTTGTGGATGACAAAAGGGTCAAGATGACGGTCGGGCCATGGACAAAGATTGAGGAGGCGGTGCTAAGTGCTATGGGCGTCATGAAGAGGTGGGCGGAGATTGAGGACGTCAAGTGGACGCCTACGATCATGAAGTCGGAGATGGCGGCTGAGACGAAGAAGGAGAAGGAGCAGGAGAAGGATACAAAGGACCATCACAGCCAACAACCGAAGGAAAAGGAGAAGGATCACCAGCCGCAGCGTGATAGGGAGCGTGAGCGTGAGCGTGAGCGCGAACGGGACCGGGACCGGGATAGAGACAGAGACCGTGATCGGGATAGGGATAGGGAACAACAACACCACCGAGACCCGCAGCGCGATCGCGAGAAGGAGCGAGACAGAGGAGACAGGGTGAGGGACATGAGCAGGGACCGGGTCCGCGACCGCGAGCGAGGCGAACGAGGAAGCGAACGAGGAGGCGAACGGGACCGACCACCACCAAGGGAGCGCGATCCCAGAGACATCATCCGAGGCGTCGGACCAGGTCGTTCAGACCGTGGAGATCACCCAGTCAAGGACATCCGCGACCGCGACCGCGATAGGCTGTATAACAACGACGGAAGATCCTCCACCAGGGACCCGCGAGACAGAGACAGAGATAGAGGAGACAGAGAGAGGTCCAGGACAAGGGATAGGGATATGGGTATTGGTGGGCGCGATCCGCCGATGCGCTCGGTGGACTTGAGATTACCGCTGCCGCCGCCACCGCCTCATCACCATGGCTTGCCGCCGAGGACGAATGGGTACAGGTAGAGCCTAGAATTGGCGTGGAAGCCGGTAGGGTTTGGTAGTGAGGAAGAGGAAGAAATAAAAGAAGAATCAGAAGGAGGTAAAAGAGGTAAAAGAGGAAGAAGAGGGTTGATGAGGAGGAGGAGGAGCGATATGGACGAGCGGGAAAAGGAAGGAGCATGTATTATGAGACAGAAACTGGATGATTTGATTCCAAGTTTTATGTTTTGACTGCTCACTGTCACTTGTCGTGGCGGGAGATGAGTAGCAGCAGAAGCGAAAAGTACAGTACAGGTCCAACAGTCCAAGGTACAATTACTTAGTACAAGGCGCAAGGAGAAATGAGGCTCTTCTATAAGGATAACAAGGCATTTGTGTACAGCGAGATAGCAAACAGGCCGGAAAAGTCTCTCGAGAGGAGAAGTTTTTAGTAGCAAAATTTACGTGCTCTATCTTGGTTCCAACCGTGGTTTTAGTTGCCATTTAAAGGCAAGACGAACGAAAATGGAGATATCATAGAAACATAAATAATCAGCGTCACAAGTATTATTCGATCAAATCACAGCTATCTAGCTAGCGGTAGCAGCAGCAAAGTGATATAAGGTAGTCAAGGTACTCAATTAGCAAAGTGAACATCATGAGAGTGATCATGACCTTAACTGGCCGTTTTTTCAACATGCTGTACACCATATGTTGCTTTCCCCAGTTGGTCTGGTGTGTCTGATATGGCCCAGCTAGCTATTTGAACGTTTGGGTTATATGAAACATATTTTCTTATTTGCCTCGTGGTTGATATTTATGCCCTCACTTAACTATTTTACCTGGCCATCTGATCTGATCTTATCTCTCCCATTTCTCCCTTTCCTTCCTTCCCGCCTTCCTGCTTTCCTGTCTTCCTTTTACTTGATTTGTTCTCCCTGGAGACGGCACTGGAGCACTGCCCTTGTGACACTCAGTTACAAGACACGCCTGCGAATTTCTGGGTTTGCGAACACGTACAAGTTGAACGTAAATGGACCACAATGGGCATCGCAGTTCGGAATTTCATATCTAACTAGACACGACACAACTAATCACACGATATGAGCATACCGAGCTATGTAGGGCTAGGAGTAAGGCATGTGTTAGGGCGTGTTAGTAGCATGTCTTTGGGCTTTTCGTTACTGTAGCCATGGGTGAGGCCTCTTTTCTTTTGGCATCTTTTGAGAAGCTAAGCTGAGTGGGCTATCAAGAAAGTAGCCTTGGACTATAGGAGGTAGGCAGTGTTGTGTTTACTGTTTGGTTGATCGTACTACTGCTATAGCGGGGAGGATGTGTGACCACCAGGCACAGAGAAAGAAACTGCGCAGAGGGTCAGACAGAGATAGGAGAAGAAGAGCCAGAGCCTTCTACACCGGAACTGTGTTAGATGGTAGGTGTACAAAGAAGCACATGAAACCCTGACCAGTGATGTGTACGGTGCTTAGTTGGATTATCTCTGGACGAGGATATGTAGCAACGGATCACCATCGCCAAGCACAAGCACAAGTATCTTTAACCATGCTTAATTGTCATGCTTGCTATCCATCATGAATCCCTTTAACTGCGCAAATGTATCATTCCCATTTTTACAAGACACAGGGGCAATTGGACCAATAGCAGGCTCCTATTTTCCTACAAACAGTTTTCCAATTGGCCCAATCGTGTAAAAAATGATACATTTGCGCAGTTAAAGGGATACCAAGCAATGCTTTCCTTACCCTACCCCCTTCTCCAATTTTAATCCAGACTCCGAATTTCTATAGCCACAAAGCTTCCCAGCTGAGGTATCATACAGAAAGATATCGTTGACCCATGAATCCCTATTATGTACAGAAAAAATGAACTCGTTCAACCGCCAGCCCTTCTCTCCTTTCTTCCTTTCCCCGCTTTCCATTGGAATATCAGAGTGGTAGCAAGAAGAAAACGAAGAAGGCCTTCATTAGTGATTATGTCCTTTCGGATCACAAATCGTCTTTTTCTCTTCCAGATTCTCGTCAAAAAATGATCGTATGCCCTTACTCATGGTATCATAAAAAAATCCCCGACATCGAGCCATTCAAACGTAGCTGCCGAGAAAACGGCAGCTAATGAAAAATAATTCCTCGTTTCCGGCGTCGTGGTAAACAGAACACGTTTCGTCATCCTGTCGATTCGTCGTCATAGGCCCTCCCATATATGCGGAACAAGACGGAGAGATGACGCCGTGAAAACGAGGTCGAGATGAACCCCATTCAAGCTAGGCGATGCATGATAATGATGCCTGGCTTATCCTGACAATGCAATTCCAAATGCATGACGAAGAAGAAAAAAAGACCCCAAATTAGTGTGACGTTGATGCAAAACCCAGCTCACTGGTTTAAGCATCAGTCCCTGCAGTCATTCCCCTCATAGCCAGAAGGTGAAGAAGAGCATGACTCCGACCAGGCCAGCGCTCATACCCGTCAGCTCCTTGTTCATAGGAGCAGGGTTCTTGGTCGAGGTAGGCGAGGCACTTCCAGCAGGCTGGGAAACCTGGGCTTCCTCGGTGACGGTAGGCTTGGGCGCAAAGGTGGTCAAGGTCTCGCCGAGGGTGGGCAGAGCAACGTTGCCGTTGATCAGCCAGCCCTGCACGCCGGAAGTGGGGCAGGCTCTGGTAGAGACGTGCTTTGGATCGTAGTCGGATCTCTTGATACCGGTGGGGGTGATGGTAGCCCACTGGCTCTGTAGGTTGGTGAAGTCGGGAAGGACGGGGGTGGGAGTGCCGGCGCGGGTGAAACCGCCCTCGATGTTGGGGCCGGTGGCGGTCGGCTCCAGCTTGGGACCGTACGAAATCAGGCCGTAGTGGTTCGCCTCCTCGATCCACTCGTAGATGAGCGCACCGCTCCAGTCGTTGACCATCTCGGGACCGAAGATGGCGTTCTGGTCGCCGAAAAGACGGGGACCCGGGACGTTGCAGCCGGTCTCAGAGAAGAAGATGGGAACGGGGAAGTCCTTGGCCGCGCTCTGCAAGTTGGCATAGCCGGACTCGGCATATTTGGTGGGGTCGCACCATTCGTACGAGTTAAGGGCGAAGAAGTCGACGTTCTCGGAGGAGTTGCCGCCGCAGGTAAGATAGTCTTGGAGCATTGGGCGAAGCTCAGCAATGTCGGCGGCCGAGTAACCGATGGGGACCTTGCGATACTTCTTCTTGTCGCGGTATGCCTTCATATCACGAGCAGCAGCCTTGATGTAGGGAGCCGCCTGAGACTGGTCGGCCTGGATGATGATCTCGTTGCCGACGAAGAAGCCCAGAACGTTGTCGTACTTGATAAAGGCATCCATGACCGCAGCGTACCTATCATGCTGGGTCTGGTTCCACCAAGGATCGTTCTGTAGGTGTTATTAGCATCATGGGCTCCTTTTCGAGAATTAGACAAGAGACGTACGGGCAAGATGTAGGTGTCAAAGGTATCCAGATCGATCAAGGGATAGATGCCGGCCTTGTCGAACACGTCCATGCAGCCGTCGTGGTTTGCTGAAGGATCAACATGGTAGACACGGATCGAGTTTGCGCCAAGCTTCTCCATGAGGGCAGCATCGCGCTTGCACTGCTCGGTGTCGATCAAGGGATCTGCAGGGGTCAGTTGGTAGGCAATTCCTGGGCCATTGTTAGCTGGGTTTCACAGTGATTGGAGGGGCAAGTATGGGAACAAATTACCCTTGAGGAAGAACTGGTCGCCTTTGCTGGTGAAGAACTTATTTCCCACAGCTTCAATGGTGGGGAGCGCATGCGTGACGGCGGCGCCGACCACGGCGGATAGGAATGATGCCTTCATAATGGATATGCCACGGAAAATGTACCCGTCCAAAAGATATCGATTGACAACCTAAACGATGGTTGGGGAAGGGGAAGAGGTAAAAGAATACTCTTCCGCCTGTTTCCGTTCGCAGTGAAGATGCGTGAGTGAGGGGGGTGGGTCCAAACGACAAGAGCCGCAAACGCTTCAGTTGTCGAAAAGCGGGTGTTGAAATGAGCAGGTGTTCCTGAGGAAGGTTCGTCCCGTCTCTTGTCCGAAGCTCTTGTTGCTCGACTCGCACTTGCCAAACTGAATTGGAAATTTGCGACAACGAATGTGTGACCGATAAGTCGACCGATAACGAATGCTGGAAACAATAAGCCCTTGTCGTCGTCCAAGATCCAATCTCCCAAATCCAGTGCGTTCCCGTCTCCGTATTACTGTAACGCACGACCGAGTACGCGACTGTGCTGATAAACGACCGATTTGTTGGAGATGCACCCGAGCCCTTGAAGAAAAAGAAGACCAAGCCAAGGCAAAACGAGTGAGCGGTCGTGAGTTTTAAAGACCAGGAAGTGAGAAAGTTCAAGACCAAGAAGCAGGGAAAAGGCGAACAAGGTTAACGGAGAAGGCTGGATTGGGACCCACCCCCTATGTACGTAGCAGTACTAAAATCGCGTAACGTCCAAGTATCTTTACCACTTTTTTTACTTGAAGCGATCACCACGCGAACAAGAGATCTGAGATGCCAGGCCCTGGCCAATCCCGTCCAATCGATAGCGGACGGCCCAATTGACCGACCACACGGCAGAGAGTCGGCCGCTCATTTCTTGGTTATCTTTGCGCTTGTGGCTTCCCAGTGACCCAGTCTCGCCGCCTTCGCCGGTATCAGAAAGGCAAAAAAAAAAAAAGGATGGGTATTGCCGGTGAACCTTGGCAGTGACACCCTTTGTCCTTGGCAGGATGCAAGCAGCAATATCCGCAACAAGCAACGACGAGGCAGGCCACACGCCTTGATTCCGTGAGAGACCTCTGCATCCTCTCTGCAGCAAGCACCATGCAATGTCACCCCGCTAGAAGCTGTGGACCGACCCGAGTCCTGGTTCCTCCAACTACAGTCCTAAATACGTACTGGTTTGTTTGTTAGCTCGAGACCTCGGGTCAACTTCCCTAGGCGTTTTAATATCTAATCGATTTGTTTCGTTCTATGATCAAAGCGTGATCTTACTTTGAATATGCTCTTTCCGAAATTCAATATATTATATTGAATGTTGTTAATGGCTTTCGGAACCGTAGGTAGCCATTCATTTTGTCCTTAGGAGGTTTGGGACAATTCGGGATAGATCTCGTCCAGTATACCAGGAGTACCACGCTAACAAACAAACTAGCATTAGATTGTTTGTACTACTCCAATTGGCAGAGACCGAAGAAAGGAAGATGCCATGGCGGTGACTTTGTGTGATGCTGCTGCTGATGGGAATACAAGCAGCCAGCGCCGCCAGACTATAGCCTACAATGTGCTATCTGATGACTTACACCCTGATCTCACTCAGCGCTACCCATGAGAACCCACGAGACGGGTCCTGGTCCCAGAGCGGGTCATTCCAAGGTTTTGAGTCAAGCAAGTCAAAAGGCAACGATGATCGAATTTTGCAAGAGACCTGGGAGGAAAAGAATCAGCACAAGGTCAAGGGGGATGTGGTGCATTGATGATCTTGACCGCACCGGGCAGGCAGAGAGAGAGACGGGGGAGTTGTCCTCTGTTTCGAACAAAGGGAAGCGAAAAACCAACCCCACGCACAACGGATCCCCACCACGGCCCCCCAGATCCCAGAGTGGGATGTGGTTCGTCCGTCCCTGAATTTTGCAAGGAAAAGCTCCCAAGCTCCCGCCCCACCATGAGTGCAACAACCAACCACCGGCCTTATTCCCATATCCTCTTCAAGTCTCCATCGTGCCTATTCCCTGTCTGGCTTCCGCTTCTGAAGAACTCTCTTTCACCATTCAATTCACCTGGTGGCCGGTGGCCAGTAGCCAGTCGGTGGTCTCGGCTCCAACTCTTTCTACACCTGGCATCTCCTTTTTCTAGCATCAACATGGAAACTCCGCCAGATTCACCTCACCGACTGCCGTGCATGTCACCAGATTCGAAACGTCGGTTTGCTCGGTCATTACGACCTTCCCGTTGCCGGCGTCCTCTTCCAGAACTGTTGTGTGTCGTGACAAACGGCTTCATTTTGAAATAATTTGACACATGCAGTCCCTATCCGCAGCGATATGAATGTCGGTAGTGGTATGTATGTAAACACCCGTCGACACACAAAAAGTTACACGGCATTTCATCCCTGGGCCTGAATGAAAGATGCAGTTGCCGCTCAGTAAGCGGATTCAATGGTCACTGCATTTGTTCAAAATCAGAAACGAAACGTTTCGTTTCGTCTTGATCTGAGAACAACGGAAACACAGCATTTGATCTTACTCGTCGTTTGCTCAACCACCTTACCGCCGGGGATGTCTTACAACTTTCAAACGGCCGTCCATTGACATTGCTTCTTTCAAGTCCAACCCTCGCTTGCCGCTTAAGTCGCCTGTTCACCTGGTCGCCGCCATTCAAGGATGGTGAAATGCAAGCGAAGCTAAAAAGGTTTCAAAATGGAATGCTTGGAAGCGAAGCCTAGAAGGATCCTTTCCTGTCCTCCAAGTTTTCCATCGCTGAAACCACCGTCCCCGACTTCTTCTTGGCCTGAATGCAACGCGGCGCTATCCAGGATTGTATTTAACCGAGCGACGATGACGACCGAACGTCCTCAAGGTGAGGTGAAAATGCAACGCCAACACCACTGCAAACCCACACGGCAACCACACCCTCCTTCGGCTTCCAGCAACCGGCCTTGCGAATGTTAATCCCTTTCTTGGAATTATGAAACTTGAGAGACGTCATTTTACATAACCGCTTGAGTTGCCTCCTTCCCGTCTCACCTTTCAACGTCTCTACAAAATACTGCCAGCCATATGCAACCACACACAGCCGTTCTGTTTCATTTTCTGTACCGATCAGCGTCACCTGGCACAGCGTTCGTTGTCCGTCTCCCGTCGTCCATCGTTTGAACTTTGAAGAAATGTCAACGTCGTGTTTAATCCCATCTCCCACCATCCCGGCCCCCGCACCACGTGCTGCACGGTTGTAAACTTGCAGCATGTCAAGGTTGCCTGCCGCCGGGGAGCTATAACAACCTGGAGTTCGGATGGATGCACTGACGATCTGGGATTGGCATTGCTGATATCGGATGAATGTCCGTTCGTTATGTTTCGTTCAGACGTTTGACGACGACGGAGTTCGACAACGGAAGTTCAAACAACGACGGACAAAACAACGACAGAAATATCCATCATTGGCATCCAACCGCTGCCAATTTAACAGATGAGGGGTTGCTGTACAAAAAACCGGGAGTACTCGTCGCTCGATGAGATTTGTGCAACGTTCATTGACTGGTCAATGTTAGGCTTCGCGTTTTGTTAACCGCCAGCCAGCCAGCCAGCCGTACTAGTCGTACCAGCCACCAGTCCTTGATTATTGACACTTCGTGATATCCATGAGTGACAAATGATTCTTTGACAGGTGGTTCCGACTTGGGAAGTGATAGTAACGTCGCTTGACACAGAGCCCCAACCGGTCAGTAAGTTTTTGTTATTACTGATGCATAAGATAGGCGGTCCATACATAGGCAGTATAAGTTGAATGCTTCATATAATTGGACGCTGCGGAAGATCAAGCTGAATGGTGTGATAGACGTGGAAAAGCGTGGGGGATGAGGCTGGCTGTGGCTTGCGTATGCTGCAGTGTAGATCGGGTGTCAGTATCAGAGTTGAATGGCTGAGAGATATGAAGAGATAAGATCTACAGCAGTGCCATAGTGCCATTGGAATCCTAAGAGAGTTGTTTTAATAACTTGGAGATGTTAAAGTCACCAAGTGAGGAAATCTTGGAGTAGGTATCAGATACTTTGGTCATTAGGTTTGTTGATCATGTATGCTACCATAACAACAGAAACATCAGCACCATTTTCACTTCCTGTCTATTATACCACCCATCCATCCACCCTTTTTTCCCTCCCCTTCCATAGCCCCCGGGCCTCACTGAACGTCATCACCTAACTCCCAGCAGAAACCCCAAACAGCGCCGTCCCCGACCCGCCACTTCCATGCCTCCCCCTCCACGACCTCGCCAAGCTCGTCAAGCTCGTCTGAGACCTAGACCTGCCCCTGCCATAATTAGAACTAGCACCAACACCACCGCCAACACCACGAGGATTTTCCGTGCCCTTGGCCGTGGCCGTGGCGGGTTTCTTCTTCAACCTCCCCGTTATTTTCGAGGTCGAGCTCTGCTGGACGACAGCTGCGGCAGCCTCAGGGGGGTGGGGATGACTAGAGGTACTGTCACTTCCATTACCGCCCTGGCTATGGCCATGGCTCCCAGCACCGCTCCCGCCGGCATAGAGAATCCTCTTCCAAATAGTTTGTCCTGCTTCTCCTAAAATACCATGCCCATGTCCATGTCCATGTCCTTCTAGATGATGATCCCCCCTTGACCTTGAACCACACCGGCTCCGGTTCCGGCTCTGGCTCTGAGCACGGGTGGTACTCTGACTTCTCGGAGCATTCATACCTCTAGTGGTGGAAATGCTTGGGCGCGGTTGTTGCTGCTGGTGGTTCTTAGTAATAGTAGAAGCGGAACTGGCAGTGGGAGTCGCGGTCCTAGGCCTCGTAGGCAACGAGAGCGTGGCCGAGGACATGGACGATGGCACGGAAAGTAGTTGTTTAGGACCGCTGGCTCTGCTACTGGTCCTTCTTTGTCTTGGTTGTTGCCCATAGTCATGGCTATTTCCGTGTCCGTGGCCTTGTATGCTGCTGAAAAAGCCATGAGGGAAGCCAAAAGAAGAGGAAGAGGTGGAGGAACGGGAGGATGTGGAATGGGACCATCGGGAAGCCGACGCAGAGCCGGAGAGGGAGAAAGACCGTGATCCTGAGCCGAGGACGGGGTAAGAAGCCGACGCTGAAGCTGACGCTGAGGTCGTCGAAACAGCACTATTGCTTCTCATCCTGCCGCCGTACATACTCGGTGTCGGCGTCGTCTGCTTCGGAGTTCTCGTCGGAGACGGAGTTTTGGTCGTCAACCGGCCCAAAGGCGACGGACCGTACTCATGCACACAATGCGGCTCCTCAATCCCACACCCTTCTCTCAAAGCCAGGTACGTGCCCCCCTGCACTTCCAGCGCAGTCTTCCGTTGCGTTGGATCGGGGTTCAACATCCCTTCAATGACTTTGACCATCATGCCTATGCCTTCCAGGGCATTCTTTTTCCCGCCTTCTAAGTGTTCACTGCCTTCATCGCTGCTGCTGCTCCCACTTGCTCCATGACCATGTCCCAACCCTATGTGCAGCCCTAGCCCACTAAGATGCAACTTGCTACCTATCCCACCAAACGTATGTTTCTTCCTTTTGGAGGCTACAACTTTCTCTTCAGCCTCTCTCACTAACTCCACCATCCAGGTCTTTACCTGGTTCAAGTTTCGGTGGAAACTCGAATCCGGTAACGCGCCCCCTCTCCCCGGGGTTTTGTGTTTGGGGTTAGCCGCGCGGTGGGCGGCAAAGGCGCGAGTGCCGTGATGCTTCTTGAAGACCAGGAAAGACAAAATGTCGAGGAGGATACAGGAGAGGGCGAAGATGTCTGCTGCCTGAAGGGCTTGGAGGTGATGAGTTTGCGAGGACGTGGGAGAGGACGGGGATGGCAGATGGTAGTTCGGGCACGGAGAGGGGTGATGGAATGGCCATGATGGTGATTCGGGGCATGAAACGGAAGCAGAGGTGGAAGGACGAGCTGCTAGGCTAGTTACCGTGCCTCTCCGACTCTCTGGTGATATGTTCGCGGTCGTGGAAGGTGCTGTAGGTCGGTAATATCGCGCTAGCTCGGGGGCCGCATAGTCGTATGCTTCCTTGTCGAAGTGCTGCGCCAGTCCTTTTTCCGTTACCGGTCCAGACCCCAAAGTAGGACTAGTTTTGGGATGAAAGTCCACCAGAACAGGGAGATTGTTGTGTTCTGCTAGAAAGATATTGCTCGGTCTTATGGCTCCGTGTGCCAATCCCTTGCTGTGCAGCCAGCAGACAGTGTCGACTAGACAGTGAATCCAGTTCATCACTAGCCGCCTTTGTTGTCCTTTTTCGAGATGTTTGACAGAGGCTGGAAGATTTCCGCTGCTCAAGATTGACTTGAAGGTGTGCTCCGTTTTAACAGGTGTGAAAAGCATGTAGCCGTTTCCGCGATGTGTGTAAGATGCGAAGTAACGGGCCAGGTGGTCGTTCTGTAGGTTGAGGGTCTTGATAGCCACGACCTCACGAAGGAAGTCCTCCCTAGCCATCATCCATGCGCATCCCGACATCCCTCCTTGTCCACCCGATTGCTGTTCTTTCGAGCCGATCAGTGGTATGCGTCGTCGAGTGAACACCATCCCAGGTGGCTGGTCGGAAAGCGTGATCCTATCCTCCACAGCCGCCGGCTTTTCACTAACACTCCCCCCTTGCCCGAGGCCAAATCCAGCATGACCCGTAACCACTTGTTGGACATGCTGAAGGCTGCCCTTTCTAATTCCAGTTCCGTGACCATCTGGGCCGCCGGATACTGAAACCACCTCGACAGGAACCACTTCTTCCTCGCCAAACTCCACACAATCCCCTTCATTGATGTCCCTTAGCAAATACCGCCACTGCCTCTCATAAAATGTCTTTTCCAGATGCTCATCTCGTGCTCCAAACACTCCCGTCAACGGCACCTCGGCCAGCCGTTCCCTCGAAAATGGCAGTTGCAAATCATCCCAGCCCTCGTCAAGAAAGCTAAATACTTGTGATGGGACGCCGAGGTCGAGCAGGATGAGGAAGATGCGCCGGGCTCGGAGCTTGATGCTTTTGCAGTAGTCGTTGGCGCGGGAATGGTGTTGCGGAGCGAGGTGGCAGATGAGAAAGTCGAGAGTGACGGTGTGGGCGATTGTGCGTTCGGTGTAAAACATTGTTTGGTGTTGAAGCATGTCGTTGTTTAGGCGATGCCAAAGGTCGATCAGTTGAACCTAGTATGTGGTTGATTTTGTGCACATGCTTCCCCGCTCTGGCAGATATGGAAAGCAACGCTTGTGCTGTGAAGGCGGCGAAGAAAGCAGAATCTTGGTTGAATTTGGAGTCGTTGAAGAGGAGTTGGAATGGAGGACATAGGCACGCACTTGTGTACCTTGGTTCTTTTTTGAGTGAAAGATGTCCATCACACCATGCAACCCTTCATCCCTTGACATCCATCCACGGGTTTCGACTGGGAAACAGGTGCTTCTTGGACAAATACTGACCACCAAGAATTTCTTATCATGGCATGAGTAGCTAGGTAGCAGCCAAACCACCGATCCAGATCCAGCTAAATGGTCAGAGTTGGGCTCAGAAAAGTGACAAAGGGACTGTCTTTGGAACGGAAACAAGGGGGTGGTATGGCGGGCAAGCGGACGGAAACACCCTCAAGTATAAAAGATGTGACAAACTCTGGCATTGTAGGGGTGCGTGCTAAGCCATCTTTGTTTGAATGAGCCGTCAAGACATGGAATGTTCAGTCATCCTTGACAGCAGATGCCTGTGAACGAAAGCAGACAACGGAGGGAAGAAAGGAGATGTCCTGGTAACCGCTTGGTTGGGTCTTTGGCGGTCGTTCTCAAGCAGTCGATATCAGTAATCAGTTCCAGAACTATGGGAAAATGATCAGCCTTTGTGCTTTCTTTTGCTAGCTAGTTGTCTCTTTTCGTCATGGTGCGACAACGAGATCGTGGACGGGATGAGATGGCTGGATGAGCCAGCCAGCCGCCGCTTGTTTGACTCCCGTCGTGAGAAGCTGGAGATACAGTGTTGGATGCAGTCTGCTCTAAATTTCGATAGATCGACCACCACCTTTATTTGCGGCTTCAGCGGTGAGGTTCTGACACCAGGCATGCCCGGCCATTTCCGGTGCAACGATCAAGTCGGTTCGATGTCGGACTTAAAATATAAGCATATGATATTTCCAGAACGTTGGTTTGTATTTTTGGGAATGTTCCGATGCGATGGGAAAATATCGAACTCATAGTTGAAATCGATCGTCGGTGCGGAGGGATGAAAAAAAGATGAAAGGAAGATGGAGAGGAAGAAGAGAAGTCACGAAAGTGTCAAACATCATTTCCAGCAACGCCAGAAACGCCAAGGAAGTATCCACAGGGGCAGGCTTGGCATCACTGTCATGCCGGGCCAAGACAGCGCCCGAACCGCTCCTGCCGCTAAAACGTGGGGGATGTGAGACCCACCCGGCCCCACCTGTTGATGCACGCACTTTGACGTTGTTTACATATCTTTCAACGTCACTTCCTTCTCCCACTTCAGTAATCACATTCTTCTTCCCTTCCAGTAAAGATCTGTTGCCCGAGCTGCACCATTCCCTTGCCAGCTTCAAAATGGACTACAGTTCAGACAAACCTACAACGCCAGGCTCTCTGGAGTTCTCGTCGAGACAACCAACATGATCGCGGCCGTTGACGTATTCATGAGAGAGCGTTCGATATTCCGAGTGATTTGACCAACGCTTAGACCTAGTTCGCACGCTAGCTTGAAGTCCAATGTCTTCTGTTGAGGGTTGATTGTCTGAAGCAGACCAACTGATCACGACAGATGACAAAGGTTGGAAAGGCTGAGCCAGTTCTAACTACCTCTGGTGACTATTGCAGAGAAGCTGACATGTAAGCTGAGGCTAACCGCGTCGAGGCACTTTACGGCCTCGATGTAGAGGCATTAGGCGCCAACAAGGACGGCCACAGATTGCGCATATGGAATTCTGAAGGAGTTCATATAGATTACCTTCCGCTACTACCTCACCCTCCTAGAATCCTACACCTCCACCTCACTAACCTACCCCTCGGACCGCCTCATCGCCCTCTCGGGAATCATCACCGTTATCCTTCGTTCTTTCGGATTCACCTACGTAACCGGCACCTTCAAACAATTCTTCCCCTACGATTTACTCTGGTGTTTTCCCATCCGTTACCACGAACACTTTGAAGGTAGCGGCGGGACGCCAGTTACGCCTCTAAACCAAAGAGTGGATACTGGGATCCAAGGAATCCCGTCGTGGTCATGGGCAAATAAGGAGGGAGCGAAGGAGTGGCCTGTTCTGTGGATGCCGTCGAGTGATGAGTACCAGGGGTTTACGAGGCAGTATGAGACCCAAGTAAAGGGGTGGGAGTGTGGGGTGGGGGTTTCGGGGTTGCCTTTGGGTCAGGTTCAGGTTCGGAATGGTGATGGCGAGACTAGAGGTAGGGATAGCGACAGGACGGCGATTACCATCCAGGGATGTGTCAGAAGGGGAGTAGTCCAGGGACCTGACAGCGCACGGCCGGGGCAGAAAGTGAAGGATCTTGCAAGCCTCGAATACTATAGCATTACTGACGTCAAATCCTCACAGCCTACTTGGTACTGGGATGAACCGGTGATGGATGGCAGCGAGGTGTTGCTGCTCACTTTGGTGAGGTATTTGGATAAGTGGGATAAACACAATGAGGCCGGGTTGATATTGCTTCGGGAGCGGGAAGAATCTGACGACACAGGCACGGGTGGTGATGGGCAACTAGAGCTAGATGGGGAAGAAGTTCTTTATAGGCGTGTTGGCATGTACAATGAGGAGAATGTGCCGAGCCCGGAGCAGCGTAAAGCTGGGGGGATGGTGGATGTGGAAGAGGTGGTTTGTATTTGTTGAGTCGTAGTAGTATAGCAAGCGATAGCAGAATGAGAAGAAAGCACACGAGCTCAAAATCGAAATTGTTGCCTACAGTGTGGGAGGTTGACATAATGCTCGCACTAACAAGTGGAAGTATAACTGCGCTTTTCTTGTGGTTTGCTGGGAACAAAAAAAAAAAAAAACCGAAAAAACAAGAAGGGTATGGAAGATTGGGTCATAACGGGCAAGTGACAGTAGGTAGTAAAGAGAGCAGTTTGGGGAAGGCGCGGCCAGGAGGGTATCATGTCCACTTTCTGCCCGGTGTGGACTGTCGATGAGGGAGAATGGAAGGAAGGAACGTAGGAACGAAGGGAAAGAGTGATCAGTGTGAAAGTGCCCGGCCGGGCCTGTTAAGCACTCTGTGACCAAGCATGTAGAACTGGCCTTAACGAGGCCAGAGGAATATTAAATAGAGGTAGCTTGCGGATCACAGACCCAATACTTTACATGAACCCTTGTGTAGAGTCTACGTACGGTCCAACGCTGTAGTCGTTTGCTCGTCAGTTTTGGGTATTCTTGGATGTGAGCTGCGAGGCCGCGATGAAGAGGTTGAAGGCTGGGGAGACAAAGAGAACGAGTTGAGACTGAGAACGTGTAAAGTCGATGTATTTTGTTTCTTGGAGCAGATGTCTGTAGTATAATTGAAGACCGTCATACAATTACCCACGTCTCACGCAAACACACATGCCCCATTGAATGACAAAATACTTAAGCACATCAATGCATCACATGTATCCCGGATTGATTTATTGCTTCTTTTCAATTGATCGCCAGAGGCAGCTAAGCTAGACACCTCTTCGCTACCACCCAATTACTACATTACTTAATCCATTTATCAATCTACTACCATCCACTCATTTCATCCTCATCCACCCAATCTTCCATCTTCATCCTGCCATTCCTCCTCTAGATGATGACCAATACTGCTCATGCTGTGTGGGGGTATGGGTATAGGTATCATGTCTCGCTTTGTTTCCAAACCAAGCCAGCCCAAGTAAAGTAAAAACAAGAAGTGAAAATCATGAAAAGCAAAATAAACGCCGTTGCTCGTAAAATATCAAAAGTGGATGCAATGATATGCTTTTTGTGTATACACCCAACCCAGAAAGAAGAAACTTTTTTGGTAGTTCGTTCCTTCCAGAATTTCGTATCATCTCTTCGTCTTCATAAGACCATGTGTTCGTGATTGCGTTTGTTGTGTGGATTGTCGTCCTAAGACAGTTCATTTGTTGTGTTTGTTGTCCTCATAAGACCTTCATTTTTGTGTTTTGTGTTTTGAAGGTTTCACCAACCAACTACCGCTTAAACAGCATTGGTAGCGGCATCACCATC
Source organism: Neurospora sp. CHS-2018b (assembly GCA_009806015.1). Taxonomy (NCBI): domain Eukaryota; kingdom Fungi; phylum Ascomycota; class Sordariomycetes; order Sordariales; family Sordariaceae; genus Neurospora; species Neurospora sp. CHS-2018b. Next base: position 839,463 of record RAOV01000016.1, on the reverse strand, counting down.
CTTCCTGGGCACACCAGAAGGCTGATCCTTCTCGCCAACAGCGTGGTCAGAGTTAGTCTCGTCACCGCTCTCGTCCTCGGCGGCCGGGCCTCTAGGCGCGAACGTGGGAGCGTAGGCGGACTTGGCGCGGATGCGGTGGCCGTAGTAGTAGAAGATAATGGGGATAGGCACGAGCGCGGCGGCAACGCAGCCAAGGAGGGTGGAAGCCCACTGGATACCCATGCCCTTGAACATGTAGGTGGAGAAGAGCGGGAAACCGGCACCGGCGAGAGAGCGGAGGAAAGTGTTGCCGGCGATGGCGGAGGCGGCGAACATGAGGTAGGAGTCGACCAGGTAGTTGAGAGCCTGGAGGAAGATGGAGGCGAGACCGAAGCCGGAGAGGATACCGGAGAGGGTGGGCACGATCCAGTGGACCTGGCCGCTGTAGCCAGACCAGCCGAACCAGAAGAGACCGGCGGAGAAGGCGACACCGCCGGCGATGACGCTGGGGAGACGCCACTCGGGGATGGGGACACCGTTGTTGGCATTGAGCTTGCGCATGTACCACGGCTGCTGCAGAAGGATGGTGATACCGGCGAGGACCTGACCCGTGATCATGCCGAAGAAAGTGAGGCCGGAAACACCAGGAGTCATGTGGTAGACACCCTGGAAGACAAGAGGGTAGGCCGTCAGGAAGAGGTACAGGATACCGTAGATGAAGGACATGTAGATGGAGAGGAGGGCGACGATGGGCTCTCCGAAAAGGAGACGCATGGGACGCGAAAAGTTCTTCTGGATAAGCTCCTTGAAGTCAATCTCGATTTCCTCTTGCTTGGCGTGGATGCCCCAGTTGAGAGTGCGGCGGCGGAGCTCGGAGGCCTTCTTGACCAGAATCTGGGGAGGATAGGTCTCGTTCATGAAGACCAGGTCCAGGCCGAAAGCGAGGAAGGCCATGAAGGAGACAATGTACTCGGTCCAGCGCCAGCCAAGGTAAGAGGTCGTAATGAAGCCACCGATGAAGGGAGCCATCATAGGACCGGTGAAGACGGTCATGGAGAACAGGGTGATGGCAATACCTCTCGTCCTGTTGTCGAACATGTCCGAGAAAACAGCAGCGACGACAGCCAGCGGGCAGGCGCCAAAAAAGCCACCGAAGAAGCGAGTGATGAGGATGGTTTGGAGATCCTTGGCGGTAGCCGTGGCGATACTGAAGATGGCCATACCGAACATGCCGATAACCAGAGGAAGCTTACGGCCCTTCAATTCGGACAGAGGCGCCCATAGTGTCGGACCAAACGCGAAACCAAGAACGTAGAAAGAGACACCGAGAATACCAACAGTCTGGTTGACGTGGTAGATCTTGGCGATGGTGGTGGTTGCCGAAGAGAAGATGGACGAACCGAACGCAGCAACCAAGGTAGTATATCCGAGAATAATGGCAGTCCAGAGCCTAAGCGAGTCATGTTAGTCTTCTGGATACTGATAGCTGGCCGAAGCTATTTCAACTTACTTCTTCTTGAAGGGCCAGTTCATGGCGTGCATGGGGTCGTCGGGACCGTCAAACTCGACCACATACTCATCCGGGTCGGGAAGCTGGGGTGGGTAGGGCTTTCCGGCGCCGAAGGGCGGAAGAGGCTTCTCGGACCTCCTGCTCCTCGTCCTGGTTCCCCTAGTTCCTGACCTTCCAACAGTTCCGCTATGCTGACTCCTCTGCGTCTGGATGCGACTAAGCTCGGTAGGGTGCCTCTCGAGGTCGTGCTGTGTCGAAACACCGCTCATGCGTCTCGCTCTTCTGTGCCTTTCGGAAGACGAAGTCGAAACCGACGACGCCGACATGACCCTCTCAACCTCATCGCTACGGCGAGCGAGGCCCTCCTGACCGGCAAACTCCTTGGGCGAGGCATCGATCTCGGCGGCCGCAATCTCGCGGTCGGCTTCGGTGAGCGTCATGGTGACTCTTGTGTATGGCTGTATGCTGTGGGTGGTTGTTGATCGGTTGCTGGGGACCGGGTTGATGCCAATACCTAACCTATATATGATAGGCAGGTGGCAAATGGTATGAGTTGACTAATGTACTTTTGTTCTTTGTACACAAGACACACAGCAAGTGAGATCAAGTGAGATCGGAAACGGAGAACTGGGGACCTGATGATGGACCTCGGCTCGGGACGAGTCGATCAACAAGCCAACAGACTGAAAGTAACTTTTTATTCCTAAACTGGAACCTGATGCTCCCTTTTGGTTAGGGAAAGGGGATCTGGGGGAAAGGGTAGTGTAGATGAAGTGAAGAAAAAGGTCAGGTTTCAACTACAGACTAGAAAGGAAACAGAACCAAAAAGTCGTTCATCCGGCGAAGGAAAAAAAGGTAAGAGAGGATCCCTTGCCGTATATATAATGAATGACGTGCACCACTCGAAGGGGACTTTCTCTGGACCATATCTGTACCTTTTTTTCTTCTTGGGCCTCCTGGTCCAAGGACACCAAGGAACAGGGGTTTCTCTACAGTACGGAAGAGAATCCATGAGGTCGGAGGTCCACCGCCAGCCCACCGTGCCCACAGTTTCCACAAACTGGAGCCTGGGCTTCAGAGATTTTCGCAGAGCTATTCGTGACGGGTTGTGTGTGGTGGGCGGGTGGCAGGCGTGTTATCCGTATTATGAAAGGGGCCCGGGACTCGGCACTCGCCTCTGCCCCTACCGCCGGTTTCTGTGCACACACACCCGTGACTGGCGCCCGGGCGGTTCTTCGGTTGGTGCTGCAGTGCTACAGTACAGGGAACCACCAGCAGGAATGATACAGAGATCCCAGCTGCCAGAAAAGAAGCCGCGGTTGGCCGGCCTCCCGACCCTGCCAAGTTCAAGAAAATAAGATTTGCTGCAGGAAATAGGATGAACTGGTGCGAGGCTATGAGGCTCGATTGGAACCCGCCGGCAAGATTGGCGTCAATGCTCAATGCAGTCACTGACTGATGAAAAAAGAAGCTTCTTCGATATTGTTCTGTTGCAGACGGCGGGGGATGGATGGATGGATGCTGAATGGATGGATTCGATGGCCCAAAAAAAAAAAAAAAAGAGTGGCAGTGGCGTGGGCCGCGGGGCATCAGTGACAAAGTGGAAAAGCAAAAGACGGGACGGAAGACGGGACTCCGTCACTCCGCGTGCCGTGGCTGCATCCATTATAAATCGCCCAGTCTGCGATCGTCGATGGAGCACTGGAGCCTCTGCCGGTCTACCTTAATCTCCGCGATGCGCTGATGGGAGGCCGGACCATGGATTCACTCAACCCCTCGAATGGCGGTGTCAGGCCCCAACAGCAGCAGCGAAGAAAAAAGATCACTGCAGTGTTTCTCCTCGCCCGAACTCCACAATGGGGCAGCAATTGGGGATTGATCACGACAAACTGTGCAAGTGTGCAGACCTTACAAAATCCCCCAACAGCCGGTGGAGTCCAACAAGCTTCGTACGGTAAAACCCCATGATCCAGCTCGAGTCCAGGAAAGTCCAGGGAGTCCAGTCCTCGGAACGGTAACCTCTAGCGGCTTCAAGATAAGCCCACTGGCACCATACCATCGGCCCCATCGGGACCACTTGCCGTGGGACCACTTTGGGAAGCCAGACCGCAGCGTGGAATGGCGGAATGGGACATTACTCATCCAGGGGTTTGTGACAGTTGGGCCTTTTCTTTAAAAAGAAGAAGAAAAGACCAATTATTTGCCGGATGTCGAGGTCGTGCTGGACGAGAAAACCCCGGTTGCAGGTGTGGTGTGTTGTTCTGTCAGCCGTGATACTGATGCTCGTATTTGGGCTTCCATGGTTGCGAGCGAGTGCACAACCGAACGATTTCCCCGCTGTTCCCGTGGCGCAAACCCATACCCGCCGCGGACAGCGATCAATGAACAAAAAAGACATCCGGATGTTGTGCTCGAGTGTTGTTGTGGCCCGCTTTTGGATTTGTCAGTTTTTATGCTGTGGTCTGGAGACAGGAAGTGGTGTCTGCTGAGACAATCGCCAATCGGGCCCCGTTAGGGCTTTGGCGATTGGAGATAAGCTTATATCCGGAAGCCGATGGTGATCTTGACACAAGCACAACTGACAGGACTGACACGGTGCTTGGCCTGCTCGAGCTGCAGTCTTGGCTCTTGTGCTTTTGTGCTGCCGAGGCTGCGGAATTACGTCAAAGGGCTGATAACGGTTGCTAAAGTGGCAGAAGTGGTGAGCCCCAGAAGACGGATGTGGCTTTGTCGGCGTCAGCACAGGCCAAGTGCCGTGTGCCCGTGTCTTGTCTCTTTTCACAAACTTCCCCAGATAATAAATGGTGATCATAGATTGACGGTCAATGTGCTGGCGTTGGACTTGTGCTCATCCTCTTCCCATCATTCCCCTTTTAGGCTGAGGACAACCCACCCGGGGGTTTCCCTGTGCATAAAATTCTCTTTGTCGCGAACCCACGAATCCAGCCCACCGGTGCACTCCACTGTTGAATTCATTGCAAGACGCCGGGATGGAAGCCGGTGATGGTTGCATGTTGCATGGAGCATCTATCGGTGAGCAATGAGCCGAACTTTGTGAATTGTGGCTCTGCCGTGCCGCTCTGCCGAATCCGCTGAAGCAGGAGCGGAATAGGCCGAGGCTTGGCCGCCGGAACCCACTCGGGCACTTGTCCACTTTTACCGTTCTCCAGAAATGCAGGAGAAGGACGGGAGATGCAACGAGATGCGACGAGAAGATGCAAAAGGTGCCACGGCACGGCGGGTGCCAAGTGCCAAGGGGAACATGCAGCCCAACGTCGGGTGGCTCCGTCTCTCTTTGGACTTCAACCATTGAGGCTCATGGGAATTTCAATTTCTTTTTTTCTTTTTTTTTTCTTCTTTTTTTGCAGTTTCCACATGAATCAGGCACTGCATGATGCCATTCCCGAACAAAAGGTTTGAGTTTTTCCCACTGCCATGTGCGTTTGCGTGGGCGCTTTCCACTTCTTGGCAAGGATCTGGGCTCAAGTTTCGAACTTCGGTCAGCGATCCGCCAATTGCCGTGAATAGCCGAGGCATACAATAACAAAAGAACTTTTTATCGCTGACACCATCGTCGCTATCCCAGTGGATGGGAAATTTGAAATTGAATGAAAAGATTTTATCAGACTAGCGTGGCACGACTGGGTTCTAGGAAGGAGGCTTCACCGTCCATTCGACTGTTGTCATCCAAAACTTCTAACCGCCATGTTCAATCTAGATCCTTGATGTATTAGTTGAAGATAAGATAGTGTCTCAAGGTAACTTGCACCACACGCCTCGCTGAAATCCGGTGAAAGTAAACAAACAAACAAATAGGGGTAAATCATAGCCAAGCTTCAAGTACCATGTTACACGCTGAATGCAACCCTTAGCGCACCCCCCAGTCATCCGCTTCTAGAAGGGTCGCCGCATCTTCCAAGCTCAGCCCTGCGGTTTCAGGGTATACCCTCCAAATCAGGCCATAACCAACCGCGCAAATCGCTGCGTACAGGACAAACGTCCAAGACGGCGACAAGGCCTCCATCAGCGGAAGGAACGTCAGTCCAATCACAAAGTTGGCGCTCCAGTTGGTAGCCGTTGCAACACCACTACCAACTGACCGCACGTTCAGTGAGAACAGCTCGCTCTGCATCCACGGCACATTGCCCAGTCCGATGGCGTAGCCAGCCACGTAGATCATGATGCTCGCCAAAATGATAACGGCCCCGCCCTGGCCTCCCGTTGTCGCTGACGAGCCGATTTCTGAATCCGGAAGCTCGATGAATGAGAAGCCATAGCCGGCAAGCACCAGACCTGCCATCATAAAGGGAAGAGACCAGAGTAGAATACGTCTCCTTCCCACTCGGTCGATCAACACCAGGGCAACCAGGGTGAAGGCAAAGTTGGTGACTGCCACGACCAGCGAGGTTAGAGTGGGCTCTGAGAACCCGACCATCGTGAATATCGTGGCCGAGAAATACATCAGGGAGTTCTACAGACAAGTCACGTTAGCACAAGTAGTCCGTCACACATGGACGTACAGTGTCATGGTCGCAGCCCGGGTTACTCACAAAACCGCACAACTGCTGAAGTCCCTGGAGGAGACAAGCAATCGCCAACGCCCGTCTGTTCCTCCTCACCCTAAACAGTTCCCGCATGGCCTCCATCCACGCGTTCACCGCATTCCCATTCCCATGCCCGGCCCCCGCGCCGCTGAGTCTCGTAGCCATAGCCTCCTCTCTCACCTCAATCTCGATGTTCTTCAAGACGGCATCCACCTCCCTCCTCGTCGACGGATCCTGCGCATCATCCCCCGCCGCAATCCTAGCAATCACCTCCCTCGCCTCCTCCGACCGGCCCTCCTTCACCAACCACCTCGGGCTCTCCGGCATCCACAGCAGGATAACCACCTGACAAGCCGCCGGCACCGCGCCCAACCCGACCATCCACCTCCACCCCGTCGTCTCCGGACTACCGTACGTCCCAAAGATCCAGCCCACCACGTACGCCACCACCTGCCCGAGCGTGATAAACACAATATTCATCGTCACCAACCGGCCGCGGTGCGTCGCGGGCGCCAGCTCGGCAATGTACAGCGGCGTCACGAAGCTGGCGGCGCCGATGGCCACGCCGACGACCGAGCGGCCGACTACCATCACCTCGACGGTGCGGCTGGCGGCCTGGCAGAGGGCGCCGATGATGAAGAGCGTGTCGGCGAAGAGGACGACGCGCTTGCGGCCCCGGTCGTCAGCGAGCGAGGAGGCGAAGGGCAGCACGAGCAGGGCGAAGAGGGAGGTGCAGGAGGTGATGACGGATTTGTCCAGCGAGGTCAGGGGCCGGTGCGAGAGGGAGGTGCCGATGGAGACGAGGGTGGCGCTTATTACGCCTGTGTCGTCTGGGTTAGGGGAAAGAGGGTTGTGTTAGTCTTGCGTGTGTTATGTTCGACAGAGTGGGTTTGTAGCACCGGATGGGGAAGGGTCAGGTAGGTCAGGTGTATTAAGGTAACGTACAGCCAAATAGTAGACCGCTTATTCCGGCGGAAAAGGTAAGAAGCCATATGAAGAGGCCTGGCGGTGATATTTGTGGTTTCCCACCCCGGGACTCATGCGCATGTTCGACATCATGGCTGCCATCATGTTGGTCTCCCTCCGTCGACTGGGGGTTGGCGATCAAGGGCTCCTCTGGGTTATCTGTCATGATGCCGTGTCGTTCATGTCATGGAACTGGATGCTGTTAAGTGGAACTTCCTCAGTCGTAAATAACAACGGACGTCTAATATGGGGTGCGGTAAGGCTGAAGGATGATTGTTGACAAGCGATATTGTGATGATGATGTACAGTACTCGGAGGTCCGGTACCTTGCACTACCGACGTTCGGGAGCTGACCCCGGGCAGGTTCATCCACATGTCATGTCTTCAGTAGACGCAGAGGGGAAGTCGCTGTTTCGGGCCACTAATTCATCGCAGCAGGGACGATCTGCAGGGATGTCACAGCAGCTCAGTTGAAACGTGCCAGGGGTCCAACGCTTGGGCCCGCGTGTTTCTAGCGTTTCAAAGCTCTGGGCGCCGGCGTGACATAAGAAATTGGAACACCTTGCTGACCCCTCGGCGATGTCATCCCATCTGTCCTCCACTTCGTTTCTCAAAAAGAAGCTATCTGCACGATGCTCCCCAGATTTCCACATACTGATCTTTAATCTCGCTTGAACTTATACCTTAACTCGAGCTTAATCGGACCTCAATTGCTGTTGCCCCACGGCAACGACGACAACAACAGCAATATCACCACGTACGTCACTGTACCTCGGCACGGCAACAAAGCCATCCTCGTTCCTTGACTGACAACCAACAAGTTTTACAGACCAACACATTCAATTTCTCCTCGACATATACGAACGAACCAACACCAACACCCCAATCGACTCCCGGCGATTCGCCGAAATACAGACAGACAACATGTCGTCGCCATACGCAATGCCGCCCCAGCGCGACTCCTGGTTCGCGCCCCTTTCCATCGACCTCCTCGTCAAGGTCCTCAAGACGAGCTTCTTCCACCCTTTCATAGCCTGGATCATCCCGCTCTGCTTCCGGGCTCAGAACATGTTCTGGGACGCGCCGCCGATGCTGGTTTCCATCGCGTGGGCTTCCATAATCACCCTCAGCTGGATCTTCATAACCATCAATAACCGAATCGCCTACGGTTTGCCACGCGAAGTAGACCTCAGCGACGAGGTCATTGTCATTACGGGCGGTGCCAGCGGGCTGGGCCTGTTGATCGCCGAGGTGTATGGCATGCGCGGTGCTACCGTGGCCGTGCTGGATGTCAAGGAGATGGACAATGGGGAGGCGAGGGGCGTGACGTTCTACAAGTGCGATGTGTCTGATAAGGCGCAGGTTGCCAAGGTCGCAAAGGAGATCGAGAGAGATGTGAGCCTTTTCCCTTCCCATCCAACCCTCTTTCGACCATTCTCTGGTGCTAACACCTAGCCCCCACAGCTCGGAACCCCCACGATTCTCATCAACAACGCCGCCATCGTCCTCGGCAAGCGCCTCCTCGACCTCAGCCTCGACGAAGTCGACCGCTCCCTCACCACCAACCTGCTCTCCCACTTCTACACCATCAAAACCTTCCTCCCGCACATAGCCTCTTCCGAAACGGGCGGAACCATCGTCACCATTTCCTCCGTCATCGGCACCGTCGCCGCCGCCCAGCTCTCCGACTACGCAGCCGCCAAGGCCGGCGTCTCGGCCCTGCACCGCTCTCTGACGGCCGAGCTGGCCCAAACCCATCCCAACATCCGCACCGTCCTGGTCACGCCGGGTCAGCTGAGCACGCCGCTGTTCTACGGGGTGCAGACGCCCAACAGCTTCTTCGCGCCCGTGGTGGAGCCGGTGGACGTGGCCAAGGAGGTGATTGCGGCTATTGACGGCGGGCTGAGCACCCAGATCGGCATGCCGCTGTATGCGAGGTGGATTGATTGGTATAACGTCTTGCCCGTTGGGCTGCAGAAGATTGCGAGGAGGTTGGCGCAGGTTGATACGTCTATGAAGACGTTTGTGGGGAGGAATACGGGGACCGCGGGTGGTGATGAGAAGAAGGGGCAGTGAAGGGAGGACAGGACAGGTTGTATGAATAACGTGGGGGGTAAAAGCATTTGTACTCGCGCTGGTCGCTAATGTAATGGGATGGAGAGGTTCAAAAAGGTGGCATGTTTCAAAGCGTACATAGATGGCATACCTGACATATGGAGAATATTTTCTTGGTGTGCAAACTCACTGACCAGCTCTACGAGCATCGTGGACTCGCTTCCATCTCTCTGGTGTTATGCCACTTTTGTCTGTACAGTCGTACGCGAATGGGCTGCTTATACTTGGGTAATCAAGAGTGGCTCAGGCAGAGGAGGACGGACTTGTACACATAAAAAAACTACAGTCTCGACTGTTTGACCGAACTCAGCCTGCGTTCGCCATCTGTATAGTACCTGTGTCAGCCATGATCTAGACTCCCTCCCCCGGGCTGCTTTAAGTCAGAAGGTGACGGATATCGTACAAGACTTTTGTCCAAAGGTGAATAAACCCATCTCATGGGCAATACTCCAGGGAAGGTTGTCTGCGTGGAACCTCATATCAAATTCCCATGCATTTTCCAACCCGAGCTGATGTATTGAAATGCTCACCAAGGCTTACTACCTCACCAACAAACATCTCGGTTTTGCTTCTGTATAGGTAACCTTCTTCGTCTCAAACAAAGCTTAGAGCACTTGAACGTTCTCACCATTCGTCGTGAGCTCCTTCTCCGTGAGCTCCTTCCCTTCCTCCCCTTCCTCCCCTCCTTCCTTCCACCATTCCTCACCGGCAACCCACATCTGACACCGGACAGCAAACAACTTGGCACCTCTCCTTGCCGCACCTTCCCTGAACTGCCGTGACTTACTCACCCTTTATAACCCACTCGTCTCTAACATTCTTTCAGCGAACAAGCCACAAGAAGAGCGCAGTTAGTGTAGTGGTTTAGCACTCTCGTTTCCCAATTCACATGACAACGAGGGACCCGGGTTCGAATCCCGGACTGCGCAGTTTGTTTTCCTTTTTGCATCTTTTTGAGAGATTCATGAAGCTGACTCGACTATTAATCCGTGACTAGAAATGTGCTGATGCTCAGCACTCACGCACGGTCAACAGAATGGAGATCATCATGATGTCGGTGATTGGGGAGTTGGAACGGAGCAAAACTGTAACTGAGTTTAACCCAGTATGTCCTTGTATGAGAATCATCAAGAAAGTAGGAGTAACATGGAGCTAGAGACGGTGACCTCGGCAAGCTGTAGAGGTAGTTCGGTTCAGTTTACACGATGACCACAGCCTCGAAAACTTGCGGATCATCGAAACATGGAACATGAACCAAATCACCGATGGAAAAGACTATGGACGAGGGGTTAATAGGGCACTGGCTGTTCTCGGCGTTGCCCGCTTGATTACCTTGCCGTCCACGACAAATTCTCGTTGAGTGTCTGAGGAGGGATCTATGGGAGGGTCCTGTAGTGTTTCCAGCACATGAAGGGTCTTTGTGGGCGTCGATGAGGCTGGGGCTGAGGTACAATGAGAGCGAGCTTCGACTACTTGAACTATCACCGAGAGGGAAAGGCATAAACAGAAGGGAAAGTAAGAAAAAGAAAATTGGTTCATTCAACCGTGGTATCGTCATCATAACATCCCGCCATCCCTCTCTCCCATCCACATCCTCAAACTCCCTCACCCTTCCGTATCAGCTACCGTCTCATTCCCTCCATCAAGACCGCCATCTAACTCTCAACAGCCAGCGCCCTAACACCAACCAACAACTTTCCATCAGCATTCACGCTGACAACCCAATACTCCACCCTCACGCTGTCCTTAACAACCCTATACACCCTCACATCCCTCCCCTCGCTCGCCTCCGTCACCGCATCGATCAAATCGGTATACTCTCCGTTGCGATCCCAGTCCACAGGATCACTGATCTCGATCTCGGCATCGGCGGGGTTGGGGTGGTTGATTAGGGAGGCGAATGTTTCTGTTTTTGGGGGGTGTATGGTCAGCACTGCTTCTTCCTTTTCTTCTCTTCGTTTCGTCCCCTTGTCGTCCCCTCCCCTCCCTACCCTTCCTATCCTTTCCCCCCTCCCGTCACTTTCCCGCCAGAATGTTCCAGAAAGTAGGAAAAGACTTACCCTCATCTGGAAGCACCCCCTCCACAAATCTCAACGCAACCCCCTCAAACGGCTCATCCGCGTCGCTCACATAGAACTTATCCCCCTTATCCAACAACTTCGCAATCGCCGAAGGCAAGGCAACCCCCTCGTCGCGCGTCTTGAACCCGTTGCCGCCGACTTTTTGCGTTGCGGCATCGGGACGGTCGCGCGGGTAGCCGAGCGAGGGATCCTCGTTGGCCTTGTTGAGGAAGGCGAGGTAGGAATCGTCTGAGGCCATTTTTGTGGTTGTTGACAGAGACTGTTTGAAGGTACTCGTGGGGGTGATGGAGGTTGGTGTGCGAGGTTTGGTCGTGAAGAGAGAAGTGGTGTTGCGCGAGAGTGGGAGTGCGGGGAATCGTTGAGCTGGTCGTTGCAAACGGAGAAGTGATGATGATGTTGAGCGAGAGAGAGTTAATCCAGCGGGTGTCTGGTATTCGAGAGAGAGCTGGGTATTAGCTTTGATCGTTCAGTTCGTCGAAATTCGGTGGTTGTTCAAAGAACGTGAGATAACTAGAGTAAGAGCTGAGGGAGGTTCAGACCATAATGTTGTTGTGTTCAAGTTGGGAACGTTCGGCAGGGATGACGACGACGACAATCAGATCAGTCAGGTGGGCTTGTGGTGTGATGCGAACGAACGAACGAAAGGGTCCTACGATGATGTAACCTGCAGTAGCTGAAAACCAATTAGGAAATGGTGGTCTGTAGGAGTGGGGTTATATCAGCCAATCAGGGGTTGGGCTGGTTGTGAGGTCGATCAGGCTTGATATCCTTCGATATCCAAAGAATCAACAACATTCGTGTACGACGTGAGGACTCCAAGACGACTGAAGAAAGATAAGGAGGTCTAGAAGTAATCACATTAGCAGTTTATAGTATCGCAGATGTCTAACATAAGGTAGGAAGCTAATGAACACTTCATCGAATGAATTGGAACAGCTTCTATCGCAGAAGAACAGGCAACAAGTATCTCGAAAGGATCGCTTCATTCAAGGATGTCAGATTGGGTAGATCTATATACCATTGACCATGTGTTCTCTACTCAGGGGCGGCAGCCTGACACCGATGCAAAGAAAGCTTGAGCATGGCGTCCTCAGTCACGAAGTCATGGAGAACAGTGTCCATCAAATCTGTGCCAATCACCAAAATCTTCACATGTACACATCACATCACACACATTTGCTGAAGGACACTGACACTCTCTGGCAGTACATTGGATCAACGTTTCATTGTTCTTCAACAGCTTTTTATTAAGCCGTAAATGCTAGGTATAGTCCCAATTCCCGACCGACCCGAAAGAGCAACGAAAAAACCTTGACACCAATGCAACCCGACTAACAAAGAAATCAACTGCAGCAGCCAATTTACGAGCTGGCAGCGAGATCCTTCTTGAGGGTACCCTGGTACTGCTTCTTCTCGGCAGGGGTCTGGAAAGCACCATGACCGAACTCCGAGGAGGTATCGATCCACTTGAGCTCGACCTTCTCGAGGGCCTTGCGGGAGGTGTGGATGAACATGGACTTGCGGAGAGTCATGACTCTCTTCTTGACACCGGGAACGGAGCCCTTGACCATGACGAAGTCGTTGTTGATCTCGCCGTAGCGGACGAAGCCACCCATGCTGGAACAGAGTTAGTTTTACAGTTTTTTTTGGTTTCCGGGGAAAGGGGAACACATACGGGGTGATCTTCTTCTTGGTGACATCGACCTCGGTGGCAGCAGAGTCCTCAGCATCGGCCTTGCCAATGCGGTAGACCTTGTGGTTGACCGAGGTACGGTGGTGGTAACCGGCCTGACCAGCGCGAGCAACAGTCCACTGGACGTGGGAAGGATGCCAGGCACCGATACAGGCGACCTTGCGGAGACCCTTGTGAGTCTTGCGGGGAAGCTTCTTGGTGCCCCAACGAGCGGTGACACCGGTGAAACCGTGACCCTTGGTGACGGCAATGACGTCGATAACCTCGTCCTTCTCGAAGATGGAGTCGATGGAGACGGGCTTCTCGAAGAGGCCCTGGCCGAACTCGACCTTGTCGGCGACGGAGCCACCGTTGATCTGGATCTCCATAAGGTGGGCCTTCTTCTGCTTGAGGGGAGTCTTGCGGATCTGGGTGTGGGCAAGAACACGGACGACGGTGCAGTACTTCTTGATGCGCTCGAGCTCGCGGGTGATGGCGGCACCGTTGTTGTCGGAGTGCTTCTTGACGTACTTGGTGAAGGCCTTCTTCTTGGACTTGTACCAGTTCTTGTAGAAGCGGCGCTTGACCTCGTCGGACAAGTGCTCAGCCCAGACGGTGGTGAGGGAGCGGAGACCACGGGGAGTCTCGATGTACTAATATCGGGGTTAGATCACACGGTCGCGGTAGGCCATATACGGCAGCTGGACAGGATCAAAGACTTACGCCGACCAGACCCACAACGATCATCTGCGAGAGATGTTAGCCATTGACACAAAAAGAGCCAAGCGGGCTGCGTTGTACGTACAGGAGGGGTATCAATGATGGTCACAGCCTCAACGACCTCCTTCTTGTGAGCCTTGGCGCCGGGGCGGTCGAGGTCGCGGACGATGGTGGTCATGCCAGCCTTGTAGCCCATGGCGGCGGTAAGGTGGACGGGCTTCTTGGCGTCATCCTTAGGGAACCTGTCATGAACGCGCAACTGGTCAGCCTCTCTGTTCGCATAGCCTATTGCCCAAGTTCCAATCGCGAAAGATCCAAACTGCTGGCGATAGTGTTGTCGATGGTACCAGAAGATGAGCTTGACTTACGACTTGACCTTTCCCCTGTGGCGGGCCGCGCGCTTGCGGGGAAGGTAGGCCAGCGAACCGTGGCGGGGAGCCTCGTACTCTGAAGCATCGAGTCAGCATGAAGGACATTCAAGTTGCCATGAGGTCCGAGTCGCGATCACGCATGCTCCCAAAATCCAGTCGCCAAAAAGTCGAAAATTTCGATATCGCGACGACCGTCTCTCGGAAAAGCTGCTCCATCGATTCTCTCGAATTCGGGATTGCGTGCGTGGAAAATCGACAATGACCGTATGTCTGGCGGCGGCGACGACGGCGACGACGACGAGGCGTTACTTACTACGGTGAGACATGACTGCTGATGATCCCAAGTACCCGGGTTGTTGATGGTCGAGTGGGAAAAAGTTCACTACCGCGAAAACAAAATCAAGAAGTATCGCCAAAGAAATTGGACCTGCCAAATTTTTGTGTGAGTGGTGTGGATTGGGCCGTGCACGGGCCACAATTGCAGCGGAGCCCTAACTTTTGCGCGAGCCCTGTCCGCCTTCCTGTTCCTCTCGAGGGCCGTCCAGCCAACCAGCGATGACCAGCCCAGCCCAGACCAATCCACCCCACAGAAGCGGCCTGGTTCAGTTAGTAAGCTTGGCGGGCCATTCACTAGTAGAACAATGATGACAGGGTAAAGTCCTGTTGATCTGGCAAGAACGTGACTTTGATTGCTCTCCGTATAAGTCCGTCATCGTCGTCGCCGTCGTCACGGTACATTCACCGATGACATACGAGAAGAAGGATTCTTTTGGCGCCTGCTCGTAGCTTAGCTGCAGATCCGGGTTTGGCTAAACGGTGTAATTATCGTTTATTGCATTAATCGGTAAAAAGATGGTTTACTTCGTTTAAGCTGTTTCCAGGGTGTTATAGTTGGGCTTTGAAGCCGTGAAAATATTCAACCCTTTCCGAGTCCAACAGTTTGGCTTTTTCCCAGCGGTGCAAAATTTGAACGGTGTAAAACCCAGATTTTAGGTGGGAGGCGGAGGACTTGGGGAAACTTGGGGATAGAAACCAAAAAGGCAAGAACGGCCACCACTACTTCCACTACTATAAGGTCTACATCGGAGCGAAAACTTTGCACTTCTTCCTTTTCTTCTTTCCAACAAAAAACCACCAAGTTATTCATTCACCTAGGGAGCCAGGGAACCGAGCAAACCAACTACCAAAGCATTGAATCTTCCAAGTGGGAGTTGTAGCTAAGTAGCATCGCAAATTTAATGCTTTAGTAATTGGAATGCCCGGCTCTCTCTCTCTCTCTCTCTCTCTCTCTTTCTCTCTCCAACTCTCCGAATAACATAGCTAGTCAATAAAACCCATTCTTCCCAAGGGAAACACTAACTGTAAATTCAATGTTGGTGGCGGGCGGTTGTGATCGTGAGTTTGATGTTGGCCCGGGCAAGATTGGACGGAGTTTTTGTGGGCCCAAAGACTTCTCACCTCTTACCGTTCCCCATTTCGCACCGTTCACAACTGTGAATAGTGTAGTACCGGTTTAGACTAGGATAAACTGATTATGCGATTAAACGGCTTCCCTAAAGATAACCGAATGAGTTTGGTGTGGAATTTTAAGCGGGTTATACCAAAAAACCATTATTACACAGTGATTAGACGGTTTGTTCCAACAGGGTAGACCTCCTAAGAGTATTTGACTCTCTCAGTCTAGACGGTAGCAATCTCTTTTCACATGTCGAGGCCCAGCTTTCGTTGTGCCTCCGCTCACCTCAGGCTTCATCGCGTCGCTGCTTCTCCAAGTCTGGAGTCCACGGTGTCAGCCTGTCAGGAAGCGTAAATTCTTGCGGTATTCAAGAGCTAGGTTACACCTTTTGGACCAGAAATCTCTATCTCTCGGGTCTTTCGAACCCTGTTCAATTCAGGACGACAACATAAGATTTGCCATTTGTTCCTCAACTCTACGCCTCTAGCCTGTCGACAAAGGCATGAACAACAATGTTGTAACTATAAAACACGTGGGCTGGCTTGACATCCATAACAAGGCGGGCATGCATGGTCAAAGGCGTGCTGGTTGCAAGGAACAACCAAGAAAAGCATTAGATTCCATCTCCTTGACCCTTCAGGTCGACGTACCTTTCAGGCATTTCAACAACATCATGTCCCGTACGGCAAAGATCAGGACCTTGCAATTCCGATTTGAACAGTGTAACGACAGTCGTAATCATGTTCTCTAACTAGCCTCTATGGCAACGCAGCGAGTTCATTTCCGCCTCTTAAAGGACATTCCCAATCCCTTCTCGCTGTCGACTTTCCAACACATGACATACACACGCTTCTATTCCAAACACAAGTCATAACAATGTATGTACATCGGATCCCGCTCCTTCCTCTCCCTCCTCATCCCTTACTGGTCAGTCAAAACGTAGTAAAATCGGGGAATTCGCACCCATGAGGTCTTGAGCTTCACGGGTCCTTCTGTCTCCCATCATCCATATGTGTGATGTGGTAGACTACTGTCTC
The DNA here is from genome assembly GCA_009806015.1 of Neurospora sp. CHS-2018b. Lineage (NCBI taxonomy): Eukaryota > Fungi > Ascomycota > Sordariomycetes > Sordariales > Sordariaceae > Neurospora > Neurospora sp. CHS-2018b. The sequence goes on along the minus strand of RAOV01000016.1, from coordinate 823,012 downwards.
GGACCATATGAAACAAACAAGTCGACGTTTATTCCCACCCATAAAGAAAACTATCTCGACATTGACAGGATTTCGGGTTCTCCTGTCTCTGCCTCATCATAAGCAGGTACACGCTGGGTCTTGTCTCTCGCGCAGAAGCTCGAGGTACACGGCAGATGACGTAATCAGTTACTTTCTGACTTTTGTCCCATGATGCCGTTGAAGCTGCCGCTCGTCGAGGCTCCGTTCTTGGACTCGTTTGCTGCAGGGCCGGATCCGGAGGAAGGACCGGGAATGATTCCGCCCTTCTTGTCCTCCTCTCCGCTATCGTCATAGTCCTCGTCAACGTCCATTTTACGGGCCGCACGCTCAGGCTCATTGACGATAGGGGGATGCTGGGCTAGAGGATGATCCATCCGTCGGTCTTCGGGGGCGGGCTGATGGGCTGGGCCTGGGCCTTGCTGCTGGGGTCCGGGGACTTGCTGCTGGGGTCCGTGGCCTTGCTCGTGGATGAGGTTCTGCATCGGAGCCGGACCTTGCTGCATCGGCGGCAAATGGGCAGGGGCGGAGTGAGACTGGGGATGATGAGCGGCCTCCGAAGGATGGTATCCCTCATTTTGGTGCCGCTGCTCCTCAGCCCGGCGCATGTCCTCCATGCGACGCTGTTCCTCAGCGCGGCGCTGCTCCTCAACCCTACGAGAATCTTCCATACGACGCTCGTCGAAGCGACGAGCCTCCGACGAGTTGCGACGAGCATAGGGCGGCTCCATTCGGGGCGGGGACATCGAGGGGCGGCGATGCCTATGGTCATCCATACGAGCGCGAGCCTCCTCCGTCGCAGGCTTCTTCACCTCCCGTTCATCTTCCCACTCACGCATTCTCTTGGGGCCAACCGAAGGAGGGCGGGGATCATGCTCCCTCTGATGAGGAGGTTCACCAGCCATACCTGGCTGAGGTGGATGAGGAGGGCCTTGCTCAGGGCCACCAGGACCGCCCTGCTCACCATGCGGAGGGTACGGCGGCTGATGCTGAGGATAGGCTGACTTGGGAGACGGCATGCGGTTCTCGTGCATATGGGGTGGTCTTCCATCAGGCCTCGGACTGTTGTTAAAATGCATCATTGCGTTTGGAGGAGGAGGGCCGTTTGGTCCAGGACCGGAATTGGAAGGGACCACGCTCTGGGGATTAGCGTAGTTCGGGTTCCTCACTCTAGTTCCACTACCACCTTCCCTAGTAGGTTGTGGTCCTTGCTGATGCTGTTGCTGCGGGTGCTGCTGGTGCGGTTGTTGCGGAGGAGGAGGAGGGGGTGGAGGAGCGTAATGAGCCTGGGGAGGGGTAGGGCCTCGTCTGAGCGGCTCGGGCGCCCTGTTGGCCTCCTGATAAGGCCTCATTTGCTGCTCCTGTCGCGGGCTGGGCTGTCTGGGAAGCGGCGGAGCGGGACCACGAAAGGGCTCCCGGTCTTGACCCGAGGCATATGGGTTCGGCGGCTGGGGAGGAGGGTTGATGTCGGAGATTCTTCCGCTCCACGAGTTGGCCCCTTGGCCCGGGCCAGGGCCACCGTTGTGCATCGGCTGAGGCGGTTGATGAGGAGGCTGGCCTGAGCCTGACCCCGCCCACTGAGGGCCCGGAGGACCAACCGCACCGGATGCATTGTACGTCTGAGGATGGATATCAGTGGGCATCGGGACTGATCCCGGAGGTGCGCCGCCGTTAGCTTGCCCATTCCGGAGCAGCTGCAATCTGGTCTTGATGTGCGGGTTGTTGGGATCCAGTTCGGCGGCACGTTGATAAGCGTCCAGAGCATCGCTGATCTGGTTGTTGCAAGACTCATACAAGGTGCCAAGGTCATACCAAACCTCCGAGATGAATGGGTTGAGCCTGATGGCCCTCGAATAGGCATCCAAGGCGTCACGATACTGGTTGATTTGGTAGTATAACACACCAATCGAGCACCAGAACGTGGGATTCCTGCCATCCCGGTAGACGGCTTGCTGATAAGCCTCGTATGCCTTGGGGTACTTTTGGAGTTGCATATAGCAACGACCGAGCAAGTACCAGCTTTGGGCATCGGTTTGGTCTGAAATATGTCAGTCTAGGTGCATGAAGAAGCAAAATGTACTAAAACTTACCAGCCGAAACGGACTGATTCAGGTACTCGATTGCCTTTTCCTGGCTAGCAACTGAATTACTTTGTTGGTGATGCAGCCAGCCCAGTTGCTGAAGGACCTTTGCGTGCTTTGGGTCACGTTGCAGCACCCGCTCGTAGGCTTGCTTGGCACCATCATACTGTCACAACGTCAGGATTAAGAGTCGAGGAAAGAAATTGGAAATGCATGGCAGACTTACGTCTTTCTGCTGTTCATGGACGTGACCAATTTGGAACCAGATGTCCTCTTCGGTCAAAGGGGTAGGAGGGGAGTTGACAATGTATCTAAAGCACTGTTGACAAGTAAGCTAGCTGTCCCATGCCGATCTGATCAAGACTATGGTGTCGACTTACATCAAGCGATTGCTGGTACTTGTGTTGTTGCTTGTAGATTATGCCGAGACGGAAATATATCTCATGAGCCTTGTCAAAGTTGGGGTCCATGGCCATGACCTGCGAGAATGCTTCTTCGGCATGGTCCAAAGAGCCATAGCGATCATAAAGAATACCGATGCCATACCAAAGCCTGGGTTCCTGCAGTCAGACAGTTAGCCAAACCGTTGTCAATTCTGAAAAGAGGCACGAAAGCACTCACCTTCGGGTTCGGAAGGTTAACCAAGGCCGCTTGGTACGCAGCGTACGCCTGCTGGAGATCCTCCATCATGAGAAAGCAATGTCCTACACAGCAACAGTTAGGCCCCGGGTATCTAAATACTCGTGGTGCGGGAACTACTTACCGAGGCTGCCCCAAGCTTCACCGTTTGTAGGCTCGATCTTTAGGATCCTCTGCAGATATTCCGACGCCTTGGGGAAGTCCTCGCGCGTCCTGAGGACGAGACTGGCGGCATTCATGGCAGTCACAGAGTTTGGGTTGGCGGCAAGAGCCCTTTCATAAGCCTCTAGTGCCTCGTTATGGTTCCCAAAGAGCTCGGACACGGAACCTATCATGGTTGCTGATTAGCATCGTGCAAAGCAGCCAATAGAGGTAGCCAGCAAGGGCGTGGGAAGCACATACCGATTCCAATCCACACATTCTCGGTCAAGTTCATGAAGGCCTGCCGTTGTTGATTCCATGTAGGGATCGGCGGCGGCGGCGGGCCTGGGGGTCCCGGCGGACCGTGATGCATTTGCATCTGCATCGGAGGGGAAGGATGGTGGTTTGCCATTTGGGCGATGCTGCAGAAGTAGCGCGCGGATGGCGTGTTGATCCTCGATAGACTATAAGGAATTTGGGAGAGGCTGGGGCGGATGCCACTAATGCGCTACCGACCCAACCTAACAGTAGATTTAGAGTTTCACAAGGCGATAGCAATGGCCTTGGTATATCCCATGCAGCTGTTCCCGGGGACGCTACGGGGACGGTGTGTACCAGGTAGCGGGGTGGTGTCAGGGGCCGTCAAAAAGCGCAGTCGCGATGACTGTTCCAAAGTGTTTATACTTTTTGGGCGGCTGGACCACAACAGCACGTGGCGACGGCGTCAGCAATGGTGGTGATGATGAATTGGCCGGTTCTTGTGTTGTTGGGCGGATGCGACTTTGAAAAAGGCTCTGCAACCGAGAAGAAATGATTGCGAAGGGGACAAGAAGGCGGCCTGCAGCAGCTTCTTATAGTTGGACAAGATCCGACAAAGCTACCGAGGTCGGAATGGCGACGTCGTGCTTTTTTCCCAGACGGAAATTTGGATCAGACGAGCAATGCGGAAATATTGCTCGCGGCGATGGCTGACTGGTGAAGGGGTGCACCGGTTGAGTTGGGATGGAATCAGGTCCAAGGTTGTGGTTTGGTGTTGGGCGGGCCTCGCAGAAAGTCGTTGCGCGATGCAGCGAAGGCGGGAGACGGGAGAAAAAGAAGGGGAAGGGGGAAGGGGAAAATTGGCTGGGGAAGAGGCGATCTAAAGGCAATGGGGAAGGCGGCCAGGAAGCAGCTCGATTCGCTGGACGGGGAGTTCTGACCACTTTTGCAAACTCCCCTAACCCACGGCATCGTGTACGTACTTTTGGCTAGGTAAGTTTGGAATTTGCTCCCGGTTCCGCTTGGTGCCGCATGTCATACGGCGCGCCAAGAGAACTGACCCACACGCGCTGCACAAGGCCCTGGCGGCACTAGTGGTCCATCCTCGTTTCCTGACTAGCGGTAATTTCCAAAATTTTGGAAATTTTCATGAAATAATGGATCATTTTTTCATTTTTTTCAAGTCATGTGACTGAAATCCGATATTTTTCGTGCTTTTTGTTCATCGGCGAGGGCGAACTCTCTGAGGATACCCTCGGTTCGTCCATTTCGTATAGCGGGCATAGTGTTGAGGGGTAAAGAGTTATTGGGTTGAATGAGGCGAGTTGAGGAGGCTTGTCGATATGTTGAAAAGTGTAAAGATGGCCTRGTTGAGGCCTATAATCTGGGGTGCACGGACGGTGGCACGGACCATTGAATTAGCGGTAATTTCAGCAAAAATGAAATTTCATGAAAAAATGGATCATTTTCAGTATGGATCGATCCCTAGGCGGCACAGGCAGCCCAGGTTACGGCTGGCAGGTCGTGGCAGGTTGCGGTACATTGGGGCGCGGCGAGGTGGGCACAGGGGTGCTGCGGTGGTGTACCGGGTTACTTGGAGCGAGCACGGGCCAATTTGGACTGTTGACCCTTGTAGTGCGGCTGGTCGAGGCCACACCACCATGAGGACGTGGAGGAGCAAGGAGACAGAGGTGAGGCAATATCACGCCGAGAAGTTATTCAGAGATGGCATCCAGGCAGCAAACATTACAAAGCTATGATATCGGAAGATGGGATGGAGTGCTTCCATGACGCCAAAGGCTAGAGGCAGTAGAGTAGAGTGAGGGGTCTGGGTAAGGGAAGGTGCCCCTGGTCCAAGAGCGAGAGAGCAACTCCCAGATCCCGTCGAGACGAAGAAGGAAGCCCAAGACCTTAAACTTCCCTTACTTGTACAATGGCCACCTTGACTGCAGTCCGTCTAGGTACCTGTCGTCATTCTAGAATTCAGGTTTCAGGTCTCATAATCCGGGTTCTCACCACTTCACCAACATCTACAGCAGTAGGTACAGAGGCATTGCGCAAAAGTGTTCCTAGTTTAAGTATGCAGTCTGGTTGCAGGATGGATGAGCGGAAGGAGCAATAGATATGACTCTCGGCTGCAATTTCAGCCTCTTCATCTGGCCCTTCAAGATCGGAAGACGACTATGAGATCCCCAAGCGCCTTGCATGCGCCTACCTCGCATTTCGTGAATCGGATGCTCCTTGAATCTCTTACATTCATGCTTGCATTCACTGACATGCAACAATGATTCTCGATATTGCCGTACCCAGCATCAGATGCACAGGGTCGGACGCAAATAATACATACCTCTACTTGTACCTACCTTCTATGCCGAGGGAATTCCGAGAAGCAAATAAACTACATGGCAACCACGAGGAATCAAGGAAACTGCGGCATTCACCCTTGTCTTTGTCTGGATCACTCATTCTTTTGTTTGACGGGAAACTTGGAGGAGATTGTCAGTTAGCTTGCATTTCAGTTTGACCAACAGAAACAATAAGCTTTCCTATCTTTAATGATTCTACACTGTTTAACAAGTGCCAACTTGGGAGTGTCCATATATCACCATACTTGGACTATAGTCGGGCATTATTCTCATCTTGGTCTGAGATAACGAACACGTGCTGTTATCAAGGAAAGGAGAGATGAAGATACAATGGGTGAGCACTTAACACTGCCTAAAGTCCATCGCTAAGTAACCAACCAACAGACACCCCGACCCATTCAAAGGGAAAGCGTGGATGATGCTGTTGACGACGTCTGCCTGGCGTTGGTGGTACGTGCCCAGGTGCAGATCGAACAAGTCCACAAAATGAAGCCATTCATCAGCAATCATCTCATACTCTTCTCGCCTAGGCATCCCGAAGGCTTCCAAATCTCTTAGACAATCTGCGCAAAAACAGCTCCGCGAATCGGCACCGCACCGAGGAAACCTGTCCGACGACATACGCAACAGCAGGCATGACTGGGTTTTTGGGAGTAGCGCACCATATGGACAGCATAGGAGACACAGCTGAGGTTCCTCCCCAATCCCTTTACTTCTAGACTCTTGCTGTCATTACAAAGTCCAGGTCGTTCCCGAGATACGAGTAGTATATCAAAGTGGAAGCTGCCCCTGTGTTCCACTCGTCCATTGAGGCTCGACACTTGGCGGCAGGATCCGTTTGGTCGGGCTTCCAATTCCCCCGCACTTTCCATTTTCCGGCACCTCGCTTTGCAGCCAGGTGCCTGGCGGTTGGCAATCACCAACAGGCAAGCACTCTTCAGTCTTCAACCTTCATCGGGTTCCGTACCAGAGCGGTGAACTGAGTCTCTTCGATCTGACAACTCCCAAACCGACCGACATCCAATTTGATGGCATTATAGCCTTCTCATTCGTACCATTCGCATGGGCCGGAGAACGCTTCGTCCCAACTCCCTCCCTTTCAGGGCTTGCCCCACCAAACGACGCCCCAGTGATGATCTCCTTTAGGCGGTGTCTAGTGTGGCTGTCTACCTGGACGACAACAACAGGTGGCCATGGTGGCTTGGACGGGCGTCCAGTGATGTGGTAATGGAAGGTCTGTGTTGCTCCAATCAATCTCTGTCGTGGTGTGCCTGACGCTGACGGGCGGCGGGAAGGGGGGGATGGGTGCGCGCTGACACGTTCCTCGCAGGGACCTCATGCTCCAGGGTCGGTCGACAAAGTACTCGGTACGAACAGGTACGAAATCCCCCCCCCCCCCCCCCCCCCCCCCCCCCCCCCCCCCCCCCAACCCCCCCCCCCCCCCCCCCCCCCCCCCCCCCCCCCCCCCCCCCCCCCCCC